>LR738709.1:515887730-515924537 GCA_902687465.1 Secale cereale
CAAGCGACCCTCTCCCCCCTTTTACTTGAAGGACAAGAACACGCAGGGGATCCCTTCGTCCTCCCTACTTCTCCTTTCTTCCTCCAAAGCAGATCTGGAGAACAAGGACATGTTGCTCCCCCCGTCAATGTCGTCTTGAGATAGAAGAAACACATACAGAGACCTCTTCTTTCTCCTCCTTCCTTCCTCCAAATCAGATCTAGCGAACACAAAAAGGCAGCCTACCTCCCCCAAAATAGGTAAGCACCATCTCCATCGGCCCTCTCACCTCCTTATTCTTCAATTTTTTCTTGCTTACTCAGCCACCCCAGCAGTGCTTGTTTGAACATCAACCGGTTTTTAGCTTTGCTGAAAAAGAAGATGAACTGGTCGACTGCTTTTAGGCAACCCTACTGTATGGATGGGGCAACTGCGTATAAATGCACTGTGGACCTTGTATTTTGAAATGACATCATTTGGTGGTAAACACATTTTTAGCATGTTATTAGAATCTCTAGATTATAATTGTTCAAAAAACATAAGTTGCACATGTGACCGGAATTCTATTAGAGCATATAGGGTAATAGATGGTTTGCCCTGCCTGGCGAGGAGGTAACGCGGGTAGGAGAAGCCGCGTCCGACGGGTGTGTGCTGTGTGGTAAGATTGCGCGAGCATGTGGACCTTGCGCCCCCCGCTCCCACGTTGACCACATGCGCGTCCGCCTCAGCAGGCGAAGCAAGGGAGAGACACAAATGACAAAGAATAAGTATGAATATATGGAAATAAATAACTCAGTATAAGAAAGTAAAGAAGGAACAATGTTAGTGATAGGAAAAAAAATACTTGGGAAATAAATAATGATAAAGAAAACAGAGGCAGTATTCGCCTCGCCCACAGGAAGCAGTTTTCTTTCATGCTCTCCTCCTCCTTTGTGTTCCAATTCCATCATTTTCCCAAATAGCATATAGCGTCATCTTCGAACTAGTAGACTCTAGAGTGTAGTAACACAACATTGTCATTTCAATTAGCATCAATTAGGATGATTTAGTGGGATACACACTTTCAGCTTGTTTGTGCTTTGTGTGCTCAGTGCAGTTTGGTGTCTTTTGTTTACCCAAGCATGCTATCATTCCTCTGCACAACCATCCCGGGATGACCATCTTCAGCAAGATGTTTTTTTGGTTCCATGAACCTCAAGTCATATGACTGGGCTAGAAGTAACTCATAGGCTGGCAGTTACACGCTCACCACCTCAGATGTTAGGTTAATAGTAGTGTCATTCCCCGCCCCTCCATTTCCTTCTTTTTTAAGCAATGCTCCCATCGTTGAGAATTCATTAGCTGGCCTATTTCTTTTCCTGACCACTCACCTCAGGGTCTCGTTTGGCAAAGATAAACACAAACATAACCTGCACAGCTTCATGGCACTCACCCCTTGCACTGTTCTTGACGTGATTGGACCCCCGTACAACCACGCTGTTGGTACGCACTGGGCGTACTACAACGAGTCCCCATCCACAAACTCAGCTGGTGAGTGTTTTCTTCCAGTCTTAACTCAATTTATGAAGAACATTTGGATGCTTGCTTCTGCTGCTAGCTGATGAAAACGTCCTCTGGTTTATGGTGTGGATGATGTGCGATACTCCTAGCTCAAGGAGAGCCCGGACAACTTCCGTATGAAGGGCGTAACGATGCTGCGGCGCTTCGTCATTGTCGGTGTACTAAAGTAGGGGTACCTTAGTATCCCGACTTGTGCACGGGCAATAGCAGCGTCCCGTGGCTGGGCTTGCCACGCGCCCGCCAAAGCCCGCTCTGGTTCCTTTGGAGCCATTCAAGAACAAAGTATTCAAGTTAAAGAAACAAGGCCCCGGCAAGAGGAGCTTGCCGGGAAGGCCGCTCCAGGCTCATAACCACCCCTTTAGCACAAGACCCTGGCAAGGGGAGCTTGCCAGGAAGGCCAAAGCATGGCATTACAGAAGACTTGCCGTGGCGCATCGCGTGCCCCGGCAAGGCCCGGAGAGCGACAAGCTTCCGGGTGCAGCAAGGTAGCGGCCGCGGCAAAGCGCTTGCCGCGGCAAGCTTTCACTGTGCGCCTGCGCTCCAGCTCATCTGGCCACGCGTCACCCTGGGGCCCTTCCAGGGGCACGTGGCGGATGGCTGTGCAGCCTGGGGTACACGGTGGCAAGCCACGATGACGAGGCCACCGTCGTGGCGAACGGAGACGCCCGGACGGACGCTTTTTGCACTATTTGGGGCGACAGCGGCGGGCATTCAATGCCCTTGTCCCCCACCGTCAGGGTTAGGTACAAAACACTGTACATACACTGTTATAACTACCACCATTTTTACGCTTTTACCCCCACTTCCGTTGCCACCTGTCGGTGACCCCTTGACCTATAAAAGGAGGCCCATGCGCAACGTAGAAGGGGTTCCGACTCTCGATCACTCTCACGCTCGGTGTAGCTAGCAACCAATACTGTAGCTCTTCTTGCTCCCGAGCCAAGAACTCAATACAACCAAGGCAAGAGTAGGGTTTTACGCATCTGTGCGGCCCGAACCTGGGTAAACTGCTCGCGTGCTCGCCTCGATCTGCTCTTTGTGCATCCTCCGCTCCCTTGCCGTACCGAAAAGGGGCTCCGGTCCCATAGGTGTTCGTGGGCGATCAGTTTCCCCGACATCTTTGGCACGCCAGGTAGGGGGTGTTGAGGTTGTGCGAACCTGATCCGGCATTCACGCGGGCGCAATCTTCAGCAACTCCACCAACTTCGATAACTTCGTCGACATGCCGCCGAAGAAGAAAGCTTCGGAGGTAGGAGGCCCGTCCGCGTCGGTCCCGCCACCACCAGAACCAACGGTTGGTGGGGTAGACGCTGGCGGAAGGACGGACGCCGGTGAGGAAACTCACGGTGCCGCCAAGTCTAAGGACAAGACGGACGACCGAGCGCATCCCAGGACCTCAGTGTCCGTACACGCACCGCGCCCCTCTCAGGAGGTGCCGGAACGGCAGCGGCGTGGTACGCAGGGTACCATCCGCTTGCTGGGACAAGGCCAAGCTAGCGGGTCGCGGGACGCTCAAGGCCAACGCGCCGGCACGAGCAAGGCACGGTCGCCGGGGCGAGAACCTGCTCCTTCTAACGCGGTTAGAAGTCCGAGCATATCTCGCTCCTCGCACTGCTCGCCACCACTTCCCTCCACTCCAGCAGAAGCTCTAGCTAGAGCTCAGCTGCTCCTCGACTTCCCTCCAGCGGCAGACAAGGCCGAGGACTGGAGGGTTACCATCCAAAGCCTCATCGCCTTCGCCAACAATGACACGCCGCAGCAGCCGGCAACATCACGGCCGCGGCAAGTCAGCCAGGCGCGGGCTGATGGAGACAAGACCGCCGAGGGTGCAACTACCGTGCACTCCCCGCCGCGGAAGCAAAAATCGCCGACTCGCCGGATCAACGTCGACGACGACTCCACGGCGTCGTCGGATCCACGGGCTCGCCGCGATCAGCGCCAAGTCCTCGACGACAGGCGACAAGAAGACGCTCGGACTCGTATCGAGCGTCGAAGAGAAGCGCGACGACAGTCCGACCAGCGCGCTGGGACCGCTGTCGACATGCACGCGCCTGGCGAACCAGGCGACTTGCCGTACGCGGCAGGTTTCCCTGCGTTCACCCGTGAGCTGCGGCAAGTCCAGTGGCCCAGCATGAAGAACTTCAAGCCCGACGTACCCGAGAAGTACGACGGCAAGACCCATCCCTCAGAGTTCCTCAGCATCTACACCATTGTGGTGCAGGCTGCCGGGGGACGAGATGAGAAGATATTAGCAAACTACTTCCCGCTCGTGCTCAAGCCAAACGTCAAATCTTGGCTCATGCACTTGCCGGAGAACTCCATCTCTTCTTGGGCCGACCTATGCCATCAGTTTGTCGGCGCCTTCATGGGCGGCCACAAGCCCCATGGCCAGGAAAGCGATCTCCACATACTTGCCCACAAGGAGGGACAGTCCCTGCGAAAGTACATCCAGAGATTCAGCCGCGTCCAGCACAACATCCCGGACGTCCACCCTGCCGCGGTTATTAGCGTGTTCCATCAGAACGTGCGTAACCGCCGGATGAGGGAGGAAATGGCGATGTGCAAGATACGAGATGTCAGCGAGCTTTATGCCCTGGCTGACAAGTGCGCACGCGCTGAAGAGGGGAGGAGACTCCCCGGAGAGGATGCGGGAGCAGGAGGAACGGACAGTGAGGATGCCGCCTCGGCAAGGAAGAACCGGAGGCGAAACAACAAGAAGAAGAAGAATAAGGAAGTACTGGCCGTCGAGCAGTCCAGCAAGGAGGCTGGCGCCAAGAAAGCTCAGGCTGGTGGCTCCGGCAAGGAAGCCGCCACTGTAGCAGCCGCCGACAAGCAGGACGGCTCCGACAAGCAGTACTGCAAGATCCACCGCACCAAGGGCCACGATCTCCAGAACTGCAAAAGGGTCGAATACCTCGTCGAACAGCAGAAGGCTGAGTACAAGCGACGCGATAAGGAGAAGGCCCAGGGAGGCGGAGGAGAGTCCGGCAAGTAGCGGCCATTCAATGGCCGGGGAGGACGCCGCGGCAAGGCCAAGCAGCGGCAAGGAGATAGGCCTCCCCGCGGCCGCGACAAGGACGAAGACGAAGACGACGACGAGGACATGGACGACGGAGACAAGAGCGAGCAGGAGTTCCAGAAGGCCACAGAAGTTCTGTGCGTCGATGGAGGTGCCTCTCTGCATACTTCCCACCGCCAACTCAAACAATGGGTGCGGGAAGTCAATGCAGCAGAGCCACCCATCGAGTCGCGCAAACTTCTGAAGTGGTCCAGCACGCCCATCATCTTCGACATTGAGGATCACCCTGACCGCACAACTGCGGTCGGGTGCTTGCCGATGTTGGTTTCGCCAACCATCCGCAACCTCAAGGTCTCCAAGATGCTGGTTGACGGCGGGGCCGGCCTGAACCTGATCTCCTCCGCTGTGATCCGGAAGCTACAGATCCCCGATAGCGAGCTCGAGGAGACCGGCACGTTCCAAGGGATCAACCCGGGAAGGAGCAAGCCGAAGGGGAAAATTACACTGCGAGTAACCTTTGGCGGAGAGCTGAATTTCAGAACTGAGAGGATTACCTTCAACGTTGCCGATATCCCATTGCCATATAATGGGATACTTGGCCGTCCAGTGCTCGCCAAGTTCATGGCAGCCTCTCACCACGCCTACAACATACTCAAGATGCCTGGCCCGATAAGCGTCATCTCCGTCCCCGGTGACAAGAAGGACGCGCTTATCTGCGCCGACAAGATCTACCGGGACGCAGCAGCCGCGGCAGATAGCAAGACACTTGCCGCTGAAGCTCCCGGGGGGGAGAACAAGACCAAGTCCGGCAAGAGCTCTGGGGCCCACTCCGGCAAACGCACCTCTCCGGAGTGCTGCGGTGCCGTCGAGGACGCACCATCGAGCTCCACCGGCAAGTGCAAGAAGGGAATGACAGCTCCACCTGCAACCAAAAAGGTGTCCGCCAAGGAGGACGGCACTGGTGGTACTTTCACCATCAGTGCCACGCTCGATCCTAAATAGGAAAGCGCGCTCATTGCTTTCCTGCGGGCGAATGTCGACGTGTTTGCATGGCAACCGTCTGACATCCCCGGGGTTCCCAGGAAAGTAATTGAGCACAAGCTTGCCGTTTGTCCTCACGCGCGGCCCGTCAAGCAGAAGGTCAGAAAGCAAGCGGTGGAGCGCCAAGAGTTTATTGCCGAGGAAATCAAGAAGTTGGAAGCAGCAGGCCTTGTTAGAGGTGTACTTCATCCCACGTGGCTGGCCAACCCTGTTGTCGTACGCAAGGCTAATGGGAAGTGGAGGCTTTGTATAGACTTCACTGATGTGAATAAAGCTTGTCCTAAAGATCCATTTCCCTTGCCGCGCATCGACCAGATCGTTGACTCCACGGCTGGATGTGAGTTGCTTTCATTCCTTGATGCATACTCTGGATACCACCAGATATTCATGGCTGAAGAGGATGAAGAGAAGACCGCATTCATTACTCCATGTGGCACTTATTGCTTCATACGCATGCCCTTTGGACTGAAGAATGCGGGCTCAACATTTGCAAGGGTGGTCCACACTGCTTTTGAGCCACAGATACACAGGAATGTAGAAGCTTAGATGGATGATATAGTGGTCAAGAGCAAGGACAAGGATACCCTGATTCAAGACCTGGATGAAACTTTTGCGAAGCTGCGCAAGATACAACTCAAGCTTAACCCCGAGAAGTGCGTCTTCGGAGTTCCCTCCGGCAAGCTTCTCGGGTTCTTTGTGTCCCAGAGGGGGATTGAAGCCAATCCCGACAAAATCAGGGCCATCGAGCAGATCGAAGCTCCAAAGCGCGTCAAGGATGTACGAAGGCTTGCCGGCTGCGCAGCTGCCCTCAGCAGGTTCATTTCTAAGTCTGCAGAACGCGCCCTGCCGTTTTTCAAAATTTTGAAAAAGGCAGGTCCAATGAAATGGACTCCGGAAGCGGAGGCAGCGCTGCAAGACTTGAAAGGGTACCTATCCTCCACTCCGATACTTGTCGCACCTAGGCCACAAGAGAAGTTGCTGCTATACCTAGCAGCAACCAATCAAGTGGTTAGTGCTGCGTTGGTAGCGGAAAGGGAGGCAGATGAGGAGCCCACAGCCCCGGCAAGCACGTCCAGCGACAAGCAGGGGGCTTCCCCGACAAGCTCTGGCCCCGACAAGGATGAGTCTGCGCAGATGCAAGAAGAAGTGCGAAAGAAGATGGTGCAGCGCCCAGTTTATTTTGTCATTTCCCTCTTGCAAGGGGCTAGGTCAAGATACTCTGGGGTGCAGAAGCTACTTTTTGGCCTCCTCATGGCCTCGAGAAAGTTGCGCCATTACTTCCAAGCACATGAGATAACAATGGTCACTCGCTTTCCACTGAAGAGGATACTGCAAAATCCAGAGGCAATAGGTAGGATTGTAGAGTGGGCACTAGAGCTGTCAAGCTTTGGTCTCAAATTTGAAAGTACTTCAACTATCCAGAGCAGAGCCTTGGCAGAGTTCATAGCAGAATGGACACCAACGCCAAATGAAGAAGTTCCAGAAACAAACGTCCCCGCCAAAGAAGCAAACAAAGAATGGGTAATGTACTTCGATGGTGCCTTCTCGCTGCAAGGCGCCGGTGCTGGTGTGCTGCTTGTCGCACCCACCGGAGAACACCTCAAGTACGTTGTCTAAATGCA
The DNA here is from genome assembly GCA_902687465.1 of Secale cereale. Lineage (NCBI taxonomy): Eukaryota > Viridiplantae > Streptophyta > Magnoliopsida > Poales > Poaceae > Secale > Secale cereale. Next base: position 515,894,952 of record LR738709.1, read on the forward strand.
CTTTCCCAAGGAACAAGCAACAAACAATACTGCAGAGTATGAAGGTTTGCTTGCTGGCCTCAGAATCGCAGCAGAACTTGGGATCAAGAAGCTGATCGTGCGGGGTGATTCGCAGTTGGTTGTCCGCCAAGTAAACAAGAGCTACCAGAGCCCATTGATGGAAGCTTACGTCGACGAAGTGAGAAAGCTTGAAGAACACTTTGAGGGCCTGCAGATACAGCACGTTCCAAGAGCTCAAAATGACGTCGCAGACGGCCTGTCAAAGTGTGCTACGCTGAAGCTGCCTGTGGAACCAGGGATCTTCGTGCTCAAGCTAACTCAACCATCCGTTGCACCATCAGTTGGGCAAAGCAAGAAGAGGAAGTTGGTCTCCGGCAACTACTTGCCGGCGGATCTCCCTGAGGTCGCCGCCAAGGTCCCCAAGATCAACGACCGAATTGCTGAGGAACAGTCTGCTCCTGCGGACTCTAGGGTTCGTACAGTTGAAGCAGGCGTTCCCGACAAGTCTTGCCCCAGCAAGTTTGCCGGGGAGCGTCCAGCTCCGGCAGAGCCGCAGGTTCTTGCCGTAGAAGCTGACGTTCCCGCAGCAACACTAATGCCTTTAGTCCTTGTTGTGGAGCCTCAGGCTCCAGCATGGGCGCAGCAAATTGTCCGTTTTCTTCAAACTTGAGAACTTCCCGAAGAGCCAGAAGAGATAGAGAGAATAACCAGGCAGTCAAGTATGTACCAGTTGGTCGGCAATGAACTATACAGAAGAAGACTCAATGGTGTCAGATTGAAGTGCATTTCCCGGGAAGATGGACAGAAGCTGTTGGCAGAGATACATGGAGGCATATGTGGCCACCACATTGGCGCAAGAGCACTTCCCGGCAAGGCGTTCCGGCAAGGTTTCTTTTGGCTAGAAGCCCTCCAAGATGCAACTGCACAAGTAACCAAGTGTGAAGCGTGCCAGTTCCATGCCAAGCAAATACATCAGCCAGCTCAAGCTCTCCAGACGATCCCTTTGTCCTGGCCCTTTTCGGTCTGGGGGCTCGACATCCTCGGCCCCTTTCCCCGCGCAGTCGGGGGCTTTGAGTACTTGTACGTCGCCATCGACAAGTTCACAAAGTGGCCGGAAGTGGAACCAGTGAGAAAGGTGACCGCATAGTCAGCAGTCAAGTTCTTCAGGTCAATTGTTTGTCGTTTCGGAGTCCCTAACAGGATCATCACCGACAACGGCACACAGTTTACAAGTTGCACCTTCATGCAGTACGTCCAAGACCTTGGCGCCAGGGTCTGCTTTGCTTCTGTTGCTCACCCGAGGAGCAATGGTCAAGCGAAGAGGGCAAATGCTGAAGTGCTTCGTGGACTCAAGACAAGAACTTTCGAGAGGCTGCACAAGTGCGGAAGAAACTGGATTGAGGAGTTGCCGGTGGCTCTTTGGTCAATCAGGACGACACCAAATCGAGCCACCGGACAGACACCCTTTGCTCTTGTCTATGGAGCAGAGGCAGTTCTCCCCACGAAACTCGTATACGGGTCTCATCGAGTGCTCGCTTACGATGAGCTCGAGCAAGAGCAGCTGCGGCAAGATGATGCACTGCTCCTCGAGGAGGACCGTCTTCAGGCTGCTGTACGAGCTGCTCGATACCAGCAAGCTTTGCGCCGCTACCACAGCCGCAAAGTTAGAGCCAGAAGTCTCGAGGAAGGCGACCTTGTTCTTCGGCGCGTTCAGTCCGCCAAGAATTCCAACAAGTTGACGCCGAAGTGGGAAGGCCCTTATCGGGTGAGGCAAGTCACAAGGCCCGGCGCTTTCCGCCTTGAGACCGAAGAGGGCTTACCGGTGAGCAACTCCTGGAACATTGAGCACCTTCGCAAGTTTCACCCATAAGGCGCGGTTGCCGTGATCCGCTCCGGCAACCACCTTTTGTACAAGTCTTGCCGCTGTTGCATGTAAACCTTTGTACAAAGCCGGGCGCAGACCCCGTGCATTAGTAAAACTTTTGTGCCTTGCACAACTTGTCGTTTCATGCCTTTTCGTTTTTCTTGCATGTATGATCTGACACTTTGTGCAGCACATTCCCCCGGTAAGCAATAACGAGCCGCAGGGCTCCATATCTATGTTTCCTCCCTATTCTTTCTTTTCTCAAGCAGAAGAAGTTGTTCCTCGCGCACAAGTTTGCCGGGGGGGAAGGAGACTGTGGTATGGACCAAGTGCCGTTCAAGAAAGCCTTGCCTTGCCGGGAAGCAAACAACACAAAAGCTAAGTTGCCAAAGTTTGAGCATTCAAATTTTTGAAATTTTTAGGTTATCTTCCTTGAACGACCACACTTTGTATGGAAAACCTGTGCGCGGAGGAACCTACCCGTGGCTAGCCGCGCCCTTACTTTGTTTCGAGCACACTCAACGGCTTAAGTGAGCTGCGACAAGTGTCGCGCCCTTACTTCGTTTTCGAGTTCGCTCAACAACCTAAGTGTGCTGCGACTAGCTGTGGCAAGGTTTCTTGCCGGTAGAGGCACTGCCAGCAGGCTGCTGAAGTCCCGCACTCAGCGCTCGCGGCAAGGGTCCCTTTACTGGCAAGTTCCCTGAAGGCGTAGGGTAAAAGCATACAAAGTAAAGAGGTTGAGTAAAGGAAATAACGCTGCATTAACTACCCAAAATAAAGTTATATTACAAGATGACTTGTCGCTGTTCTAATAAACTACTGTCCATGACTTAATTGGCAGCGACAAGGGAAGCAGAAAGAAAGCAGCCTAATCTGTGCGATCACCGTCAACCCTCTTGATCTTGCCCACCTTGGCCACGATGGGGGCGACAAGAGCCTTCAGCGCCTCCTGGTCGGCTTCGGGCGGCAGGGTCCTGAGGACATTGTTGAGGTTGAGCCCGGGGTTGCGATAGACTATCTTCGTCAGCACTCTCTCCACAACCCCCATGCAAAGCCTGCGTGCCTCGTCCGCGAGCTGCGTGGGGATCCTCTCCCGGAGCTGCTCGAGGGCCGGCGCTATTCCCCTGAAGAATAAGCTCAGCTTGGCGCTGTGAGGGAGGTTTGCGTCGGGGGAGTACCCGAGGTGCTCCGTCCCCATCGCCGCCATCTCCCTGTCAATATCAGCGGCGGCGGCGACGAGCTCCTCGGTCCACTGCTCCACCGTCTGCCTGAAGTTGTTCTGCGTGAGGGCGGCGCTGTCGAACAGTGCCCTCTCAGCCTGGAGATCTTCCTTCAGCTTCGTCTCCCTGTTCCTAGCGCCGTCAAGTGATTCAGTGAGGGTGGACAGCTTCAATTCCAAGTCAGCGATGGAATCCTTGGCGATGGCGAGCTCCTTGCCCTTGTCGGAGAGACGGACCTGCAGCTCCGAGTGGCTGTGGGCGTCTTTCTCCCTCTCCAGTGTGAGCGCGTCAACCTTCTCCTCGCTCGTCCTCAAGTTAAGCTCCAACTGTGCCACCCTCGCCTCCAAGTCTCTCTTGGCGGTCTCTGCAGCTGCAGCGACGTCCCTCGCTTCCTGCAGAGCCCCGCCAAGGGACTGCTCACGCGCGGTAAGGTCGTCCTCATGGCTATCGAGGTCGACCTTCCGCTGCCTCAGCTCTCCTTCCCGCCGAGACAGATCCTCGGCGACGAGTCGTTGTTGCTCCTCTGCTTCGGCCTTTTCGAGGATGAACGCCTGATGCGCCTCGGCGAGCTCCTCCCGCTCCTCCGCTAAGGACCGGAGGGCCGCCTGGTTGGCGGCGCGGAGCTCCTCGGCGCGCTTCTCCAAATCGACGCCAGCCTTGGCAGCCAGAGCCTCCCGGGGCTCCAGCTTGGCCTGCCTGGCGCGGTACAGGGCCAGAAGCCGGCGCAGGAGCTGCTCCTCCTCGGGCTCGCTACTGCTGCCAGGCGCGTCGACAAGCCTCAGCCCGGCGGAGGCCAGGACTTCCCCATCGAAGACCTCTCCCTCCGCGGGCGCCCTCGACGTAGAAGCCCACAGGACTTGGATGAAGACCCCATTGGCGGCCTCCAGATAGACGCCCGGCTCGGGCGCGGCAGCAGAAGGGTCGGCGGCCGGCGCAGCGTCCGGCGCTCCTGCGGCCTCAAGGCCGCCAGTGTGGTGGCCGGTCCCCTCCTCAGCTGCCGCGTCAGTGGCCGCGGCGGTCTCGTCGATGGTGGCCTCCGTCTCCATCGGCTCTGGGGCGGACGAGTCTGAGAACAAGGAAAGAAGAAGAAAGAAAGAAGAATTGTCAAGCAAATATCCAAAAAGGAAAATTCAAGAGAAGAAAAGCACAAGGGTTACCTGCGCGTGCCTCTTTTTCGACGGGGTTCATCGCCGGGGGGTCCTCTCTCGGCGGCGTGGTGGTAGCCCCCGCCGGCGGAGGGCCGCTGGCGCCTTCCCTTGGCGGGGTGCTCGCCCTTGGCGGAGTACTCGCCCTTGGCGGAGTACTCGCCCTTGGCGGGGTATTCTCCCTCGCCGGGGAGCTCCTCCTTGGCGGGGAGGCTGAGACGAGCGGCTCGTCGGGAGCAGTCTCTTGACGCTCCTGAGGCTGCGGCTCTGCTTCTACACAAATCAACAAACAAACAAGACATTAGCAAGGATAAGAAGCCCATGCGCGCCCGACAAGTGAAGAAGTAAACCGAAGACTTACGCTGGGGGCTGCGCTGGGGGCTGCTCTGCGGAGCAGCAAGCTGGTCCGGCAAGCTTGTCGCTGGTGCATCCCCCGCCGCTGCGACAGGCTCATCCTCAAGATCGACCACCGGGATCTTGGCCCTCTTCGCCATCCTCTGGGCCAGGGTCCTGGAAGACAGACATCAAACAAAATCAGACAAAGAAGATTCAAGACAAGAACAGCAAATTGAAGAAAATAAGAGTTGCTTTACTTACTCTTCCTCCTCCTCCTCGTCGGAACTGAGGACGGAGAAGTCGAAGTCCGCCTCGCGCGTCCCGGCGCGAGGAGCTAGAGGAGTAGGCTCCCTCGGGCACTTGGCGGGCGTTGGAGCTGTGGTCTGAGAAGACCCCGCTCCGGTAGTCGCCGAGGCCCGAGGGGCAGAAGGAGCGGTGGAACCAGTCCGCGAAGATCCTCCTCCAGGAGCTGCGGAGGCGCGAGGCGCCCCCTTGACGGCCTTGCTCGTCGTGGTAGCGCGCGTCGAGCGACGCTGCGGCTGCTGGCCCGCCGGCTGCTTCGCCGTGTCCGCAGTCTTGCGGGGACGCTTCTTCGGTTCCGGCGGAGGACTGGGTGGTGGCGGAGAACTTCCCGAGGAGGAGGAGGAGTCGTCAAGGCCCAGAGACCCGCCTGAGTCTTCTGAAGAATCGCACGATTCGGCGTCCTCCTCGGCGGGCTCACTTGACTCTGTGCCCTACCCGGCAGCCTCGCTCGTCCCGGCAGGCTTCAACAATTTGAGGATCTCTTCCTCCTCGGCCCGACTCACCGCGTCCGCTGCGTCCGCCTCATCCAAGGAGTACCCAAACTCACCCGCAGCCTCAGCTGCGGCTGCCTCCTCCATTCTGCTGGCAATATACGCCACGTCCCAGTCGGTGGTGTCCCGGGCGGGACCTTTCTTCTCATCGGGGTTGATCGGCAGCTCCACCAAGTTGTCGAAGAAGGTTTGTGCGGTTTCGTCGGAAGGCGCCAGCCAAGTGGGGTCAACCCCGTGGGAGTCGCACAACGGCATCGCCGCGTGGATAGCACTAAGTGACGAATTGTTACATAGTGGAACTACCCCCCGCGGCGCGGCAAACCACTCCGGGTGTTTGGGGTCATGCTTGAATAGCTCCCGGAGCATCCCCTTGAGCTCCAGGACAGTGAAGTTATAGTTGAGGCCGGGGCGCAGCCTCATACAGTCTACCGCGTTGCCAAAATCCCAAGCAGCCCTCTTCCTCTCCTGCAAGGGGGCGATGCGGCGGCGAAGGAAATCTGCCCCGACCTCACCTACAGTAAGATTGGCTTGCCGGAGACGAAGAATCCTAGTGAGAGCTATCTTCAGCTTCTCGTCCTCCGGGGCCAGATCACTCCAATCCTTGCCGAGCACTATTGCAGCTCGGCGCGGGGAAGTAAACTGCTGGGGTCCATCCTCCATGATCCAGCACCAGTCAGCCCTCCACTCCTCCCACTTGCCGCGGAGCTCTCCAATCAAGTATGCCTCTTTCTTATTAAGCCTAAAGATCCAAGAGATCCCGCCAGACAAAGGAGATCCAGACTCTACCCGAGGCGTAAAGAAATGGCGGAAGAGGGCTACGTTGGGGGTGACTCCGACAAAGTTTTCTCACAGATGTGCGAAAACGGCCATGGTTAAGACTGCGTTCGGGGTGAAATCCAGAAGGTGGAATCCATACTTGTTCATAACGTCGCAGAAGAACTCGGAGTATGGAGGGCAGAGTCCGCAATGGAAGAACAGGGCAAAGTAAGGATAACCTCCCGGAAACATGTCGCAGGCTTCGGCAGGGAGAACCCTGGTGTGAGGATGAGCTTTCGTTTCCCTCGACCAGAAGAGGTAGAACTTGTCCTTCAGCTCCCTCGCGCCAAGCCTCGGCGGGAAGACCACCATCCTCTTCCGCATTGCTGCAAGCTTCACCGCCCGCTCGGTCTTCGCGGCTTTCGCCTTGTCGCCCTTCGGGGCCATGGCGGGGACGACAAGGGGGGCCGGCGGCGCAGGGGAGGCTGGTGGCGGCGGAAGGGGGGCGGAGCGCTGCTCTCTTTCGACCTTCGGGGAGGAGGAGAGCGGCCCTGTCGGTGTACTAAAGTAGGGGTACCTTAGTATCCCAACTTGTGCACGGGCAGTAGCAGCGTCCCGTGGCTGGGCTTGCCACGCGCCCACCAAAGCCCGCTCTGGTTCCTTTGGAGCCATTCAAGAACAAAGTATTCAAGTTAAAGAAACAAGGCCCCGGCAAGAGGAGCTTGCCGGGAAGGCCGCTCCAGGCTCATAACCACCCCTTTAGCACAAGACCCTGGCAAGGGGAGCTTGCCAGGAAGGCCAAAGCATGGCATTACAGAAGACTTGTCGTGGCGCATCGCGCTCCCCGGCAAGGCCCGGAGAGCGACAAGCTTCCGGGCGCGGCAAGGTAGCGGCCGCGGCAAAGCGCTTGCCGCGGCAAGCTTTCACTGTGCGCCTGCGCTCCAGCTCATCTGGCCACGCGTCACCCTGGGGCCCTTCCAGGGGCACGTGGCGGATGGCTGTGCAGCCTGGGGTACATGGTGGCAAGCCACAATGACGAGGCCACCGTCATGGCGAACGGAGACGCCCGGACGGACGCTTTTTGCACTATTTGGGGCGACGACGACGGGCATTCAATGCCCTTGTCCCCCACCGTCAGGGTTAGGTACAAAACACTATACATACACTGTTACATATACCACCATTTTCACGCTTTTACCCCCACTTCCGTTGCCACCTGTCGGTGACCCCTTGACCTATAAAAGGAGGCCCATGCGCAACGTAGAAGGGGTTCCGACTCTCGATCACTCTCACGCTCGATGTAGCTAGCAACCAATACTGTAGCTCTTCTTACTCCCGAGCCAAGAACTCAATACAACCAAGGCAGGAGTAGGGTTTTACGCATCCGTGCGGCCCGAACCTGGGTAAACTGCTCGCGTGCTCGCCTCGATCTGCTCTTTGTGCATCCTCCGCTCCCTTGCCGTACCGAAAAGGGGCTCCGGTCCCATAGGTGTTCGTGGGCGATCAGTTTCCCCGACAGTCGTCTAGCAACATGCACGACCAATGTTACCATCATCTGAACGACGCTCCGTCTAGTTTGTTGTAGATAACAGTTGTAACCTGCGAAAGGCATGCAGCCAGTCAGTCCAACCTAGCTATCACCAGGCTAGCAAACTGTTTTCTTTTTACCCTTATTCTTGGGGGTTTAAACTATTTCATGGCTTCTATCATCTTGTTGTCTTGCGTCGAGATTGTCTTGTCGGTCTGGTGTGAGGGGGCATGGTCGCTCTTTCGTGTTTCCGTGTTGTGCAAGCAGGCGTGCTGTTTGTGCAGCAGGAGTGTTTCTTACGGTGACCATGTACCCAATCAACCAAGAGCGTGGTTGAAATCAAAGAGTCACATTTATATCATCATTGCCTCTTTCATTCTCTATGGGGCTGGTTTCACTGTCTTATAATTTCGTTTCTTCGGGCATCATCTGCTTAGTTGTCTCGTCCTAATGCTGTTTTTGGAAGCAAACGATTTGTTTTCTTAGTGGAAGGGCTCTAGTCAAACACAAGCATTGGCAACCAAAACCATTGGCACATATGCTAGTACCTACCCTTTGTATACATAGAGAAAGACTCACGGAACAAAATTGCTTGATAAAACACGAAGCAAATAAAAGAAACATGAGGATGTGGCTACGCTGCCCCTACTCGCGGGATCGAGCGCTCTACCCAAAAGGAAGGGCCAGCCGTGCAGCCCCATCAGGACAGCCCAGAAAATAAAAAACGTGCCCCCACGCATTGTTCCCACCTGATCTAGCAGATTGAGTGCCCTGGTCCTCTCACCACCTCCCTCACGTTTTTCTCCCCAGCCCCCACCTTGCCCCCCGCTCCTATCTCACGCGACCCTCTCCCCCCTTTTACTTGAAGGTCAAGAACGTGCAGGGGACCCCTTCCTCCTCCCTGCTCCTCCTATCTGCCTACAAAATAGATCTGGCTAACACTGCACATTTAATGGTACTGAGATCTGGGACAAAAATATGGCAACGCTCATGTTTACCATTAATTCATCTACCTATGAAGAGTGCAAAATAATTTATAGCAGGAAAATGAATGCTCCCTATGGTGGCTTGTGTAATATTTCTAGTTTCCCCCACGGTGATGCTATCAAGGAAATCACAGTATTGAGATTTGTGAGGTTCGTTGAGACTACCCCATTTTTGGAATTTTGCATGCAACACAAAAGTCTTCTAGGTCCATGGTATAAGATTCATAATAAAGATCAAACATGACAGTATGGGTATTGCGCTTGGATGAAAGTTCAAACCTCCGCACAAAGGAAACGGTGAGGTAATAGTGTTGCTAACATTTATCTGATAAGAAGTCCTCAAGGCCGGCATTTCATATGTATGCATCAATCTCATCCTTGAATCCTCTGCGAATCATAAATTCATCTGATGTCCATTCACAAGGCCGTACTTGAGCATCTCTTGGTGCTTCAAGGTCCAGTTCACGTATAGCGCGCCTCGGTACTTGTTTTCTTGAAGGGCCACCTTGAAATGTTCTCCTAGACATTTTCTTTTCTGGAAAATTCTGAAATTTTTAGTGACTCAAAATAAAAGTGAACCAATCTCAACAAAATTGATAGCAACCACTCCTATAAGTGTCTAGAGGCTATATCATGCATCAAAACTACTTTGAACCATATAAATTTGACATGCAAGCTCAAGAACAAGGTCACTATAGTAGGAAAAATTTGCAATAATAAAAGCACTAGAACACAAACTAATTGGACCATCGGAGGAGTCACATACCGAAGAACAATCCCCAAAAATAGTTTTTACAAATGATGGATTCGGCAAGGAGATCGAAAATGGCAACAAGATGAGCTATAACACGGGTTTGAGCTGGTGAATAATTTTTCTGGAGGAAGAAGGAGATGATGGGTGCTGTAATACGTGGAGGTGGCCTCATGGGACCCACAAGGACAGGGGGCGCGCCCAGGGGGTAGGGGGCACCCTCAACCCTTGTGGCCCACTGGTACAGCCCCTGGTGCACACCCAGTGCCAAAAATCTTAAATTATTTTAGAAAAAATCATATTAAATTTTCAGGGTATTTGGAGAACTTTTATTTTTGGGACATTTTTTATTGCACGGATAATTCAGAAAATAGACAGATAATACTATTTTTGCTTTATTTAATCTAAATAACATAAAGTAAAAGTTGACTATAGAAGGTGGTGTTCTGTGAATTCATCCATCTCATGCACATCAAAGGGAATCCATCAATGAGGTTGATCAAGTCTCATTAACAAACTTGTCTCGAATAACTTAAAACCGGAGAATTTTTGAATAACAATAGGTTACCTCAATGGAGATATGCATGTCCCCAACAATAATTATATCATATTTCTTCTTAACAGTAGGAAGAGGGAATTCAAAACCTCCAATAGTGATAGTTGTAATTTTTCCAATAGAATTTACGCTATTGACTTGAGGTTTGTTTCTTTAGAAAGTGTACCGTACGTATGGTCATTACCATTTACATGAAAAGTGACATTGCCTTCGTTGCAATCAATAACAGCCCCTGCAGTATTCAAAAAGGGTCTACCAAGGATAATTGACATACTATCGTCCTCGGGAATATCAAGAATAACAAAGTATGTTAAGATAGTAACGTTTGCAACCACAACAGGCACATCCTCACAAATACCGATAGGTATAGTAGTTGATTTATCAGCCATTTGCAAAGAGATTTCAATAGGTGTTAACTTACTCAAATCAAGTATATGATACAAAGAGAAAGGCATAACACTAACACCAGCCCCTAGATCACATAAAGCAGTTTTAACATAATTTCCTTTAATGGAGCATGGTATAGAAGGTATTCCAGGATCTCCAAGTTTCTTTGGTATTCCACCCTTAAAAGTATAGTTAGCAAACATGGTGGAAATTTAAGCTTCCAGTATCTTTCTTTTATTAGTAATAATTTCTTTCATATACTTGGCATAAGGAGGCATTTTAAGCATATCAGTCAAATGCATACACAAAAAGATAGGTCTAATCATCTCACAAATGCGTTCGAAATCCTCATCGTCCTTTTTCTTGGATGGTTTAGGAGGAAAGGGCATGGGTTTCTGAACCCATGGTTCCCTTTCTTTACCATGTTTCCTAGCAATGAAGTATCTCTTATCATAACGTTGATTCTTTGATTGTGGGCTATCTAGATCAACAAGAGGTTCAATCTGTACATCATTATCATTACTTGGTTGAGCATCGGTATGAACATCATTATTAACATTATCACTAGGTTCATGTTCGTTACCACACTGAGTCTCAGCATCAGAAATAGAAATATTATTAGGATTCTCGGGTGTGTCTACAACGGGATCACTAGCATGCATAGTCCTATCAGTTTTCTTTTTCTTTTTGTTACTAGTACTAGGTTTATCAATATAAATTCTCTAAGAATCTTTCTCAATTCTCTGAGGATGGCCCTCAGGATAAAAAGGTTCCTGATTTACTTTACCACCTCTAGCAGCAGCCATAACAGCTTTATCATTATTTTTACTATTCAACTCATTGAGCAAATCATTTTGTGCCTTAAGTACTTGTTCTACTTGAGTGGTAACCTTGGAAGCATGTATACTAATAAGTTTCAGATCATTAGAAGTTCTAGTCACAAGATTACCCAAGCAGTCAAGCATATCAGCATTACGTTTCAGCTGTCTACTAACATAAGCATTGAAATCTTCTTCTTTAACAATAAAATTATCAAACTCATCTAAGCATTGGCTAGTAGACTTATTATGAGGAATATCACCAGAGCCCCGAACGGACTCCAAATCAGGTCTCCTGATGAAGAACAGGAGGTGGCGGCGGCTCCGTATCGTAAAACGCGATGTAATCTTCTCTCCAATTTTTTTTCTCCATGAAAGAGACTATATAGAGTTGGAGTAGACGTCGGTGGAGCCTCAGGGGGCCCACTAGGTAGGGGGCGCGCCCTAGGGGGGCACCCCCACCCTTGTGGACAGGGTGTGGTCCCCCTCTGGTAGATCTTTACGCCAGCATTTTTTATATTTTCTGAAAATTTTCCTCGTGAAATTTCAGGTCATGCCGAGAACTTTTATTTTTGCACAAAAATAACACAAATGCAATTCTTCTGAAAACATCGTCAGTCCGGGTTAGTTCCATTCAAATCATGCAAATTAGAGTTCAAAACTAGGGCAAAAGAGTTTGGAAAAGTAGATAAGATGGAGACGTATCACCTACCTTTTTCGATGGGTCTTTGGCATCCGGGTGCCCTGGGACACTAGAAAGAGATTATATTGGCAACATATCATCTTTTAATTCTCTCCGGCTAGCGGCGGAGGGAGAGGTGGTGGCCGAGGGGTGTCTCCAGCGTGGAAGATTTTCAGAAGAAGCGCATAACAATGACGAGGCGATTCGTCGTCTAGGATCTGCATGTGTGATCCAACAACCATGGTTACCATCTAAATGATGCTTCGTATAGCTTATTGCTGCAGATGACAACAATTGTAACCTCCGAAAGGCAGGCTGCTAGTCAGTAAGTTATTCCAACCTAGCTAGCTCTCACCAGACTAGCAAACTCTTCTTTTTCTAATTATTTGTCGGGGTTGAAACTATCACCTATAGCCCATCATCTACTTGTCGTGCATCACGATTTTCTAGCCAGTCTTGGGTGTGGGGGCATGGTCTCTCTTTTTGGTTTCCCTATTGTGCTCTTTGTGTAGCATGAGTGTTTTTTATAGGGACCATACATGTACCCAATCAACCCAGAGCGCTTCTCAAATCCTAGAGTGACATTTTTTCTGAGGTTGGTTTTAGTGTCTACCCATTTGCTTCTTTGGGCATCATATTCTTAGTTGTTTCATCGTAGTGCTTGTTTTTGGAGGCAAAATATTTGTTTTGTCATGTTGTTTCTAGCTGGGCAGCGCAAGGAACAAAAATATTCTCCACTCCACTCCACCACCCTCAGTCTTGCAGTCTCTCTGAGCTAGGTAGGCCTTGTCTGATCTGTACATCACACCTGGAGTAACACAACTACGCGTGTCTTTCCAAAATCATAGTTCATCGTCGTCTTTGAACCAATATATTCTAGAAGGCAGTAACACAACATTGTATTTTGGAATGGCGTCATTTGGTCGTACACACACTTTTAGCATGTTATTAGAATCTCTAGATTCTAATAGTTCAAAAAACATAAGTTGTACATGCGGGCACATTTCTATTCGAGCATATAGGGCAATAGATGGCCTGCCCTGCTCGACAAAGGGGCAACACAAGTAGGAGAAGCGGTGTCCCACGGGTGTGTGTTGCGTGGCAGGATTGCGCGCCCACGTGGACCTTTGTTGCCCCCGCTTCCAAGTTGACCGCACGCGCGTCCGCCTGAGCACGCAAAGAAAGGGAGAGACCCAAACGACTGAGAAGGAGTATGAATATATGTCAGTAAATAACCCAATATATGAAAGTAAATAAGGAACAATGTTTGGGATAGAAAAAGAATATTTGAGCAATAAATAATGCAAAAGAAACCAAAGGTAGTGTTCTCCTCGCCCACAGGAAGTAGTTTTCTGATACACTCTCCTCCTCTTTTGTGTTACAATCCATCATCTTTCCAAATAGGATCTAGCATCATCTTTGAACCAATAGACTCTAGTGAGTAGTAACACAACATTGTCATTTCAATTAGCATCCTTTAGTGGGATACAAACTTTTAGCTTGTTATTAGAATCTCTAGATTCTGTTGTTTCAAAGAAAAATAAGGTAGACATGCGGCCTCATTTCTATTTAGATCACGAATAAAGGCAATTTTGGATAAACAGATTAGATGATTCTATCAAAACGAGGCTAAATATCCTTACAATTGAGCATGCCATGGTAATGGTTGTTATAACCATCGATACCTAAATTTGGGTCGACCTACCTTTTTGGATTGGTCGTTGGTATCGGCAGCCCGGCCACACTAAAAAACATATGATCTAGGCACGATGTCCTCTTTTAATTCTCTCCGGCTGGCGGCGGAGGGAGAAGTGGTGGCCAAGGGTTGTCTCCAGTGTGGCAGGTTTTCAGATGAAGTGCATAATGATGACACGGCGATTCATCGTCTAGGACCTGCATGCATGATCAAACAACCATTATTACCATGTTAACGGCACTTCGTCTAGCTTATTGTTGTAGATAACAACAATTGTAACCTAGCTAGCTCTCAGCAGACTAGCAAACTCTTCAGTTTTCCCTTATTCATCGTGGTCTAAACTATCACCTATGGTCCATCATCTACTTGTCAAACATTGCGATTTTCTAGCCAGTCTTGGGTGTGGGGGCATGGTCTCTCTTTCTTGTTTACCTATTCTGCTCTTTGTGCGGTACGCGTGTTTTCGATAATTACCATGCATGTACCCAATTAACCTAGAGGATTGTTGAACTCGTAGAGTGACATTTTTTTCTTTCTAAGTTTGGTTTCAATGTCAACCCTTTTACTTCTTTGGGCATTATCTTCTTAGTTGTCTCATCGTAGTGCATGTTTTTGGAGGAAAACGATTTGTTTTTTCATGTTGTTTCTAGCTGGGCAATGCAAGGAACGGAAATATTATCCACTAAGGTCTTCCAGTCTCTCTAAGGTATGTAGGTCTTGTCTGATCTGTACATCACATCCGGAGTAACACAAGTACGTGTGTCTTTCCAAAAACATAATTCATCATCGTCTTTGAATTGATAAACTCTAGAAAGTAGTAACACAACATTGTATTTTGAAATGGCATCATTTTATGGTACACACACTTTTATCATAATTGTTCAAGAAACATAAGTTGTATATGCGGCCACATTTATATTGGAGCATATAGGCAATGCTGGTAGGAGAAGCGGCGTCCGTCGGGTGTGTGCGGAGTGGCAAGATTGCGCGCCCACATGGACGTTGCGCCCCTCCGCTTCCACGTTGACCGCAAGAACGTCCGCCTGAGCAGGCAAAGCAAGGGAGAGATCCGAATGACAGAGAGGGTGTATGATTATATGGCAATAAATAACTCATTATATTAAAGTAAAGAAGGAGCAATGTTGGGTATAGAAAAAGAATACTTTGGCAATAAATAATGATAAAGAAAACAGAGGTAGTATTCGCCTCGCCCACATGAAGCAGTTTTCTCTCAAGCTCTCCTCCTCCTTTGTGTTCCAATTCCATCGTCTTTCCAAATAGCATCTAGCATCATCTTTGAACCAATAGTCTCTAGAGAGTAGTAACACAACATTGTCATTTGAATTAGCATCCTTTAGTGGGATACACACTTTTAGCTTGTTTACGCTTTGTGTACTCTATGCAGTTTGGTATCTTCTGTTTACACAAGCATGTTGTCATTCCTCTACACAACCATCCCAGGATGACCGTCTTCGGCAAGATGCTTTTTGGTTCCATGCACCTCAAGTCGTATGATTGGGATAGTTGTAACTCAGAGGCTGGCACTAATACGCTCACCACCTCAGATGGTAAGTTAATAGTAGTTTCATTCCCTGGCCCTCTATTTCCTTGTTTTTTAGCAATGCTCATTAGCTAACCTATTTCTTGTCATGACCGATCACTTCAGGGTCTCGTTTGGCAAAGATAAATAAAAACAAAACCTGCACCTCTTCACGATGCTCACCCCTTGCATAGTTCTTGACGTGATGGGACCCCCGTATAACCACACTGTTGGTATGGATTACATGTACTACATCGAGTCCCCGTTCAAAAACATAGCCGGTGAGTATTTTTTTTCTAGTCTTGACTCAGTTTATGAAGAACATCTGGATGCTTGCTTTTGCTGCTCGCTGACGAAAGCGTCCTCGGGTTTCAGGTGTGATCGACGTGCGGTACTCCTGGCTCAAGGATATCCCGAACAACTTCCGTATGAAGGGTGTAACGCTGTCGCGACGCTTCTTCATCTAGGAACCTGCATGTCCATTGTTACCATCATCTCAACGACACTCGATCTAGTTTGTTGTAGATAACAATTGTAACCTGCAAAAGGAAGGCAGTTAGTCAGTCCAACCTAGCTCTCACCATGATAGCAAACTGTTTTCTTTTTACCCTTACTCTTGGGGGTTGAAACTATATCATGTCGTCCATCATCTTGTTGTCTTGCATCGAGATTTTCTTATCGGTCTGGTGTGCGGGTGCGTGGTCGCTCTTTCATGTTTTCGTGGTGTGCAGGTAGGCGTCTTGTTTGTGTAGCAGGAGTGTTTTTGAGGGTGACCATGTACCCAATAAACCTAGAACGTTGTTGAAATCAAAGAGTCACATTTGTTTCATCATTTCTTCTTTCTTTCTCTATGAGGCTGGTTCCACTTTCTTATAATTTTGTTTCTTCGGGCATCATCTACTTAGTTGTCTTATCTTAGTGCTTTTTTTTGAGGCAAAATATTTGTTTTCTTAGTGGAAGGGCTCAAGTCACACATATGCATTATCAATCAAAACCCTTCACATATGCTAGTACCTACCCTTTACATACATTGAAAAAGACTCATGGAACACAATTGCTTGATACAACATGAAACAAGCAAAAGAAACATGAGGACGTGGCTACCTAGCACCGAAGCGCCTACTCACGGGATCAAGTGCTCTACCCAAAAGGAAGGCCCATCCGCGCGGCCCAATCAGGACAACCCAGAAAAGGAAAATGCACCCCCACAAATTATTTCCACCTCAACGAGCAGATTGAGCGCCCTGGTCCTGTCACCACCGCACTCACGTGTTTCTCCCCAACCCCCACCTGGCCCCCCTGCTCCAATCTCACGTGACCCTCTCCCCCTTTTACTTGAAGGACAAGAACACGTAGGGGACCCCTTCCTCCTCCCCGCTCCTCCTTTGTTCCTCCAAAACAGATATGGAGAACAAGGACAGGTTGCTCCCCCTATCAATATCGCTTTGAGAAAGAAGAATTGCATAAAATACCCCCTTCTTCCTCCTCCTTCCTTCCTCCATATCAGATCTGGAGAACAAAAAAGGCAGCCTACCGCCCCCCCAAATAGGTAAGCACAAGGTCTCCCGGCCATGTCTCCTCCTTGGTCTTCGATTATGTCTTGCTTACTCACCCACCCCAGCAGTGCTTGTTTGAACATCAACTAGTTTTTTGCTTTGGTGAAAAACAAGATCAACTATTCTACTGCTTTTAGGCAACCCTACTGTATGGATGGGGCAACTGCGTATAAATGCAATGTGTACTTTGTATTTTGAAATGCCATCATTGGGTGGTAGACACACTTTTAGCATGTTATTAGAATCTCTAGATTCAAATTGTTCAAAACACATAAGTTGCACATGTGGCCACAATTCTTTTAGAGCATATAGGGCAATAGATGGCATGCCCTGCCTGACGAGAAGGAAAAGCTGGTAGGAGAAGCCGCGTCCAATAAGTGTGTGTTGCGTGGCAGGATTGCGCGCACACGTGGACCATGTTCCCCTCCACTTCCACGTTGACTGCACGCGCGTCCGCCAGAGCAGGCAAAGCAAGGGAGAGACCCGAATGACAGAGAGGGAATGTGAATATATGGCAATAAATAACTTAGTATATGAAAGTAAAGAAGGAGCAATGTTAGGAATAGGAAAAGAATACTTGGGTAATAAATAATGATAAAGAAAACAGAGGCAGTATTCGCCTCGCCCACAAGAAGATGCTTTCTCACATGCTCTCCTCCTCCTTTGTGTTCCAATTCCATCGTCTTTCCAAATAGCATTTAGCATCATCTTTGAACCAATAGACTCTAGAGATTAGTAACACAACATTGTCATTTCAATTAGCATCATTTAGTGGGATACACACATTTACCTTGTTTACGTTTTGTGTGCTCTGTGCAGTTTGGTATCTTCTATTTACCCAAGCATGCTGTCATTCCTATGCAATACCATCCTGGGATGACCGTCTTCAGCAAGATGCTTTTTGGTTCCATGCACCTCAAGTCGTATGACTGCGCTAGAAGTAACTCAGAGGCTGGCACTAACACGCTCACCATCTCAGATGGTAAGTTAATAGTAGTGTCATTCCCTGCCCCTCTATTTCCTTCTTTTTTTAGAAATGCTCCTATCGTTAACAATTCATTAGCTGATCTATTTCTTTTCTCGACCACTCACTTCAGGGTCTCGTTTGGCGAAGATAAACACAAACACAACATGCACTGCTTCACGGTGCTCACCCCTTGCACTGTTCTTGACGTGATGGGACCCCCGTACAACCACGTTGTTAGTACGTACTGCACGTACTACAGTGAGTCCCCATTTGCAAACATAGCTGCTGAGTGTTTTCTTCCAGTCTACACTCAGTTTATGAAGAACATCTAGATGTTTTCTTCTGCTGCTTGCTGACAAAAACGTCCTCTGGTTTCAGGTGTGGCTGACATGCGGTACTGCTGGCTCAAGGAGATCCCAAACAACTTGCGTATGAAGAGCGTAACGATGCCGCGGGGCTTCGTTGTCTAGGAACCTGCATGAACATTGTTACCATCATCTAAACGGTGCTCCTTCTAGTCTATTGTAGATAACAATTGTAACCTATGAATGGCAGGCAGTCAGTCAGTCCGACCTAGCTCTCACGAGGCTAGAAAACTGTTTTCTTTTTACCCTTATTCTTGGGGGTTGAAACTATCTCCTGTTGTCCATCTTCTTGTTGTCTTTTGTCGGGATTTTCTTGTCGGTCTAGTGTGCGGTGGCGTGGTCGATCTTTCATGTTTCCGTGTTGTGCAAGCAGGCATGCTGTTTGTGCAGCAGTAATGTTTTTGACGGTGACCATGTACCCAATCAACATGAAGCACCGTTGAAATCAAACAGTCACATCTGTTTCATCATTGCTTATTTCTTTCTCTATGAGGATGGTGTCACTCTCTTATAATTTTGTTTCTTCGGGTATCATCTGCTTAGTTGTCTCATCCTAGTACTGTTTTCGGAGGCAAAAGATTTGTTTTCCACGTGGAAGGGCTCTAGTCAAACACAAGAATTGCCAACCAAAAACCTTGGCACATATGCTAGTACCTACCCTTTATATACATAAAGACTCATGGAACACAATTGCTTGATACAACATGAAGCAAGCAAAAGAAACATGAGGACGTGGCTACCTGACGCCCGAGCACCTGCTCACGGGATCAAGCGCGCTACCCAAAAGGAAGGGCCAACCGCGCGGCCCCATAAGGACATCCCAGAAAAGGAAAACGTGCCCCCACGCATTGTTCCCACCTGATCTAGTGGATTGAATGCCTTGGTCATCTCGCCACCACCCTCACGTGTTTCTCCTTAGCCCCCACCTGGTCCCCCGCTCCTATGTCACACGACCCTCTCCCCCATTTTACTTGAAGGACAAGAACACACAGGGGACCCCTACCTCCTCCCTGCTCCTCCTTTCTTCCTCCAAAACAGACCTGGAGATCAAGAACATGTTGCTCCCTCCATCAATGTTGCCTTGAGAAAGAAGAAACACATACAGAGAGCCCTTCTTCCTCCTCCATCCCTCCTCCAAATAAGATATGGAAAACAAAAACGGCAGCCTACCTCCCCCCAAATAGGTAAGCACCAGATCCCTCGGCCCTCTCTCCTCCTTGGTCTTCGATTTTGTCTTGCTTACTCAGCCACCCCAGCAGCGCTTGTTCGAACATCAACTGGTTTTTTGCTTTGGTAAAAAACAAGATTAACTGGTCGACTACTTTTAGGCAACCCTACTGTATGGATGGGGCAACTGTGTATAAATACATTGTGTATACCATATATTTTGAAATGGCATCAATTGGTGGTAAACACACTTTTAGCATGTTATTAGAACCTCTAGATTATAATTGTTCAAAAACATAAGTTGCACATGCGGCCACAATTCTAGTAGGGTATATAGGGCAATAGATGGCCTGCCCTGCCGGACGAGGATGCAACGCGGGTAGGAGAAGCCGCGTCCGACGGGTGTGTGCTGCGTGGCAGAATTGCGCGAGCACGTGGACCTTGCGCCCCTCCGCTTCCATGTTGACCACAGGCGCATCCGCCTGGGCAGGCAAAGCAAGGGAGAGACCCGAATAACAAAGAGGAAGTATTAATATATGGCAATAAATAACTCAGTATATGAAAGTAAAGAAGGAACAATTTTAGAAATAGGAAAATAATACTCGGGGAATAAATAATGATAAAGAAAACACAGGCAGTATTCGCCTCGCCCATAGGCAGCAGTTTTCTCTCATGCTCTCCTCCTCCTTTGTGTTACAATTCCATCGTCTATCCAAATAGCATATAGCATCATCTTTGAACCAATAGACTCTAGAGAGTAGTAACACAACATTGTCATTTCAATTAGCATTAATTAGGATCATTTAGTGGGATACACACTTTTAGATTGTTTATGCTTTGTGTGCTCTGTGCAGTTTGGTATCTTTTGTTTACCCAAGCATGTTGTCATTCCTCTGCACAACCATCCCGGGATGAACGTCTTCAGCAATATGCTTTTTGGTTCCATGTACCTCAAGTCGTATGACAGGGCTAGAAGTAACTTAGAGGCTAGCACTAACACCCTCACCACCTGAGATGTTAGGTTTATAGTAGTGTCATTCCGTGCCCCTCTATTTCCTTATTATTTAGCAATGCTCCTGTCGTTGAGAATTCATTAGTTGGCCTATTTCTTTTCATAACCACTCACTATAGGGTCACATTTGGCAAAGATAAACACAAACAAAACCTACACTGCATCACGATGCTCGCCCCTTGCACTATTCTTGACGTGATGGGACCCCCGTACAACCACACTGTTGTTATGCACTGCGCGTACTACATCGAGTCCCCATCCGCAAACACAACTGCTGAGTGTTTTATTCCAGTCTTGACTTAGTTTATGAAGAACATCTAGATGCTTGCTTCCGTTGCTCGCTGACGAAAATTTCCTCTAGTTTCAGGTGTGACCGACGTCCGGTACTCTTGGATCAAGGAGATCCCGAATAACTTCCGTATGAAGGGCGTAACGATGTCGCGGCACTTGGTCGTCTAGCAACCTGCATGACCATTGTTAGCATCATCTGAACGACGCTCCGTCTAGTTTGTTGTAGACAACAGTTGTAACCTGCGAAAGGCATGCATACAGACAGCCCAACCTATCTCTCACTAGGCTAGCAAACTGTTTTCATTTTACATTTATTCTTGGGTGTTGAAACTATCTCATGTCGTCCATCATCTTGTTGTCTTGCGTCAAGATTTTCTTGTCGGTCTGGTGTCAGGGGGCATGTTCGCTCTTTCATGATTTCATGTTGTGTAAGCAGGCGTGCTGTTTGTGCAGCAGGAGTGTTTTTTCCGCTGACCATGAACCCAATCAACCTAGAGCGTTGTTCAAATCAAAGAGTCACAACTGTTTCATCATTGCTTCTTTCTTTCTCCATGATGCTGGTTTCACTATCTTATAATTTTGTTTCTTTGGGCATCATCTGCTTAGTTGCCTCGTCCTAGTGCTGTTTTTGATGGTAAAAGATTTGTTTTCCTTGTGGAAGGGCTCTAGTTAAAAACAAGCATTGCCAACCAAAACCCCTGGCACATATGCTAGTACCACCCTTTCTATACATAGAGAAAGATTCATGGAACAAAATTGCTTGATAAAACACGAAACAAATAAAAGAAACATGAGGACGTTGCTACCTGGCGCCCGAGCGCCTGCTCGCGGGATCGAGCGCTCTACACAAAAGGAAGGGCCAGCCGCGCGGCCCCATCAGGACAGCCCAGAAATGGAAAACGTGACCCCACGCATTGTTCCCACCTGATCTAGCGGATTGAGTGCCCTAGTCCTCTCGCCACCGCCCTCACGTGTTTCTCCCTAGCCCCCACCTGGTCCCCCGCTCCTATCTCACACGACCCTCTCCCCCTTTTACTTGAAGGACAAGAACACGCAGGGGACCCCTACCTCCTCCCTGCTCCTCCTTTCTTCCTCCAAAACAAATCTGGAGAAGAAGAATATGTTGCTATCCCCATCAATGTCGTCTTGAGAAAGAAGAAAGACATACATAGACCCCTTCTTCCTCCTCCTTCCTTCCTCCAAATCAGGTCTCGAGAACAAAAAAGGCAGCCTACCTACCCCCAAATTGGTAAGCACCAGATCCCCCGGCCATCTCTCCTCCTTGGTTTTCGATTTAGTCATGCTTACTCACCCACCCCATGTGACACCCCGAGACCGGTGCGCCAGGTGTCAGTCAGTTATTCGTTGTCAGTGCCATGTCATCTGCTTGCGTGTGCATCTTTGCCATGTCATCATGTGTGTTGCATCATCATGTTTTCAAAACTTGCATCCGCCCGAGTTCCCTCGTCCTTTCCGTTGATCGTTCTGAGCCCAGACACACTTTCACGCGCCCGCGGTGCCTCCGAATATTTATTTTGTGGGTGGCCGAAAAATGTTCTCGTAAAGGGTTGAAACTTGGCGTGTGGTCTTATTATAGTGTAGACAGGCCGCCTGCCAAATTTCATCGCATTCGGAGTCCGTTTGATAGCCCAACGGATATATATAGCGGCACTAGTCGCTGGTTTAAACGTCGGACGTTTTCGGCCTCCGAAAACCCCCGCGGGCCTCTCTCCCTCTCCTCTCACCTCAGCCCAACTAATCTACACAGCCCACTACCTCTGCCTAGGCCCATCCTACCCCCTCTCTCTGTCCGGAGCCGTCAGATCGAGATCGGAGGGCTCCGAAAGCCCCCAAAACCCTCAAACCCTAGCACCTACCCTATATAAACACCCCCGTATTCCATTTTTGGCAGCCTACCCTCTCTCCCCCCTCGTTTTCAGCACCTCCTCCCACCTCGAGGGCCGCGCCGCCGCCTCTCCCTCCAAATCCGGCGCTGGCCACCTCCCATCGCCACTTGGCGGCTTCTGGTTGGCTCCCCGCCGCTAGTCAGCGCCACCTAAGCCTACCCTCGCCACCTTAGCTCCCCCCGCGCCAGGCCCATCCCCGGCCCGCCTGGGCTCCGATCCGGGCCCGAGCCGAGCCGCCGCCAGCCGCCACTCGCACACGCACAGGGCCCCGATGATAAGTTAATAGTAATTTCATTCCCGGCCCCTCTATTTCCTTCTTTTTTTAGCAATGCTCATTAGCTGACCTATTTCTTGTCCTGATCCCTCACTTCAGGGTCTCGTTTGGCAAAGATAAACAAAAACACAACCTGCACCGCTTCACGGCGCTCACCCCTTGCACAGTTCGTGACGTGATGGGACTCCCATATAACCACATTGTTGGTACGGACTGCGTGTACTACATCGAGTCCCCATTCGCAAACAAAGCTAGTGAGTGTTTTCTTACAGTCTTGAATCAGTTTATGAAGAACATCTGGATGCTTGCTTTTGCTGCTCGCTAACGAAAGCGTCCTCGGGTTTCAGGTGTGACCGACGTGTGGTACTCCTGGCTCAAGGAGATCCCGAACAACTCTCGTATGAAGGGCGTAACGCTATCGCAGCGATTCGTCATCTAGGAACCTGCATGACCATTATTACCATCATCTGAACGACGGTCAGTCTAGTTTGTTATAGATAACAGTTGTAACCTGCAAAAGGAAGGCAGTCAGTCAGTCCAACCTAGCGCTCACCAGGCTAGCAAACTGTTTTCTTTTTAACCTTACTCTTGGGGGTTGAAACTATATCATGTCGTGCATCATCTTGTTGTCTTGCGTCGAGATTTTCTTGTCGGTCTGGTGTGCGGGGGCGTGGTCGCTCTTTCGTGTTTCCTTGTTTCGCAGGCATGCGTCTTGTTTGTGTAGCAGGAGTGTTTTTGACGGAGACCATGTACCCAATCAACCTAAAGCGTTGTTGAAATCAAAGAGTCACATTTGTTTCATCATTGCTTCTTTCTTTCTCTATGAGGCTGGTTTCACTTTCTTATAATTTTGTTTCTTCGGACATCATCTGCTTAGTTGTCTCACCTTAGTGCTTTTTTTGGAGGCAAAATATTTGTTTCCTTAGTGGAAGGGCTCTAGTCACACACATGCATTGCCAACCAAAACCCTTCACATATGCTAGTACCTACCCTTTACATACATTGAAAAAGTCTCATGGAACACAATTGCTTGATACAACACGAAGCAATCAAAAGAAACATGAGGACGTGGCTACCTAGCAAAGAACCGCCTTCTCACGGGATCGAGCGCTCTACCCAAAAGGAAGGGCCAGCCACGCGGCCCCATCAGGACAACCCAGAAAAGGAAAGCGCACCCCACGAATTATTTCCACCTGATCGAGCAGATTGAGCGCCCTGGTCCTGTCGCCACCCCACTCATGTGTTTCTCCCTAGCCCCCACCTGCCCCCCCTGCTCCAATCTCACGTGACCCTCTCCCTCTTTTACTTCAAGGACAAGAACACACATGGGACCGCTTCCTCCTCCCTAGTCCTCCTTTCTTCCTCCAAAACAGATCTTGAGAACAAGGACAGGTTGCTCCCCTATCAATGTTGTCTTGAGAAAGAAGAAATGCATAAAAAGACACCCTTCTTCCTCCTCCTTCCCTCCTCCAAATCAGATCTGGAGAACAAAAAAGGCAGCCAACCTCCCCCCAAATAGGTAAGCACCAGCTCCCCCGTCCCTCTCTCCTCCTTGGTCTTTGATATTTCTTGCTTACTCAGCCACCCCAGCAGTGGTTGTTTGAACATCAATTGATTTTTTGCTTTGGTGAAAAACAAGATCAACTGTTCGACTACTTTTAGGAAACCCTACTGTATGGATGGGGCAACTGCGTAAAAATGCAATGTGTACTTTGTATTTTGAAATGGCATCATTTGGTGAAAGACACACTTTTAGCATGTTATTAGAATCTATAGATTCTAATTGTTCAAAAAACATAAGTTGCACACGTGGCCACAATTCTTCTAGAGCATATAGGGCAATAGATGGTCTGCCCTGCCTGACAAGGATGCAACGCTAGTAGGAGAAGCCGCGTCTGACGGGTGTGTGTTGCATGGCAGGATTGCGCGCGCACGTGGACCATGTTCCCCTCCGCTTCCCTGTTGACTGCATGCGCGTCCGCCTGAGCAGGCAAAGCAAGGGACAGACACGAATGACAGAGAGGGAGTATGAATATATGGCAATAAATAACTCAGTATATGAAAGTAAAGAAGGAACAATGTTAGGTATAGAAAAGGAATACTTGGGCAATAAATAATGATAAAGAAAACAGAGGTAGTATTTGCCTCGCCCAAATGAAGCAGTTTTCTTTCGCACTCTCCTCCTCCTTTGTGTTCCAATTACATAGTCTTTCCAAATACCATCCAGCATTAAATTTTAACCAATAGACACTAGAGAGTAGAAACATAACATTGTCATTTCAATTATCATCATTTAGTGGGATACACACTTTTAGCTTGTTTACGCTTTGTGTGCTCTGTGCAGTTTGGTATCTTCTATTTACCCAAGCATGCTGTCATTCCTCTGCACAACCTTCACGGGATGACCATCTTCTGCAAGATGCTTTTTGGTTTCACACACCTCAAGTCGCATGACTGGACTAGAAGTAACTCAGCGGCTGGCACTAACACGCTCACCATCTCAGATGGTAAGTTAATAGTAGTGTCATTCCCTGCTCCTCTATTTTCTTCTTTATTAGCAATGTTCCTATCGTTAACAATTCATTAGCTGACCTATTTCTTTTCATGACCACTCACTTCAGGGTCTCGTTTGGCAAAGATAAACACAAACATAACATGCACTGCTTCACGACGCTCACCCCATGCACTGTTCATGACGTGATGCGACCACCGTACAACCACGTTGTTGGTACGTACTACGCATACTACAGCGAGTCCCCGTTTGCAAACATAGCTGCTGAGTGTTTTCTTCCAGTCTTGACTCAGTTTATGAAGAACATCTATATGTTTGCTTCTACTGTTTGCTAACAAAAATGTCCTCTGGTTTCAGGTGCGGCCGACGTGCGATACTGCTGGCTCAAGGAGATCCCAAACAACTTGCGTATGAAAGGCGTAACGATGCTGCAACGCTTTGTCGTCTAGGAACCTGCATGAACATTGTTACCATCATCTAAACGGTGCTCCGTCTAGTTTGTTGTAGATAACAGTTGTAACCTGTGAAAGGCAGTCAGTCCAACCTAGCTCTCACCAGGCTAGAAAATTATTTTCTTTTTACCCTTATTCTTGAGGGTTGAAACTATCTCCTGTTGTCCATCTTCTTATTGTCTTGTGTCGAGATTTTCTTGTCGGTCTGGTGTGCGGGGGCATGGTCGCTCTTCCGTGTTTCCGTGTTGGGCAAGCAGGCGTGTTGTTCGTGCAACAATATTGTTTTTGACGGTGACCATGCACCCAATCAACCTGAAGCGTTGTTGAAATCAAACAGTCATGTATGTTTCATCATTGCTTATTTCTTTCTCCATGAGGATGGTTTCACTGTCTTATAATTTTGTTTCTTTGGGTATTCTCTGCTTAGTTCTCTCGTCCTAGTGCTGTTTTTGGAGGCAACAGATTTGTTTACTTAGTGGAAGGGCTCTAGTCAAACACAAGCATTGCCAACCAAAAACCTTGGCACATATGCTAGTACCTACCCTTTGTATACATAGACAAAGACTCATGGAACACAATTGCTTGATACAACACAAAGCAAGCAAAAGAAACATGAGGACGTGCCTACTTGGTGCCCGAGCGCCTGCTCGCGGGATCAAGCGCTCTACCCAAAAGGAAGGGCCAGCCGCGGCCCCATAAGGACAGCCCAGAGAAGGCAAACGTGCCCCCACGCATTGTTCCCACCTGATCTAGCGGATTGAGTGCCCTGGTCCTCTCGCCACCGCCCTCACGTGTTTCTCCCTAGCCCCCACCTAATCCCCGCTCCTATCTCACACGACCCTCTCCCCCCTTTACATGAAGGACTAAAACACGCTGGGGACCCCTACCTCCTCCCTACTCCTCCTTTCTTCCTCTAAAACAGATCTGGGAACAAGAACATGTTGCTCCCCCCGTCAATGTCATCTTGAGAAAGAAGAAACACATATAGAGACCCCTTCTTCCTCCTCCTTCTTTCCTCCAAATCAGATCTGGAGAACAAAAAAGGCAGCCTACCTCCCCCCAAATAGGTAAGCACCAGATCCCCCGGCCCTCTCTCCTCCTTGGTCTTCAATTTTTGTCTTGCTTACTCAGCCACCCCAGCAGTGCTTGTTCGAACATCAACTGATTTTTTGCTTTGGTGAAAAACAAGATCAACTGGTCGACTGCTTTGAGGCAACCTTACTGTGTGGATGGGGCAACTGCGTATAAATCCATTGTGTATTCCATGTATTTTGAAATGGAATCATTTGGTGGTAAACACATTTTTAGCATCTTATTAGAATCTCCAGATTATAATTGTTAAAAAACATAAGTTGCACATGTGGCCACAATTCTAGTAGAGTATATAGGTCAATAGATGGCCTACCCTACCTGACGAGGAGGCAACACGGGTAGGAGAATCCGCGTCCGACGGGTGTGTGCTGGGTGGCAGGATTGTGCAAGCACGTGGACATTGCGCCCATCTGCTTCCATGTTGAGCACACGCGCGTCCGCCTGAGCAGGCGAAGCAAGGGAGAGACCCGAATGACAAACAGGAAGTATGAATATATGGCAATAAATAACTCAGTATATGAAAGTAAACAACAAACAATGTTAGGAATAGGAAAAGAATACTTGGGCAATAAATAATGATAAAGAAAACAGAGGCAGTATCCGCTTCGCCCATAGGAAGCAGTTTTCTCTCATGCTCTCCTCCTCCTTTGTGTTCCAATTCTATCGTCTTTCCAAAAAGAATCTAGCATCATCTGTGAACCAATAGACTCTAGAGAGTAGTAACGCAACATTGTCATTTCATTTACCATCAATGAGGTTCATTTAGTGGGATACACACTTTTAGCTTGTTTATGCTTTGTGTGCTTTGTGAAGTTTGGTATCTTCTGTATACCCAAGCATGTTGTCATTCCTTGGCACAACCATCCCGGGATGACCGTCTTCACCAAGATGCTTTTTGGTTCCATGCACCTCAAGTCATATGACTGGGCTAGAAGTAACTTAGAGGCTGGCACTAACACCCTCACCACCTCAGATGTTAGGTTAATAGTAGTGTCATTCCCCGCCCCTGTATTTCGTTATTTTTTTAGCAATGCTCCTATCATTGAGAATTCATTAGCTGGCCTATTTCTTTTCCTGACCACTACTTCAGGGTCACATTTTTCAAAGATAGACACAAACATAACCTGCACTGCTTCACGATGCTCACCCCTTACACTATTCTTGACGTGATGGGACCCCTGAACAACCACGCTGTTTGTATGCACTGCGCGTACTACAGTGAGTCCCCATCCGCAAACACAACTGCTGAGTGTTTTCTTCCAGTCTTGACTCAGTTTATGAAGATCATCTAGATGCTTGCTTCTGCTGCTTGCTGGCAAAAATGTCCTCTGGTTTCAGGTGTGGCCGACGTGCGGTACTCCTGGCTCATGGAGATCCCGAACAACCGTATGAAGGTCGTAACGATGCCGCAGCGCTTGGTTGTCTAGGAACTTACATGACCATTGTTACCATCATCTGAGCGACACTCCGTCTAGTTTGTTGTAGATAACAGTTCTAACCTGCAAAAGGCATGCAGCCAGACAGTCCAACCTATCTCTCACCAAGCTAGCAAACTATTTTCTTTTTATATTTATTCTTGGGGCTTGAAACTATCTCATGTTGTCGATCATCTTGTTGTCCTGCGTCAAGATTTTCTTGTTGGTCTGGTGTGAGGGGGCGTGTTCACTCTTTCGTGCAAGCAGGCGTGTTGTTTGTGCAGCAGGAGTGTTTTGTACGGTGACCATGTACCCAATCAACCTAGAACGCTGTTGAAATCAAAGAGTCACATTTGTTTCATCGTTGCTTCTTTCTTTCTCCATAAGGCTGGTTTCACTATCTTATAATTTTGTTTCTTTGTGCATCATCTGCTTACTTGTCTCGTCCTAGTGTTGTTATTGGAGGCAAAAGATTTGTTTTCTTAGTGGAAGGACTCTAGTCAAACACAAGAATTGCCAACCAAAACCCTTGGCACATATGCTAGTACCTACCCTTTGTAAACATAGAGAAAGACTCATGGAACAAAATTGCTTGATAAAACACGAAGCAAATAAAAGAAACATGAGGACGTGGCTACCTCGCGCCCGAGCACCTGTTCACGGGATCGAGCGCTCTACCCAAAAGGAAGGGCCGGCCGCGCGGCCCCATCAGGACATCCCAGAAAAGGAGAATGCGCTCCCACGCATTGTTCCCACCTGATCTAGCATATTGAGTGCCCTGGTCCTCTAGCCACCACCCTTACGTGTTTCTCCCCAGCCCCCACCTGGTCCCCCCCCCACTCCTATCTCACGTGACCCTCTCCCCCCTTTTACTTGAAGCACAAGAACACACAGGGGACCCCTTCCTCCTCCCTGTTCTTCCTTTCTTCCTCCAAAACAGATCTGGAGAACAAGGACGTGTTGCTCCCCCCATCAATGTCGTCTTGAGAAAGAAGGAACAAATAGAGAGACCCCTTCTTCCTCCATCTCCTTCCTTCCTCTAAATCAGATCTGGAGAACGAAAAAGGCAGCCTACCTCCCCCACAAATAGGTAAGCACCAGATCCCCGGGCCCTCTCTCCTCCTTGGTCTTCGATTTTTTCTTGCTTACTCAACCACCCCAGGAGTGCTTGTTTGAACATCAACTGGTTTTTTTCTTTGGTGAAAAAGAAGATCAACTGGTCGGCTGCTTTTAGGCAACCCTACTTTATGGATGGGGCAACTACGTATAAATGCACTGTGTACCTTGTATTTTGAAATGGCGTCATTTGGTGGTAAACACACTTTTAGCATGTTATTATAATCTCTAGATTATAATTGTTCAAAAAACATAAGTTGCACATGCGGCCAGAATTCTATTAGAGAATCTAGGGTAATAGATGGTCTGTCCTGCCTGACGAGGAGGTAATGCAGGTAGGAGAAGCCGCGTCCGACGGGTGTGTGCTGCGTGGCAAGATTGCTCGAGCACGTGGTCCTTGC
>LR738709.1:515924607-515945637 GCA_902687465.1 Secale cereale
TCCCATGTTGACCACATGCGCTTCCGCCTGAGCAAGCGAAGCAAGGGAGAGACTCGAATGACCAAGAATAAGTATGAATGTATGACAATAAATAACTCAGTATATGAAAGTAAAAAGGAAGAATGTTAGGGATAGGAAAATAAGAATTGGGCAATAAATAATTATAAAGAAAACAGAGGCAGTATTCGCCTCGCCCACAAGAAGCTGTTTTCTGTCATGCACTCCTCCTCCTTTGTGTTCCAATTCTATCATCTTTCCAAATAGCATCTAGAACCATCTTTGAACCAATAGACTCTAGAGAGTAGTAACACAACATTGTCATTTCAAATAGCATCAATTAGGATCATTTAGTGGGATACACACTTTTAGTTTGTTTATGCTTTGTGTGCTCTGTGCAGTTTGGTATCTTCTGTTTACCTAAGCATGCTGTCATTCCTCTGCACAACCATCCCGGGATGACTGTCTTCAGCAAGATGTTATTTGGTTCCATGCACCTCAAGTCATAGGACTGGGCTAGAAGTAACTCAGACGCTGGCACTAACTTGCTCGCCACCTCAGATGTTAGGTTAATAGTAGTGGCATTCCCCGCCCCTCTATTTCCTTCTTTTTTTAGCAATGCTCCTATCATTGAGAATTCATTAGCTGGCCTATTTTTTTCCTGACCACTTACTTCAGGGTCTCGTTTGGCAAAGATAAACACAAACATAACCTGCACTGATTCACGGCGCTCACCCCTTGCCCTGTTCTTGACATGATGGGACCCCCGTACAACCACATTCTTGGTATGCACTGCGCGTACAATAGCGAGTCCCCATCCGCAAACACAGCTATTGAGTGTTTTCTTCCAGTCTTGACTCATTTTATGAAAAACATCTGGATGCTTGCTTCTGTTGCTCGCTGACGAAAACGTCCTCTGGTTTCAGGTGTGGCCGACGTGTGGTACTCCTGGCTCAAGGAGATCCTAAACAACTTTCGTATGAAGGGTGTAACGATGCCGCGACACTTCATCATCTAGGAACATGCATGACCATTGTTACCGTCATCTGAACGACACTCCGTCTAGTTTGTTGTATATAACAGTTGTAATCTACGAAAGGCATGCAGCCAGACAATCCAACCTAGCTCTCACCGGGCTAACAAACTGTTTTCTTTTTACCCTTATTCTTGGGGGTTGAAACTGTCTCTTGTCATCCATCATCTTGTTGTCTTGCGTCGAGATTTTCTTGTTGGTCTCGTGCAAGGGGGCGTGTTCGCTCTTTCGTGTTTCCGTGTTCCGTAAGCAGGCGTGCTATTGTGCAGCAGGAGTGTTTTCTACGGTGACCATGTACCGAATCAAACTAGAGCGCTGTTGAAATCAAAGAGTCACATTTGTTTCATCATTGCTTCTTTCTTTCTCCATGAGGCTGGTTTCACTGTCCTATAATTTTGTTTCTTTGGGCATCATCTGCTTAGTTGTCTCGTCCTAATGATGTTTTTGGAGGCGAACAATTTGTTTTCTTAGTGGAAGGGCTCTAGTCAAACACAAACATTGCCAACCAAAACCCTTGGCACATATCCTAGTTCCTACCCTTCGTATACATAGAGAAAGACTCATGGAAAAAAATTGCTTGATAAAACATGAAGCAAATAAAAGAAACATGAAGACGTGGCTACCTGGCGCCCGAGCATCTGTTCGGGGGATCAAGCGCTCTACCCAAAAGGAAAGGCTAGCCGCGCTGCCCCATTAGGACAACCCAGAAAAGGAAAACGTGCCCCCACGCATTGTTCCCACCTGATCTAGCGGATTGAGTGCCATGGTCCTCTCACCACCGCCCTCACGTGTTTCTCCCCAGCCCCACCTCGTCCCCCTGCTCCTATCTCACGCGACCCTCTCCCCCCTTTTACTTGAAGGACAAGAACACGCAGGGGACCCCTTCGTCCTCCCTGCTTCTCCTTTCTTCCTCCAAAGCAGATCTGGAGAAGAAGGACATGTTGCTCCCCCCATCAATGTCGTCTTGAGAAAGAAGAAACACATACAGAGACCCCTTCTTCCTCCTCCTTCCTTCCTCCAAATCAGATCAGGAGAACAAAAAAGGTAGCCTACCTCCCCCCAAATAGGTAAGCACCAGATCCCCCGGCCCTCTCTCCTCATTGGTCTTCAATTTTGTCTTGCTTACTCAGCCACCCCAGTAGTGCTTGTTCGAACATCAGCTGGTTTTTTGCTTTGGTGTAAAACAAGATCACCTGGTCGACTGCTTTTAGGTAAACCTACTGTATGGATGGGGCAACTACATATAAATGCATTGTGTATACCATGTATTTTGAAATGGCATCATTTGGTGGTAAACACACTTTTAGCATGTTATTAGAATCTCTAGATTATAATTGTTCAAAACACATAAGTTGCACATGCGGCCACAATTCTAGTAGAGTATATAGGGCAATAGATGGCCTCGCGTGCCTGATGAGGAGGCAACCCGGGTAGGAGAAGCCACGTCCGACAGGTGTGTGCTGCGTGGCAGGATTGCGCGAGCACGTGGACCTTCTGCCCCTCCGCTTCCACATTGACCACACGTGCGTCCGCCTGAGCAGGCAAAGCAAGGGAGAGACAAGAATGACAGAGAGGGAGTATGATTATATGGATATAAATAACTCAGTATATAAAAGTAAAGAAGGAAAAATGTTAGGAGTAGGAAACTTGGGCAATAAATAATGATAAAGAAAACACAGGCAGTATTCGCCTCGCCCACAGGAAGCAGTTTTCTGTCATGCTCTCCTCCTCCTTTGTGTTCCAATTCTATCGTCTTTCCAAATAGCATCTAGCGTCATCTTTGAACCAATAGACTCTAGAGAGTAGTAACACAACATTGTCATCTTAATTAGCATCAATTTGGATCATTTAGTGGGATCCACACTTTTAATTTGTTTATGCTTTGGGTGCTCTGTGCAGTTTGGTATCTTCTGTTTACCCAAGCATGTTGTCATTCCTTTGCACAACCATCCCAGGATGACTGTCTTCTGCAAGATGTTATTTGGTTTCATGCACCTCAAGTCGTATGACTGGGCTAGAAGTAACTCAGAGGCTGGCACTAACTCGCTCGCCACCTCAGATGTTAGGATAATAGTAGTGTCATTCCCCGCTCCTCTTTTTCCTTCCTTTTTTAGCAATGCTCATATCGTTGAGAATTGATTAGCTGGCCTATTTCTTTTCCTGACCACTGACTTTAGGGTCTCCTTTGGCAAATATAAACACAAACATAACCTGCACTGTTTCACGGGGCTCACCCCTTGCCCTGTTCTTGACGTGATGGGACACCCGTACAACCACGTTGTTGGTATGCACTGCGTGTACTATAGCGAGTCCCCATCCGCAAACACAGCAATTGAGTGTTTTCTTCCAGTCTTGACTAAGTTTATGAAGAACATCTGGATGCTTGCTTCTGCTGCTCGCTCACGAAAATGTCCTCTGGTTTCAGGTGTGGCCGACGTGCGATACTCCTGGCTCAAGGAGGTCTTGAACATCTTCCGTATGAAGGGCGTAACGATGCTGGGGCACTTCATCGTCTAGGAACCTGCATGACCATTGTAAACGTCATCTGAACGACGCTCCGTCTAGTTTGTTGTATATAACAGTTGTAATCTGCGAAAGGCATGCAACCAGACAATCCAACCTAGCTCTCACCAGGCTAGCAAACTGTTTTCTTTTTACCCTTATTCTTGGGGGTTGAAACTATCTTATGTCATCCATCATCTTGTTGTCTTGCGTCGAGATTTTCTTGTCGGTCTGGTTTGAGGGGGCGTGTTTGCTCTTTCGTGTTTCCGTGTTCTGCAAGCAGGCGTGTTGTTTGTGCAACATGAGTGTTTTCTACGGTGACCATGTACCCAATCAAACTAGAGCGCTGTTGAAAACAAAGAGTCACATTTGTTTCATCATTGCTTCTTTCTTTCTCTATGAGGCTGGTTTTACTGTTATAATTTTGTTTCTTCGGGCATCATCTGCCTAGTTGTCTTGTCCTAATGATGTTTTTCGAGGCAAAAGATTTGTTTTCTGAGTGGAAGGGCTCTAGTCAAACACAAGCATTTCCAACCAAAACCCTTGGCACATATGCTAGTTCCCACCCTTCGTATACATAGAGAAAGACTCATGGAACAAGATTGATTGATTAAACATGAGGCAAATAAAATAAACATGAGGACGTGGCTACCTGGCACCCGAGCGCCTGTTCGCGGGATCGAGCGCTCTACCCAAAAGGAAGGGCTAGCCGCGCTACCCCTTTAGTACAGCCCAAAAAAGGAAAACGTGCCCCCACGCATTGTTCCCAGCTGAACTAGCAAATTGAGTGCCATGGCCCTCTCGCTACCGCCCTCACGTGTTTCTCCCCAGCCCCACCCCGTCCCCCCGCTCCTATCTCACGCGACCCTCTCCCCCCTTTTACTTGAAGGACAAGAACACGCAGGGGACCCCTTCATCCTCCCTACTTCTCCTTTCTTCCTCCAAAGCAGATCTAGAGAACAAGGACATGTTGCTCCCCCCGTCTATGTCGTCTTGAGATAGAAGAAACACATACAGATACCTCTTCTTTCTCCTCCTTCCTTCCTCCAAATCAGATCTAGCGAACACAAAAAGGCAGCCTACCTCCCCCAAAATAGGTAAGCACCATCTCCACCGGCCCTCTCACCTCCTTGTTCTTCGATTTTTTCTTGCTTACTCAGCCACCCCAGCAGTGCTTGTTTGAACATCAACCGGTTTTTTGCTTTGCTGAAAATCAAGATGAACTAGTCGACTGCTTTTAGGCAACCCTACTGTATGGATGGGGCAACTGCGTATAAATTCACTGTGGACCTTGTATTTTGAAATGACATCATTTGGTGGTAAACACACTTTTAGCATGTTATTAGAATCTCTAGATTATAATTGTTCAAAAAACATAAGTTGCACATGCGGCCGGAATTCTATTAGAGCATATAGGGTAATAGATGGTTTGCCCTGCCGGACGAGGAGGTAACGCGGGTAGGAGAAGCCGCGTCCGACGGGTGTGTGCTGTGTGGTAAGATTGCGCGAGCATGTGGACCTTGCCCCCCCCCCCCGCTCCCACGTTGACCACATGCGCGTCCGCCTCAGCAGGCGAAGCAAGGGAGAGACACAAATGACAAAGAATAAGTATGGATATATGGCAATAAATAACTCAGTATATGAAAGTAAAGAAGGAACGATGTTAGTGATAGGAAAAGAATACTTGGGCAATAAATAATGATAAAGAAAACAGAGGCAGTATTTGCCTCGCCCAGAGGAAGCAGTTTTCTCTGATGCTCTCCTCCTCCTTTGTGTTCCAATTCCATCGTTTTCCCAAATAGCATATAGCGTCATCTTCGAACTAGTAGACTCTAGAGTGTAGTAACACAACATTGTCATTTCAATTAGCATCAATTAGGATGATTTAGTGGGATACACACTTTTAGCTTGTTTGTGCTTTGTGTGCTCAGTGCAGTTTGGTGTCTTTTGTTTCCCCAAGCATGTTATCATTACTCTGCACAACCATCCCGGGATGACCATCTTCAGCAAGATACTTTTTTGGTTCCATGCACCTCAAGTCGTATGACTGGGCTAGAAGTAACTCATAGGCTGGCACTTACACGCTCACCACCTCAGATGTTAGGTTAATAGTAGTGTCATTCCCCGCCCCTCCATTTCCTTCTTTTTTAAGCAATGCTCCCATCATTGAGAATTCATTAGCTGGCCTATTTCTTTTCCTGACCACTCACCTCAGGGTCTCGTTTGGCAAAGATAAACACAAACATAACCTGCACAGCTTCTGGCGCTCACCCCTTGCACTGTTCTTGATGTGATCGGACCCCCGTACAACCACGCTGTTGGTACGCACTGGGCGTACTACAACGAGTCCCCATCCGCAAACTCAGCTGGTGAGTGTTTTCTTCCAGTCTTAACTATATTTATGAAGAACATTTGGATGCTTGCTTCTGCTGCTAGTTGATGAAAACGTCCTCTGGTATATGGTGTGGATGATGTGAGATACTCCTGGCTCAAGGAGAGCCCGGACAACTTCTGTATGAAGGGCGTAACGATGCTGCAGCGCTTCGTCGTCTAGCAACATGCACGACCAATGTTACCATCATCTGAACGACGCTCCGTCTAGTTTGTTATAGATAACAGTTGTAACCTGCGAAAGGCATGCAGCCAGTCAGTCCAACCTAGCTATCACCAGGCTAGCAAACTGTTTTCTTTTTACCCTTATTCTTGGGGGTTTAAACTATTTCATGGCGTCCATCATCTTGTTGTCTTGCGTCGAGATTGTCTTGTCGGTCTGGTGTGAGGGGGCGTGGTCGCTCTTTCATGTTTCCGTGTTGTGCAAGCAGGCGTGCTGTTTGTGCAGCAGGAGTGTTTCTTACGGTGACCATATACCCAATCAACCAAGAGCGTTGTTGAAATCAAAGAGTCACATTTTTATCATCATTGCCTCTTTCATTCTCTATGAGGCTGGTTTCACTGTCTTATAATTTCGTTTCTTCGGGCATCATCTGCTTAGTTGTCTCATCCTAATGCTGTTTTTGGAAGCAAAAGATTTGTTTTCTTAGTGGAAGGGCTCTAGTCAAACACAAGCATTAGCAACCAAAACCATTGGCACATATGCTAGTACCTACCCTTTGTATACATAGAGAAAGACTCACGGAACAAAATTGCTTGATAAAACACGAAGCAAATAAAAGAAATATGAGGACGTGGCTACGTGGCCCCTACTCGCGGGATCGAGCGCTCTACCCAAAAGGAAGGGCCAGCCGTGCGGCCCCATCAGGACAGCCCAGAAAATAAAAAACGTGCCCACACACATTGTTCCAACCTGATCTAGCAGATTGAGTGCCCTGGTCCTCTCACCACCTCCCTCACGTTTTTCTCCCCAGCCCCCACCTCGCCCCCCGCTCCTATCTCACGCGACTCTCTCCCCCCTTTTACTTGAAGGTCAAGAACATGCAGGGGACCCCTTCCTCCTCCCTGTTCCTCCTATCTGCCTCAAAAACAGATCTGGCTAACACTGCACATTTAATGGTACTGAGATCTGGGACACAAATATGGCAACGCTCATGTTTACCATTAATTCATCTACCTATGAAGAGTGCAAAATAATTTATAGCAGGAAAATGAATGCTCCCTATGGTGGCTTGTGTAATATTTCTGGTTTCCCCCACGGTGATGCTATCAAGGAAATCACAGTATTGAGATTTGTGAGGTTTGTTGAGACTACCCCATTTTTGGAATTTTGCATGCAACACAAAAGTATTCTAGGTCCATGGTATAAGATTCATAATAAAGATCAAACATGACAGTATGGGTATTGCGCTTGGATGAAAGTTCAAACCTCCGCACAAAGGAAACGGTGAGGTAATAGTGTTGCTAACATTTACCTGATAAGAAGTCCTCAAGGCCGGCATTTCGTATGTATGCTTCAATCTCATCCTTGAATCCTCCGCGGATCATAAATTCATCTGACGTCCATTCACAAGGCCGTACTTCAGCATCTCTTGGTGCTTCAAGGTCCAGTTCGCGTATAGCGCGCCTCAGTACTTGTTTTCTTGAAGGGCCACCTTGAAATGTTCTCCTAGACATTTTCTTTTCTGGAAAATTCTGAAATTTTTAGTGACTCAAAATAAAAGTGAACCAATCTCAACAGAATTGATAGCAACCACTCCTATAAGTGTCTAGAGGCTATATCATGCATCAAAACTACTTTGAACCATATAAATTTGACATGCAAGCTCAAGAACAAGGTCACTATAGTAGGAAAATTTTGCAATAAATAAAGCACTAGAACACAAACTAATTGGACCATCGGAGGAGTCACATACCGAAGAACAATCCCCAAAAATAGTTTTTACAAATGATGGATTCAGCAAGGAGATCGAAAATGGCAGCAAGATGAGCTATAACACGGGTTTGAGCTGGTGAATGATTTTTTCTGGAGGAAGAAGGAGATGATGGGTGTTGTAATACGTGGAGGTGGCCTCATGGGACCCACAAGGACAGGCGGCGCACCCAGGGGGTAGGGGGCACCCTCAACCCTTGTGGCCCACTGGTGCAGCCCCTGGTGCACACTCAGTGCCAAAAATCTTAAAATATTTTAGAAAAAATCATATTAAATTTTCAGGGTATTTGGAGAACTTTTATTTTTGGGACATTTTTTATTGCACGGATAATTCAGAAAATAGACAGATAATACTATTTTTGCTTTATTTAATCTAAATAACATAAAGAAAAAGTTGACTATAGAAGGTGGTGTTCTGGGAATTCATCCATCTCATGCACATTAAAGGGAATCCATCAATGAGGTTGATCAAGTCTTATTAACAAACTTGTCTCGAGTAACTTAAAACCGGAGAATTTTTTAATAACACTAGGTTACCTCAATGGAGATATGCATGTCCCCAACAATAATTATATCATATTTCTTCTTAACAGTAGGAAGAGGGAATTCAAAACCTCCAATAGTGATAGTTGTAATTTTTCAGAATTGATGCTATTGACTTGAGGTTGTTTCTTTAGAAAGTGTACCGTACGTATGGTCATTACCATTTACATGAAAAGTGACATTGCCTTCGTTGCAATCAATAACAGCCCCTGCAGTATTCAAAAAGGGTCTACCAAGGATAATTGACATACTATCGTCCTCGGGAATATCAAGAATAACAAAGTATGTTAAGATAGTAATGTTTGCAACCACAACAGGCACATCCTCACAAATACCGATAGGTATAGTAGTTGATTTATCAGCCATTTGCAAAGAGATTTCAATAGGTGTCAACTTACTCAAATCAAGTATATGATACAAAGAGAAATGCATAACACTAACACCAGCCCCTAGATCACATAAAGCAGTTTTAACATAATTTCCTTTAATGGAGCATGGTATAGAAGGTATTCATGGATCTCCAAGTTTCTTTGGTATTCCACCCTTAAAAGTATAGTTAGCAAGCATGGTGGAAATTTAAGCTTCCAGTATCTTTCTTTTATTAGTAACAATTTCTTTCATATACTTGGCATATGGAGGCATTTTAAGCATATCAGTCAAATGCATACACAAAAAGATAGGTCTAATCATCTCACAAATGCGTTTGAAATCCTCATCGTCCTTTTTCTTGGATGGTTTAGGAGGAACGGGCATGGGTTTCTGAACCCATGGTTCCCTTTCTTTACCATGTTTCCTAGCAATGAAGTATCTCTTATCATAACGTTGATTCTTTGATTGTGGGCTATCTAGATCAACAAGAGGTTCAATCTCTACAACATTATCATTACTTGGTTGAGCATCGGTATGAACATCATTATTAAAATTATCACTAGGTTCATGTTCGTTACCACACTGAGTCTCAGCATCAGAAATAGAAATATTATTAGGATTCTCGGGTGTGTCTACAACAGGATCACTAGCATGCATAGTCCTATCAGTTTTCTTTTTCTTTTTTGTACTAGTACTAGGTTTATCAATATTAATTCTCTAAGAATCTTTCTCAATTCTCTGAGGATGGCCCTCAGGATAAAAAGGTTCCTGAGTTACTTTACCACCTCTAGCAGCAACCATAACAGCTTTATCATTATTTTTACTATTCAACTCATTGAGCAAATCATTTTGTGCCTTAAGTACTTGTTCTACTTGAGTGGTAACCTTGGAAGCATGTATACTAATAAGTTTCAGATCATTGGAAGTTCTAGTCACAAGATCACCCAAGCAGTCAAGCATATAAGCATTACGTTTCAGCTGTCTACTAACATAAGCATTGAAATCTTCTTCTTTAACAATAAAATTATCAAACTCATCTAAGCATTGGCTAGTAGACTTAATATGAGGAATATCACCGGAGCCTCGAACGGACTCCAAATCACGTCTCCCGATGAAGAGCAGGAGGTGGCGGCGGCTCCGTATCGTAAAACGTGAAGGAATCTTCTCTCCGATTTTTTTCTCCGCGAAAGAGACTATATGATACGTCCAAAACGTATCTATAATTTATGCTTACTCCATTCTTCTTTTGTGTGATATTGCTATGATATTGATGCACTTCCATACACTTTTGATCATATTTGGACTAACCTATTAACTCAGTGCACCACAGTGCCAGTTCCTGTTTTCTGCTGTTTTTCTATTTCAGGTTTCCCCCATATTAAAAGTGCTCCAAAAATTCCAGGAAAAATATAGGAAATATCAGCGTATAGGAAGCTTCGCGAAGAACCAAAGATGGGCCAGATGGGAGCCAGGGGAGGCCCAGGCGAACACCTGGCGCGGCCCCACCCCTGGCCGCGCCAGGGGGGCGCCTGGGGCCCCTGCTCCGCCTCTGGCTGCCCCCCTTCGCCTATATATCCCTCGTGTCCCGAAACCCTCGAGGACAGAACCCTTTTTCGTGATCTCGCCTCTGTTCCGCCGCCGCAGCGCTTCCAAGATCGAGAGCATCAGGAGAACTCTTCCCGGCACCCTGCCGGAGGGGAGAACCACCACCGGGAGCTTCTCCACCACCATGGACGCTTCCCGGATGAGTTGTGAGTAGTCCACCTTGGACCATGGGTCCATGATCAGTAGCTATGTGATGTTCTCCTCACCTCTTTGCTCTTCATGGTTTAGACCTCGTGAGCTGCCCTACATGATCGAGGCACATATGTAATCTTTCTTCTGTTGCTTTGCTGAGTTTGCTGGGATCTGATGGATTATGAGACTATGTTCAGATTGTGTTTGAGTAATATATTTGATTCACCTCTTTTATATCTTTGTTCTTGAGTAATTCTTGCATGTTCTCCGTTGCTGTTTATTGCTTTGGCCAAGTAGTAGGTAGTAACTCCAAGAGGGAGCGTTATGCTTGATTGTGGATTCATGCCCCCTGATGACTAGCTTGAGTGACAGAAACATGAGTCTAGGGGATTTGCTGTTGCCACAAGGGAGAAAACAACGGTGCTTGTACTTGTGGGTGCAAGGATTGTTTACTTTACGCAAAGTTCTTTTAATGCAGTTGTCTGTTGCTTTGAGTTTACACTTTGGGTGGGATTCGCAAATTAATACCAGCGAGATGTTCTGGATAGATATCTCAAGGTGGATGATTAGTAGTAGATGCAGATGGATTTCGGTCTACTTGCCTTGGCGTACCGCCAATCCTTTTGAACCTCTACCTTTCTTTGCAGCATAGTTAGCATTGGTTTGCGCACATAATCCTGTCAATTGCCCAGCTGTAATTTGTTTACCTCGCTTTGCTGTTTTATCGTCTTTTGGGAGAGAGACATCACTAGTGAACATCATGGGACCCCGGTCCATATTACCACCGCTGATCACACCTTCTATTTACTTCCTGTTTTTATTTCCTAGTTGCAGTCATAGCTATCATTATTATCTCTTGTGTTTGATCCTTTGTAAACAACAAGGCCGGAGGGATTCACAACCTCTCTGTACTCGTTGGGAGCAAAGTTATCTGTATCTGTGTGCAGGTCCCGTCAACCGCTAAGTTTCTGGCGCCGTTGACACCTACTTATCGACCCTCGGAGTCTCACGGGATTCGATCCTTGGTACCTTTGCCAAGGGAAATTTGCCGCTACGCTACATCTCAACCTTCCACTTGGGGTAACCAACGAGGGGCGAGAAGCCATCAAGCAAGTTTCTGGCGCCGTTGCCGGGGACTCCACTCTTCAAGATAGGGGAGTTGCACGCTATCTTTTATCTTTGCTTTTTAGTCTTGTTAGTTTACCTTTCAGTTTTTGCTTTAGTGTCCCTTACCAAAAATCACAAAAATAGTTATCTTGCTTGCTGCTGCTATGGGTTCCACCGAGAACACCAAGTTGTGTGACTTCATTAGTCATAACAACAGTGATTTTATCTGCACGCCTATTGCTACACCTGCCACTTCAGCACCTTCTTATGAGATTAAACCTGCTTTGCTGAACCTAGTTATGAAAGATCAATTCTCCGGTGCTGGAGATGATGCTGCTTTGCACTTAAATAATTTTGTTGAGCTCTGTGATATGCAAAAGTAGAAAGAAGTAGATGGTGATATTGTTAAGATTAAGCTTTTCCTTTCTCCTTGAGAGGAGGAGCTAAAATCTGGTTTCAATCCTTGCCTAGGAATAGTATAGATTCTTGGGACAAGTGCAAGGATGCCTTTATTGGGAAGTATCCCCTGCTAAAATTATCCAATTAAGGAGTAACATAATGAATTTTAAACAATTGGATTATGAACACGTTGCCCAAGCTTGGGAACGCATGAAATCTCTTGTCAAGAACTGCCCTACTCATGGTTTGACTACTTGGATGGTTATCCAAACTTTTTATGCAGGCTTGAACTTTACCTCGCGAAACTTGTTAGATTCGGCCGCGGGAGGAACCTTTATGTCAACTACACTTGGTGCTGCCACGAAGCTTCTCGACGAGATGATGACCAATTATTCCCAATGGCACATCGAACGCGCTCCAACAGGTAGGAAGGTAAACTCTGTCGAGGAGATTTCCTCCCTAAATGAAAAAGTTGACTTGATCATGTCTCTACTTTCCAAGCAATCTTCTATTGATCCTCATGATGTTCCTTTAAATTCTTTGATTGCTCAAGATCAAGTAGATGTGAACTTTATCTCTAGAAACAATTTCAATAACAATGCTTATAGGAGTAATTTTGGTAGCAACCCTAGACCGTTCCCCTCTAATTCTTATGGGAAAAACAATGCTTATCCTAGCACCAAGAACTCCACTTCGGAACTAGAGATTATGCTTAAAGACTTCATCACTACCCAAAAGGCCTTCAATAAGAGTGTAGAAGAAAAACTAGACAAACTAGATAATCTCTCTTCGAAGGTAGACAATTTAGCCCATGAGGTAGAGTTGCTTAAAATTAGAACTTCTCCTCTTGAGGAGAGGAAGACCACTCCTATGAATGCTATTCAAGTGCAAATTAATGAAAACATTAGGATGATGGCTAAACTTAAAGAGAGATGGGCTAGAGAAAAGGAGGAAGAAGATAGAATTAAGAGCCTTCCTACCCACCACACTGTTGCTACTATCCAAGTTGTTGAGGATATCCAAACTCTTAGCACCCAATGCACTCCTAGTCCCATTGGACCTATTAATGGTGATGCTATGACATCAACCGTAGAAGAAGAAACTCCTATGACCATAGAAGCTACCAAACAAGTGAGCCTAAAGGACACCACTACGACTTTACTTGATAGTAGTGACTTTGATTTTGATAATTGCACCCTTTCTGAAGTTATTGGGTTTCTTCACAGAATGGCTAAAGACCCCCACACT
Organism: Secale cereale; assembly: GCA_902687465.1. Lineage (NCBI taxonomy): Eukaryota > Viridiplantae > Streptophyta > Magnoliopsida > Poales > Poaceae > Secale > Secale cereale. Next base: position 515,937,867 of record LR738709.1, read on the forward strand.
AGCACACTTAATCTTGCCTTCACGGAGCATATCACTAATGCCCTTATCAAAGCTAGGGAGGAGAAGCTTAGGGTAGAAGCCTCCATACCTAGAAAGCTAGAAGATAGTTGGGATCCTATGATTAAAATTAAGTTGAATAACTTCTCTTGCTATGCTTTATGTGATGTTGGAGCTAGTACCTCCGTTATGCCCAAAAGAATGTATGATATGTTTGAATTGAAACCTTTTGATCCTTGTTCTTTTGGTGTTCGTCTTGTTGATTCTTCCGTAAAGAAACCTTTGGGGAAGATCGACGATGTTCTTATCATTGTCAATGGCAATTATGTTCTCGTTGATTTTACTATTATGGATATTGAATGTGAACCTTCATGTCCAATTATTTTGGGACGTCCTTTTCTTCGCACCGTTGGTGCTATCATTGACATGAAAGAGGGGAATATAAAATTCCAATTCCCTCTCAATAAAGGGATGGAACACTTCCCTAGAAAGAAGATTAAGTTGCCTTTTGAGTCCGTTACACGGGCTAGCTATTCTCTTACTCTTGATAAAACTTGATCTTCTCTTTTTGCATCATGCCTAGCTTAAAGGCATAAAAGAAAGCGCTTTTGGGAGGCAGCCCACAACAAATTAGGTTTTATTTTGCTTTTATTGTGTCTTGATGTTTGTTACTACAGTAGCATCATCATTGTATCTTTTCTTTTCAGCTTTGTGCCAAGTTTAGCCTCCGATTGCAAGAAAGTTCAAAAGTTGTGACGTGCTGTCCAGAAAACAGATTCTGTCCTTGGACAGAAAAATTCGAATAAAATCACCAGATCATCTTTTTGATCTGAATGTTTTTGACAGCGTGCACTATACAATTGGCTTTCGAGCGTCTGTTCTGAGTTTTTCGATTTGAGTTGCAGAAGTGCCCCGAAAAAATTATTTACTACCTGCTGGTCTGTTTTTCACAGATTTTGTCCCGTTTTGCCTTTTCTTCGTTTTGCAAACCTTGAGCTTGCTTTTTCTTTGCAAAAACCTTTTGGCAATCTTGAGAAACAGTAGCTCTTCAAGATTATCTTTATTTCCAGTAGGAAAAAATTATTTTATTGTGGGTACTAACCTCACTAATCAGATTATGATGAGTTATGTATGAAGGGAGTTTTCAAGTGTGCGAGGGAAGATGATAAAAGAAGATTCAGGAGGGTCAAACGCTCAAGCTTGGGGATGCCCCCGTGCACCCCCAAGAAATATTCAAGAAGACTCAAGCGTCTAAGCTTGGGGATGCCCCCATGCATCCCCTTCTCCATCAACAATTATCAGTTCGTCTTTCGTTCCACTATATTTTTTCACTTCATGCGTTATGTGCTATGCTTGGAGCGTCTTGCTCTTAGTTTCTTTTTTTAGTTTTCTTTAGCTTTGCTAGCTGTTCATAACAAGTTAGAACCCAGCTTTCTTTGTGTGGGAGAGAAACACGCTCCACTTCAACCTAGAACACAACATAGGATTTTCATGCTTATCTTTGATGTGTGTGTTCTCTGTCTTTCCATAGCTGTTGTCATGTTTAGCTCTTAGTTTTCATGCTTTTCTTTTTAAAGAGCTTTTGTTTAGTAGGTTGCTGAACTCTCTTGAGTTTTCATGTTTATCTTGTTAAGAGAGTTTGCCTGTTGCACTGAGTTGTGTGTCTTAACTTAAAGTAGGTAATTGAGGTTGCTATTTAATTTTAGTAGTAACTTGCAATAGTTTTGAGGTATTGCCATGAGTAATGTCTGAACTTTTGGTGTCAAGAGCTTTAGCCTATTAGTGATAGATGTCGTATTTTGGGCAATCCGTGTTTATTTTCTAAAACCTGCAAAATAGTTGAGAACTTTAGCTACTAGATGGATCACTAATCTTTGGAAGGATCGAATATTAGAGTACACTCACGTACCATGAGTCGGGGATGCGCAAGGATAACCAAACCCACATACACTCCTCCTCGGGGTACTTGTCTCTTTGTGAACCTCCTAATTAGATTGAGAGTTATCGATAATAAGTGCATGAGTTCTTCGGACTAATGTGAGTATTCGAAAGTTGACACTTCCACCTAGCCATATTTTTCTAGCCTCTTCGGTACCGTGCATTGCCCTTTCTCACCTCGAGAGTTGGCGCATACTTCGCCGGTGCATCCAAATCCTTGGCACGATACACTCTGTCATCATAAGCCTCATTATATCCTTCCTCAAAACAACCACCATACCAACCTATCATGGCATTTCCATAGCCTTTCCAAGATACATTGCCATGCAACATCCATCTTCTCATGACTTGATCTTCATGTCATACATGCTTTTTGCTTGATCGATGAGCGGCATGCTAGTTGGGACTTGCCCTAATCATTGCTACATGACGCGCTAGTATCATTGCATATCCTTCTACACCGGCAGAGGCATACATTTGCATACATCATGATAGTTTCATTTTCTTTATGTTGAGTACTTTTGTAAAGTGTGAAAGATCTTCTATACTTCTTGTAATACATAGAGTGTTGCCCCTAAAGTGAGGAAAAGATCCCAAAGAGGACAAAATCAAAAGATCCCAAAGAGGACAAATGAGAGTTAAATAGAAAGAGCCATTGAGGCCACCAAAAAATAAAAAATAAAAAAATAGAAAAAAGAGAAAAAGAAATAAAAAGAGAGAAGGGGGCACACTACTATTCCTTTTGAGAGATCCACACTCGTACTCCATCTTATACCTTGTACTCCATAGAGATTATCATTCATGCATATAGCTATGTGGGGACCTTCACACTATAGAACTTGGCTTGTATATTCCAATGATGAGCCTCCTCAAAAGAGCTCTAGGTCTTCTTGAGCGAGCAAGTTGGATGCACCCCCACTAGTTCCATTGGAGAGCTTACCTTAGCTCATATGTGCATCCGTTGCATGGCAATCCCTACTCCTCACATCATATCTATCATTTGACTTTCTCTCGCCTATGATTGTCCTCATTGATGTGAGCCTTTCACACCTTTTTTGTCTTCCCCCTTCATCATTTTTCTCTCTTTGCCAACCTAAGTGTCAACTTTCTTGCTTACGCTCATCCATTGCATGAGTGCTCAAAATATCGAAAGGGAGTGGATCATTTTGACTTGTACCTGGCTAGTGGTCTGGGGATGAGTCAAGATAAGATTCCAAAGAAGACCAAGTGTGAAACTTTAGTAGATTAAGTTCTCAACAATACAAAAACTATGTTTTACTCTCTCGTATATCCCTATCCCCTTTCTTGCACGCAAACACCATTTGGAGACATTCGAGTCACGGACAGCGAGAGCTCTTGCACCTTTATGTTCTTATGTTGCTTGTTACAATGCTAATATAGACTCTTGCTTGTTATGACTTGAATTGAATTACATGCCTTGATTGCTTTACTTAAAAAGTTCTTATATGGTTGGTAGCATGTCACCATAGAAATTATGCTTGTTATCATTTACCTACTCGAGGACGAGCAGGAATTAAGCTTGGGGATGTTGATACGTCCAAAACGTATCTATTATTTCTGCTTGCTCCATGCTTCTTTTGTGTGATATTGCTATGATATCGATGCACTTCCATACACTTTTGATCATATTTGGACTAACCTATTAACTCAGTGCACCACAGTGCCAGTTCCTGTTTTCTGCTGTTTTTCTATTTCAGGTTTCCCCCATATTAATAGTGCTCCAAAAATTCCAGAAAAAATATAGGAAAAATCAGCGTATAGGAAGCTTCGCGAAGAACCAAAGATGGGCCAGAGGGGAGCCAGGGGAGGCTCAGGCGGCCACCTGGCGCGGCCCCACCCCTGGCCGCGCCAGGGGGGGCGCCTGGGGCCCCTGCTCCGCCTCTGGCTGCCCCCCTTCGCCTATATATCCCTCTCGTCCCGAAACCCTCGAGGACAGAACCCTTTTTCGCGATCTCGCCTCTGTTCCGCCGCCGCAGCTCTTCCAAGATCGGGAGCATCAGGAGAACTCTTCCCGGCACCCTGCCGGAGGGGAGAACCACCACCGGGAGCTTCTCCACCACCATGGACGCTTCCCGGATGAGTCGTGAGTAGTCCACCTTGGACCATGGGTCCATGATCAGTAGCTATGTGATGTTCTCCTCACCTCTTTGCTCTTCATGGTTTAGACCTCGTGAGCTGCCCTACATGATCGAGGCACATATGTAATCTTTCTGCTGTTGCTTTGCTGAGTTTGCTGGGATCTGATGGATTATGAGACTATGTTCAGATTGTGTTTGAGTAATATATTTGATTCACCTCTTTTATATCTTTGTTCTTGAGTAATTCTTGCATGTTCTCCGTTGCTGTTTATTGCTTTGGCCAAGTAGTAGATAGTAACTCCAAGAGGGAGCGTTATGCTTGATTGTGGGTTCATGCCCCCTGATGACTAGCTTGAGTGACAGAAACATGAGTTTAGGGGATGTGCTGTTGCCACAAGGGAGAAAACAACGGTGCTTGTACTTGCAGGTGCAAGGATTGTTTAATTTACGCAAAGTTCTTTTAATGCAGTTGTCTGTTGCTTTGAGTTTACACTTTGGGTGGGATTCGCAACTTAATACCAGCGAGATGTTCTGGATAGATATCTCAAGGTGGATGATTAGTAGTAGATGCAGATGGATTTCGGTCTACTTGCCTTGGTGTACCGCCCATGCTTTTGAGCCTCTACCTTTCTTTGCAGCATAATTAGCATTGGTTTGCGCACATAATCCTGTCAATTGCCCAGCTGTAATTTGTTTACCTCGCTTTGCTGTTTTATCGTCTTTTGGGAGAGAGACATCACTAGTGAACATCATGGGACCCCGGTCCATATTACCACTGCTGATCACACCTTCTATTTACTTCGTATTTTTATTTCCTAGTTGCAGTCATAGCTATCATTATTATCTCTTGTGTTTGATCCTTTGTAAACAACAAGGCCGGAGGGATTGACAACCTCTCTATACTCGTTGGGAGCAAAGTTATCTGTATCTGTGTGCAGGTCCCGTCAACCGCTAAGTTTCTGGCGCCGTTGACACCTACTTGTCGACCCTCGGAGTCTCACGGGATTCGATCCTTGGTATCTTTGCCAAGGGAAATTTGCCGCTACGCTACATCTCAACCTTCCACTTGGGGTAACCAACGAGGGGCGAGAAGCCATCACTATATAGAGTTGGAGTAGACGTCGGTGGAGCCTCAGGGGGCCCACAAGGTAGGGGGCGCGCCCTAGGGGGGCACCCCCACCCTTGTGGACAGGGTGTGGTCCCCCTCTGGTAGATCTTTACGCCAGCATTTTTTATATTTTCTGAAAATCTTCCTCGTGACATTTCAGGTCATGCCGAGAACTTTTCTTTCTGCACAAAAATAACACAAAGGCAATTCTTCTGAAAACAGCGTCAGTCCGGGTTAGTTCCATTTAAATCATGCAAATTAGAGTTCAAAACTAGGGCAAAAGAGTTTGGAAAAGTAGATAAGATGGAGACGTATCACCTACCTTTTTCGATGGGTCTTTGGCATCCGGGTGCCCTGGGACACTAAAAAGAGATTATCTAGGCAACATATCATCTTTTAATTCTCTCCGGCTAGCGGCCGAGGGAGAAGTGGTGGCCGAGGGGTGTCTCCAGTGTGGAAGATTTTCAGAAGAAGCGCATAACAATGACGAGGCGATTCGTCGTCTAGGATCTGCATGCGTGATTGATGGCTTCTCGCCCCTCGTTGGTTACCCCAAGTGGAAGGTTGAGATGTAGCGTAGTGGCAAATTTCTCTTGGCAAAGATACCAAGGATCGAATCCCGTGAGACTCCGAGGGTCGACAAGTAGGTGTCAACGGCACCAGAAACTTAGCGGTTGACGGGACCTGCACACAGATACAGATAACTTTGCTCCCAACGAGTACAGAGAGGTTGTCAATCCCTCCGGCCTTGTTGTTTACAAAGGATCAAACACAAGAGATAATAATGATAGCTATGACTGCAACTAGGAAATAAAAATAGGAAGTAAATAGAAGGTGTGATCAGCGGTGGTAATATGGACCGGGGTCCCGTGATGTTCACTAGTGATGTCTCTCTCCCAAAAGACGATAAAACAGCAAAGCGAGGTAAACAAATTACAGCTGGGCAATTGACAGGATTATGTGCACAAACCAATGCTAACTATGCTGCAAAGAAAGGTAGAGGCTCAAAAGCATGGGCGGTACGCCAAGGCAAGTAGACCAAAATCCATCTGCATCTACTACTAATCATCCACCTTGAGATATCTATCCAGAACATCTCGCTGGTATTAACTTGCGAATCCCACCCAAAGTGTAAACTCAAAGCAACAGACAACTGCATTAAAAGAACTTTGCGTAAAGTAAACAATCCTTGCACCCGCAAGTACAAGAACTGTTGTTTTCTCCCTTGTGGCAACACCACAACCCCTAGACTCATGTTTCTGTCACTCAAGCTAGTCATGAGGGGGCATGAACCCACAATCAAGCATAACGCTCCCTCTTGGAGTTACTACCTACTACTTGGCCAAAGCAATAAACAGCAACGGAGAACATGCAAGAATTACTCAAGAACAAAGATATAAAAGAGGTGAATCAAATATATTACTCAAACACAATCTGAACATAGTCTCATAATCCATCAGATCCCAGCAAACTCAGCAAAGCAACAGCAGAAAGATTACATATGTTCCTCGATCATGTAGGGCAGCTCACGAGGTCTAAACCATGAAGAGCAAAGAGGGGAGGAGAACATCACATAGCTACTAATCATGGACCCATGGTCCAAGGTGGACTACTCACGACTCATCCGAGAAGCGTCCATGGTGGTGGAGAAGCTCCCGGTGGTGGTTCTCCCCTCCGGCAAGGTGCCGGGAAGAGTTCTCCCGATGCTCCCGATCTTGGAAGCGCTGCGGCGGCGGAACAGATGCGAGATCGCGAAAAAGGGTTCTGTCCTCGAGGGTTTCGGGATGAGAGGGATATATAGGCGAAGGGGGGCAGCCAGAGGCGGAGCAGGGGCCCCAGGCGCCCCCTGGCGCGGCTAGGGGTGGGGCCGCGCCAGGTGGCCGCCTGGGCCTCCCCTGGCTCCCCTCTGGCCCATCTTTGGTTCTTCGCGAAGCTTCCTGTACGCTGATTTTTCCTATATTTTTCCTGGAATTTTTGGAGCACTTTTAATATGGGGGAAACCTGAAATAGAAAAACAGCAGAAAACAGGAACTGGCACTGTGGTGCACTGAGTTAATAGGTTAGTCCAAATATGATCAAAAGTGTATGGAAGTGCATCAATATCATAGCAATATCACACAAAAGAAGCATGGAGCAAGCAGAAATTATAGATACGTTTTGGACGTATCAACATCCCCAAGCTTAATTCATGCTCGTCCTCGAGTAGGTAAATGATAACAAGCATAATTTCTGTGGTGACATGCTACCAACCATATAAGAAATTTTTAAGTAAAGCAATCAAGGCATGTAATTCAATTCAAGTCATAACAAGCAAGAGTCTATATTAGCATTGTAACAAGCAACATAAGAACATAAAGGTGCAAGAGCTCTCGCTGTCCGTGACTCGAATGTCTCCAAATGGTGTTTGCGTGCAAGAAAGGGGATAGGGATATACGAGAGAGTAAAACATAGTTTTTGTATTGTTGAGAACTTAATCTACTAAAGTTTCACACTTGGTCTTCTTTGGAATCTTATCTTGACTCATCCCCAGACCACTAGCCAGGTACAAGTCAAAATGATCCACTCCCTTTCGATATTTTGAGCACTCATGCAATGGATGAGCGTAAGCAAGAAAGTTGACACTTAGGAT
>LR738709.1:515945647-515969605 GCA_902687465.1 Secale cereale
ATGATCCACTCCCTTTTGATATTTTGAGCACTCATGCAATGGATGAGCGTAAGCAAGAAAGTTGACACTTAGGATGGCAAAGAGAGAAAAATGATGAAGGGGGAAGACAAAAAAGGTGTGAAAGGCTCACATCAATGAGGACAATCATAGGCGAGAGAAAGCCAAATGATAGATATGATGTGAGGAGTAGGGATTGCCATGCAACGGATGCACATATGAGCTAAGGTAAGCTCTCCAATGGAACTAGTGGGGGTGCATCCAACTTGCTCGCTCAAGAAGACCTAGAGCTCTTTTGAGGAGGCTCATCATTGGAATATACAAGCCAAGTTCTATAGTGTGAAGGTCCCCACATAGCTATATGCATGAATGATAATCTCTATGGAGTACAAGGTATAAGATGGACTACGAGTGTGGATCTCTCAAAAGGAATAGTAGTGTGCCCCCTTCTCTCTTTTTATTTCTTTTTCTCTTTTTTCTCTTTTTCTCTTTTTTATTTTTTTGTGGCCTCAATGGCTCTTTCTATTTAACTCTCATTTGTCCTCTTTGGGATCTTTTGATTTTGTCCTCTTTGGGATCTTTTCCTCACTTTAGGGGCAACACTCTATGTATTACAAGAAGTATAGAAGATCTTTCACACTTTACAAAAGTACTCAACATAAAGAAAATGAAACTATCATGATGTATGCAAATGTATGCCTCTGTCGGTGTAGCAGGATATGCAATGATACTAGCGCGTCATGTAGTAATGATTAGGGCAAGGCCCAACTAGCATGCGGCTCATCGATCAAGCAAAAAGCATGTATGACATGAAGATCAAGTCATGAGAAGATGGATGTTGCATGGCAATGTATCTCGGAAAGGCTATGGAAATGCCTTGATAGGTAGGTATGGTGGCTGTTTTGAGGAAGGATATAATGAGGCTTATGATGACAGAGCGTATCGTGCCAAGGATTTGGATGTACCGGCGAAGTATGCGCCAACTCTTGAGGTGAGAAAGGGCAATGCACGGTACCGAAAAGGCTAGAAAAATATGGCTAGGTGGAAGTGTCAACTTTCGAATACTCACATTAGTCCGAAGAACTCATGCACTTATTATCGGTAACTCTCAATCTAATTAGGAGGTTCACAAAGATACAAGTACCCCGAGGAGGAGTGTATGGGGGTTTGGTAATCCTTGCGCATCCTCGACTCATGGTACGTGAGTGTACTCTAATATTCGATCCCTCCAAAGATTAGTGATCCATCTAGTAGCTAAAGTTCTCAACTATTTTGTAGGTTTTCAAAAATAAACACGGATTGCCCAAAATACGACATCTATCACTAATAGGCTAAAGCTCTTGACACCAAAAGTTCAGACATTACTCATGGCAATACCTCAAAACTATTGCAAGTTACTACTAAAATTAAATAGCAACCTCAATTACCTACTTTAAGTTAAGACACACAACTCAGTGCAACAGGCAAACTCTCTTAACAAGATAAACATGAAAACTCATGAGAGTTCAGCAACCAACTAAACAAAAGCTCTTTAAAAATAAAAGCATGAAAACTAAGAGCTAAACATGACAGCAGCTATGGAAAGACAAAGAACACACACAGCAAAGATAAGCATGAAAATCCTATGTTGTGTTCTAGGTTGAAGTGGATCGTGTTTCTCTCCCACACAAAGAAAGCTGGGTTCTAACTTGTTATGAACAGCAAGCAAAGCTAAAGAAAACTAATAAAACTAAGAGCAAGACGCTCCAAGCATAGCACATAACGCATGAAGTGAAAAAATATAGTGGAACGAAAGACGAACTGATAATTGTTGATGGAGAAGGGGGTGCATGGGGGCATCCCCAAGCTTAGACGCTTGAGTCTTCTTGAATATTTCTTGGGGGTGCACGGGGGCATCCCCAAGCTTGAGCGTTTGACCCTCCTGAATCTTCTTTTATCATCTTCCCTCGCACACTTGAAAACTCCCTTCATACATAACTCATCATAATCTGATTAGCGAGGTTAGTACCCACAATAAAATAATTTTTTCCCTACTGGAAATAAAGATAATCTTGAAGAGCTACTGTTTCTCAAGATTGCCAAAAGGTTTTTGCAAAGAAAAAGCAAGCTCAAGGTTTGCAAAACGAAGAAAAGGCAAAACAGGACAGAATCTGTGAAAAACAGACCAGCAGGTAGTAAATAATTTTTTCGGGGCACTTCTGCAACTCAAATCAAAAAACTCAGAACAGATGATCGAAAGCCAATTGTATAGATCACGCTGTCAAAAAAAAATCAGATCAAAAAGATGAACTGGTGATTTTATTCGAATTTTTCTGTCCAAGGACAGAATCTGTTTTCTGGACAGCACGTCACAACTTTTGAACTCTCTTGCAATCGGAGGCTAAACTTGGCACAAAGCTGAAAAGGAAAGATACAATGATGATGCTACTGTAGTAACAAACATCAAGACACAAAAAAAGCAAAATAAAACCTAATTCGTTGTGGGCTGCCTCCCAAAAGCGCTTACTTTTATGCCTTTATGCTAGGCATGATGCAAAAAGAGAAGATCAAGTTTTATGAAGAGTAAGAGAATAGCTAGCCCGTGTAACGGACTCAAAAGGCAACTTAATCTTCTTTCTAGGGAAGTGTTCCATCCCTTTCTTGAGAGGGAATTGGAATTTTATATTCCCCTCTTTCATGTCAATGATAGCACCAACGGTGCGAAGAAAAGGACGTCCCAAAATAATTGGACATGAAGGTTCACATTCAATATCCATAATAGTAAAATCAACGGGAACATAATTGTCATTGACAATGATAAGAACATCATCGATCTTCCCCTAAGGTTTCTTTACGAAAGAATCAACAAGACGAACACCAAAAGAACAAGGATCAAAAGGTTTCAATTCAAACATATCATACATTCTTTTGGGCATAACGGAGGTACTAGCTCCAACATCACATAAAGCATAGCAAGAGAAGTTGTTCAATTTAATTTTGACTATGGGATCCCAACCATATTCTAGCTTCCTAGGGATGGAAGTCTCAAGCTTGAGCTTTTCTTCCCTAGCTTTGGTAAGAGCATTGATATGCTCGGTGAAGGCAAGGTTAAGTGTGCTACTGTGGGGGTCTTTAGCCATTCTTTGTAAAAAGGTGACAACTTCTAAGAGACTACAATTATCAAAATCAATTTTATCATTATTGAGCAGAATTGTAGTGTCATCTTCTTTGTTTGAATTGCTCTCTATTATAAGAGTTTGGACGTCTTCCCAAGTTTGGGGAAGTGTGGGAGCAACTTTAAACAGAGGCTCATACTTTTTTCCTGGATGACCATGCCATGGGCATAACTCTCCATTAAAACTAACATAATCACAAGGTTTATTACTTTTGTAGATCCCGACAGTGGTGATTGGCGTGATGGAAGAAGGGGTGTACTCCCCCCACTTAGTGTTTTTGGTGGAACCCATAGCAGCAACAAGCAAGATAACTATTTTTGTGATTTTTGGTAAGGGACACTAAAGCAAAAACTGAAAGGTAAACTAACAAGACTAAAAAAGCAAAGATAAAAGATAGCGTGCAATTCTCCTATCTTGAAGAGTGGAGTCCCCGGCAACGGCGCCAGAAACTTGCTTGATGGCTTCTCGCCCCTCGTTGGTTACCCCAAGTGGAAGGTTGAGATGTAGCGTAGCGGCAAATTTCCCTTGGCAAAGATACCAAGGATCGAATCCCGTGAGACTCCGAGGGTCGACAAGTAGGTGTCAACGGCGCCAGAAACTTAGCGGTTGACGGGACCTGCACACAGATACAGATAACTTTGCTCCCAACGAGTACAGAGAGGTTGTCAATTCCTCCGGCCTTGTTGTTTACAAAGGATCAAACACAAGAGATAATAATAATAGCTATGACTGCAACTAGGAAATAAACATAGGAAGTAAATAGAAGGTGTGATCAGCGGTGGTAATATGGACCGGGGTCCCATGATGTTCACTAGTGATGTCTCTCTCCCAAAGACAATAAAACAGCAAAGCAAGGTAAACAAATTACAGCTGGGCAATTGACAGGATTATGTGCGCAAACCAATGCTAACTATGCTGCAAAGAAAGGTAGAGGCTCAAAAGCTTGGGCGGTACGCCAAGGCAAGTAGACCGAAATCCATCTGCATCTACTACTAATCATCCACCTTGAGATATCTATCCAGAACATCTCGCTGGTATTAAGTTGTGAATCCCACCCAAAGTGTAAACTCAAAGCAATAGACAACTGCATTAAAAGAACTTTGCGTAAAGTAAACAATCCTTGCACCCGCAAGTACAAGCACCATTGTTTTCTCCCTTGTGGCAACATCACATCCCCTAGACTCATGTTTCAGTCACTCAAGCTAGTCATCAGGGGGCATGAACCCACAATCAAGCATAACGCTCCCTCTTGGAGTTACTACCTACTACTTGGCCAAAGCAATAAACATCAATGGAGAACATGCAAGAATTACTCAAGAACAAAGATATAAAAGAGGTGAATCAAATATATTACTCAAACACAATCTGAACATAGTCTCATAATCCATCAGATCCCAGCAAACGCAGCAAAGCAACAGCATAAAGATTACATATGTGCCTCGATCATGTAGGGCAGCTCACGAGGTCTAAACCATGAAGAGCAAAGAGGGGAGGAGAACATCACAGAGCTACTGATCATGGACCCATGGTCCAAGGTGGACTACTCACGACTCATCCGGGAAGCGTCCATGGTGGTGGAGAAGCTCCTGGTGGTGGTTCTCCCCTCCGGCAGGGTGCCGGGAAGAGTTCTCCTGATGCTCTCGATCTTGGAAGCGCTGCGGCGGCGGAACAGAGGCGAGATCGCGAAAAAGGGTTCTGTCCTCGAGGGTTTCGGGACGAGAGGGATATATAGGCGAAGGGGGGCAGCCAGAGGCGGAGCAGGGGCCCCAGGCGCCCCCCCGGCGTGGCCAGGGGTGGGGCCGCGCTAGGTGGCCGTCTGGGCCTCCCCTGGCTCCCCTCTGGCCCATCTTTGGTTCTTCGTGAAGCTGCCTGTACGCTGATTTTTCCTATATTTTTCCTGGAATTTTTGGAGCACTTTTAATATGGGGGAAACCTGAAATAGAAAAACATCAGAAAACAGGAACTGGCACTGTGGAGCACTGAGTTAATAGGTTAGTCCAAATATGATCAAAAGTGTATGGAAGTGCATCAATATCATAGCAATATCACACAAAAGAAGCATGGAGCAAGCAGAAATTATAGATACGTTTTGGACGTATCAGTGATCCAACAACCATGGTTACCATCTAAATGATGCTTCGTATAGCTTATTGCTGCAGATGACAACAATTGTAACCTCCGAAAGGCAGGCTGCTAGTCAGTAAGTTATTGCAACCTAGCTAGCTCTCACCAGACTAGCAAACTCTTCTTTTTCTAATTATTTGTCGGGGTTGAAACTATCACCTATAGCCCATCATCTACTTGTCGTGCATCACGATTTTCTAGCCAGTCTTGGGTGTGGGGGCATGGTCTCTCTTTTTGGTTTCCCTATTGTGCTCTTTGTGTAGCATGAGTGTTTTTTATAGGGACCATACATGTACCCAATCAACCCAGAGCGCTTCTCAAATCCTAGAGTGACATTTTTTCTGAGGTTGGTTTTAGTGTCTACCCTTTTGCTTCTTTGGGCATCATATTCTTAGTTGTTTCATTGTAGTGCTTGTTTTTGGAGGCAAAATATTTGTTTTGTCATGTTGTTTCTAGCTGGGCAGCGCAAGGAACATAAATATTCTCCACTCCACTGCACCACCCTCAGTCTTGCAGTCTCTCTGAGCTAGGTAGGCCTTGTCTGATCTGTACATCACACCTGGAGTAACACAACTACGCGTGTCTTTCCAAAATCATAGTTCATCCTCGTCTTTGAACCAATATATTCTAGAAAGCAGTAACACAACATTGTACTTTGGAATGGCGTTATTTGGTCGTACACACACATTTAGCATGTTATTAGAATCTCTAGATTCTAATAGTTCAAAAAACATAAGTTGTACATGCGGGCACATTTCTATTCGAGCATATAGGGCAATAGATGGCCTGCCCTGCCCGACGAAGGGGAAACACAAGTAGGAGAAGCGGTGTCCCACGGGTGTGTGTTGCGTGGCAGGATTGCGCACCCACGTGGACCTTTGTTGCCCCCGCTTCCAAGTTGACCGCACGCGCGTCCGCCTGAGCACACAAAGAAAGGGAGAGACCCAAACGACTGAGAAGGAGTATGAATATATGTCAGTAAATAACCCAATATATGAAAGTAAAGAAGGAACAATGTTTGGGATAGAAAAAGAATACTTGAGCAATAAATAATGCAAAAGAAACCAAAGGTAGTGTTCTCCTCGCCCACAGGAAGTAGTTTTCTGTTACACTCTCCTCCTCTTTTGTGTTACAATCCATCGTCTTTCCAAATAGGATCTAACATCGTCTTTGAACCAATAGACTCTAGCGAGCAGTAACACAACATTGTCATTTCAATTAGCATCCTTTAGTGGGATACAAACTTTTAGCTTGTTATTAGAATCTCTAGATTCTGTTGTTTCAAAGAAAAATAAGGTAGACATGCGGCCTCATTTCTATTTAGATCACCAAGAAAGGCAATTTTGGATAAACAGATTAGATAATTCTATCAAAACGAGGCTAAATATCCTTACAATTGTGCATGCCATGGTAATGGTTGTTATAACCATCGATACCTAAATTGGGGTCGACCTACCTTTTTGGATGGGTCGTTGGTATCGGCAGCTCGGCCACACTAAAAAACATATGATCTAGGCACGATGTCCTCTTTTAATTCTCTCCGGCCGGCGGCGGAGGGAGAGGTGGTGGCCAAGGGTTGTCTCCAGTGTGGCAGGTTTTCAGATGAAGTGCATAATGATGACACGGCGATTCGTCGTCTAGGACCTGCATGCATGATCAAACAACCATTGTTGCCATGTTAACGGCACTTCGTCTAGCTTATTGTTGTAGATAACAACAATTGTAACCTAGCTAACTCTCAGCAGACTAGAAAACTCTTATGTTTTCCCTTATTCATCGTGGTTTAAACTATCACCTATGGTCCATCATCTACTTGTCAAACATTGCGATTTTCTAGCCGGTCTTGGGTGTGGGGGCATGGTCTCTCTTTCTTGTTTACCTATTGTGCTCTTTGTGCGGTACGCGTGTTTTCGATAATGACCATGCATGTACCCAATTAACCCAGAGGATTGTTGAACTCGTAGAGTGACATTTTTTTCTTTCTAAGTTTGGTTTCAATGTCAACCCTTTTACTTCTTTGGGCATTATCTTCTTAGTTATCTCATCGTAGTGCATGTTTTTGGAGGAAAACGATTTGTTTTTTCATGTTGTTTCTAGCTGGGCAGCGCAAGGAACGGAAATATTATCCACTAAGGTCTTCCAGTCTCTCTAAGGTATGTAGGTCTTGTCTGATCTATACATCACATCCGGAGTAACACAAGTACGTGTGTCTTTCCAAAAACATAATTCATCATCGTCTTTGAATTGATAAACTCTAGAAAGTAGTAACACAACATTGTATTTTGAAATGGCATTATTTTATGGTACACACACTTTTATCATAATTGTTCAAGAAACATAAGTTGTATATGCGGCCACATTTATATTGGAGCATATAGGGAAATAAATGGCCTGCCCTTCCCAACGAGGAGGCAATGCTGGTAGGAGAAGCGGCGTCCGTCGGGTGTGTGCGGAGTGGCAAGATTGCGCGCCCACATGGACCTTGCGCCCCTCCGCTTCCACGTTGACCACAGACACGTCCGCCTGAGCAGGCAAAGAAAGGGAGAGATCCGAATGACAAAGAGGGTGTATGATTATATGGCAAGAAATAACTCATTATATTAAAGTAAAGAAGGAGCAATGTTGGGTATAGAAAAAGAATACTTTGGCAATAAATAATGATAAAGAAAACAGAGGTAGTATTCGCCTCGCCCACATGAAGCAGTTTTCTCTCATGCTCTCCTCCTCCTTTGTGTTCCAATTCCATCGTCTTTCCAAATAGCATCTAGCATCATCTTTGAACCAATAGTCTCTAGAGAGTAGTAACACAACATTGTCATTTGAATTAGCATCCTTTAGTGGGATACACACTTTTAGCTTGTTTACGCTTTGTGTACTCTATGCAGTTTGGTATCTTCTGTTTACACAAGCATGTTGTCATTCCTCTACACAACCATCCCAGGATGACCGTCTTCGGCAAGATGCTTTTTGGTTCCATGCACCTCAAGTCGTATGACTGGGATAGTTGTAACTCAGAGGCTAGCACTAATACGCTCACCACCTCAAATGGTAAGTTAATAGTAGTTTCATTCCCTGCCCCTCTATTTCCTTGTTTTTAGCAATGCTCATTAGCTAACCTATTTCTTGTCATGACCGATCACTTCAGGCTCTCGTTTGGCAAAGATAAATAAAAACAAAACCTGCACCTCTTCACGATGCTCACCCCTTGCACAGTTCTTGACGTGATGGGACCCCCGTATAACCACACTGTTGGTATGGACTACATGTACTACATCGAGTCCCCGTTCAAAAACATAGCCGGTAAGTGTTTTTTTCTAGTCTTGACTCAGTTTATGAAGAACATCTGGATGCTTGCTTTTGCTGCTCGCTGACGAAAGCGTCCTCGGGTTTCAGGTGTGACCGACGTGCGGTACTCTTGGCTCAAGGAGATCCCGAACAACTTCCGTATGAAGGGTGTAACACTGTCGCGACGCTTCTTCATCTAGGAAACCTGCATGTCCATTGTTACCATCATCTCAACGACACTCGATCTAGTTTGTTGTAGATAACAATTGTAACCTGCGAAAGGAAGGCAGTTAATCAGTCCAACCTAGCTCTCACCAGGATAGCAAACTGTTTTCTTTTTACCCTTACTCTTGGGGGTTGAAACTATATCATGTCGTCCATCATCTTGTTGTCTTGCATCGAGATTTTCTTGTCGGTCTGGTTTGCGGGGGCGTGGTCGCTCTTTCATGTTTCCGTGGTGTGCAGGTAGGCGTCTTGTTTGTGTAGCAGGAGTGTTTTTGAGGGTGACCATGTACCCAATAAACCTAGAACGTTGTTGAAATCAACGAGTCACATTTGTTTCATCATTGCTTCTTTCTTTCTCTATGAGTCTGGTTCCACTTTCTTATAATTTTGTTTCTTCGGGCATCATCTACTTAGTTGTCTTATCTTAGTGCTTTTTTGGAGGCAAAATATTTGTTTTCTTAGTGGAAGGGCTCTAGTCACACATATGCATTGCCAATCAAAACCCTTCACATATGCTAGTACCTACCCTTTACATACATTGAAAAAGACTCATGGAACACAATTGCTTGATACAACATGAAACAAGCAAAAGAAGCATGAGGACGTGGCTACCTAGCACCGAAGCGCCTACTCACGGGATCGAGTGCTCTACCCAAAAGGAAGGCCCATCCGCGCGGCCCAATCAGGACAACCCAGAAAAGGAAAATGCACCCCCACGAATTATTTCCACCTCATTGAGCAGATTGAGCGCCCTGGTCCTGTCACCACCGCACTCACATGTTTCTCCCCAGCCCCCACCTGGCCCCCCTGCTCCAATCTCACGTGACCCTCTCACCCTTTTACTTGAAGGACAAGAACACGTAGGGGACCCCTTCCTCCTCCCCGCTCCTCCTTTGTTCCTCCAAAACAGATATGGAGAACAAGGACAGGTTGCTCCCCCTATCAATGTCGCTTTGAGAAAGAAGAATTGCATAAAAGACCCCCTTCCTCCTCCTCCTTCCTTCCTCCATATCAGATCTGGAGAACAAAAAAGGCAGCCTACCACCCCCCAAATAGGTAAGCACAAGGTCTCCCGGCCCTGTCTCCTCCTTGGTCTTTGATTATGTCTTGCTTACTCACCCACCCCAGCAGTGCTTGTTTGAACATCAACTAGTTTTTTGCTTTGGTGAAAAACAAGATCAACTGTTCTACTGCTTTTAGGCAACCCTACTATATGGATGGGGCAACTGCGTATAAATGCAATGTGTACTTTGTATTTTGAAATGCCATCATTTGGTGGTAGACACACTTTTAGCATGTTATTAGAATCTCTAGATTCAAATTGTTCAAAACACATAAGTTGCACATGTGGTCACAATTCTTTTAGAGCATATAGGGCAATAGATGGCATGCCCTGCCTGACGAGAAGGAAAAGCTGGTAGGAGAAGCCGCGTCCAATAGGTGTGTGTTGCGTGGCAGGATTGCGCGCACACGTGGACCATGTTCCCCTCTACTTCCACGTTGACTGCACGCGCGTCCGCCAGAGCAGGCAAAGCAAGGGAGAGACCCGAATGACAGAGAGGGAATGTGAATATATGGCAATAAATAACTCAGTATATGAAAGTAAAGAAGGAGCAATGTTAGGAATAGGAAAAGAATACTTGGGTAATAAATAATGATAAAGAAAATAGAGGCAGTATTCGCCTCGCCCACAAGAAAATGCTTTCTCACATGCTCTCCTCCTCCTTTGTGTTCCAATTCCATCGTCTTTCCAAATAGCATTTAGCATCATCTTTGAACCAATAGACTCTAGAGATTAGTAACACAACATTGTCATTTCAATTAGCATCATTTAGTGGGATACACACTTTTACCTTGTTTACGTTTTGTGTGCTCTGTGCAGTTTGGTATCTTCTATTTACCCAAGCATGCTGTCATTCCTGTGCAATACCATCCTAGGATGACCGTCTTCAGCAAGATGCTTTTTGGTTCCATGGACCTCAAGTTGTATGACTGCGCTAGAAGTAACTCAGAGGCTGGCACTAACACGCTCACCATCTCAGATGGTAAGTTAATATTAGTGGCAGTCCCTGCCCCTCTATTTCCTTCTTTTTTTAGAAATGCTCCTATCATTAACAATTCATTAGCTGATCTATTTCTTTTCTCGACCACTCACTTCAGGGTATCGTTTGGCGAAGATAAACACAAACACAACATGCACTGCTTCACGGCGCTCACCCCTTGCACTGTTATTGACGTGATGGGACCCCCGTACAACCACGTTGTTAGTACGTACTGCACGTACTACAGTGAGTCCCCATTTGCAAACATAGCTGCTGAATGTTTTCTTCCAGTCTTCACTCAGTTTATGAAGAACATCTAGATGTTTTCTTCTGCTGCTTGCTGACAAAAATGTCCTCTGGTTTCAGGTATGGCCGACATGCAGTACTGCTGGCTAAAGGAGATCCCAAACAACTTGCGTATGAAGAGCGTAACGATGCTGCGGGGCTTCGTTGTCTAGGAACCTGCATGAACATTGTTACCATCATCTAAACGGTGCTCCTTCTAGTCTATTGTAGATAACAATTGTAAACTATGAAAGGCAGGCAGTCAGTCAGTCCAACCTAGCTCTCACTAGGCTAGAAAAATGTTTTCTTTTTACCCTTATTCTTGGGGGTTGAAACTATCTCCTGTTGTGCATCTTCTTGTTGTCTTTTGTCGGTCTAGTGTGCGGTGGCGTGGTCGATCTTTCGTGTTTCCGTGTTGCGCAAGCAGGCATGCTGTTTGTGCAGCAGTCATGTTTTTGACGGTGACCATGTACCCAATAAACATGAAGCACTGTTGAAATCAAACAGTCACGTCTGTTTCATCATTGCTTATTTGTTTCTCTATGAGGGTGGTGTCACTCTCTTATAATTTTGTTTCTTCGGGTATCATCTGCTTAGTTGTCTCATCCTAGTATTGTTTTCGGAGGCAAAAGATTTGTTTTCCACGTGGAAGGGCTCTAGTCAAACACAAGAATTGCCAACCAAAAACCTTGGCACATATCCTAGTACCTACCCTTTATATACATAAAGACTCATGGAACACAAATGCTTGATACAACATGAAGCAAGCAAAAGAAACATGAGAACGTGGCTACCTGACGCCCGAGCACCTGCTCACGGGATCAAGCGCGCTACCCAAAAGGAAGGGCCAACCGCGCGGCCCCATAAGGACATCCCAGAAAAGGCAAACGTGCCCCCACACATTGTTCCCACCTGATCTAGTGGATTGAATGCCTTGGTCATCTCGCCACCACCCTCACGTGTTTCTCCCTAGCCCCCACCTGGTCCCCCGCTCCTATGTCACACGACCCTCTCCCCCATTTTACTTGAAGGACAAGAACACACAGGGGACCCCTACCTCCTCGCTGCTCCTCCTTTCTTCCTCCAAAACAGACCTGGAGATCAAGAACATGTTGCTCCCTCCGTCAATGTTGTCTTGAGAAATAAGAAACACATACAGAGACCCCTTCTTCCTCCTCCATCCTTCCTCCAAATAAGATCTGGAGAACAAAAACGGCAACCTACCTCCCCCCAAATAGGTAAGCACCAGATCCCTCGGCCCTCTCTCCTCATTGGTCTTTGATTTTGTCTTGCTTACTCAGCCACCCCAGCAGCGCTTGTTCGAACATCAACTATTTTTTTGCTTTGGTGAAAAACAAGATTAACTGGTCGACTACTTTTAGGCAACCCTACTGTATGGATGGGGCAACTGTGTATAAATACATTGTGTATACCATATATTTTGAAATGGCATCAATTGGTGGTAAACACACTTTTAGCATGTTATTAGAATCTCTAGATTATAATTGTTCAAAAAACATAAGTTGCACATGCGGCCACAATTCTAGTAGGGTATATAGGGCAATAGATGGTCTGCCCTGCCTGACGAGGATGCAATGCGGGTAGGAGAAGCCGCGTCCGACGGGTGTGTGCTGCGTGGCAGGATTGCGCGAGCACGTGGACCTTGCGCCCCTCCGCTTCCATGTTGACCACACGCGCATCCGCCTGAGCACGCAAAGCAAGGGAGAGACCCGAATAACAAAGAAGAAGTATAAATATATGGCAATAAATAACTCAGTATATGAAAGTAAAGAAGGAACAATTTTAGAAATAGGAAAATAATACTTGGGGAATAAATAATGATAAAGAAAACACAGGTAGTATTCGCCTCTCCCATAGGAAGCAGTTTTCTCTCATGCTCTCCTCCTCCTTTGTGTTCCAATTCCATCGTCTATCCAAATAGCATATAGCATCGTCTTTGAACCAATAGACTCTAGAGAGTAGTAACACAACATTGTCATTTCAATTAGCATTAATTAGGATCATGTAGTGGGATACACACTTTTAGATTGTTTATGCTTTGTGTGCTCTGTGCAGTTTGGTATCTTCTGTTTACCCAAGCATGTTGTCATTCATCTGCACAACCATCCCGGGATGAACGTCTTCAGCAATATGCTTTTTGGTTCCATGTACCTCAAGTCGTATGACAGGGCTAGAAGTAACTTAGAGGCTAGCACTAACACCCTCACCACCTGAGATGTTAGGTTAATAGTAGTGTCATTCCATGCCCCTCTATTTCCTTATTATTTAGCAATACTCCTGTCGTTGAGAATTCATTAGTTGGCCTATTTCTTTTCATAACCACTCACTACAGGGTCACATTTGGCAAAGATAACGACAAACATAACCTACACTGCATCACGATGCTCACCCCTTGCACTATTCTTGACGTGATGGGACCCCCGTACAACCACACTGTTGTTATGCACTGCGCGTACTACATCGAGTCCCCATCCGCAAACACAACTGCTGAGTGTTTTATTCCAGTCTTGACTCAGTTTATGAAGAACATCTAGATGCTTGCTTCCGCTGCTCACTGACGAAAATTTCCTCTAGTTTCAGGTGTGACCGACGTCCGGTACTCTTGGATCAAGGAGATCCCGAATAACTTCCGTATGAAGGGTGTAACGATGTCGCGGCGCTTGGTCGTCTAGCAACCTGCATGACCATTGTTAGAATCATCTGAACGACGCTCCGTCTAGTTTGTTGTAGACAACAGTTGTAACCTGCGAAAGGCATGCATCCAGACAGCCCAACCTATTTCTCACTAGGCTAGCAAACTGTTTTCATTTTACATTTATTCTTGGGGGTTGAAACTATCTCATGTCGTCCATCATCTTGTTGTCTTGCGTCAAGATTTTCTTGTCGGTCTGGTATCAGGGGGCATGTTCGCTCTTTCGTGATTTCATGTTGTGCAAGCAGGCGTGCTGTTTGTGTAGCAGGAGTGTTTTTTCCGCTGACCATGAACCCAATCAACCTAGAGCATTGTTGAAATCAAAGAGTCACAATTGTTTCATCATTGCTTCTTTCTTTCTCCATGATGCTGGTTTCACTATCTTATAATTTTGTTTCTTTGGGCATCATCTGCTAGTTGCCTCGTCCTAGTGCTGTTTTTGGAGGTAAAAGATTTGTTTTCCTTGTGGAAGGGCTCTAGTTAAACACAAGCATTGCCAACCAAAACCCTTGGCACATATGCTAGTACCACCATTTCTATACATAGAGAAAGATTCATGGAACAAAATTGCTTGATAAAACACGAAACAAATAAAAGAAACATGAGGACGTGGCTACCTGGCGCCCGAGCGCCTGCTCGCGGGATCGAGCGCTCTACACAAAAGGAAGGGCCAGCCGCGCGGCCCCATCAGGACAGCCCAGAAAAGGAAAACGTGACCCCACGCATTGTTCCCACCTGATCTAGCGGATTGAGTGCCCTGGTCCTCTCGCCACCGCCCTCACGTGTTTCTCCCTAGCCCCCACCTGGTCCCCCGCTCCTATCTCACACGACCCTCTCCCCCTTTTACTTGAAGGACAAGAACACGCAGGGGACCCCTACCTCCTCCCTGCTCCTGCTTTCTTCCTCCAAAACAGATCTGGAGAAGAAGAATATGTTGCTACCCCCATCAATGTCGTCTTGAGAAAAAAGAAACACATACAGAGACCCCTTCTTCCTCCTCCTTCCTTCCTCCAAATCAGGTCTGGAGAAAAAAAAAGGCAGCCTACCTCCCCCCAAATTGGTAAGCACCAGATCCCCCGGCCATCTCTCCTCCTTGGTTTTCGATTTTGTCATGCTTACTCACCCACCCCATGTGACACCCCGAGACCGGTGCGCCAGGTGTCAGTTAGTTATTCGTTGTCAGTGCCATGTCATATGCTTGCATGTGCATCTTTGCCATGTCATCATGTGTGTTGCATCAGCATGTTTTCAAAACTTGCATCCGTCCGACTTCCCTCGTCCTTTCCGTTGTCCGTTCTGAGCCCAGACACACTTTCACGCGCCCGCGGTGCCTCCGAATATTTATTTTGTGGGTGGCCGAAAAACGTTCTCGGAATGGGTTGAAACTTGGCGTGTGGTCTTATTATAGTGTAGACAGGCCGCCTGCCAAATTTCATCGCATTCGGAGTCCGTTTGATAGCCCAACGGATATATATAGCGGCACTAGTCGCCGGTTTAAACGTCGGATGTTTTCGGTCTCCGAAAACCCCTGCGGGCCTCTCTCCCTCTCCTCTCACCTCAGCCCAACCAATCTACACAGCCCACTACCTCTGCCTAGGCCCATCCTACCCCCTCTCTCTGTTCGGAGCCGTCAGATCGAGATCGGAGGGCTCTGAAAGCCCCCAAAACCATCAAACCCTAGCACCTACCCTATATAAACACCCCCATATTCCATTTTTGGCAGCCTACCCTCTCTCCCCCCTCGTTTTCAGCACCTCCTCCCACCTCGAGGGCCGCGCCGCCGCCTCCCCCTCCAAATCCGGCGCTGGCCACCTCGCCATCGCCACTTGGCGGCCTCTGGTTGGCTCCCCGCCGCCAGTCAGCGCCCCTCCACCACTCCTGCGGCGCCACGTAAGCCTCCCCTCGCCACCTCAGCTCCACCCGCGCCAGGCCCATCCCTGGCCCGCCTGGGCTCCGATCCGGGCCCGAGCCGAGCCGCCGCCAACCGCCGCTTGCACGCGCACAGGGCCCCGACTCCCCCCGCTCCTCCCGCAGCTCGTCTTGAGCGCCGCCCGAGCCGTCGCCGGCTGGTTCCACCGGCCAGGCGCCGTCGAAGGTCCCCGCCGCCGCCACAGTTGAGTGCCCCGACCGTCCCATTCCATTCCTTGCTCTCCTTCTCGATCTTACTCCTCCCGGCCTCTCGCTTCTCTCGGTGCAGGAGCACCGCAGCCATGGTGCCACCCCTGCCACCTCCCAACGCTGGCCATGTGGGGCCCGAGCCCCTCGCCCTTCGTCGGATCTGGGATCCCCATCCTTGGATCTCCCCATTTCGTGCCTCTCCTCCCACGCCGGTGCCTCGCCCCACCGACCTCCAGTAGAAGCCCGCCGCTGCCATGGTTCCGTTCAGGAGCGAGCAGAGGAGCTGCTTCTCCCGTGTGCCTCGCCTGGGCCGAGCCAGGCCGCGAGGCCCAGCCACATCCGCCGGCCCAGTTCCTCCCTCTGGCCCAGCTGGCCGGCCCGCCTCCATCTCCCCGGCCTGCCTCCACCAGATCTGGGCCGAAGCCCATGGGTGAGCATCCCCTCCTAAATCCCACCCAGTGCACCATTTAGTATCTAGCACTCGTTTTTTTTCAGTAAAATCTGCCAAGTCCTTTTTTCTGTCAGTTTAAGGTTGCATCTTTGACTGCTTGTAATTAATTATGTGCTTGTCCAAATTGAGTGAATGATATGTCAAAATGATCGTGGTGATATGCTCTACACTTTGTTCCATTGTGCCATGCTCATTTGAGTTTAGCTAGATGCTCAAATATCTATTGCAAGGGTGCTACTTGTTATAAACTGCTGCTACTTGTTATTTTGTTGCCATGTTTGAGATATGATAACTTGGTGCATGTTTATCCAAATGATGCAAATGATATGTCAAAATGTTCATCATGAGATGCTCTACATGTTGGTTGCTATAGCATGCATGTTCGAGTTCATATTGCCATGTTTATGTCTGTTGCAAAAGTGCTTTTGGCTGTTAGGTTTTGTAACTTGTTACGAGATGCCTAGTTGAGGAGCTTGTTGTTATTGATGTGTTTGTACCCATGTCACATGCCTAGATGTTTTAGATTCTCCATGATGTGTTTTTTGATGTGGTGCATTTAACTTTCCATGATATGCCTTGTGTTGACTTAAATATGCTCGCAAACATGCCATGTTGTTATTGCTGTTTTAACACTTAGTGAAATTTCACTAAGTCTGGAATCTGTAATATCCTGATGCTATGTTTGCTTGATGCCCTAGGCAAATCCATGTTAGTTTTGGGGTGGCCATTGATCATTCCTTGTTGTATATGTTATTGTCTATCCATTCATGCCCTCACTTTCTCATTTGAGTTGCTGTAGCTTATTTATTTCTTGCTCCCAAGTTGCTATAAAATATTGATGTCAGGTTTTTATTGTCATAATCAAAATGTTGTAGCTTGTTGCTATTGATCCATGCCTCCTATGGAGATACTCCAATGGAGTTGTTTGCTGTAGGATATGTCTACTTCATGTCCATGCTTCTTGTCACCATGTTTGAGTGATGTAGAGTATATATTTCTTGCTTCCAAGTTGCTATGTGGCTGTTAATTACAATGTTGCATTGTTTCTTGTTTTGGGTGTATCTTTTAGCCCGTTGCTCCGTTTGGAGTGTTCCTTATATGAAACTTGTGTGATTTTTCATGTAGAATCATAATATCATATTGTTTTCATGTTTGGAGTGAGTTTGCTTGATGTTTGGGTGCATCTTGCACCGTTGCCATGCTTGTCTTGTTTTGTTCATATCTTCTAGACCGTAGCTCCGAATTAAACAAACTTTATATGAAACTTGAGTAGAATTTCGTGTAGATAATGATGGTGCATGTTAAATTGATGTTTAACAACTTTAACTTAAGGTTTGTGCAGATCTGGACTAATTTCAAACTACGCATATGAGGACTTACCGGATTTGTCTTAAGTAGCTTCCGGCCTCTTTTAAACTTGTTGTTCTTATGTTGCTTCTCTGAGCTTCCTACCTTGTCATGTTTTGCATCCTATATGGATCTGTCTTGCATCCTACTTGCTTGAGCTTATTGTCTTGTTCTTGTGTTGTTCTGGTGTGCTTCCTATGTTGTCTTGTAATGCATCCTAAGTGCATCTGCAGTGCATCATACCTTGCCATGTTATGCTTCCTGTATAGACTTGTGTTGTTTTTCTGTGCTTCCTACCTTGCCATGTAATGCTTCCTGTATAGACTTGTTGTGCTTCCTGTATAGACTTGTCATGCATCATACCTTGCCATGTATTGCATCATATAAACTTGTGTTGTTTTTCTGTGCTTCCTACCTTGCCATGTAATGCTTCCTGTATAGACTTGTTGTGCTTCCTGTATAGACTTGTCTTGCATCATACCTTGCCATGTATTGCATCATATAAACTTGTGTTGTTTTTCTGTGCTTCCTACCTTGCCATGTAATGCTTCCTGTATAGACTTGTTGTGCTTCCTGTATAGACTTGTCATGCATCATACCTTGCCATGTATTGCATCATATAGACTTGTGTTGTATTTCTGTGCTTCCTACCTTGCCATGTTGTGCTTCCTGTATAGCCTTGTTGTGCCTCATATGTAGACTTGTTTTGCATCATACCTGGTTGAGCATATTGTCATGTTCTTGTGTTGTGTGTTTACCGTGTTGCTTGCTTCTTCTCGTTAGTGCTTGTTCCGTTGCGTTCGTGAGGATTCGTTCGTCTACCTGTGGTTCTTCTTCAAGGCTTCTTCTCCGTGTTCTTCATGGATCCATTCTTCTTCCTTGCGGGATCTCAGGCAAGATGACCGTAACCTTGGATACCTTTACTATCATTGACATTGCTTAGTTGTCTCGATGCTATCGTTATATGTCGCGCTACCCATCATTATTGTCAGCCTCTCCTTGTTGCATGAAACCTCTAACCTTTGAAACCTTCCTAGCAAAACCTTTTTTTGGCTATGTTACCCGCTTGCTCAGCCCCTCTTATAGCGTTGTTAGTTGCAGGTGAAGATGAAGTTCGTTCCAGGAGGGAACTTGTTGTTGGAATATCACAATATCTATTATTTTTATTAACACACCTATATACTGGGCATGGGTGGAAGGCTTGGCCTTTTGCTCGGTGTTTTGTTCCACTCATGCCACCTTAGGCGCCGATAAACCGGCATTATGTTCCTTGATTTTGCGTTCCTTACACGGTTGGGTATATGGGGACCCCTTGACACTTCGTCTTTGAATAAAACTCCTCCAGCAAGGCCCAACATTGGTTTTAATTTGCTCATAATAACAACTTAATTAATTAATTAAATTGCATAGAGAGTTAGCGCTACCCGAGGATTCTTTCTACGTAGCAGGGGGGCCAGTGCTGATGGTGTTGGTCCCAAACGGGGAGACTGCGGGACCGCCTCGGGGAAACTTGAGGTATCTGGCTCCTGTAGGATCACCTATCCGGTCGTGTCCTGAGACGAGATACGCGTGGCTACTATCAGGGTGTCGACACACCGGGAGGTCTTGCTGGACTTGTTTTACCATTGTCGAAATGTCTTGTGCACCGGGATGCCGAGCCTGATCGGATTTCCCTAAGATAAAGGGGTGATGACATTATATTTATCACTTCAGCTGATCGTGAGAGCTTGTGATGGGCTAAGTTGGGACACCCCTGCAGGGTTATGATCTTTCGAAAGCCGTGCCCGCGGTTATGTGGCAGATTGGAATTTGTTAATGTCCGGTTGTAGAAAACTTGACAGAGGATCCGAAGTAAAACACACAACTGTGTGAGTAACCGTGACTATCTCTTTTCACTTTGAGAAGAGAACACGGTGGGGTTATGTTTGACTCGTATGTAGTTCAGGATCTTTAGCGATCACTACTAGTTACGACCGTTTGCGTAGATGCTCATCCTATTCTTGTACTCGTAAGCTAGCCACCATATTTTTTCTTAGCCGCTGCTGCAACCTCACCACTTTACCTCTTCCTACCTATTAAGCTTTGATAGTCTTGGTACCCATGATTATGGGATTGCTGAGTCCTCGTGGCTCACAGATACTACAACAACAGTTGCAGGTGCAGGTTTCCGATGTCTTGACGTGAGAGCGATGATCGTTGTTTGGAGTTCTTTCTTCTTCAGTCTTGGGTTCGGTTCCGAGTCGGCAGCCTGGGATAGCAGATGGATGTCATTGTGCTTTTCATGTTTGCATCCGTAGTCGGATGCTTTGTATTGATGTTGTTGTATTCATGTGACTTGTATGTATTGTTGTATCCCCCATGTATGTATGAAATGGTACGATGTAATGATATCCATCTTGCTAAGCGCCCGAAATGTGGTTGTGCCCCAATCACGTAAGTGTCACGTCATCGGGATAGAATCGCATTTTAGGCCTGACAAGTTGGTATCAGAGCCTCGACCGACCATAGGAGCCCCCTAGATTGATCGTAGAATGGCCGTTGTTGAGTCTAGCAGAAAACTTTTTCGGAGTCTAGTTATATCGGAGAGTAGGAATTCTTTTTACTCCTCTGCCCCTTCGTCGCTCTGGTGAGGAATCTTGACGTAGGTGTTTTGAATTACTCCTCTTCCCCTTTAAATTTTTTTAGGATCACGTGGATAGTTTTCGTTCGTTGCGTTGTTAGTTCTTTCATCTGGTGCATCTCTCGTCAAGTGGTTTCAACCCTCTTCTTCTTTGCAAGTTCAACCTCAGTTCTTTTCAACCAACGGTGTTTCCCCGTCCGTTGTGGTCTTTCTTTTCCCACCCTCCCACCCTTTTGTTTCTCGGAGCCGGAGTCCTTAATCGAGTATCCATTCTACTCGTGTGAATCCTTTGAATTCCTTTCATCAATTGTTTCAACTGGTGATTTCTCGTCTAGTGCACCATCCTTCATCTCTTTTCTTCTCCGATGAGTTCTCCTCTCGTTTGATTTTCTGCACCTCTTCTTCTCTCAGGTGGATTCAATTCAAGTATTCGGTGTTGTTCATATTCTTTTTCCTCGGCTCAATTGCTTCACCTGGCTCGTTCATCTCTCTCCATTTAATTATTCCGGAGTTCCAAAGAAATCTCAGGATATTCGTCTGTCTTCCGATTAATTCGAGGTTGTCACCTCATTCGAGTTTTTCATTCGTTCTGGTGCATCATCTCCTTTGCATTCCATTTCAACAGAGTTCTCCCTTTGGTGGGCTCATAACCCACAGGTCTTTCCCAGGATCTTACCTGACTCCTCTAATTTCCCGGAGTGTTCCAAAATTCTTTCAAGTGTGACGTAAGTATGAATTCCATCAGTCATATGCCTTCATCAAGATCACTTTTAATTCTTTTCATCGTTGGTTCAACCTTAATTCTTTTAATTCTTCCGGAGCATTTCATGAATTCTTTTCTTTATGTTCCTCCGAAGGCCATCATTTCAGAACATTTCTTCGTTCTCAGTTTTCAACTTCGTCCTCCAAATATTCTTCAGTGATGCCACTTCATTCGTCACACATTCTTCCGGTGCTTCGTTCAAGTATTCTTTAATTAGTTCACGATATCTTCGTTCTCGTCATCCTAATTCCCCAAACGCCTTATTTTTTCCGGCGATTCATTCTGTGGTATTCACTCAATTTCAATTCTTTACGGTGGTTTGTTCTCTTTCATCACTCGATTTTAATTATTCCCGGTGGTTCATTCCTTTTCTTCACTCGGCTTCAATTCTTTATGGTGATTCGCTCGACAGTTCTTTTCCGGTGCTATCATGTCAATTCATTCGTTCATTCCTATCTTACCGGTGTTTCATGAAGATTTCGCAAGTTCGCGATATATTCCCTCTTTAATCATTTCATCGCGAATAAGTAGTATACTAGTCCATTGCTTCTCATCAATTTATTTGATGGAGGAGAAGCATAACATAATTCTTATTCTTTTCCATCAAGTTGATTTAATCCCTTCCTTCGGAGTTTATTCTTCATGAATAAATTCTAGTTCCAAGTGTTTTATCTTTTCTTTCCGGAGTTCAATTTTCTCGGTTATCTCGTTGGAAGTTCTTTCTTATCTCCGCAAGGCTTTAATCTTATTCCTTTCACCAGTCATTTCTATATCATCATCCTTTAATACCGGAGTTCTTCATGGTGGTTCTTCATCATTTAATTCAGTCTTCTTATATTCATCTAATTCTTCCGGAGCAGTTCTAGCATTATTCTTTTGCATCTCGAGTGCAAATAATTTTCCGTATTCTTTTGAAGTGGAGTTTTGCAATTCTTCATTCTCAGTTAATCCTTCTTTTCGTTGCGGCGGTAATTCACCTCAAGCTTTGAGATGTTTAAATAAGTCCACAACAAGCTTATTCTTTTGTTGTTGATTTTCTCAACAACTCCGTTCGAGTCTTTCCTTCAAGATTCTCTTTCAAATTCAGTTGTGTTCAAAGTTGTTCTTCTCTTATCCGTTCTTTTCAGTTCACTCTTTTAATTCTTTCGGAGGTTTTTCTTATTCATCTCGTCATGCTTTGTTCCATCTCCTCAGGTTCTTGTCCTATTCCATTCTTGTTCAACCGGTGTGCTATTTCTTTCAGTTTCAGCCGGAGTGCTGCCCGAATTCCTTCGTGGAGATTCTTTTATATGTCTTATTAACCGGAGTGGTTGCGAAATCATTCTTATTCCGTCAACTCTTGCTGCATGCCTTTCAACCTCCTTGATTCTCATCATATTCTTTGTTCCTCTTGTTTAACGAAGTCTTTGCAACTTCGTTCATCTCCGTTGTATCCTTTCTTTCAAATGCCTCAACCTCTCGAAGTTCTTTGCTTTCACTCTTTTGTTCTCGAAGAACTTTGTTCTTCCTTTTCTTCTCCGTCTCGTTCCTAAGATCTCGGGACGAGATCTCTTGTTGGTAGGGGAGTGTTGTGACACCCCGAGACCGGTGCGCCAGGTGTCAGTCAGTTATTCGTTGTCAGTGCCATGTCATCTGCTTGCGTGTGCATCTTTGCCATGTCATCATTTGTGTTGCATCAGCATGTTTTCAAAACTTGCATCCGTCCGAGTTCCCTCGTCCTTTCCGTTGTCCGTTCTGAGCCCAGACACACTTGCACGTGCCCGCGGTGCCTCTGAATATTTATTTTGTGGGTGGCCCAAAAACGTTCTCAAAATGAGTTGAAACTTGGCGTGTGGTCTTATTATAGTGTATACAGGCCGCCTGCCAAATTTCATCGCATTCGGAGTCCGTTTGATAGCCCAACGAGTATATATAGCGGCACTAGTCGCCGGTTTAAACGTCGGACGTTTTCGGTCTCCGAAAACCCCCGCGGGCCTCTCGCCCTCTCCTCTCACCTTAGCCCAACTAATCTAAACAGCCCACTACCTCTGCCTAGGCCCATCCTACCCCCTCTCTCTGTCCGGAGCCGTCAGATCGAGATTGGAGGGCTCCGAAAGCCCCCAAAACCCTCAAACCCTAGCACCTACCCTATATAAACACCCCCATATTCCATTTTTTGCAGCCTACCCTCTCTCCCCCCTCGTTTTCAGCACATCCTCCCACCTCGAGGGTCGCGCCGCCGCCTCCCCCTCCAAATCCGGCGCTGGCCACCTCGCCATCGCCACTTGGAGGGCTTCTGCTGGAGGTCGGTGGGGCGAGTACGTTCTCGGAATGGGTTGAAACTTGGTGTGTGGTCTTATTATAGTGTAGACAGGTCGCCTACCAAATTTCATCGCATTCGGAGTACGTTTGATAGCCCAACGGATATATATAGCGGCACTAGTCGCCGGTTTAAACGTCGGACGTTTTCGGTCTCCGAAAACCCCCGCGGGCCTCTCTCCCTCTCCTCTCAACTCAGCCCAACTAATCTACACAGCCCACTACCTCTGCATAGGCCCATCCTACCCCCTCTCTCTGTCCGGAGCCATCAGATCGAGATCGAAGGGCTCCGAAAGCCCCCAAAACCATCAAACCCTAGCACCTACCCTACATAAACACCCCCATATTCCATTTTTGGCAGCCTACCCTATCTCCCCCCTCGTTTTCAGCACCTCCTCCCACATCGAGGGCCGCGCCGCCGCCTCCCCCTCCAAATCCGGCGCTGGCCACCTCGCCATCGCCACTTGGCGGCCTCTTGTTGGCTCCCCGCCGCTAGTCAACGCCCCTCCACCACTCCCGCGGCGCCACCTAAACC
>LR738709.1:515969798-516005310 GCA_902687465.1 Secale cereale
CCCCCCCCCGCGCCAGGCCCATCCCCGGCCCGCCTGGGCTCCGATCCGGGCCCGAGCCGAGCCGCTGCCAACCGCAGCTCGCACGCGCACAGGGCCCTGACTCCCCCCGCTCCTCCCGCAGCTCGTCTTGAGCGCCGCCCGAGCCGTCGCCGGCTGGTTCCACCGGCCAGCCGCCGTCGAAGGTCCCCGCCGCCGCCGCAGTTGAGTGCCCCGACCGTCCCATTCCATTCCTTCCTCTCCTTCCCGATCTTACTCCTCCCGGCCTCTCGCTTCTCTCGCTGCAGGAGCACCGCAGCCATGGTGCCGCACCTGCCACCTCCCAACGCCGGCCATGTGGGGCCCGAGCCCCTCGCCCTTCATCGGATCTGGGATCCCCATCCTTGGATCTCCCCATTTCGGGCCTCTCCTCCCTCGCCGGTTGATGGATTCTCGCCCCTCGTTGGTTACCCCAAGTGGAAGGTTTGAGATGCAGTGTAGCGGTAGTTTTCCCTTGGCAAAGATACCAAGGCTCGAATCCCCTGAGACTCCGAGGGTCAACAAGAAGGTGTCAACTGCTAGCGGCGCAACTTAGCGATTGACAGGACCTGCACACAGATACAAATAAGTTTGCTCCCAACGAGTACAGAGAGGTTGTCAATCCCTCCAGCCTTGTCGTTTACAAAGGATCAAACGCAAGAGATAATAGTGATAGGTATGACTGCAACTAGTAAGTAAGAACAGAAAGTAAATAACGGGTGTGATCAGTGATGGTAATATGGACCGGGGTCCCATGATGTTCACTAGTGATGTCTCTCTCCCAAAATACGATAAAACAACTAAGCGAGGTAAACGAATTACAGCTGGGCAATTGACATGATTATGTGCGCAAACCAATGCTAACTATGCTGCAAAGAAAGGTAGAGGCTCAAAAGCATGGGCGGTACGCCAAGGCAAGTAGACCGAAATCCATCTGCATCTACTACTAATCATCCACCTTGAGATATCTATCCAGAACATCTCGCTGGTATTAAGTTGCGAGTCCCACCCATAGTGTAAACTCAAAGCAACAGACAACTGCATTAAAAGAACTTTGCGTAAAGTAAACAATCCTTGCACCCGCAAGTACAAGCACCGTTGTTTTCCCCCTTGTGGCAACAGCACATCCCCTAGACTCATGTTTCTGTCACTCAAGATAGTCATCGAGGGGCATGAACCCACAATCAAGCATAACGTTCCCTCTTGGAGTTACTACCTACCACTTGGCCAAAGCAATAAACAGCAACGGAGAACATGCAAGAATTACTCAAGAACATAAATATAAAAGAGGTGAATCAAATATATTACTCACACACAATCTGAACATAATCTCATAATCCATCGGATCCCAGCAAACTCATCATAGCAACAACATAAGGATTACATATGTGCCTCGGTCATGTAGGGCAGCTCACGAGGTCTAATCGGTGAAGAACAAAGAGGGGAGGAGAACATCACATAGCTACTGGTCATGGACCCATGGTCCAAGGGAGACTACTCACAACTCATCCGGGAGGCGTCCATGGTGGTGGAGAAGCTCCCGGTGGTGATCCTCCCCTCCGGCAGGGTGCCGGGAAGAGTTCTCCTGGTGCTCCCGATCTTGGAAGCGCGGCGGCGGCGGAACAGAGATGAGATCGCGAAAAAGGGTTCCGTCCTCGAGGGTTTCGGGACGCGGTGTAAATATATGCCAAAGGGGGGCGTCAGAAGAGGCAAGGGGGGCCCAGGCGCCCTGGCGGCGCGGCCAGGAGGGGGGCCGCCCCCTCTGGTCGCCTGGAGCCCTGGTGGCCCCCCTCTGGCCCTACTTTGGCCGCATGGAAGCTTCCGGAACGCTGATTTTTTATATATTTTTCCCGGCATTTTTCTGGCAATTTACGTACTGGGAAAACCTGAAATACAAAAACAGCAAAAAACAGAAACTGGCACTGGGGTGCACTGAGTTAATAGGTTAGTCCAAATATGATCAAAACTGTATGGAAGTGCATAAATATCATAGCAATATCACACAAAAGAGGCATGGAGCAAGCAGAAATTATAGATACGTTTTGGACGTATCACCGGTGCCTCGCCCCACCGACCTCCAGTAGAAGCCCGCCGCCACCATGGTTTCGTCCGGGAGCGAGCAGAGGTGTTGCTGCTCCCGTGCGCCTCGCCTGGGCCGAGCCAGGCCGCGAGGCCCTCCCACATCCGCCGGCCCAGCTCCTCCCTCTGGCCCATCTGGCCGGCCCGCCTCCGTCTCCCCTGCCTGCCTCCTCCAGATCTGGGCCGAAGCCCATGGGTGAGCCTCCCCTCCTAAATCCCGCCCAGTGCACCATTTAGTATCTAGCGCTCGTTGTTTTTTTCCAGTAAAATCTGCTAAGTCCTTTTTTCTGTCAGTTTAATGTTGCATCTTTGACTGCTTGTAATTAATTATGTGCTTGTCCAAATTGAGTGAATGATATGTCAAAATGATCGTGGTGATATGCTCTACACTTTGTTCCATTGTGCCATGCTCATTTGAGTTCAGCTAGATGCTCAAATATCTATTGCAAGGGTGCTACTTGTTATAAACTGCTGCTACTTGTTATTTTGTTGCCATGTTTGAGATATGATAACTTGGTGCATGTTTATCCAAATGATGCAAATGATATGTCAAAATGTTCATCATGAGATGCTCTACATGTTGGTTGCTATAGCATGCATGTTCGAGTTCATATTGCCATGTTTATCTCTGTTGCAAAAGTGCTTTTGGCTGTTAGGTTTTGTAACTTGTTATGAGATGCCTAGTTGAGGAGCTTGTTGTTATTGATGTGTTTGTCCCCTTGTCACATGCCTAGATGTTTTAGATTCTCCATGATGTGTTCTTTGATGTGGTGCATTTAACTTTCCATGATATGCCTTGTGTTGACTTAAACATGCTCGCAAACATGCCATGTTGTTATTGCTGTTTTAACACTTAGTGAAATTTCACTAAGTCTGGAATCTGTAATATCCTGATGCTATGTTTGCTTGATGCCCTAGGCAAATCCATGTTAGTTTTGGGGTGGCCATTGATCATTCCTTGTTGTATATGTTATTGTCTATCCATTCATGCCCTCACTTTCTCATTTGAGTTGCTGTAGCTTATTTATTTCTTGCTCCCAAGTTGCTATAAAATATTGATGTCAGGTTTTTATTGTCATAATCAAAATGTTGTAGCTTGTTGCTATTGATCCATGCCTCCTATGGAGATGCTCCAATGGAGTTGTTTGCTGTAGGATATGTCTACTTCATGTCCATGCTTCTTGTCACCATGTTTGAGTGCTGTAGAGTATATATTTCTTGCTTCCAAGTTGCTATGTGGCTGTTAATTACAGTGTTGCATTGTTTCTTGTTTTGGGTGTATCTTTTAGCCCATTGCTCCGTTTGGAGTGTTCCTTATATGAAACTTGTGTGATTTTTCATGTAGAATCATAATATCATATTGTTTTCATGTTTGGAGTGAGTTTGCTTGATGTTTGGGTGCATCTTGCACCGTTGCCATGCTTGTCTTGTTTTGTTCATATCTTCTAGACCGTAGCTCCGAATTAAACAAACTTTATATGAAACTTGACTAGAATTTTATGTAGATCATGATGGTGCATGTTAAATTTCTGTTTAACAACTTTAACTTAAGGTTTGTGCAGATCTGGACTAATTTCAAACTATGCATATGAAGACTTACCGGATTTGTCTTAAGTAGCTTCCGGACTCATTTAAACTTGTTGTTCTTATGTTGCTTCTCTGAATTTCCTACCTTGTCATGTTTTGCATCCTATATGGATCTGTCTTGCATCCTACTTGCTTGAGCTTATTGTCTTGTTCTTGTGTTGTTCTGGTGTGCTTCCTATGTTGTCATGTAATGCATCCTAAGTGCATCTGCAGTGCATCATACCTTGCCATGTTATGATTCCTGTATAGACTTGTGTTGTTTTCTGTGCTTCCTACCTTGCCATGTAATGCTTCCTGTATAGACTTGTGGTGCTTCCTGTATAGACTTGTCATCCATCATACCTTGCCATGCATTGCATCATATAAACTTGTGTTGTTTTTCTGCGCTTCCTACCTTGCCATGTAATGCTTCTTGTATAGACTTATTGTGCTTCCTGTATAGACTTGTCATGCATCATACCTTGCCATGTATTGCATCATATAAACTTGTGTTGTTTTTCTGTGCTTCCAACCTTGCCATGTAATGCTTCCTGTATAGACCTGTTGTGCTTCCTGTATAGACTTGTCATGCATCATACCTTGCCATGTATTTCATCATATAGACTTGTGTTGTTTTTATGTGCTTCCTACATTGCCATGTGGTGCTTCCTTTATAGCCTTGTTGTGCTTCATATGTAGACTTGTTTTGCATCATACCTGGTTGAGCATATTGTCATGTTCTTGTGTTGTGTGTTTACCGTGTTGCTTGTTTCTTCTCGTTAGTGCTTGTTCCGTTGCGTTTGTGAGGATTCTTTCGTCTACCCGTGGTTCTTCTTCAAGGCTTCTTCTCCGTCTTCTTCATGGATCCGTTCTTCTTCCTTGCGGGATCTCAGGCAAGATGACCGTAACCTTGGATACCTTTACTATCATTGCCATTGCTTAGTTGTCTCGATGCTATCGTTATGTGTCGCGCTACCCATCATTATT
Organism: Secale cereale; assembly: GCA_902687465.1. Taxonomy (NCBI): domain Eukaryota; kingdom Viridiplantae; phylum Streptophyta; class Magnoliopsida; order Poales; family Poaceae; genus Secale; species Secale cereale. The sequence continues at coordinate 515,974,446 of LR738709.1, forward strand.
GTCAGCCTCTCCTTGTTGCCATGAAACCTCTAACCTTTGAAACCTTACTAGCAAAACCTTTGTTTGGCTATGTTACCCGCTTGCTCAGCCCCTCTTATAGCGTTGTTAGTTGCAGGTGAAGATGAAGTTCGTTCCAGGAGGGAACTTGTTGTTGGAATATCACAATATCTATTATTTTTATTAACACACCTATATAGTGGGCATGGGTGGAAGGCTTGGCCTTTTGCTCGGTGTTTTGTTCCACTCATGCCACCTTAGGCGCCGATAAACCGGCATTATGTTCCTTGATTTTACGTTCCTTACACGGTTGGGTATATGGGGACCCCTTGACACTTCGTCTTTGAATAAAAATTCTCCAGCAAGGCCCAACATTGGTTTTAATTTGCTCATAATAACAACTTAGTTAATTAATTAAAGTGCATAGGGAGTTAGCGCTACCCGAGGATTCTTTCTACATAGCAGGGGGGCCAGTTCTGATGGTGTTGGTCCCAAACGGGAAGACTGCGGGACTGCCTCGGGGAAACTCGAGGTATCTGGCTCCTGTAGGATCACCTATCCGGTCGTGGCCTGAGACGAGATACGCGCGGCTACTATCAGGGTGTCGACACACCGGGAGGTCTTGCTGGACTTGTTTTACCATTGTCGAAATGTCTTGTGCACCGGGATGCCGACCCTGATCGGATTTCCCTAAGATAAAGGGGTGATGATATTATATTTATCACTTCAGCTGATCGTGACAGCTTGTGATGGGCTAAGTTGGGACACCCCTTCAGGGTTATGATCTTTCGAAAGCCGTGCCCGCGGTTATGTGGCAGATTGGAATTTGTTAATGTCCGGTTGTAGAAAACTTGACAGAGGATTCGAAGTAAAACACACAACTGTGTGAGTAACCGTGACTGTCTCTTTTCACTTTGAGAAAAGAACACGGTGGGGTTATGTTTGACTCGTATATAGTTCAGGATCTTTAGCGATCACTACTAGTTACGACCGTTTGCGTAGATGCTCATCCTATTCTTGTATTCGTAAGTTAGCCACCATATTTTTGCTTAGCCGCTGCTGCAACCTCACCACTTTACCTCTTCCTACCTATTAAGCTTTGATAGTCTTGTTACCCATGGTTATGGGATTGCTGAGTCCTCGTGGCTCACAGGTACTACAACAACAGTTTCAGGTGCAGGTTTCCGATCTCTTGACGTGAGAGCGATGATCGTTGTTTGGAGTTCTTTCTTCTTTAGTCTTGGGTTAGGTTCCGGGTCGGCAGCCTGGGATAGCAGATGGATGTCATTGTGCTTTTAATGTTTGCATCCGTAGTCGGATGCTTTGTATTGATGTTGTTGTATTCATGTGACTTGTATGTATTGTTGTATCCCCCATGTATGTATGAAATGGTACGATGTAATGATATCCATCTTGCTAAGCGCCCAAAATGCGGTTGTGCCCCAATCACGTAAGTGTCACGTGATCGGGATAGAATCGCATTTTGGGCCTGACACCCCAGCAGTGCTTGTTCGAAAATCAACTGGTTTTTTGCTTTGGTGAAAAACAAGATCAACTGGTCGACTGCTTTTAGGCAACCCTACTGTATGGATTGGGCAACTACGTATACATGCATTGTGTATACCATGTATTTTGAAATGGTATCATTTGGTGGGAAACACACTTTTAGCATGTTATTAGAATGTCTAGATTATAATTGTTCAAAAAACATAAGTTGCACATGCGGCCACAATTCTAGTAGAGTATATAGGGCAATAAATGGCCTGCCCTGCCTGACGAGGAGGCAACGCGGGTAGGAGAAGCCGCGTCCAACGGGTGTGTGCTGCGTGGCAGGATTGAGCGAGCACGTGGACCTTGCGCCCCTCCGCTTCCACGTTGACCACACGCGCGTCCGCCTGAGCAGGCGAAGCAAGGGAGAGACCCGAATGACAAAGAGGAAGTATTAATATATGGTAATAAATAACTCATTATATGAAAGTAAAGAAGGTACAATGTAAGGAATAGGAAAAGAATACATGGGCAATAAATAATGCTAAAGAAAACTGTCATGGAAATAGCACGGCAGATGTCCGGTTTAGCGGACTTGAAGATGGAACCATCGCACAGGTTAGCTTGAAGGGGTTCATAGCACACAAAGGACACAGAGGATTATACTAGTTCGGCCCCTTCGATGAAGGTAAAAGCCTACGTCTAGTTGGTTTGGTATTGCTTGGGCGTCGGATTACAGGGAGCGGATTCGCTTGCCTGTGTCTCGACGGGTTGATTGTTGCCTGTCCCTGAACCGTCGCCGGGTCGTCCCTTTATATAGAGGGTACGCCTGGTCCGGTTTACAGAGTCCCGAGGCCGGCTCATACTTGTGTCCGCCTCGATCTCTGTCTTTTCTTCCTTATCTCTCAAGTTACATCGCTGGATTGATCAGTTAAAAGAAGACCTGAAGGCAGAGAGAGAGATGATAGCGGTAAGACAAGCGGAGCTGGATGATCGAGCTTTTCACCTAAGGATGGAGCAAGCTTCTATGGAAGGAGTAAGGGGACGAAAGTACCAGTCTCGTATACCGCCGGTTTATGAAGCAACGAATTTGTTCAGGACACCTGGGGCTGGGACTAGTAATAATCCGGCTTCAAACCGGAGGGCACCCCCAGCCAGGGAGGAGCCGGTTCAGCAACCCACCACAGAGCGGGATCGTCGGATCACGTCGGCACCTTACGTTCCCACCCCTCCAGGTCATTATTCAAACCCTTTGGATAACATCGCTGCAGCTGCTGCACGTTTAGCCGCTTTACCCGTGGAGGAGACATCTCCGGTGGCATTGGAGGCGCGCAGGGTCAAGGAGCTGCTTAATACGGCGTTGATACAGCAACAAGCATATTCTCATAGCAGGGAAAGGTTACATTCAACACCACGTCCCAGCCGAAGTTATACTAGGCATTGGGAGGAGCCAGAAGTGTCTAGTAGTGAACGCAGGAGGCATCAGCGCAGGCAGGATAATCCGGCAGGTGCGGCGATACCAGCTCCAGATATAAACCGGGTTAGATCAGGAGCTAGGGAGGAGGTTCGTCAAGCAACGCCGGTTCACACAGCCACTGCAGAAACAGGAGTTACGACGAGTTCCTTCGGGGTGCAGTGTCTTGTCCCCGCTTTACGGGGTGTCAAGCTGCCTAAAGATTTCAAGGGGCCCCGCAAGGTACCTAATTACACAGCCGATTTAGCTCTGGAAGCTTGGGTTGAAAGTTATGAGATGGCCATGGAGATGCTGGACGTGGATGAATCGGCTTGTGCTAAATATTTTACTATGATGCTCGAAGGCACGGCCCGGACCTGGCTGAAAGCTCTACCCCCGAACTGTAGGATCGAAAGTAGGTCTAGAGGGGGGGTGATTAGACTACTTGACAATATAAAAAATCTGCCTTTAGATCATGCAATGTTTTTGGCAGTTTCACAAACAAGATCAGTTCAAGTAACACCCTACACATGCAATTCTAGAGTTTATGCAGCGGAAAGTAAATTGCACATGTAAAAGAGAGGTGGAGAAGATCAAACGCAGTTTGGTGACACGGAGATTTTTGTCGTGGTTCCGATAGGTGGTGCTATCGTACATCCACGTTGATGGAGACTTCAACCCACGGAGGGTAACGGCTGCGCGAGTCCACGGAGGGCTCCACCCACGAAGGGTCCACGAAGAAGCAACCTTGTCTATTCCATCACGGCCTACGCCCACGGAGGACTAGCCTTACTCGGGGTAGATCTTCACGAAGTAGGCGATCTCCTTGCCCTTACAAACTTCTTGGTTCAACTCCACATCACGACGGAGGCTCCCAAGCGACACCTAACCAATCTAGGAGGCACCACCCCCCAAAAGGTAATAGACGGTGTTGATGGTGATGAACTCCTTGCTCTTGTGCTTCAAGTGATAAACTCCCCAACACTCAACTCTCCTCACTGATATGGCTGTGGTGGAAGAAAGATTTGAGTGGAAAGCATCTTGGGAAGGCTAGAGATCAAGTTTCATATGGTAGGAATGGAATGGCTTGATCTCAACACAAGGGTAGGTGGTTCACTTCTCAGAAAGTGTGTGGTAGAAGTGGTGGTACTTTCTGATGGCTCTCCTCACGAATGAGGAGGGGGTGGAGGGGTATATATAGCCTCCACACAAAATCCAACCGTTACACACACATTTGACCAATCTCGGTCAGACCGAAGTGAAAACTCGGTTAGACCGAAAGTTCAAATATAGTGAACGTTGGGATTTTCGGTGGGACCGAAAATACCATCTCGGTGAGACCGAAGTGAGTCAAAGGTTAGGGTTTGCCATTTCGGTGAGACCGAAAATATAAACTCGGATATTCCGAATTGATGTGAAGTGATCACAGAAGGTTGGCAGCCCTTTTTCGGTGAGACCGAAACTCAGAATCGGTGTGACCGAGAATCTAGGGTTTGGAGAAACAACTGAAGTGGTTCATCTCGGTGGGACTGAGTTGGAGAAATCGGTGTGACCGAGATTACTTATGGGTGTGTGTTAAGTAGTGAATAGTGCTGATAGTTGAGGGAGTTAGATCACCAAGCACTTGAGCAACAAGAACATTAACACAACCTCATCCCCTTTTAATAGTATTGGCTTTCCTATGGACTCAATGTGATCTTTGATCACTAAACCAAAAAGGAGTCTTGAGCTTTTGCCAATGCTTGTCTTAGCATTTTGAGGGGTCCACTTCTTCAGACATTTCCATACCCACATCATCGAACTTCTCTGAAATGATTCTCAAGATAATATTAGTTCAATGATATATATGTTGTTATTAATTACCAAAACCACCCGGGGATTAGTTGCACTTTCACACACACAGGATCACGTGCGCGGAAAATTCTGAGACCAAAAAGGGTCGTCTTGGCCCTCAAAAATGGCCTGCAGGATTGGAAAAAATGAAAGTTATCACAATTACAGCTCAAACTTTGATGAGCCGGCATATCACTTTGGTGTTCAGGTCCTTGGCGCCCCACCCATGTATGGATACAATAGGGTGTTAGGCCAACTCTCGCGAAGAAACGGTGATCAAAGAAAATACAAAAATCAACGTAGAGTCCGAATTGATCGAGACTCTCAAAGCAAGTGAGAACAAGCACCGATTTCGTCATTTTCATAGGCGTTGGAAAGCTATTGGGGAATTGAGGTGATAGGACTTCTAGTTTTTACGATCTGGAGGATTTTACATACGTGCACACACAGGATCACGTGCGCGGAAAATTTTGAGACCAAAAAGGGTCGTCTTGGCCCTCAAAAATGGCCTGCAGGATTGGAAAAAATGAAAGTTATCACAATTACAGCTCAAATTTTGATGAGCCGGCATATCACTTTGGTGTTCAGTTCCTTGGCGCCCCACCCATGTATGGATACAATAGGGTGTTAGGCCAACTCTCGCGAAGAAACGGTGATCAAAGAAAATACAAAAATCAACCTAGAGTCCGAATTGATCGAGACTCTCAAAGCAAGTGAGAACAAGCACCGATTTCGTCGTTTTTATAGGCGTTGGAAAGCTATTGGGGAATTGAGGTGATAGGACTTCTAGTTTTTACGATCTGGAGGATTTTACATACGTGCACACACAGGATCACGTGCGTGGAAAATTCTGAGCCCAAAAAGGGTCGTCTTGGCCCTCAAAAATGGCCTGCAGGATTGGAAAAAATGAAAGTTATCGCAATTACAGCTCAAATTTTGATGAGCAGGCATATCACTTTGGTGTTCAGGTCCTGGGCGCCCCACCCATGTATGGATACAATAAGGTGTTAGTCCAACTCTCGCGAAGAAACGGTGATCAAAGAAAATACAAAAATCAACCTGGAGTCCGAATTGATCGAGACTCTCAAAGCAAGTGAGAACAAGCTCCGATTTCGTCATTTTCATAGGCGTTGGAAAGCTATTGGGGAATTGAGGTGATAGGACTTCTAGTTTTTACGATCTGGAGGATTTTACATACGTGCACACTGTAGGATCGAAGAAGTAGGTCTAGAAGGGGGGGTGATTAGACTACTTGACAAGATAAAATTTCTCCCTTTAGATCATGCAAAGTTTTTGGCAGTTTCACAAACAAGATCAAGTCAAGTAACATACTACACATGCAATTCTAGAGTATGGGCAGCGGAAAGTAAATTGCATATATAGTAAATGGAGATGGAGAAGATCAAACGCAGTTTGGTGACACGGAGATTTTTGTCGTGGTTCCGATAGGTGGTGCTATCGTACATCCACGTTGATGGAGACTTCAACCCACGGAGGGTAACGGCTGCGCGAGTCCACGGAGGGCTCCACCCACGAAGGGTCCACGAAGAAGCAACCTTGTCTATTCCATCACGGCCTACGCCCACGGAGGACTAGCCTTACTCGGGGTAGATCTTCACGAAGTAGGCGATCTCCTTGCCCTTACAAACTTCTTGGTTCAACTCCACATCACGACGGAGGCTCCCAAGCGACACCTAACCAATCTAGGAGGCACCACCCCCCAAAAGGTAATAGACGGTGTTGATGGTGATGAACTCCTTGCTCTTGTGCTTCAAGTGATAAACTCCCCAACACTCAACTCTCCTCACTGATATGGCTGTGGTGGAAGAAAGATTTGAGTGGAAAGCAACTTGGGAAGGCTAGAGATCAAGTTTCATATGGTAGGAATGGAATGGCTTGATCTCAACACAAGGGTAGGTGGTTCACTTCTCAGAAAGTGTGTGGTAGAAGTGGTGGTACTTTCTGATAGCTCTCCTCTCGAATGAGGAGGGGGTGGAGGGGTATATATAGCCTCCACACAAAATCCAACCGTTACACACACATTTGACCAATCTCGGTCAGACCGAAGTGAAAACTCGGTTAGACCGAAAGTTCAAATATAGTGAACGTTGGGATTTTCGGTGGGACCGAAAATACCATCTCGGTGAGACCGAAGTGAGTCAAAGGTTAGGGTTTGCCATTTCGGTGAGACCGAAAATATAAACTCGGATATTCCGAATTGATGTCAACTGATCACAGAAGGTTGGCAGCCCTTTTTCGGTGAGACCGAAACTCAGAATCGGTGTGACCGAGAATCTAGGGTTTGGAGAAACAACTGAAGTGGTTCATCTCGGTGGGACTGAGTTGGAGAAATCGGTGTGACCGAGATTACTTATGGGTGTGTGTTAAGAAGTGAATAGTGCTGATAGTTGAGGGAGTTAGATCACCAAGCACTTGAGCAACAAGAACATTAACACAACCTCATCCCCTTTTAATAGTATTGGCTTTCCTATGGACTCAATGTGATCTTTGATCACTAAACCAAAAAAGGAGTCTTGAGCTTTTGCCAATGCTTGTCTTAGCATTTTGAGGGGTCCACTTCTTCAGACATTTCCATACCCACATCATCAAACTTTTCTGAAATGATTCTCAAGAGAATATTAGTTCAATGATATATATGTTGTTATTAATTACCAAAACCACCCGGGGATTAGTTGCACTTTCAATCTCCCCCTTTTTGGTAATTGATGACAACATATAGATCAAAGCTTCGACAAAAGATATAATCAAAGAATAATATCGTCGCTTTGAGAAGTATGTGATAAACAAGAGCTCCCCCTAAATTTGTGCATTATTTAAAATTTGCGTTTGAATGCAAATGCACAATCGATTAGGATTATGGGTCACTCTTCCATGTCACATACATCTTGGTGGAGCGCACAAAATGATAAGAATGAATAACATGCACTCAATCACCAAGACAAGAGTAAATAGCCATACAATAAGAAATAGCGTATGATAAACAATAAGCACACATTAAAGCATAGTATGACTAAGCACTCATTAAGGTAGCATCAAACGTAATAGCAAGCACACTTAAAGTATCTGGAACCAAAAGAAACCAATGTATCTCAAGGAAAACGGCAAAAGAACGAAAAGACGAAAGAGCACTCTCTCTCTCGAAGCCCTATGATCTATAACAATTTCTCCCCCTTTGGCAACAAGTTACCAAAAAGTTCGAAAAGGTATAGAGCTAAACGTCACTGCGGGCTCGGCTGGCTGCTCCCGTCTGGGTCGATGTCGGTGTAGAGATAGCTGCGTCGGCGAAGACTTCTGCGGATGTCTGCGCTGGAGGAGTGGATGCTGGAGCTGAAGGAACTGCTGGAGCTGTAGCTGGTGCTGAAGTGGTAGCCCTGGAGTCCGTCACTGGGATAGCTGCAGACCTGGATCCTCTGGGAACCGGAGCAGTCTGGCGATGAGAGTCCTGGACTATATCATCCTGCATAAGCTCTGCCCTCTCCTGCCTAGTCTCCTCCATGTCTGCCTCAAGCTTGTTGACAGACACCTGAATCTCAGTCAGCTTCACGTCTAGAGCGTGGATCTTGTCCTCGACGATCCTCTCAAGGCTCTCCTGAGATTGCTCAATGCTGGCCAGGCGTTGTTCAATTCTCCGGGTTGCTTCAAGAATCTGATCTCCAAAGCTCTTTGGCTTAGCTGCTGCTGCTGCTGCCTCTCTGTCAGCTTTGGCTTTCTTTGCAGCTTCGATCTTGGCTTGCCCTTCAACTGAGGTGGGATCCTCTTCATCCATCACAACTACGTTGTCCTCATGCTCTGGCTGCAGTGGTAAGTGCTTCCTATCCAACATGAATTTGCCCGTGCCAAACTTGGCGTTGATAAGCATCTGTATCTGCGGTGCAAACCCACACGACCTCTTCTGGTCAGCTGCAGTCCTCTTAATGGTCTCTACCATCAAGTCCATCACCTTAAAAGGTGCCTTCTCATCGAGAATGTGCAGCATGTTGATAGAATAGCCTCGTATCATCCGGTGGTCACCTGACTTAGGCATCAAAGTATGCCTCAGGATAGTGTTGGTAGTGGTCAGACCTGCCTGGAGATAATACACTGAGCCGAGTTTCCATCCCTCCAAATCAGCAGCTGGGATCTCCTTGTACATATTTTTCATGGAATCATGACTCTTCTTAGGAATCCCATAGACATCAATGTCGTCCTCTCTCTGCACTGGAGCGTTCAGAAGTTCTGCCCATTCTGCAACAGTTGAAGAAAACCGTTGACCTTCAGTCATCCATGTGATCTTGCCATCGGGGTAGAAATGGGCTGTGGCATAGAACTGCATGATCATCTCGTCGTTCCATGCTGTCAGTTCTTGACCCACAAAGTCAGCAACTCCACATGCAGTAAAGCTCTCATGCACATGGGGAAAGAAGTCCCGATGCTCTCTGCTGTCAATGTACTTCCAGTCGACATACCTGGTGTCAGCAACAATGGGCTTCTTATCCATTAGCACGGTCTCATAGAAATCCTGCTGCTCTTTGGTGTGGAATCTGGGGTCCACAGCAGTCCTTCTTCTTACGGCATATGGATCAGATTGTCTCCATAGCCTGAGACCTTTGTCCTTCCTTGCCTTCATATCCTCAGCTTGAGGATGAGCATCATTGTGGAGTGGCAACTTGGGACGGAGCTTGAGCAACACATGCTCTTCATCTGACTCAGAAGGTGGCATCTCACCTTTGTTCTTCTCAGAAGCTGGAATGCTTCTGGTTGTCCTCTTAGGCTTCGCTGGAGCTGCCTTAGCTGGAGCAGGCTTCTTGGGCTTGGAGGAGGCTTCAGCCCGAATAGCATCACCCATGAACTTAGCTTTCTGAGGAGGAGGCTGGGGTGCATCTTCTTCTTCTTCTTCAGCATCATCAACTTGAGGTTCAGCATAAACAACTCTCTTCCTTTTGGAAGTCTTCTTCACCTTGCTTGGAGCTGGCTCTTCCAAGTTGAGCTTCTTGGCAACTGCAGACTGCTTCACTTTGCTCGTGCCTTTCTTTGGCTGCTGCCCTTGGAGCTCTTTGGCGACCACTTGCCTCTTCGGCTTGGAGGTAACTTCCTCAGCAACGAAATCGGAATCCTCAGAATCAGACGTTCTCTTCTTCCTGGTTCTCGTAGCAGCAGGAGGCAGACCACTAGGGGTGCTCCTCTCACCATCATCACTAGAGCTGCTAGCCTCAGGACTTGTACCTGCCTCTGGAATCTCAGCAAACGGTGATTCGGACCTGTTCTGGCTGTCACTGACATCTGACATGGCTGAAAGACCTGTGAATAGATAAGGTATAGGCAGAATAGAAGAGTTATCACAACTGCAGAAGTTTTTGCAAAAAATGAGTTAAAAACTTAGTTTTGAGTTTTCACAGAATGTATTTCGGTCAAACCGATTTCAAGTTTCGGTGTAACCGAAGTGTTCAACAGAACCTACACACCACTTTCGGTCAGACCGAAATGGGTTTCGGTCCTACCGAAAAACTAGGGTTTCATAGAAACTTCACTTCGGTCATTCCGATTTTCACAACTCGGTCAGACCGAACTGTGTAGTGCAATGGTCAGAGACCAAATCGGTCAGTCCGAGTTTCAGGAATCGGCTTCACCGAGATGCATTCCGTGGAAACCTAAACCTAAGAATTTTCCTCGAAACTAAACGATCTGAACAATGTATTGGGATCATATCAAACGTGGATTGAATCAGGGCAGTCCTATCATGCAAGAATCAGAAGTGGAGCATGAATAGGGATTGAGACACACCCTAACTTGGTGGTGTCCCTCTACGGCGGCAACGGAGGAGAAGATTACCGTTGACGGCGGCGGAGACCTGCGGCAAGGGCACACAGGCGACGACGGCGACGATCCTTAGATCAGGGCGGCGGCAGCAGGGGTCTTGGAGGGCGAACGGTTTGAAAGGAATAGATCGCGCGCAGCCCTCAGTATATATAACCCCGTACTGTCGGTGGGACCGAGTTGAAAAACTCGGTGTCACCGAGATGTATTTCTGCTGTGCAGTTACACATATCGGTCAGACCGAGATTTTGAACTCGGTTTCACCGAGATGAAACCTAGATCAATCTAAGTGTTTCGGTTGGACCGAGATTGAGAAGCCGGTCAGACCGAAATAGACTTAGAAGGTTTTGGAAGTCAGCCTTAGACGAATCGGTGGTTCCGAGTGCTCCTCACTCGGACTGTCCGAAAAAGACTTGTTCAAAGTTGTGATATAAGCATGAATAGAATTTTGAGACAAGAAAGCATAGATAGCTAGGGAAGGTGCTTAGGCATTCTTGTCCATCCATTTGGCCAGAAAAGGAAACCAAAACAATCAAAACAACAAATGGATGTCCTTGAATGGATAAAATCGTGCATTCAACATGCTCACACAATAAGATAGCAACTGAAATATGTGTCAAACATGCACAACCAAAACTCTAGCTACTAGCACACAAAATGTCGATGACTAGGTCATCTATATATGAGTATATTGACTTAGGAGTCAAATGAGAACATTTGATCATAGGTCATACTCATCGTTTAAGCACAAGTGGGGTTACCACTTTTACATAAAGCATTTATGTGTTCACATCATTTGGAGATGCTTTAGCTCATTTTTAGAGCAAAGCTCCCCCTAGATGTGAGAACCCTTTTTAAAGGGTCAAACTAACCTTGGGTTGTCGTAGAAGACTTCATGTAGATGTTGAAGATGTGGATGCTCAATGTTGATGTAGATCATCATGAGTTGGGAGCAATCCTTTGGATTAGGGCACTTTCAATACCTACATGGGTTAGTCCCACAAGGAACAAACAAGAATATCCATGGACATAGAGTGAAGTGCACAAAAGATGATGTCCATGAAATCAATGATTACCTTGTCCCTTGACTTACCAACAAGAGGGTTTGTGACTCCATAAACAAGTGCATGATGTGGAAGTTGATTGCACAAGTTCTTGCCAAAATGAATATGAGTGAAGTTTGTTGGCGGAGTCACCCTCAAGAACCTACTAGTTCTTCTTCTTTGGGATCCACATCATCTTGATGGGAATCCTTGGTGTTGTAGTTGAGCTTGACGAAGTAGAACTTGATGTGTCCTTGGGAACCCACTTGACCATGGCTTGAGGTGCTTCAATGAATGCATCAATCTTCTCTTGAAGCTTGTCCTTGGCCTTTAGCTTGTGGTCTTGTGGTGAAAGGTCATCTTGAGCTTGTTCCACATTGGAAGAAGTAGGATCATACTTCTCCTTTTGTGAAACAAACTGTGGAGTAGGGTATTGACCTTCTTCCCACTCAACACCTTTGGCGTTGAACTTTCGCTCAAAACCAATCCCTTGATTCTTCCGGTGTCTTCCTTGTTTGCGAACAATCTCCTCAAAGTTCTTGCTTCCGGCAAGACTCTTGTAGACACCTTTCTCTATGATTTCCTTCAATAAGCTATTTTCTTGCTCAAGTGTAACTTGGCTTGAAACATTGTTAGTGGAATCAAGAGAACTACTAGAAGCAACAATATTGGATTTAACATTGTTATTGTTACCACTAGAGGAAGAATTTTTCTTATGCTTGTCATGCTTAGTCTTAATAGGTGGCAAGAAATTAGACAAGAGAAGTCGTTTGGCAAGATATGAAGAACTCTTCTTTCGAAGATCGTCATTGATTGCTTTTAGAAACTCATGTTCTTGCTCTAGAGTGAGCTTCTCGAAGCATAGCTTCTCATGAGATCTTAGGAGCTCTCTATGATCTTCTTGAGTAGTTTCATGAGCTAACTTAAGAGTGCATAATTCTTTAGTTAGACGCTCAATCTCCTTCATAGCATTGTCATTCGACTCTTCTCGACTATAAAGACTACTAGCATTTTCATCATTACTAAGCTCACTAGATTTATCATGCAAGAGCTCATCTTCACCAAGTAAGTCATCCTCATCACTATCAAAGTCAATGAACTCAGGGTGTGTTACCTTGGGGCCTTTAGCCATGAAGCATCTTCCAATTCCCTCATTCGGTGAATCAAATAAGTCGTAGGAGTTGGAGTTGGAGGATACGAGTGCAAGTCCGGCAACACCTTCATCTTGACTATAGTCGGAGTCGGAGTGATAGCTTCCATCGGATTGACTGTCAGAGTCGGAGCCGGAGACCCATTCACCAACATGAGCTTGATGTCTTCTTCTTGTGTAGCTCCTTGATGACTTGTCTTTCCTCTCCGAATCCTTGCTTCTCCGAGAAGGTCTTCGTTCATAACGATCATCTCTACTCCTTCTCTCTTTCCGAGGTGACTCATCTCTTGCTCTTCTTCTTGGAGATTCTTCTCTTCTCTTGTGGGGAGCCATACACTCATTTGAGAAGTGTCCGGGTCTTCCACAATTGTAGCAGTTTCGATCACGACTAGAAGATCTCTTTCCATCATATGATCTAGACTTTGAGCTTCTCTCTTTGCCTCTATTCTTGTAGAACTTGTTGAAGTTCCTGACCATTAGGCTTATGTCTTCATTGGAAACTAACTTGTCACTTGAGGTAGTAGGAGCATCACTTGTAGCTTTGTAAGCACCACTTGACTTGTTGTGAAGCTCTTCCTTATCCTTAAGTGTCATCTCATGAGCAACAATCCTTCCAATGACTTCAGTTGGCTTGAGAGTCTTGTAGTTTGGCATCATTTGGATCAAAGTGCACACGGTGTCATACTTTCCATCCAAAGCTCTGAGAATCTTCTTAATGATGAATCGGTCGGTCATTTCTTCGCTTCCTAAGCCAGCAATCTCATTTGTGATGAGAGCAAGCCTAGAGTACATTTCAGCGACTCCTTCACCATCCTTCATCTTGAACTTGTCAAGTTAACCTTGAAGAATATCTAGCTTTGATTCCTTCACAGATTCAGTACCTTCGTGCATTTCAACCAAAGTATCCCAAATCTCTTTAGCATTCTCAAGACGGCTGATTTTGTTGAACTCTTCGGGACACAAAGCATTGAAGAGAATGTCACAAGCTTGAGCATTGTTTTGCAACATCTTCAGTTCTTCGGGTGTAGCTTCGCGATCCGGAACTTTTCCTTCTTCAAAGAAGTCACCTTGCATGCCAACACAAATAATGCCCCATGCGGCTGGGTTATGACCAAGAATATGCATTTTCATTTTATGCTTCCAACTAGCAAAATTTGTACCATCAAAGTAAGGACCTCTACGATAATTACCCTCACTAGACGCCATACTCTCCTAGGTTGTGAAACCAAGCTTATGGAGTCCAATGCAATGGAAACCAAGGCAATGGAGACCAAAGCTCTGATACCACTTGTAGGATCGAAAGTAGGTCTAGAGGGGGGGTGATTAGACTACTTGACAATATAAAAAATCTGCCTTTAGATCATGCAAAGTTTTTGGTAGTTTCACAAACAAGATCAGTTCAAGTAACACCCTACACATGCAATTCTAGAGTTTATGCAGCGGAAAGTAAATTGCACATGTAAAAGAGAGGTGGAGAAGATCAAACGCAGTTTGGTGACACGGAGATTTTTGTCGTGGTTCCGATAGGTGGTGCTATCGTACATCCACGTTGATGGAGACTTCAACCCACGGAGGGTAACGGCTGCGCGAGTCCACGGAGGGCTCCACCCACGAAGGGTCCACGAAGAAGCAACCTTGTCTATTCCATCACGGCCTACGCCCACGGAGGACTAGCCTTACTCGGGGTAGATCTTCACGAAGTAGGCGATCTCCTTGCCCTTACAAACTTCTTGGTTCAACTCCACATCACGACGGAGGCTCCCAAGCGACACCTAACCAATCTAGGAGGCACCACCCCCCAAAAGGTAATAGACGGTGTTGATGGTGATGAACTCCTTGCTCTTGTGCTTCAAGTGATAAACTCCCCAACACTCAACTCTCCTCACTGATATGGCTGTGGTGGAAGAAAGATTTGAGTGGAAAGCAACTTGGGAAGGCTAGAGATCAAGTTTCATATGGTAGGAATGGAATGGCTTGATCTCAACACAAGGGTAGGTGGTTCACTTCTCAGAAAGTGTGTGGTAGAAGTGGTGGTACTTTCTGATAGCTCTCCTCTCGAATGAGGAGGGGGTGGAGGGGTATATATAGCCTCCACACAAAATCCAACCGTTACACACACATTTGACCAATCTCGGTCAGACCGAAGTGAAAACTCGGTTAGACCGAAAGTTCAAATATAGTGAACGTTGGGATTTTCGGTGGGACCGAAAATACCATCTCGGTGAGACCGAAGTGAGTCAAAGGTTAGGGTTTGCCATTTCGGTGAGACCGAAAATATAAACTCGGATATTCCGAATTGATGTCAACTGATCACAGAAGGTTGGCAGCCCTTTTTCGGTGAGACCGAAACTCAGAATCGGTGTGACCGAGAATCTAGGGTTTGGAGAAACAACTGAAGTGGTTCATCTCGGTGGGACTGAGTTGGAGAAATCGGTGTGACCGAGATTACTTATGGGTGTGTGTTAAGAAGTGAATAGTGCTGATAGTTGAGGGAGTTAGATCACCAAGCACTTGAGCAACAAGAACATTAACACAACCTCATCCCCTTTTAATAGTATTGGCTTTCCTATGGACTCAATGTGATCTTTGATCACTAAACCAAAAAAGGAGTCTTGAGCTTTTGCCAATGCTTGTCTTAGCATTTTGAGGGGTCCACTTCTTCAGACATTTCCATACCCACATCATCGAACTTTTCTGAAATGATTCTCAAGAGAATATTAGTTCAATGATATATATGTTGTTATTAATTACCAAAACCACCCGGGGATTAGTTGCACTTTCACGAACTCTATTGGGTCATGGGGGGAACTACGCAGCCAGTTTATCAAAAACTTCAAAGATACATGCAAACAGCCGATGTCAGTGGTGGATCTAGCAGCTTGTGTGCAAGGAGAGCAGGAGTCTACAGCAGCTTGGATACGAAGAGTAGCAGAGATTTTACACTCTTCGAATGGTATTAATCCTAGTACGGCGATAGTGACTTTGGAGAATAATTGCCGGTTTGAATCTTTAAAGTTAAAGCTCGGACGGCTTAAAAGGGACTGCAATGATATGGGAACTCTCATGAGTGCCCTGGTAAAATACGGAGACTCTGATAATACCAAGTATCCAGAAGCGGAAGGAGACAAGACTAGGAAGGTTAGCAAGTCTAGTAAACCGGCGCCAGTTAATCCGGCTACCTCAAGTTTTTTGGGCAAACGGAAAGCAGAGGGTGGCTCTGACTTCGTGGCTAACACTCAAGTTCAAGGGGATTTTCAGCGTAGCCTGGGAGATCCATCTTCACAAACCGGCGGAGGAACTCTTAGCTGGGATCAGGAGTTAGATCAGCCTTGTCCAAAGCATAGCGCAAAAGGGAAAACGGTAAAGCATACCATGAGGGAGTGCATACCCCTTATGAAGGCAGTGGCGGGCCGTTTCAATCCTCATAATCGGCCCCCAAATGGTGGTTCAGGTCCTGGATTTTATGGTCCGAGTCATCAGGGGAACAGCTCCAGATCAGGATATAGGGGCAATAGCAGTGGTTATCAAAATCGGGCAGGTAATCAGAACAATCAAGGAAATTATAATGGCCAGGGCAATCAGTCGTATCATCAAGGTGGTTACAATAGTCAGAGTAATCAGCAGCAGGGCCAAGGGAATTATAATAATCATGGAAATCAGCAGCAACAGCGTCAGCAGTAGCAGCCGCAATCTGGATATCAGAGTAATCCGAAGGAATTAAGCAGTGGGCAATATCATGTTTTCACCACAAGTCTGTGTAAGAGAGACCAGAAGGTTTTGAAGCGGGCTGTTAATGCAGTTGAACCGGCAACACCGCAATTTCTTCGCTGGTCAGAGCAGCCCATTGTATGGAGCAGGGAAGACCACCCGATGCGGGTGGATAATCCGGGCCATTTAGCCTTGGTGGTAGCACCTCAAGTAGGAGGCTACAAATTCACTAAAGTTCTCATGGACGGTGGTAGCAGTATCAATATCTTGTACTATGAGACGTTCCGTCGCATGGGTCTGACGGATAAGAAGCTAAGGCAATCAAACACAGTGTTTCACGGAGTGGTCCCAGGTAAGTCAGCTTATCCGGTTGGAAAGATTGACTTGGAAGTTACTTTTGGGAACGAATATGAATCCAGATCAGAGATGATCACTTTCGAAGTCGTCAAGATCAAAAGTCCATATCACGCTCTGTTTGGAAGGACGGTTTACGCTAAGTTTATGGCTAGGCCGTGTTATGTTTATTTGCAGCTTAAAATGCCGGGTCATAAAGGCACGATTACAGTTCATGGAAGTCACAAGATAGCAGTGGAATGTGAAGAAGGAGATGCAGCTTATGCAGAAGCAGTATGTGCCACAGAAGAGTTGAAATTTTATAAAGATAATGTTGATCCGGCAGATATGACTCCGCTAAAGAAGCCAACTACCGAGCATGATCCGGCGTTGAAGTTTAAATCAGCAGAAGAGACCAAGCAAGTTGATTTTGTGCCTGGGGATTCGTCTAAGCAGTTCACTATCAGTGCTAACCTTGATCCCAAATAGGAAAGCGCGCTCATCGAGTTCATCCGTGAGAACCGGGATATCTTTGCATGGAAACCTTCTGACATGCCAGGTATACCGAGGGAACTCGCTGAGCACAAATTAAATATTGATCCGAAATTTAAACCGGTCAAACAGTATATGCGCCGCTTCAACGAGGAGAGGCGCAAAGCTATAGGAGAAGAAGTGGCCAGACTTTTGGCCGCAGGGTTCATAGTAGAAGTTTTTCATCCGGAGTGGTTGGCTAATCCGGTGTTGGTGTTGAAGAAGAATGGGAAGTGGAGGATGTGTGTGGACTACACAGACCTCAATAAAGCTTGCCCAACTGATCCTTTTGCTCTACCTCGCATCGATCAGATCATCGATGCCATGGCGGGGTGTGAGCGGCTAAGTTTTTTGGATGCATATTCAGGGTATCACCAGATCAAGATGGCGGTGGAAGACCAAGAGAAGACAGCTTTCATAACTCCTTTCGGTGCTTTTTGCTATGTGTCTATGCCTTTTGGGCTTAAATGTGCACAAGCAACTTATCAGCGTTGCGTTCAGAATTGTCTGAAAGGGCAGATAGGGAGGAATGTTCATGCCTACGTGGATGACATTGTGGTCAAATCGAAGAATGAAGGAACAGTGATAGAGGATCTTAAGGAAACCTTTGATAATCTTCGGGCTTATAGGATGATGCTTAATCCGGAAAAATGTGCTTTTGGTGTTCCGGCAGGTAAGCTACTGGGATTCTTGGTCTCAAACAGAGGAATAGAAGCTAACCCAGAGAAGATCAAGGCCATCACGTCTTTGACAAAACCGGTTTGCATCAACGATGTTCAGCGCATAGCTGGCCGGATCACAGCGTTAAGCCGGTTCATCAGTCGCTTGGGAGAGAAGGCGATCCCACTTTACCAGATGTTGAGGAAAACAGACCGGTTTATCTGGAGTGATGAGGCAAACGCAGCGTTTGAGGATCTGAAACGGCAACTAGCAAAACCGCCGGTTTTAGCTGCTCCTATTGACAAGGAGCCTTTGCTGTTATACGTCGCTGCTAATGCACGGGCGGTCAGCGTTGCAATCGTGGTTGAGCGCAAGGAAGCAGGGAAGGAATATCCGGTTCAGCGCCCGGTTTATTACGTGAGTGAAGTACTCATTGAGTCCAAGCAGAGATACCCTCATTGGCAGAAGTTGGTATATGGTGTGTTCATGGCGAACCGGAAGCTGAAGCATTATTTCCAAGGGCATCCAATAACTGTGGTTAGTTCAGCACCGTTGGGGGATATAATCCAGAACAGGGAAGCTACGGGCAGAGTAGCAAAGTGGGCCATTGAGCTCAGCCCACATGAATTGAAATATGTACCATGCACTGCTATAAAATCTCAGGCATTGGTAGACTTCATCAATGACTGGACAGAGTTGCAGACTCCTGAGGAAAAGCCGGATCTTACTTATTGGACGATTCACTTTGACGGTTCAAAACAGTTGGAGGGCTCGGGGGCTGGAGTTGTCTTAACTTCCCCCAGAGGTGATAAATTTTTTTATGTCCTCCGCTTATTGTTTCCTTGTACTAATAATGCAGCGGAATATGAAGCACTACTTCATGGTTTACGGCTAGCAAAGGAAATGAACTTGAGCCGGGTTAAGTGCTTGGGCGACTCAGATCTGGTGGCACGGCAAGTTTCTGGCAAGTGGGATTCAAGAGATCCCCTCAAGGCGGCTTATAGACGAGAGGTTGAAGCAGTCGCAGGATACTTTAAAGGATATCAGGTGGATCATATAGACCGGCGGAGGAACGAAGCAGCTGACACTTTAAGCCGGCTGGGGTCGCAACGTAAACCGGTGCCACCAAACACCTTCTTGGATGAATTGCACAGTCCTTCGGTTCATATACCATCGGAGGAAGACCTAGCTATTCCGGACCCAGAGGCACAGTTAGTTGCAGCGCTCCATATTATTCCGGATTGGACGCTGCCCTATTTGGCATACCTGAGCCGAGGAGAGTTACCAGATGATGAAGAAGAAGCACGACAGATAATCCGGCGCTCTAAATCCATGACAATTGCAAACGGAGAACTTCACCATCGCAGTACTTCTGGAGTATTTCAGCGATGTGTATCAGCTGAGGAAGGTTGTGAGATTCTTCGCGAAATTCATGAAGGGGATTGTGGTCATCATGCCGGTTCAAAATCATTGGTGGCTAAGGCATTCCGACATGGTTTTTATTGGTTAACCGCTCATACAGATGCGGCAGATCTGGTCCGGAAGTGTGACGCTTGTCAGAAATTTTTAAGACGTGCTCTGGTTCCAGCACAGGAACTCCGGATGATACCAATAACCTGGCCGTTTGCGACTTGGGGGCTTGATATGGTTGGACCTTTTAAGCGATCCCAAGATCAGAAAACTCATCTACTGGTAGCAGTAGATAAGTTTACAAAGTGGGTTGAAGCAGAGCCTATAAGCAAGTGTGATGCGGCGACGGCAGTCAAATTCATCAAAAAAGTAATTTTCCGGTTTGGTTTTCCACACAGCATCATCACAGACAATGGCACTAATTTATCTAAGGGTGAGATGAAGGAATTCTTTCAAAGAGAACATATTCACTTAGATGTATCTTCTGTGGCTCACCCCCAAACCAATGGTCAGGCTGAAAGGGCAAATCAGGAAATTTTGCGAGGTATCAAGCCCCGGCTTATGACACCTTTGCAGAGAACCCCAGGATGTTGGGTTGAGGAATTGCCATCTGTTCTTTGGAGCATCAACACTACACCAAACCGATCTACAGGTTACACACCTTTCTTCATGGTTTATGGGGCTGAAGCAGTCCTTCCGAGCGATATACGTCATGATTCACCAAGGGTGACGGCTTATGTTGAAGCAGTCAATGAGATAGCAAGGCAGGACAGTTTAGACCGGCTGGATGAAGAGCGTGATATGGCTGCAGCACGATCTGCGATTTATCAACAAGACTTACGCAGATATCATAGCCGCCGGATTAGAACAAGGACGTTCCAGGAGGGTGACTTGGTACTCCGGCTCATCCAAGATCAAACAGATATGCACAAGTTATCCCCACCTTGGGAAGGGCCCTTTGTGGTCAGCAAGAATCTACACAACGGTTCATATTACTTGGTGGACATTCGAGAACACAAGGACTCACGGACATCAGAAGAGGAGACGAAGAGGCCGTGGAACATCGCCCATTTACGGCCATACTATACTTGAGCTACGTGCTCCAATGTATCCTATGTATATATTATGAGTAATGAATAAACCGGCACCCTCGGTAAACCGGGGGCTTAGCCCTTTTTCCATATGTAAAAATCCTGTGAGAGCAACCATACGAGTTTATTATCAGATATTATATTTCAATATATTGGCCGGTTTAGAAATTAATTTTTTGCAGAGTATGCAAAGGAGCAATAAAACTCTCTAAAAAACATGAGATCATATCCGGTTCAGGAGGAACCCTGGAAACCCTCTGAAAAGTTGGATAAATCCACGTTCAGTGATTGGTTTGAATTTACCCACCGGTTCAGGAGGAACCTTGGAGACCCTCTGAAAAGTTGGAGAAATCCACGTTCAGTGATTGGTTTGAATTTACCCACCGGTTCAGGAGGAACCCTGGAGACCCTCTGAAAAGTTGGATAAATCCACGTTCAGTGATTGGTTTAAATTGACCCACCGGTTCAGGAGGAACCCTGGAGGCCCTCTGGGAATGGCAACGTCCATGTCCCAGTGATCGGATCAATATTATATACGGTTCTATCGGCCCTCTGAAAAGTTGGATAATGCCACGTTCAGTGATTGGCTAGGCCCTCTGGGAGTGTTGGATAAACCACGTCCCATTGATTCGCTCAGTTTTTATTTGCGGTTCTTTCGGCCCTCTGAAAAGTTGGATAATGCCACGTTCAGTGATTGGCTAGGCCCCCTGGGAAAGATGGATAATGCCACGTCCCATTGATTGGCTGAACCTTGCTTTGAGCCTGGCAGCTCTTAAAAAGCCTCGACTACATGGTCTTATTTGCAAAATTTGCATCTTTTTTGTGTTTGTATTTTATAACCCTTTAAACCGGAGTGGAGCAGCTACAGAAGCTGACCACGTACCTATAAAGTGAAAAGTCTGGGTCATGAATACCAGCATGAGTCCGGATCATATATCAGGCAAAAAGCTACAACTAGCCGAACAAAGTCTTGAAGAACAAGATGAACCGGATTTATCATCAAGATGAACCGGAGTATTTCGGGTTTCTAATTGGATCCATGAAGGTCTTCATAAAGCGACTTTAAGGTCCTACCGGATTAAGAATACTGAACATATATAATCTCAGGTATAAAAGTTATTTCTAGTATAAAGATATACTTATTTGACGTTTTAAGAGAACAATTTAATCCGTCCAGTGGTAAGCCACTAGGACATATTTTCAATATTTTTTTGCAGGAGCAGAGGATATCCAAGGCAAACAATATCAGATAACATTTCGGTTGGCAAGTATTTCATAAAGATAAAATATCCGGATTAAAACAGATCAAGTTTTAGCTATCCTATTACAAGGCATAGCAAGCCCGACGGATTGGAAATATTGTTTGGCGAAACACAGACTACGAGTACAGCAATAAATTTCAAAGTTATGCTTCTCCTTGCTGAGACGGCTGGCCGTCACCTTGATCCGGAACGTCTTCATCTTCTTGAAGCGGCTGGAAGTCCGGCGCATGCCAATCAATCTTCATCAAGGCCCGGAAATACATCTCGTCGTTGATAAGTTCAGAAGGTTCAATGTCAGGAGCAAAGGTGTGAGGACGAACCGGCGGAATTAAGTTGACGGTATCATAGACCGGTCGCTCCACCCATTCGTTTTGCAAATTGTATCCCGGATGATATCTGGACAAGTCAGATTCAGCTGCAAGCTTGCTGGCGAGGGGACACATCTCCTTCGTCAAGGCATAGAGATCCTTTGCGGTAAAGGCTGAGCCGTCATCTTTTGTATCTGGAAATCCGGTTAAAGCCTCCTCCAGATCAAGATCCAGGACCCAAGCCTTAGCCCTGGTAAGGGCCAGAAGAGCACCACCCCGAGCGGCAGATTTTTTGACTTCTTCAAGGCGAGCCGGCAAAACAGATAACTTGTTCAACGTGTCTTGGATCGTTGTAGGGGCCGGTTTACCAAAGGAAGTGGCACTGATGATCCTCTGAGCGCCGGAGTACAGCTGCTCGACCAAGGTGTAGCATGCTTTAAGTTTCTTCCGTAAGTCATCCCCAAGATGGGAGACACGGCGCCCTGCACACAGGTATTATGGTTAAACCGGCACAAATGGAGATTACAGGGATAAAAGCAGGAGTTCAGATTATACTTACCAAAGACGGCAGAGGTCATCAATTCAATTTGCCGTTTTAAACCGGTCAATTCTTCCGTAACCGGATTAAGCGCTCCTTCAGCGTCCTGAACCCTTTTCTCCAGATCTTTCTTTTGGACCTCAAAAGCGGTCCGCTCTTCTTCAAAGTATTTCTTCAGATCTTCAGCAGTCTTTAAACTCACCTGAAGATCTTTTTTAGCCTTTGAAGCGGCAGATTCTGTGTCAGCAAGACGGCTTCGAAGTTCATCAATTTCAGCAGTGTTCCGGGTTAACTCAGCCTGCACGCACAGTTAAAAGATAAGAGGTAAAATCAGGCAAGTCTCAAGCACACAAACAAGTTGTCTACTTGACACTTGGGGGCTAATGGATGGTTGAAGTATCATCAGAAATTTTCACAAGTATCAAGTACATAAACAAGTTATCTACTTGATACTTGGGGGCTAATGTAAAGATCAATTGTTCAATCTACAAAGTTCTGGTTCACCTTCAGCACGCAGCTAAACCGGAACTTGGGGGCTGTTATGGGATAGAAACACATCAAAGGTACAAAGTCAGAAGAAGAGGTTTACCTCATATTTCTCCCTCATTAAGTTAACCAGGCTTGCTTCATAATCTCGGCTGCTGTGGAGCCGGTTTAGATACCCAGAGTAAATTTCTTGGGCGCTCATATCGGAAAGATAGGATATCTCAGTACTCCATTTCCCCTTCTCTTTAGATAGCTTTTCCGTTTTAGCCGTATGTTTGGCTAAAATGGTGGGCTTAGCCGGAGCAACAAAGGCAATCCCAGTTACCACAACATCCGGAGAAGCAGGTACATTTGGGGGAGTGGCAGTATGGGCCGGATTGGGAGACGCCGGATTAATCTGAGGAGAGTTGACCCGGGCCGGACTTGGCGGATTATGGGCATCTTCAGCAGTAGGATTCTCAGGAGCAGAGATATGATCTGTAGGCGCAGGGTCTTCAAGAGGAGCTATGGGCTCGCCCTCTAAAGGAACAGTTGTTGCCGGATCATCAGCCGGATCATCTGCAGTAGGCTTGTTTGCCTTGGGCTTCTTGCTGGGTTTTGGTTTGCTGGAAAGAGTGCAAAATGAGTATTAACATTATAAAACAAAAAGAAATCATAAACCGGAAGGGTTAAAAAGTTACCCTGGGACAGTTTTCAATGGAGGAAGCTGTGTGGTAGTCGATTCACCGGAAGAAGACAATGGAGTTTCCTGATAATTAGGGTCAGACGGTTTAAGGGGTTTTCGGATAAGCCCGGCCTTGGGATGAAGGAGAGTCGGAGAAAGTATCACCTCATCACGGTGTTTTCGAGCCGGAGTTAAAGAAATCCCGGATGATTCCACCGCCAGGCCGCTATGGCGAGTGGTCCGGCGAAGAGCTTTGTGCTGTTGCTTCTTCAAAATAAAATTAGGGTCCAACTGAGCATAAGGGTGAGAAAATTGGTATTTCCGGACGGTCCGACGACTTTTTTGTGGAAGAGGTTCTGAATCAGAAGAAAGAATGGTTACCTCAACTTCGGCCGGATTATCACCTTCAGGCAACTCCTGTGGAAAAGTTATCGTTAGATACAGTTACAAGATCAAGAAAGCAAAATCTAAACCGGATTAAAGCATACTTCGGAATCCGGATCATCATCTTCAGTGGGAGAACCGGCGTCAACAGCTGCTTTCCTTTTCTTATTGGCAAAGGTTTTCCGGCGAGCTTGTTTGCCGGTTTTCTCCTGAGGTTTTCTCTTCCAGAAAGGGTCATCAGCCTAATCAAAAGAAAGAAGGACAATTGAAAAGATGGTTTAAAGGAAACGGATTACGAATACAGGGTAAGGTGAAACTTACTGCAGGCAGCTTGTTCTTCCTATAATATGGAGCTAACCCGACCTTGCTGCAGTCTGCCAAAGAAACATTGAGAATTTTCTTGGCTGATTCTATAACCTCCGATTCAGAGAGTTTTTCCTTGGTAAACCTTTGGGGATCATCCGGTTTGCCAGAATATTTGCACATCAGCTGTGATCGCCGGCTCAAGGGAAGGATGCTCCAAGACAACCAACAACGTAGAAAATCAGTTCCAATCAAACCATTAGCTATGAAGGCTCTTAACTTGGAGAGCTGTGATGAAAACCGGGTCCGTTCAACAGAGCCGAGCCGTTGAGATAAAGGATGATCCTCCGGAATACGGGTTTCACGATAACCCGGCAGAGGGTTCTCCCCCTCAGGAGAAGTGTCAATGCAGTAAAACCATGACTTGTTCCAGTCCTTTGGATGAGTGTGTAAAGCGGCGTGAGGAAAAACAACGTCTCTCCTCTTCTGAATACTAACGCCACCAAGCTCCTGATGTGGTCCGCTGGTGAACTCTGTGCGCCAGTTTAAGTGAAAGAAGTCCCGGAACAGATCGACGGATGGTTCTTCTTGCAGATATACCTCCAAAAACACTTGGAAGTCACAGATATTTGAAACAGAGTTGGGTCTAATGTCCTGAGGGTGGAGTTGGAAGGCAGCAAGAACATCCCGGAAAAACTTTGAACCGGGGGGAGAGAAGCCTCGGGATATGTGATCAAAGAACACAATGACCTCCCCGGACCTGGGAGTAGGAGGACACTCATTCCCCGGGGCCCGCCACTTCAAAACAGATTGAGGGCCTAACGTACCAATTTCAGAAATCTTGACCAAATCTTCCTCCGTAATGATAGAAGGGGCCCAATCGCAAGAGACATACTGCTTGGCCATTGCAATGAAAGGACAAGTACTGGAAAAGAAAAAGTGCAGAAAACGGATTATGAAGGTACAGCAGTATAAGCCGGAAACTGTCTATGAAAGTTACGCAACGGTTTGAACTGAGGACTAATGGCATGGTTAAACCGGCAATTACAGCAAGCTACACCATTTCCGGTTCACGGTAGTAGAAGAGGAACGGCTAAACCATCGCGTTCAAGTTATAAAGTTTTGCGAGAGCAGGGCATAACAGTTTAAACCGGAGTACATCTAATGGATCTACAAAGGAAATGAAACAGTTTCCTTATAAACAGCTAAGTAGAACAGATCTGGACGTGCAAGTTAACCCGTATAGTATATGACAGTTTAAACCGAAGCATACTTAACAGATCTACCGAGGAGAAAAATAGGTTTTCAAAGACAGCTAAGGTGGAACAGATCTGAGCATACAAGAAAAAGAGAAACAAATACAAGAGTATACGGGAAGAACTACAAGGGCCCTATACAGAGCGGATAAGTCTACAGGTTAAACAAATATGACGAAGATCTGAAGCATTTACAGCGGGGTAAAAGTACAGTTTAAAGGGCAAGATCTGAAAGTAAAGGTTACTGAAAACTATCGGCTTAAAATTGAACATGGTGAAGCTTCCATTAAGGTTCTAATGGCGGAGGCGTGAGAAGGAAACCTAGAAGTTACAGATCTATAATGAAGAAGAAGGGCGTACCTGGAATAGCAAGGATCAGCGGCGGAGATTCTCTGGTCAAACTCAGGGTGATGCAGCGGCCGGCGAGATCTTGGAATCAGCGGTTGACGGCGGCGGTTCGAGCTCGGGCGATGATGGAGTCGGGCGACGGAGGAGGAAGAAAGAGCAGGAAGAAGATAATGAACGGGGACAGAGGTATTTATAAGGAAAAGTCAGATCTGAAGTGACAGGTGCGGGATTCGAGGAGGCAAAGGATCGGATAAAGATCCTCTGACGCCTCGATTTTCGGGATAACCCTTAAAATAAAGCTACAAT
Source organism: Secale cereale (assembly GCA_902687465.1). NCBI lineage: Eukaryota > Viridiplantae > Streptophyta > Magnoliopsida > Poales > Poaceae > Secale > Secale cereale. Next base: position 516,000,812 of record LR738709.1, read on the forward strand.
ACAGCTCGCGGCGTTAAATGCGGAGATGATGTCACGGTCAGATTTAATGATCCTCGAAGATGACGTCAGAGCCGGTTTACAAAAATGAGAAGACAGAAGAAAATTATACAAGACAAGGAAGACTGATATGAACAAGTTCAAATCATTCTGGGGCCTAATGTCAGGGATATGACTAGCAGGTATAAACCGGCTAGTGTAAACCGGCTTAGTTATATCCCTGACAAAAACAGAGGCAGTATTCGCCTCGCCCACACGAAGCAGTATTCCAAATAGCATCTAGCATCATCTTTGAACCAATAGACTCTAGAGAGTAGTAGCACAACATTTTCATTTGAATTAGCATCAATTAGGATCATTTAGTGGGATACACACTTTTAGCTTGTTTATGCTTTGTGTGCTCTGTGCAATTTGGTATCTTCTATTTAGCCAAGCATGTTGTCATTCCTATGCACAACCATCCCGGGATGGCCGTCTTCAGCAAGATGCTTTTTGGTTCCATGCACCTCAAGTCGTATGACTAGGCTAGAAGTAACTCAGAGGCTGGCACTAACACCCTCACCACCTCAGATGTTAGGTTAACAGTAGTGTCATTCCCCGACCCTCTATTTCCTTGTTTTTTAGCAATGCTCCTATCGTTGAGAATTCATTAGCTGAGCTATTTATTTTCCTAACCACTCACTTTAGGGTTAAATTTAACAAAGATAAACACAAACATAACATGCACTGCGTCACGGTGCTCGCCCCTTGCACTATTCTTGACGTGATGGGACCCCCGTACAACCACACTGTTGGTATGCAGTGCGCGTACTACAGCTAGTCCCCATCCACAAACACAACTACTAAGTGTTTTCTTCCAGTCTTGACTCAGTTTATGAAGAACATCTAGATGCTTGCTTCTGCTGCTCGCTGACCAAAACTTCCTTTGGTTTCAGGTGTGGCCGACGTGCGGTACTCCTGGCTCGAGGAGATCCCGAATAACTTCCATATGAAGGGCGTAATGATGCCACGGCGCTTGGTCGTCTAGGAACCTGCATGACCATTGTTACCATCATCTAAACGACGCTCCGTCTAGTTTGTTGTAGACAACAGTTGTAACCCGCAAAAGGCATGCAGCCAGACAGTCCAACCTATCTCTCACTAGGCTAGCAAACTGTTTTCATTTTACATTTATTCTTGGGGGTCGAAATTATCTCATGTCATCCATCATCTTGTTGTCTTGCGTCAAGATTTTCTTGTTGGTCTGGTGTGAGGGGGCGTGTTCGCTCTTTCGTGATTTCATGTTGTGCAAGCAGGCGTGATGTTTGTGCAGCAGGAGTGATTTTTTCGGTGACCATGTACCCAATCAACCTAGAGTGTTGTTGAAATCAAAGAGTCACATTTGTTTCATCATTGCTTCTTTGTTTCTCCTTGAGGCTGGTTTCACTATCTTATAATTTTCTTTCTTCGGGCATCATCTGCTTAGTTGTCTCGTCCTAGTGCTGTTTTTTGAGGCAAAAGATTTGTTTTCTTAGTGGAAGGGCTCTAGTCAAACACAAGCATTGCCAACCAAAACCCTTGGCACATATGCTAGTACCAACCCTTTGTATACATAGATAAATATTCATGGAACAAAATTGCTTAATAAAACACGAAGCAAATAAAACAAACATGAGGACGTGGCTACCTGGCGCCCGAGCGCTTGCTCGCGGGATCAAGCGCTCTCCCCAAAATGAAGGGCCAGTCGCGCGGCCCCATCAGGACAGCGCAGAAAAGGAAAACGTGCCCCACACATTGTTCCCACCTGGTCTAGCACCTTGAGTGCCCTGGTCCTCTCGCCACCGCCCTCACGTGTTTCTCCCTAGCCCCCTGGTCCCCCACACCTATCTCACACGACCCTCTACCCCCTTTTACTTGAAGGACAAGAACACGGAGGGGACCCCTACCTCCTTCCAGCTCCTCCTTTCTTCCTCCAAAACTGATCTGGAGAACAAGAACATGTTGCTCCCCGCGTCAATATCGTCTTGAGAAAGAATAATCACATACAGAGACCCCTTCTTCCTCCTCCTTCCTTCCTCCAAATCAGATCTGGAGAACAAAAAAGGAAGCCTACCTACCCCCAAATAGGTAAGCACCAGATCCCCCGGCCCTCTCTCCTCCTTGGTCTTTGATTTTGTCTTTCTTACTCAGCCACCCAAGCAGTGCTTGTTCAAACATCAACTGGTTTTTTGCTTTGGAGAAAAACTAGATCAATTGGTCGACTGCTTTTAGGCAACCCTACTGTATGGATCAGGCAACTGCGTATAAATGCATTGTGATACCATGTATTTTGAAATGGTAGCATTTCGTAGTAAACACACTTTTAGCATGTTATTAGAATATCTAGATTATAATTGTTCAAAAAACGTAAGTTGCACATGCGGCCACAATTCTAGTAGAGTATATAGGGCACTAGATGGCCTGCCCTGCCTGACGAGGAGGCAACACGGGTAGGAGAAGCCACGTCCGACAGGTGTGTGCTGCGTGGCAGGATTGTGCGAGCACGTGGACCTAGCGCCCCTCTGCTTCCATGTTGACCGCACGCGCGTCCTCCTGAGCAGGCGAAGCAAGGGAGAGACCCGAATGACAAAGAGGAAGTATGAATATATGGCAATAAATAACTCAGTATATGAAAGTAAAGAAGGAACAATTTAGGGATAGGAAAAGAATACTTGGGCAATAAATAATGATAAAGAAAATAAAGGCATTATTCGCCTCGCCCACAAGAAGTAGTTTTCTGTCATGCTCTCCTCCTCCGTTGTGTTCCAATTCCATCTTCTTTCTAAATAGCATCTAGCATCATCTTTGAACCAATAGACTCTAGCGAGTAGTAACACAAAAATGTCATTTCAATTAGCATCAATTAGGATCATTTAGTGGGATACACACATTTAGCTTGTTTATGTTTTCTGTGCTCTGTGCAATTTGATATCTTCTATTTAGCCAAGCATGTTGTCATTCCTATGCACAACCATCCCGGGATGACCGTCTTCAGCAAGATGCTTTTTGGTTCCATGCACCTCAATTCGTATGAATGGGCTAGAAGTAACTTAGAGGCTCGCACTAACACCCTCACCACCTCAGATGTTAGGTTAACAGTAGTGTCATTCCCCGACCCTCTATTTCCTTGTTTTTAGCAATGCTCCTATCGTTGAGAATTCATTAGCTGACCTATTTCTTTTCCTAACCACTCATTTCAGGGTCATATTTGGCAAAGATAAACACAAACATAACCTGCACTACATCACGGCGCTCACCCCTTGCACTATTCTTGACGTGATGGGACCCCCGTACAACCACGTTGTTGGTATGCATTGCGCGTACTACAGCGAGTCCCCATCCGGAAACACAACTGCTGAGTGTTTTCTTCCAGTCTTGACTCAGTTTATGAAGAACATCTAGATGCTTGCTTCTGCTCCTCACTGATGAAAATTTCCTCTGGTTTCAGGTGTGGCCAACGTGCGGTACTCCTAGCTCAAGGAGATCTCGAATAACTTCCATATGAATGGCGTAATGATGCCGCGACACTTGGTCGTCTAGGAACCTGCATGACCATTGTTACCATCATCTGAATGACACTCCATCTAGTTTGTTGTAGATAACAGTTGTAACCTGCGAAAGGCATGCATCCAGACAGTCCAACCTATCTCTCACTAGGCTAGCAAAATGTTTTCTTTTTACATTTATTCTTGGGGGTTGAAACTATCTCATGTCGTCCATCATCTTGTTGTCTTGCGTCAAGTTTTTTTTGTCGGTCTGGTGTGAGGGGGCGTGTCGTTTTTTGGTGCTTTCATGTTGTGCACGCAGGCGTGTTGTTTGTGTAGTAGGAGTGTTTTTTACGGTGACCATGTACCCAATCAACCTAGAGCGCAGTTGAAATCAAAGAGTCACATTTGTTTCATCATTGCTTCTTTCTTTCTCCATGAGGCTGGTTTCACTATCTTATAATTTTGTTTCTTCGGGCATCATCTGCTTAGTTGTCTCGTCATAGTGCTGTTTTGGAGGCAAAAGATTTGTTTTCTTAGTGGAAGGGCTCTAGTCAAACAAAAGCATTACCAACCAAAACCCTTGGCACATATGCTAGTACCTACCCTAGAGAATGATTCATGGAACAAAATTGCTTTATAAAACATGAAGCAAATAAAAGAAACATGTGGACGTGGCTATCTGGCGCCAGCGCTCCTGCTCGCGGGATCGAGCGCTCTACCCAAAAGGAAGGGCCAGCCGCGCGGCCCCATCAGGATAGCCTATAAAAGGTAAACGTGCCCCCACGAATTGTTCCCACCTGATCTAGCGGATTGAGTGCCCTGGTCCTCTCGCCACGGCCCTCACGTGTTTCTCCCAAGCCCCCACCAACCTAACCCCCGCTACTATCTCATGCGACCCTCTCCCCCCTTTTACTTGAAGGACAAGAAAACACAGGGGACCCCTTCCTCCTCCCCGCTCCCCCTTTCTTCTTCCAGAAATGATCTAGAGAACAAGGA
>LR738709.1:516024277-516071724 GCA_902687465.1 Secale cereale
AGAACAAAAAGGCATCCTACCCCCCCCCCAATAAGTAAGCACCACCTCCCCCGGCCCACTCTCCTCCTTGGTATTCGATTTTATCTTGCTTACTCAGCCACCCCAGCTGTGCTTGTTTGAAGATCAACTGGTTTTTTGCTTTGGTGAAAAACAAGATCAACTAGTCGACTACTTTTAGGCAACCCTCCTGTATGGATGGGGCAACTTCATATAAATGCATTGTGCACCTTATATTTTGAAATGTCATCATTTGGTGGTAAACACACTTTTAGCATGTTATTAGGATCTCTAGATAATAGCTGTTCGAAAAACTTAAGTTGCACATGCGGCCACAATTCTATTAGAACATATAGGGCAATAGATGGACTGCCCTGCCTAACGACGAGGCAACGGGGGTAGGAGAAGCCGTGTCCGACGGGTGTGTGCTACATGGCAGGATTGTGCGAGCACGTGGACCTTGCACCCCTCCGTTTCCACGTTGACCACACATGCAACCTCCTCAGTAGGCGAAGCAAGGGAGAGACCCGAATGACAAAGAGGAAGTATGAATATATGACAATAAATAACTCAGTATATGAAAGCAAAGAAGGAACTATTTAGGGATATGAAAAGAATACTTGGGCAATAAATAATGATAAAGAAAACAGAGGCAGTATTCGCCTCGCCCACAGGAAGTAGTTTCTCGTCATGCTCTCCTCCTCCTTTGTGTTCCAATTCCTTCATCTTTCCAAATAGCATCTAGCGTCATCTTTGAACCAATAGACTCTAGAGAGTGGTAACACAACATTGTCATTTCAATTAGCATCAATTAGGATCATTTAGTGGGATACACACTTTTAGTTTGTTTATGGTTTGTGTGTTCTGTGCAGTTTGGTATCTTCTATTTACCCATGAATGTTGTCATTCCTCTACACAACCATCCCGGGATGACCATCTTCAGCAACATGTTTTTTGGTTCCATGCACCTCAAGTCGTATGATTGGTCTAGAAGTAACTTAGAGGCTGGCACTAACTCGCTCACCACCTCAGATGTTAGGTGAATAGTAGTGTCATGCCACGTCCCTCTATTTCCTTCTTTTTTAGCAATGCTCCTATCGTTGAGAATTCATTAGCTGGCCTGTTTCTTTTCCTGACCACTCACTTCAGGGTGTCGTTTGGCAAATATAAACACAAACAGAACCTACACTGCTTCACGTCGCTCACCCCTTGCCCTGTTCTTGACGTGATGGGACCCCCGTACAATCACGCTGTTGGTATGCACTGCGCGTACTATAGCGAGTCCCCATCCGCAAACACAGTTGTTGAGTGTTTTCTTCCAGTCTTGACTCAGTTTATGAAGAACATCTGGATGCTTGCTTCTGCTGCTCGCTGACAAAAACTTCCTCTAGTTGCAGGTGTGGACGACGTGCGGTACTCCTGCCTTAAGGAGATCCCAAACAACTTCCGTATGAAGGGCGTAATGATGTCGCGGCGCTTCGTCGTCTAGGAACCTGCATGACCAATGCTACCATCATCTGAGCGATGCTCCGTCTAGTTTGTTGTAGATAACAGTTGTAATCTACGAAAGGCATGCAGCTAGACAGTCCAACCTAGCTCTCACTAGGCTAGCAAATTGTTTTCTTTTTACCATTATTCTTGGGGTTGAAACTATCTCATGTCGTCCATCATCATGTTGTCTTGCGTCGAGATTTTCTTATCGGTCTGGTGTGTGGGGACGTGTTCCCTCTTTCATGTTTCCGTGTTGTTCAAGTAGGCGTGATGTTTGTGCAGCAAGAGTGTTTTTTACGGTGACCATGTACCCAATCAAACTTGAGCGCCGTTGAAATCAAAGAGTCACATTTGTTTCATCATTGCTTCTTTCTCCATGAGGCTGGTTTCACTGTCTTATAATTTTGTTTATTCGGGCATCATTTGCTTAGTTGTCTCGCCCTAATGATGTTTTTGGAGGAAAAATATTTGTTTTCTTAGTGGAAGGGCTCTAGTCAAACACAAGCATTGCCAACCAAAACCCTTGGCACATATGCTAGTACCTATCCTTTGTATACATAGATAAATACTCATGGAACAAAATTGCTTGATAAAACATGAAGCAAATAAAAGAAACATGAGGACGTGGCTACCTGGCGCCAGAGTGCCTGCTCGCGGGATCGAGCGCTCTACCCAAAAGGAAGGGCCAGACGCGCTGCCCCATCAGGACAGCCCAGAAAAGGAAAACGTGCCCCCACGCATTGTTCCCACCTGATCTAGCAGATTGAGTGCCCTGGTCTTCTCGTCACCACCCTCACGTGTTTCTCCCCAGCCCCCACCTCATCCCCCCACTCCTATCTCACACGACCCTCTCCCCCCTTTTACTTGAAGGACAAGAACACGCAGGGGACCCCTTCGTGCTCCCTGCTCCTCCTTTCTTCCTCCAAAGCAGATCTCGAGAACAAGGATATGTTGCTCCCCCTGTCAACGTCGTCTTGAGAAAGAAGAAACACATACAGAGACCCCTTCTTCCTCTTTCTTCCTTCCTCCAAATCAGATCTAGATAACAAAAAAGGCAGCCTACCCCCCCCCCCCAATAGGTAAGCACCAGCTCCCCGGCCCTCTCACCTCCATGGTCTTCGATTTTTTTCTTGCTTACTCAGCCACCCTAGGAGTACTTGTTTGAACATCAACTGGTTTTTTGCTTTGGTGAAAAACAAGATCAACTGGTCGACTGCTTTTAGGCAACCCTACTGTATGGATGGGGCAACTGCGTATAAATGCATTGTGTACCTTGTATTTTGAAATGGCATCGTTTGGTGGTAAACACACTTTTTCCATGTTATTAGAATCTCTAGATTATAATTGTTCAAAAAACATAAGTTGCACATTCGGCCAGAATTCTATTAGATCATATAGGGTAATTGATGGCTGACCCTTCCTGACGAGGAGGTATCGCTGTCGGTGTCAAAACCGGTGCATCTCGGGTAGGGGGTCCCGAACTATGCGTCTGAGGATCGATGGTAACAGGAGATTAGGGACACGATGTTTACCCAGGTTCAGGCCCTCTCGATCAAGGTAATACCCCACTTCCTGCTATATTAGTATTGATGAATATGAATACAAGAGTTGATCTACCTCGAGAGCTAAACCCTAAGTCTAGCCTATGGAGATATTGTGTTTATCCTCTGTTCTAGCCTCTACGGACTAAACCCTCCAGTTTATATACACACCGGAGGGGCCTAGGGTTTGTACATGTCATCTTGCAGAGGAAGGAAAATCTACACCCGAACCTAAAACTTGCCATTACATGAATACATGAGTCATATCTGGATACGAGAGATGATCTTCAATTATAATCTTCACGGCCCACCAGGAGTTTATCCGACCACATGAGGACCTCTCGATCCAGGACTCCCTCAGTAGCCCCTGAACCTGTCTTCGATGACGATGAGCTCGGCTTCCGTATTGTCTTCGGCATTGCAAGGCGGGTTCCTTCTTCCGAATATATCTTCTTCAAAAACATGTATTGTGTTCGGCTCTGCAAGATTAGTACAACCCTTAGCCTCGAAGGCAAGGCTCTTTAAAAGAAAATGAATAGTGTGTCTCTACTAACAACTTTTGGGTGAAGCATCGCGTCCAACCCACTAACACATCGAACCGTTTTATTTGGTCCTAGTTTTGCGTTTCGAGGTATATCCTCATTGACACGTCTCATCAGAACAGAGATCATGCCCGCTTATTGTGGGATCCTTATCAATATGACATGAGCACCCACGCCGTGCTTTACGCACGACCGCTTTGGGAACCGGCGAGGTTTATGGCTAAAGTGGGGGGACGTTCTGTATTCGCAGCGTTATAAAAGGACACCAATCCCTTTCATCAGCCCCACGCCTAGCTCTCCAATCTCCCTAGCCCCAACACTCTCATCTCCTGCACACACTGCTCCTCGTTCCTCAACCACTACTCCCCTTCCTAGCGATTGCTGGATCCGGTGCCAGGGGCAAGTAGGAAGCTTCCACGGTCACTGAAAAGACCGTGGCGGATCTCAAGCGCGCGGGCTATCTCGCCGCCGGTATCGCGTACCGAGTCCCTGCCAAGGGTTAGGTAATCCCCGTCCCTGAGGCGGGTGAGAGGGTGGTGTTTACATCCCACTTTGTTAGGGGGCTAGGGTTTCCACTTCACCCGTTTGTTCGGGGTCTTTTGTTCTTCTACGGGCTAGATTTCCATGATCTAGCCTCAAACTCAATCCTCCACAAATCCGCTTTTATAGTGGTATGTGAGGCCTTTCTCCGCATCCCCCACACTTTGGCCTATGGCTTAAGACCTTCAACGTGAAGCTGAAGGTGGTGGACAGGGAACACGCGGAGTGCGGGGGCGCCATGATTAGCAAGCTCCCGAATGCAACTTGGCCCAAGGGCTCATTCGTGGAGACGAATAAGGTCTGGCAGCAGGAGTGGTTCTACATCACCGAACCCTGCGATGCCAATTGAGCGGTGGAGCCTGATTTCAGATCCGAACCCCCAGAGAGGCTGACCTCCTGGACCAAAAAGGGTTTGAACTGGCGGTCTACAACTGAAGTGACGACTCTTCTGAGCCACGTGTCCGGCATGATTTCCATAGGGCACCTTCTCTCCTCCGTGGTCCAGGTGATGCTGACCGGACTTGTTCTCCCTTGCCAAAGTCGAGACTCCTCCCTATGGGAGTTCGATCCGGCAGGAGACAAGCCGCTGAAGCAACTCTTCGGCTTTACGCACAAGGAGATCTGGAAGCATGTAGCGACCACGATCCGAAGGGACCGAAGTCTCTGTGTTCTGTGTCATCCCTGTATCGGTAATGCTGACACACACAGTACTTGAGGATTTATAACAGAGTGCCAATCACACGCTTATTACATCGAATGTCTCAAAAGAGAACTTATTACAAAAATAATATGGCATAAGGCCATCTAACACGATAATAGCGGGAGGCTTGGAAGATAAGTGAGTCCATCAACTCCAACGACATAGCTGAGTGCATGACAAATGACCTAGCGCACCTTACTCTTCTTCTGAAAAGTCTGCAACATGACATGTTGCATCCCGAAACGGGTCAGCACATGGAATATGCTGGCAAGATAACACAGTAGAGCAAGAAACATAATAAAGGCTAACACTACATGCATATATGGCTGGTGGAGGCTCTAAGGTTAAAGTTTTTGCGTAAAGCCAATTTTTCCCTACAACAACGGAATAACTTTTATTTTAACTATCATGGTAGTTGAAACATCATTTAGAAGGTTCCTCCAACTCAATCGCAATTAAAGTAATCATTATCAACCCACAAAATTAGCTTTAGAGTGATGAGATCAACCAAAAATTCAAGTACTAGATACTCAAGATGTCCATAACCGGGGACACGGCTAATCATGATTAGTTTGTACACTCTGCAGAGGTTTGCGCACTTTTCCCCACAAGACTCGATCTCCTCCGTTGGATTTCTCGCACTACATGGTGTTTGAGAAACGGATGACCGAGACACAGTCTTTCAGAAGCATTTACTCTTTACCCCAGGTGGACAGGTACAACTACTTTCCCCTACATCTGCTAGTCCACCGCTGAAAGAGCTCACACAACATACTTAACTATGCCAGAGCCCATAATGGCATTGTGGCTGCACACGGAAGTCTCTAGCATGAATAGTCTTATGATCCCTTTGAGCCTGGGTGGCATTCCATAGGAAAAATCACACGGTACCCCCGGGATTTCCTAGGACAACACTGGATTCTCCAGGTGCCCTGCAACCAATCCACCCAGATGTGTATTAAAGTAGCCACCTTAAGTTGAAACCATTAATTTACAATCTCACATCTGTCATGGATACTCTCAAGCCCAATCCACGTCTACGAGCATAGCATGGCAACCTAAGCATAACGCAGAAGTAACTCCCAGGGTTTGAAAATAATGTAGGTAATAGGTTCTACCTCAATCTACTTCCCAGACCCACAAGTTAAGAGATCCTACTCATGCAATGTGTGGGGGTTTGATCTAATGCATAAAAACTGGGTAATAAAGGGTATGATCAAAGTGCTACTTGCCTTGCTGACAATTCGCAAAACCTAGGGACTCGTAGTAGCATGCTTCGCACTTCGGGAATTCTATCGCAAGAAAACAATAGCATACATAAGCAACCAAGCAAAGATGCACGGGTAAATTTCAAATAAGAAGATCTAACCAGAAAGTTCAACTGAAGAACTCTGGTTTGCAAAAAAGAATCAAATCAAACGGAGCAACGAAACTTAAACTACGAAAGAAATAAGATCCGTTTACTAGATTGAACTAAAGTCATTTTTTATAGTACCAAAACCTTGTTCAGGTTGGTTAAACGAAAAGAGGGCTTCGAGATGAAGATCTAGCGATTGAATCGCCTGATTCTGACTTACGAGCGAGAAGTTAAACTAAAACGAACATCGGGGCAGAAATCGCGATCGAAAATAATCGTAGAAAAACCCATAAAAAGAAAAACTGACGAACAGGCTAACGAACGAACGTTCGCTGTCTGTAACTAAAAGACGAAAAGCGTTCGTTAAAACAAACGAACGGTCGAACGTCCGCTAAGTAACTAAACCGAGAAAATCGAACCGATCTAAATAAAAAACAAATCTAGGGTTTAAAAACCGATCGGTTCTTTCGCGAAAAACCACCGGCGGCGGGGCTCTGGCAAGAACGGCGGCAGCGGGACTCTGACAGCAGCGCTCCGGCGAGGCGGCGGTGCTCCAGCGGGGCGGCGGCTCGCGACGGCGGCGGCGGTGAAAGGCTGCGGCGGCGGCGCGCTTTTCGAGGCGGGGCGGGCTGGCGGCTAGGGTTTGCGGCTCGGGCTGGCCGGCTGGGCTTTTAAAGGCCCCCCTGGGCGGAGTCTCGGTCGGACACGGCCCTGGTAGGTCGGTTCCCTTTTTTTTATAAACAGTCCTGTCGCGGCAAAACAGGCGAACAAAATACTAAACGGACTCGATAAATTCTGAAATAATTTTTCACCGTCCTCTAATAATATTTAGGACAAAGTGAACATTTTTCCCGGACCTAAATGCAATTTTGAAAAACACGTATTTTTCCTATGCAAATAAATCCTAATAAAATACTAAAAGTGATTTTAATATTTTTCCTCCAATATTTCTTTTGTTTTGGAGAAGTCATATTATCTCCGCTCATATATTTTATTATGAAATATTTTCGGAGAGAAAAACAATTAAAACCAAAGTAATCCTCGTACCGATAATTGAGAAAACTCAAATATGAAAATGGTAAAATCCCCGACTCTCTCCGTGGGTCCTTGAGTTGCTTAGAATTTCGAGGATCGCAACACACATATGCAATTAAAATATGATATGCAAGATGACCTATGTATAACATTCCAAATTGAAAATTTGGGATGTTACAAACCTACCCCCCCCTTAAGATGAATCTCGCCCTCGAGATTCGGGTTGGCTAGAAAATAGGTGTGGGTGGTCCTTGCATAGATTATCCTCCCGTTCCCATGTGGCTTCATCTTTGGTATGGTGACTCCACTGAAATTTGCAAAACTTAATAACTTTGTCGTGAGTGACTCTGCTTGCATACTCGAGGATCTTGATCGGTTTCTCCTCGTAAGTTAGATCACTATCCAACTGAATTGTTTCCAGGGGCACTGTATCTCTCAGAGGACTATCGGCCATCTCAGCATGGCACTTCTTAAGCTGGGAAACATGAAACACGTCATGAACTCCTGAGAATCCTTTGGGTAACTCTAACTTGTATGCAACCTCTCCCATGCATTCCAAAACACGGTACGGTTCTACAAATCTCGGGGCTAACTTTCCTTTAACTCCGAATCATTTAACTCCTCGCAGAGGTGACACTCTCAGGTACGCTCTATCTCTGATTTCATAAACTACCTCCTTGTGTTTTGAGTCTGCATAACTCTTGTGCCTGGACTGAGCTACCTTCAGTCTATCTCGAATCAGCTTAACCTTCTCTTCTGACTCTTTGATCAGATCTGGTCCAAATAACCGACGGTCTCCGACTTCATCCCACATCAATGGCGTTCGGCATCTCCTCCCGTACAATGCTTCGAATGGTGCCATCTTCAAACTGGCCTGGTAACTGTTGTTGTACGAAAACTCCGCGTAGGGCAAGTTGTCATCCCAACTAGATCCATAATCTAACGCGCAAGCTCTCAACATGTCCTCCAGAATCTGATTGACTCTCTCGGTCTATCCATAAGTCTGCTGGTGAAAGGTTGTATTGAACTCTAGCCTGGTTCCCAAAGTCTGGTGCAACTGATGCCAAAACCTTGATGTAAACTGTGTTCCTCTATCTGATACGATGGTCCTCGGAACTCCATGCAGACATACGATCCTGGTCATGTATATCTTGGCCAACTTCGCACTAGTATACGTGGTTTTCACAGGGATAAAGTGGGCTACTTTGGTCAAGCGATCCACTATTACCCAGATTGAGTCATATCCCGAGCGGGTCCTGGGTAATCGATGATAAAGTCCATGCCAAGCTTGTCCCACTTCCATTCGGGTATCGGCATAGGCTATAGTAATCCTGTTGGCTGCTGATGTTCTTCCTTCACTCTCTGACATACATCACATACGGCTACATACTTGGCAATGTCCTTCTTCATTCCCTTCCACCAGAAACGTTCCATCAAATCCAAATACATCTTAGTGTTTCCGGGGTGGATCGAGTATGGCGAATCATGTGCTTCCTGTGGTATCAACTTCCTGATCTCGGCATTGTTGGGCACATAGATTCGGTCCTCAAACCACAAGGTGTCGTGTTCGTCCTCACAAAAACCCTTGGCTTTTCCTTCACTCATCTTCTCCTTTATTTTTGCAATTTCTTTGTCATCCTTCTGAGCTTCTCGTATCTTTCCCAATAGAGTTGACTGAACCTCTAAGGCTGCAACAAATCCTCTAGGAACTATCTCCAAACGAAGCTCCGTGAGATCTTCTGCTAACTCCTTTGGCAAACCTCCATTTAATAGGGTATTGGCATAACTTTTCCGGCTCAAAGCGTCTACAACGACATTGGCCTTGCCTGGATGATAGTGCAGCTTCATATCATAATCCTTTATGAGCTCGGACCATCTCCTCTGTCTGAGGTTCAGCTCCTTCTGGGTGAAAATGTACTTCAAACTCTTGTGATCCGTGTACACATCACAACGATTCCCAATAAGGAAATGTCTCCAGGTTTTGAGCGCATGCACTACTGCTGCTAACTCCAAATCATGCGTAGCATAGTTCAACTCGTGTGGTCGAAGTTGACAGGATGCATATGAAACAACTCTTCCGTCCTGCATGAGTACTCCTCCAAGTCCTAAGCGTGAAGCATCTCAATACACTTGGAAATCCTTGCGGATATCTGGCAAGATTAGCACTGGGGCTGTCGTCAATCATTGCTTTAACTCCTGGAAACTTTCTTCGCACTCTTCAGTCCAATAAAAATTGGTGTCATTTTTCAAGAATGTCGTCATAGGCTTTGCAATCTTGGAGAAATTCTCTATGAATCTCCGGTAATATCCCGCGAGTCCAAGAAAACTGCGGATTTCTCCAACTGAGGTGGGTGCCAACCACTTAGTGACTGCCTGCACTTTGATAGGATCCACTGCTATACCTTCTCCTGATATAACATGTCCTAAGAATCCAACTTCCTTCAACCAAAACTCACATTTGCTAAACTTGGCATATAACTGATATTCTCTGAGCTTCTCAAGAACCAAACGCAAACGCTCCTCCTGTTCCTCTTTGTTCTTCGAGTACACCAAAATATCATCAATGAATACCATGACAAACTTATCCAAGAACTCCATTAATACCTTATTCATCATACTCATGAAATAGGCAGGGGCCTTAGTCAATCCAAATGACATAACCGTATACTCATATAGCCCATACCTTGTGGTGAAGGCTGCCTTAGGTATATCCATCTCTCAGATCTTCAACTGGTGGTATCCTGATCGTAGATCGATTTTGGAGAATACTTTAGCTCCTTGAAGTTGGTCGAACAGATCATTGATCATCGGCAGTGGGTACTTATTCTTAATCGTCACTTCGTTCAGTGACCGATAATCAACGATCATCCTTAAACATCCATCCTTCTTCGTGACCAAAAGCACTGGGGCTCCCCAAGGTGATGAACTTCGTCGAATAAATACTTTCTCCAATAACTCCTTAATGTGCTTCTTGATCTCCTCCAAATCATTCGCTGGCATTGGTATGGTCTCTTCGATATTGGTCCGGTGCCTGGCAATAGCTCTATCAAAAACTCAATGTCCCTATCTCGCAGCATGCCTGGTAGCTCGTCTAGAAATACATCCGGGTAATCCTTTACTACAGTCACTTCCTCCTGAACAACTCCCGAGAGAGAATGTACTTGTGTCCTCCTAGGCGAATGCCTAGATACATACTTGATCATTTTTCCCTCCGGGGTGGTAAGTAAAATCGACTTACTGGCACAATCGATGTTCCATCCATACATCGACAGCCAATCCATTCCTAGTATTACATCCAATCCTTGTGACTTGATACGTCCATTTTGCATCATGCTTATATGTTGATATTTATTGCATTATGGGCTGTTATTACATGTTATGTCACAATACTTATGCCTTTTCTCTCTTATTTTACAAGGTTTACATGAAGAGGGAGAATGCCGGCAGCTGGAATTATGGGCTGGAAAAGAAGCAAACTCTGGAAACCTATGCTGCACACCTCAAAAAGCCTCGAAACTTCACAGGACACCATTTCAGAAAATATAAAAAATATCTGGCAAAAGAAGATCACCAGGGGGGCCACCAGCTGTCCACGAGGGTGGGGGGCGTGCCCCCCTCTCTGGGCGCGCCCCTGCCTCGTGGGCCCCCCGATGGCCCCCCGATGCCCATCTTCTCCTATATGAGGTGTTTTGACCTTGAAAAAATTATAAGGAGGCTTTCGGGACCAGACGCCGTCGTCTCGTGGCGGAACCTTGGCGGAAACCAATCTAGTGCTCCGGTAGAGCTGTTCTGCCGGGGATACTTCCCTCCGGGTGGGGGAAATCGTCACCGCTTTCATCACCAACAACTCTACCATCTTGGGGAGGGCTATCTTCATCAACATCTTCACCAGCACCATCTCCTCTCAAACCCTAGTTCATCTCTTGTATCCAATCTTTGTACCCCAAACCTCAGATTGGTACCTGTGGGTTGCTAGTAGTGTTGATTACTCCTTGTAGTTGATGCTAGTTGGTTTATTTGGTGGAAGATCATATGTTCAGATCCATTATGCATATTAATACCCCTCTGACCATGAACAATATTGTGTCTTGTGAGTAGTTACTTTTGTTCCTGAGGACATGGGAGAAGTCTTGCTATTAGTAGTCATGTGAATTTGGTATTCGTTCGATAGTTTGATGAGATGTATGTTGTCTCTCCTCTAGTGGTGTCATGTGAACGTCGACTACATGACACTTCACCATTATTTGGGCCTAGAGGAAGGCATTGGGAAGTAATAAGTAGATGATGGGTTGCTAGAGTGACAGAAGCTTAAACCCTAGTTTATGTGTTGCTTCGTAAGGGGCTGATTTGGATCCACTTGTTTCATGCTATGGTTAGGTTAACCTTAATACTTCTTTTGTAGTTGCGGATGCTTGCATTAGAGGTTAATCATAAGTGGGAGGCTTGTCCAAGTAAGGACAGCACCCAAGCACCGGTCCACCCACATACCAAATTATCAAAGTACCGAACGCGAATCAGATAATCGTGATGAAAACTAGCTTGACGATAATTCCCATGTGTCCTCGGGAGCGCTTTCCTTCGTATAAGAGTTTGTCCAGGCTTGTCCTTTGCTCTAAAAAGGATTGGGCCACCTTGCTGCACCTTATTTACTTTTACCTTTTGTCACTTGCTACCAATTACCTTATCACAAATCTATTTGTTACCTATAATTTCAGTGCTTGCAGAAAATACCTTACTGAAAACTACCTATCGTTTCCTTCTGCTCCTCGTTGGGTTCGACACTGTTACTTATTGAAAGGACTACGATAGATCCCCTACACTTGTGGGTCATCATGACTCCAAAATTATCAGGTCTGAGGGGAAAACATGGCGTCCAATGGTCAATGGCACCTGAAAACATCCTTGACTTGCCATATACTCCGCTCCTGGGGAACTTACTAACATGGGGGTCTTAAGTACTTGGGTGGGCAACTTATATCTATCCATGAATCCCCTTGAAATGTATGAATGCGTTGCACCAGTATCAAAAAGAACTATTGCGGTAAACGACTTAACCAAAAACTTACCGACAACAGCATCAGGTTGCTCTTCAACCTCTTCCACGTTCACGTGGTTCACTTGTCCTCTGTTGAAAGGGTTGGGCTTCTTCCCAGCGCTTCCATTGCTGTTGCCATTCTTTGCTTCAGGGCACTCCCCGGCGTAGTGTCCATTCTTCCCGCACTTGAAACAGGTAATGTGACCTAAATCCCTCTTGGCGGGTGTGGATGGGGTAGAGCAGTTCTGATTATTGTTTGCTCCATTCCCATTCCCATTCTTGGAGCCAGTGTGGTTATGAGAACTCCCTCCATTATGGGTGTGGCTTCCATGGTTATGGTTGTATCCTCCCGAGTTCGTAGTGAAACGGGGCTTCTTCTGGGCTCTGAAACTATTCTTTCGTTGTCCATAATTATTCTTGCGGCTCTCAATCTGCTGCTGCTTCCCTTCAATCATAAGAGCCTTGTCTACCAACTCCTGGTAGTTGTTGAATGTTGCCACCATCAACTGTATGCTCATCTCATCATTCAGCCCTTCCATAAACTTCTCCTGCTTCGCGACATCTATGGCCACATCATCCGGGGCATAGCGAGATAGAGTACTAAAGTCATCTACGTACTGAGCCACAGTACGATTTCCTTGGTGCAAGTTGCGAAACTCGTGCTTCTTCATGCTCATAGCTCCAGTTGAGACATGGGCAGTGTGAAAAGCTTGCTGAAACTGATCCCAAGTGACATTGGCTATAGGAAAAGTGGTTGTGTAATTCTCCCACCATGCTGGTGCTGGTCCATCCAATTGATGTGCGGCAAAGCGCACCTTCTCAGCATATGTGCAATTTGCGGTGGTCAATTCCTTTCCAATCTTGTGTAGCCAGCCATCAATAACTATTGGTTCAATGCTACTAGAAAACACCGGTGGTTGCAACCTTAGGAAACGGGTTAGGTTGTCCTCTGGTGGTGGTGGTGGAGGGTTGTTGTTGTTGTTCTGGTTGTTCTGGTTGTTCTGGTTGTTCTGGACAAGAAGTTGCATCAAAGTGTTCTGTTGTTGGATCAACTGAGTGAGCTCAGGGGGAAACTGAAATCTGGGCTCACGTCTCGGAGGCATCTGATGGGTTTAGAGGGGAGAGATTGGAATAGAAATGAGGTCTAGGGGAAATTCACTACCCATATGCACATAAGACAAACACAATTATATCACACCAATCAATTTCAAGCAAGGGCATAAAAAAGATCTAACTAACATTACAAAAGTGCTCTAAATTCTACTTTATGGGGGAAATCTACTAGTCATAGGGAGGTCATCTAGAAATTTTGATCGGCGAAAGATTCCATGATATCTGCTCCAGCTTCATCTTCATAGTCATCATCACTATCATCAGGGTCCGAGTCGGTGTCGTCGATGATGATGTAGTCCTCGGAACGAATCACCTGGGGTTCTTCTTGTTCTTCTCCTCCTGGCGCTGGATCTCCCATGAGCACTCCTAGCTTCCCTGTCAGGTCGTCATTCTTCTCCACAAGTATTGTCATTTCCTCCTCGTATCCGTCACGTGTAGACTTGAGTTTCTCTTCTAGCTCCGAGTTCCTGGTTAATGCCTTCTTCAAATCAATCATGCCTACGCACATCTGGTGCTCCTGTCGACGAAT
This sequence comes from Secale cereale, assembly GCA_902687465.1. Lineage (NCBI taxonomy): Eukaryota > Viridiplantae > Streptophyta > Magnoliopsida > Poales > Poaceae > Secale > Secale cereale. Next base: position 516,038,158 of record LR738709.1, read on the forward strand.
GTGCTGGTTTAACTCCTGGATGAAAGCTGCAATGGACTTGTCCTTCCGGGTGTTGATCATATCCCATTGCTCAACTCGGCGTCCACATATCTCGTAGATAGTGTCCTTCAGCTCCTACTTGTAGACTTCTCCAATACGTCCCATGGCAATGTGGGCTGCCATACTCTTACCTAGGCTCTAGGTTGGTGCATCAAAGGAAAACTCTATGGGCTCAATGGATGGTACGAATGTCCTCCCGGGAATTTGAACTTGAATATTCCATCGCTCCTCTTCTGGTAAAGTGGTGGTGTAGGTCCGGGGAAGCTTGGTATTCCGATGTTCAGGTACCTAGTGACTTCCTTCAAGTGTCGTCCCAAAGGTGTGTCCTCGTCCGGTTGAGTGAACTTTTTCCTTGGGTCCACCATCCTAAAGAGTAGAAAATGGAGAGGTGTCAGAAATGAGTAGAGAAGAGTGACCTAGGATTTATCTTAGTGGTTGTGTCCTACATTCAGTGTGTGCTCTGATACCATCTTGTAGCGACCACAATCCGAAGGGACCGAAGTCTCTGTGTTCTGTGTCATCCCTGGATCGGTAATGCTGACACACATAGTACTTGAGGATTTATAACAAAGTGGCAATCACACACTTATTACATCGAATGTCTCAAAAGAGAACTTATTACAAAAATAATATGGCATAAGGCCATCTAACACGATAACAGCGGAAGGCTTGGAAGATAAGTGAGTCCATCAACTCCAATGGCATAGCTGAGTGCATGACAAACGACCTAGCGCACCTTACTCTTCTTCTGAAAAGTCTGCAACATGACATGTTGCAGCCCGAAACGGGTCAGCACATGGAATATGCTGGCAAGATAACACAGTTGAGCAAGTAACAGAATAAAGGCTAACACTACATGCATATATGGCTGGTGGAGGCTCTAGGGTTAAAGTTTTTGCGTAAAGCCAATTTTTCCCTACAACAAAGGAATAACTTTTATTTAACCATCATGGTAGTTGAAACATCATTGAGAAGGTTCCTCCAACTCAGTCCCAATTAAAGTAATCATTATCAACCCACAAAATTAGCTTTAGAGTGATGAGATCAACCAATAATTCAAGTACCAGATACTCAAGATGTCCATAACCGGGGACACGGCTAATCATGATTAGTTTGTTCACTCTGTAGAGATTTGCACACTTTTCCCCACAAGACTCGATCTCCTCCATTGGATTTCTTGCACGGCATGGTGTTTGAGAAACGGATGACCGAGACACAGTCTTCAGAAGCATTTACTCTTTACCCCGGGTGGACCGGTACACCTACTTTCCCCTACATCTGCTAGTCCACCACTGAAAGAGCTCACACAACATACTTAACTGTGCCAGAGCCCATAATGGCATTGTGGCTGCACACGGAAGTTTCTAGCATAAATAGTCTTATGATCCCTTTGAGCCTGGGTGGCATTCCATAGGAAAAATCACACGGTACCACCGGGATTTCCTTGGACAACACTGGATTCTCCAGGTGCCCTGCAAGCAATCCACCCAGATGTGTATTAAAGTAGCCACCTTAAGTTGAAACCATTAATTAAAAATCTCACATCTGTCATGGATACTCTCAAACCCAATCCACGTCTACGAGCATAGCATGGCAACCTAAGCATAACGCAGAAGTACCTCCCAGGGTTTGAAAATAATGCAGGTAATAGGTTCTACCTCAATCTACTTCCCAGACCCACAAGTTAAGAGATCCTACTCATGCAATGTGTGAGGGTTTGATCTAATGCATAAACACTGGGTAATAATGGGTATGATCAAAGTGTTACTTGCCTTGCTGACGATTCGCAAAACCTAGGGACTCGTAGTAGCATGCTTCGCACTCCGGGAATTCTATCGCAAGCAAACAATAGCATACATAAGCAACCATGCAAAGATGCACAGGTAAATCTCAAATAAGAAGATCTAACCAGAAAGTTCAACTGAAGAACTCTGGTTTGTAAAAAGAATCAAATCAAACGGAGCAACGAAACTCAAACTACGAAAGAAACATGATCCGTTTACTAGATTGAACTAAAGTCATTTTTACAGTACCAAAACCTTGTTCAAGTTGGTTAAACGGAAGGAGGGCTTCGAGACGAAGATCTAGGCGCTTGAATCGCCTGATTCCGACTTACTAGCGAAAAGTTAAACTAAAACGAAGATCAGGGCAGAAATCACGATCGAAAATAATCGCGGAAAAACCCTGAAAAAGAATAACTGACGAACAGGCTAACAAACGAACGTTCGCTGTCTGTAACTAAAAGACAAAAAGCGTTCGTTCAAACGAACGAACGGACAAACGTCCGCTAAGTAACTAAACCGAGAAAACCGAACCGATCTAACTAAAAAACAATCTAGGTTTTTTAAAAAAAAAACTTTCGGTTCTTTCGTGAAAAACCGGCGGCGGCGGCTACCTCGGTGGCGGGGCTCCGGCGAGAACGGCGGCGGGGCTCCGGCGAGAATGGCGGCGGGGCTCTGGCGAGAACGCCGGCGACGGGACTCCGGCGGCAGCGCTCCCGCGAGGCGGCGATGCGGGCTGGCGGTGGCGGTGCTCTGGCGGCGGCGCGGCAAGCGGCGGCTGCGGCGAAAGGCTGCGGTGGCGCCGCGCTTTTCGAGGTGGGGCGGGCTGGTAGCTAGAGTTTGCGGCTCGGGCTGGCCGGCTGGGCTTTTAAAGGGCCCCCCCCCGGGGCGGAGTCCCGGTCGGACACTGCCCAGGTAGGATGGTTCCTTTTTTTATAAACAGTCCTGTCGCGGGAAAACAGACGAAAAAAATACTAAATGGAATCGAAAAATTCCGAAATAAATTTTCACCGTCCTCTAATAATATTTAGGACAAAGTGAACGTTTTTCCCGGACCTAAATGCAATTTTGAAAAACGCGTATTTTTCCTATGCAAATAAAATTGCAAATAAATCCAAATAAAATACCAAAAGTGATTTTTAATATTTTTCCTCCAATATTTTTTTGTTTTGGAGAAGTCATATTATCTCCGCTCATATATTTTATTATGAAATATTTTCGGAGAGAAAAACCATTAAAACCAAAGTGATCCTCGTACCGATATTTGAGAAAACTCAAATATGAAAACGGTAAAATCCCCAACTCTCTCCGTGGGTCCTTGAGTTGCTTAGAATTTTGAGGATCTCAACACACATATGCAATTAAAATATGATATGCAAGATGACCTATGTATAACATTCCAAATTGAAAATTTGGGATGTTACAAAGCATCTCTTCAAGAGCCAGAAGGAATGGCCCGAAGAGACCGAAGATGCGGGCTATAGCACTATGGCCTCCGCCCCAGAGGTAATAGAAATGCTTGCCGCACACATACCCTTTCCCTTATTTGAGGATAATTGGAATTGGAATTTTGCGCGATGTACAGGGCTGGACGAAGAAGGCGACCGGGATTAAGAGTCTGGCACCTTTGACCGAAGACCCAGAATCGCCTCTAGTGATGGCGATGCTGGTCCCGGCGCCGTACAAGGCGCTGACCAAGAAGCCCAAGAAGACAAAGGGAAAGGGGGCTGGAGATAGCCCCTGTCCTGCAGGCAAGAAGCCCGAGGACCTCCACATCCTCTCCTCTGACGAGGTGGAGGAAGATGATGAGGAGGAAGAGGAGGAAGAATAAGAGCCCCCTGCGCAAGGCACGAGGAAGAAGAGGGGGGCCGTTGCTGACGCGGGTACGGCCGCGCCTCGAAGGAAACTGAACCTCAGAGGTAATTCGGATTCGTCCGAACATAGCTTTATGTTGAAGCCCGGGGTGAAGCCCCTGCCCGAATCGTAAGTTTATCCGGATTGGCAGATGCACTTTTTCTTTAATTTAGTATTTACTTAGTATTTCCTCCCTGCTGACCTATAGCCTTCCCGGTGGACACCCTGATGCTATCTCATCGGAGGGGAACTCTCTTGCGCCTGGAGAGACGGAGAGTGACCCGCCGGTCCGAGCTCCTTCGCCCATGATCGGCGGGGACGCCGAAGTGTCCTCCTAGCGGGTGTCCTCCGCCCAAGGAGACGAGGGCGGGGCAGGTGACGGGGCGGCTGGAGGTAATACCTCCGCCGATGCTGACCATGGGGAAACAACCCTCATGGAGACCGAAGACGTGGGGCCCAAACAATCCGGGGCCCCACCGAATACTGTCCGGAGCCTAGTGCGGCTCCAGGGTCCGAAGACCCGACTCCTCAAGCGGAGGAGGATACGGCGGCGCCCGGAGTCAATCCGGAGGCGCCGAACTCTATGATGGGGGCGCTGCAAAGTGCTTCCATCGTAGAGGAGCACCGCACCATGATGGGTGCGGTGATGAAGAAGATTCAGTCCGTCAAGGGCGGACTGAATGAAGCTTTCAACAACCTGTTAACGGGCTTTGAAGTAAGCCATGTAATATTCCTTATAGAACTTTTATATTTTAATGCCCATATATAGCCAGTAGCCCCTGATGCTTTGTGTGATTCTGAGAAGAATCGGACGAAGTATCCGTAGTATAGCATGCTTACAGAGCTGAACTATTATGCAGGCTTCATTAGTTATGGCAACTGCACGAGATGAAGAGGTTGTCGAACTAAATCGGAAGCTCGAGCTGGCCAACGCGGACCTCGACCGCGTCAACCGGTGTTTGGATGATACGCAAGGTACGCGGATTTTTGAAATGTCAATAAGACCTAATTGATTGAGTATGTTTATAAACTCTAATGTGATATTTTGTTTTACACAGTTGGCGCCACTGAGCTCGAGGCCCTTAAGGGCGAGGTTGCCAAGGCCAAGAAGGAGGCCGAGGCGAACAAGGTGGTCGCTGACACAGCGGCTGCCGATTTGAAGGCTGAAAAGGCTGAGTGCGAGAAGCATCGGGCTCGAGTGTCCGAAGTCGAGGTTGAACTGAACGACGCCATCCTTAAATGTGAGGCGTTGGAGAAGAAGACTTCGGAACAAGCGACTGAGCTATCTGCGGCAGTGAAATCTGCCCAGGATGCGTGAGGCGAGTCATGCATCGCTCGTCAGGAAATCGAGCAGGCACGACAGATAGCATCTGGTAAGATATTTCTCTTATAGAGCATCTTCGGAGGGCAGAAGTATATTGGGCTGACACGATTATGGAGTTCTCCAGGCGTGTTTGCTGATCTTCCGAAGAGCAGCGCAGATGCCACTCAATACTTCCGAGCACTGGAGGGGAACAACACAAAGAAGCTGTTTTGGTCGCAGTTCTATGCGCCAAGACATCCAGTGCCTCTCAGCGACCAAATGAAGCAGTTGGTCGAGCTGCACAACATGGCGGGCTCAGCCATGAAGGACTTAATAGTCCGGCTATGGCCCGCTGAGCCAAAGCCAAGTAGCTACTTCGGATTGGTGCAGCGGCTCGTCGAGGCGAGTTCGCGGGTCGATGCACTTACGCGTTCGGCCTGCATAGAAGGTGCTCGGATGGCCTTCGCTCGTGTCAAAGTGCACTAGGCGAAGATGAACGCGGTGCATATAGCTACTGCTGGCCCGCCCGCAGGCAAGGAGCACTACAAACCGGAGAAGTACTTCGAGGACGTCATCGAGGGCGCCCGCCTTATAGAAGGCTAGTGTTCGAAGGATATTGTTTTCGACTAATTGTATCCGGATGTAAAGACTATGCTTATGAGTCCAGTGTGTATAACCTTTGCGATATTTATAATATCAGCGTCTTTTACCTCATGTGTGACTTTTTATCTGAAAGTTTCCAGTCGTCGGCTTTAGCCCCCATGTACATAGTACTCGGGTGTTCGGTCATATGCATGTACACTCTTTATCCAACGTCTTGGTCCGTATTGGAGGTGTATGCGGCGCGAACCAGGCAATCAGACTATGCGGCGTTATTGCTTTCACTTAGTCGCAGGAGCTTGACATGTGGGGCTAGGTACTAGCCCCTGGTGCGGATATGATAGTCCTTTACTTAAGGTATACCATTGCACCTGGCTGGGCAAGAACCAACCCTTTGTATAACACGGGGTAGATCTCTTTTGATCGTAGTATAAAACTAAGTCACCGGATTGCAGACCAGGTTCTCGCTTATCATGACAATCAGTTTTCGGCTTTCTCTACTGATGTACTTGACCGGACTAGCCAGAAGTACAATCGCAGTAGTTCTCCCTTTACACCCTAGCCGAACAATCGGGAACGTAGGGGTAACCATAGGAGCCGGGCAACCCAACTATTGACCCAAGACATGATTCGGAATTGATGCATATAAGGCAAACATGCAGGACGCCGAACACTCCCTATAGGTGTTCGGTCTTTTCGACATATATCAGGGCTGAATACAGGCCCTGGTAATAAACCCTTATTGACAAGGCACATATGGCAATCTGATGCGGGAAGAGAACATTTTATGGTGAGTGAATTAAACTCCAAGCATAATGCGAGTAAAGTTGTTCTATTAATATCCCTTTATAATACGGCAAGCCGTAATCTTACAAACAATGCCGAAAAAGCCTTTTTTGGCAATTTTACATGCCAAGAAGGTATATAACAAGAAAAAGAAAAAAGGTTTACATTGGGTCTTAATCTAAAAATAAACCTTAGTGCGGGTCCCTGCTGCACGTCTGCGCCGTTTCCTCCTCTGTAATGTGTCCTTGAAGGGGTGGGAGTATGATGGCCATCTGAAAGAAAAAAATAAACCTGGAAAAAGAAGAAATCAATCCGGTTTGGCCATGGCAAGGTTGGTTCATTTGATGAACCTAAAAAGGTTTAGAGTCCGAATAGGGTCTAGCCGAACTATGGACTATGTGCAGGTGCCCCCGGTCATCGCCCAAGGAATTTTTAAGGCATAATTATGTACTCGAGGCACATATGCTATCACCTTATGGGGCAGTCGACAGGGGCGTAGCTGTCAATCTTGCTCAGGGTCATCTGAGTTGTCGCACGGAGGCGTGTGCCGGACATGTTTAGTTGTGTCCGCTATTGATGGATTATCCAGCTTGAATAGGCCGCATTGGACTTTGGCTGCTAAGGCCGCAGTGTCCTCCTCCGTACTGAGAGAGCGCTCCATATTTCCATTGACCGTGATAACGCCACGTGATCCAAGCATTTTAAGCTTTAGGTAGGCATAATGCGGGACTGCATTAAAGCGAGCGAAGGACGTTCTTCCGAGTAGAGCATGATAGCCACTTCGGAACGGAGCTATGTCGAAGATTAGTTCTTCGCTTCGAAAGTTGTCGGGAGAACCGAATACAACTTCCAACATTAAAGAGCCTGTGCGGCGGGCTTCAACGCCCGGTATCACTCCTTTAAAGGTCGTGCTGCTTGGCTTGATTCTTTACGGGTCGATCCCCATCTTGCGGACAGTATCCTGAAATATCACATTGAGACTGCTGCCGCCATCCATAAGGACTCGGGTTAGATGGTATCCATCGATTATTGGGTCGAGAACTAGGGCAGCCGAACCCCCATGCCGAATACTAGTCGGATGATCCCTGCGATCAAAAGTGATCGGACAGGCTGATGGGTTGAATTTGGGGGCGACAGGCTCAACGGCGTAGACATCTCGGAGTGCGCGCTTGCGCTCCCTCTTTGGGATATGAGTGGCATATATCATGTTCACTGTTTTAACCTCCAGTGGAAATTTCTTCTGTCCCCATATATTTGGCTGGCGAGGCTCATCCTCGTCTTCTCTCTGAGGTTCCTTCCCCTTATGTTTGGCATTGAGCTTGTCGGCCTGCTTGAAGACCCAACAGTTACGGTCAGTGTGGTTGGCAGGTTTCTCTGGGGTGCCATGGATTTGGCAGGGCCTATCTAATATTTTGTCCAGACTGGATGGACCATCTCTGTTGCCTTTAAATGGCTTCTTCCGTTGACCAGGTTTGGAGCCACTGAATCCGGCGTTTACCGCTGTATCATCTGGGCTTCCAGAATTGTTTGGACGTTTGTTTCTGTTACGTCGTGGCTTTCCATTGCCATCCCTGACTTCAGATGTTCCAGGGTCACTGGTAGTTCTACGAGCTAACCAGCTATCCTCACCCGCGCAAAAGCGAGTCATGAGTGTAGTTAAGGCCGCCATTGTCCTTGGCTTTTCCTGTCCAAGGTGTCTGGCTAGCCATCCATCCAGGATACTGTGCTTAAATGCCGCTAAGGCTTCAGTGTCCGAACAGTCCACGATTTGGTTCTTCTTGGTAAGAAACCGATTCCAAAGCTTGCGGGCTGACTCCCCGGGTTGTTGGATGATGTGACTTAGATCGTCAGCGTCCGGGGGCCGGACATAAGTTCCTTGAAAATTGGCCCGAAAAGCATCCTCAAGTTCTTCCCAACTCCCAATGGAGTTCTCTGGGAGGCTGTTTAGCCAGTGCCGAGCTGGTCCTTTCAGCTTGAGGGGTAAATATTTGATGGCGTGGAGGTCATCTCCTCGAGCCATGTGGATGTGAAGAATAAAGTCTTCTATCCAGACGGCGGGATCCGTCGTTCCATCATACGCTTCGATGTTCACGGGTTTAAACCCTTCTGGGAAATCATGACCCAGCACCCCATCGGTGAAGCACAGAGGGTGTCTAGCTCCTCTGTATCTTGCTATATCATGGCGTATGTCCGATGGTTGTGGTGTTCGATATTGACCCCGAACTGGTATGTCACCGGCGCGATTGGCTTGATAGCCGCCGTCCCGTGCGGGAGCCCGGTCCCTAGGTCCGTATATAGACCTGGTCTTGCTAGCTTTTTTGTTCAGGTCCTCACGCAGATTGTGTTTTCAGACTTGAGCCGCCACCTTCCTTTCCTTTACGGAGTGGTGGTGCGGGCTTGTGTACGCCATTGCTAGCGACTCTGTCCCATCCGTGAGGTGGTCGGTCCAGCTTGTCGGCGGTGTTATTCTTCGGTGGGACGGGCGCAGCGGCCTCGTCGTCGAATTCGGGCAGTAGGTTATGCTTGGGATAGCCTTTGGTTTGGCCTTTATAGCCATGTTTCTGTTCAGCGTCTAGCACCTCATTCCATCTAACATTGAGTGTGTCCTGTGCGGCTCGAATCCGTCTCTGCTCCTTTTCCAGGCTCCTTGCGGTGGCAATAAGCCTCCGGTGGAAGTGCTTTTGTGCTGAGGGTTCTTCTGGGATGATGAATTCATCGTCGCCCAGGCTATCCTCTTCTTCAGAGACCGGTTCATAAGTACCGTCTTCGGCATCGCTGTCATCGGACCGCGGCTTTGGACTCTGTTCGCCGTCCTCTTGCTCCTCCTGCTCCATCGCTGGGTCTGCGGGGTCTTCGGCTTGTTACGGAATATCACCGTCATTAGTCACAGTGTTGCTATCTTTTCCTTTATGGGATTTAGTTCGGCGTTTTGGACGCCGACGTTTGGGAGGTTCTTCGGCGGGCTTGTCCTCTACGGGATTGTTTTTGCCATCGCCCTCCGCCTCTTTGGGTGTATCCACCATGTACACGTCGTACGAAGACGTGGCTGTCCACCGCCCGGTTACGGGCCGGCCGTGATCTGGATCTGCTTCAGTTTCGAGGTCCATCCCTTCGAAGTCTTCGGAAGCATAGTCAAGTTGATCGGTTAGATCTTCGACCGTGGCTACCAAGTGGGTGGTGGGTGGGGAACGAAATTCTCCATCAACCTCCAGTTCGAACTGGATACAATGCGGCTGGGTGTCCTCTTCTACGGAGAGGTATCTTAACGACTTTAACATATGGCCAAAGGGTGAGTGCTGGAAGATATCCACGGCACTGGATTCGGCGATAGACGCCTGATCGGGTTTGAAGGGCTCAGATGCGCGTGATTCGGAATCTGAGGCCGGAGTTGAGTCAGGGGTTCCGGTAACACAGACCCCGCTCGTAGTTGGATCTGTGTGCGGCTCTCAAAGTGCAACTAATCCCCGGGTGGTTTTGGTAATTAATAACAACATATATATCATTGAACTAATAGCTACTTGAGAATCATTTCAGAGAAGTTCGATGATATGGGTATGGAAATGTCTGAAGAAGTGGACCCCTCAAAATGCTAAGGCAAGCATTGGCAAAAGCTCAAGACTCCATTTTTGGTTTAGTGATCAAAGATCACATTGAGTCCATAGGAAAAGCCAATACTATTAAAAGGGGATGAGGTTGTGTTGATGATCTGGTTGCTCAAGTGCTTAGTGATTTAGCTCCTTCAACTATCAGCAATTTTCACTACTAAACACACTCATAAGTAATCTCGGAAAAACCGATTCTTCCAACTCAGTCCCACCGAGATGAACCACCTCAGCTATTTTCCAAACCCTAGAAATTTCGGTCCATCCGATTTTGAGTTCGGTCTCACCGAAACTGGACTGCCAACCTTCTGTAACCGTTTGTCATCATTTCGGAATATCCGAGTTGTTGATTTCGGTCCCACCGATTATGGCAAGCTCCTACCTTTGACTCATATCGGACACACCGAGATGGTATTTTCGGTCCCACCGAAAACCCCAACGTTCACTATATTTGAACTTTCGGTCTGACCGAGTTTTCACTTCGGTCTCATCGAGATTACTCAAATATGTGTGTAACGGTTGGATTTTGTGTGGAGGCTATATATACCCCTCCACCCCCTCTTCATTCGTGGAGAGAGCCATCAGAAAGTACTACCACTCCTACCTTACACTTTCTGAGAAGAGAACCACCTACCCTTGTGTTGAGATCAAGTCATTCCATTCCTACCATATGAAACTTGATTTCTAACCTTCCCAAGTTGCTTTCCACTCAATCCTTTCTTCCACCACAGCCATATCAGTGAGGAGAGTTGAGTGTTGGGGAGATTATCATTTGAAGCACAAGAGCAAGGAGTTCATCATCATCAACAACATCTATTACCTTTTGGAGGGTGGTGCCTCCTAGATTGGTTAGGTGTCGCTTGGGAGCCTCCGTCTTCGAGATGTGGAGTTGAACCAAGAAGTTTGTAAGGGCAAGGAGATCGCCTACTTCGTGAAGATCTACCCCGAGTAAGGCTAGTCCTCCGTGGGCGTAGGCCATGATGGAATAGACAAGGTTGCTTCTTCGTGGACCCTTCGTGGGTGGAGCCCTCCGTGGACTCGCGCAGCCGTTACCCTCCGTGGGTTGAAGTCTCCATCAACATGGATGTACGATAGCACCACCTATCGGAACCACGAGAAAAATCTCCGCGTCTCCAAATTGCGTTTGATCTTCTCCACCTCTCTTTACTACATGTGCAATTTACTTTCCGCTGCTTATACTCTAGAATTGCATGTGTAGGGTGATACTTGTCTTGATCATTATTGTGAAACTGCCAAAAACTGTTCATGATCAAAAGGCAGAATTTTTATATTGTCAAGTAGTCTAATCACCCCCCCCCCTCTAGACATACTTTCGATCCTACAAGTGGTATCAGAGCTTTGGTCTCCATTGTTTTGGTTTCCATTGCATTGGACTCCATAAGCTTGGTTTCACAACCTAGGAGAGTATGGCGTCTAGTGAGGGTAATTATCGTAGAGGTCCTTACTTTGATGGTACAAATTTTGCTAGTTGGAAGCATAAAATGAAAATGCATATTCTTGGTCATAACCCAGCCGCATGGGGCATTATTTGTGTTGGTATGCAAGGTGAATTCTTCAAGGAAGGAAAAGTTCCGGATCACGAAGCTACACCGGAAGAGTTGCGGATGTTGCAAAACAATGCTCAAGCTTGTGACATTCTCTTCAATGCTTTATGTCCCGAGGAGTTCAACAAAATCAGTCGTCTTGAGAATGCTAAAGAGATTTGGGATACTTTGGTTGAAATGCACGAAGGTACTGAATCTGTGAAGGAATCAAAGCTAGATATTCTTCAAGGTCAACTTGACAAGTTCAAGATGAAGGATGGTGAAGGAGTCGCTGAAATGTACTCTAGGCTTGCTCTCATCACAAATGAGATTGCCGGCTTAGGAAGCGAAGAAATGACCGAGCGATTCATCATTAAGAAGATTCTCAGAGCTTTGGATGGAAAGTATGACACCGTGTGCACTTTGATCCAAATGATGCCAAACTACAAGACTCTCAAGCCAACTGAAGTCATTGGAAGAATTGTTGCTCATGAGATGACACTTAAGGATAAGGAAGAGCTTCACAACAAGTCAAGTGGTGCTTACAAAGCTACAAGTGATGCTCCCACAACCTCAAGTGACAAGTTAATTTCCAATGAAGAGATAAGCCTAATGGTTAAGAACTTCAACAAGTTCTACAAGAATAGAGGCAAAGAAAGAAGCTCAAAGTCTAGATCATATGATGAAAAGAGATCTTCTAGTCGTGATCGAAACTGCTACAATTGTGGAAGACCCGGACACTTCTCAAATGAGTGTACGGCTCCCCACAAGAGAAGAGAAGAATCTCCAAGAAGAAGAGCAAGAGATGAGTCACCTCGGAGAGAGAGAAGGAGTAGAGATGATCGTTATGAACTAAGACCCTCTCGAAGAAGCAAGGATTCGGAGAGGAAAGACAAGTCATCAAGGAGCTACACAAGAAGAAGACATCAAGCTCATGTAGGTGAATGGGTCTCCGGCTCCGACTCCGACAATCAATCCGATGGAAGCTATCACTCCGACTCCGACTACAGTCAAGATGAAGGTGTTGCCGGACTTGCACTCGTATCCTCCAACTCCAACTCCTACGACTTATTTGATTCACCAAATGAGGGAATTGGAAGATGCTTCATGGCTAAAGGCCCCAAGGTAACACACCCTGAATTCATTGACTTTGATAGTGATGAGGATGACTTGCTTGGTGAAGATGAGCTCTTGCATGATAAATCTAGTGAGCTTAGTAATGATGAAAATGCTAGTAGTCTTTATAGTCGAGAAGAGTCGAATGACAATTCTATGAAGGAGATTGAGCGTCTAACTAAAGAACTAAACACTCTTAAGTTAGCTCATGAAACAACTCAAGAAGATCATAGAGAGCTTCTAAGATCTCATGAGAAGCTACGCTTCGAGAAGCTCACTCTAGAGCAAGAACATGAGTTTCTAAAAGCAATCAATGACGATCTTCGAAAGAAGAGTTCTTCATATCTTGCCAAACGACTTCTCTTGTCTAATTTCTTGCCACCTATTAAGACTAAGCATGACAAGCATAAGAAAAATTCTTCCTCTAGTAGTAACAATAATCATGTTAAATCCAATATTGTTGCTTCTAGTAGTTCTCTTGATTCCACTAACAATGTTTGAAGCCAAGTTACACTTGAGCAAGAAAATAGCTTATTGAAGGAAATCATAGAGAAAGGTGTCTACAAGAGTCTTGCCGGAGGCAAGAACTTTGAGGAAATTGTTCGCAAACAAGGAAGGCACCGGAAGAATCAAGGGATTGGTTTTGAGCGAAAGTTCAACGCCGAAGGTGTTGAGTGGGAAGAAGGTCAATACCCTACTCCACAGTTTGTTTCACAAAAGGAGAAGTATGATCCTACTTCTTCCAATATGGAACAAGCTCAAGATGACCTTCCACCACAAGACCACAAGCTAAAGGCCAAGGACAAGCTTCAAGAGGAGATTGATGCATTCATTGAAGCACCTCAAGCCATGGTCAAGTGGGTTCCCAAGGACACGTCAAGTTCTACTTTGTCAAGCTCAACTACAACTCCAAGGATTCCCATCAAGATGATGTGGATCCCAAAGAAGAAGAACTAGAAGGTTCTTGAGGGTGACTCCGCCAACATACTTCACTCACATTCATTTTGGCAAGAACTTGTGCAATCAACTTCCACATCATGCACTAGTTCATGGAGTCACAAACCCTCTTGTTGGTAAGTCAAGGGACAAGGTAATCATTGCTTTCATGGACATCATCTTTTGTGTACTTCAATCTATGTCTATGGATATCTTTGTTTGTTCCTTGTGGGACTAACCCATGTAGGTATTGAAAGTGCCCTAATCCAAAGGATAGCTCCCAACTCCTGATGATCTACATCAACATTGAGCATCCACATCTTCAACATCTACATGAAGTCTTCTACGACAACCCAAGGTTAGTTTGACCCTTTAAAAGGGGTTCTCACATCTAGGGGGAGCTTTGCTCTAAAAATTGAGCTAAAGCATCTCCAAATGATGTGAACACACCAATGCTTTATGTAAAAGTGGTAACCCCACTTGTGCTTAAACGATGAGTATGACCTATGATCAAATGTTCTCATTTGGCTCCTAAGTCAATATACTCATATATAGATGACCTAGTCATCGACAAATTGTGTGCTAGTAGCTAGAGTGTTGGTTGTGCATGTTTGACACATATTTCATTTGCTATCTTATTGTGTGAGCATGTTGAATGCATGATTTTATCCATTCAAGGACATCCATTTGTTGTTTTGATTGTTTTGATTTTCTTCTGGCCAAATGGATGGACAAGAATGCCTAAGTACCTTCCCTAGCTATCTATGCTTTCTTGTCTCAAATTCCATTCATGCTCATATCACAACTTTGAACAAGTCATTTTCGGACCCTCCGAGTGAGGAGCACTCGGAGCCACCGATCCGTCTAAGGCTGACTTCCAAAACCTTCTAAGTCAATTTCGGTCTGACCAACTTCTCCATCTCGGTCCAACCGAAACGCTTAGACTGATCTAGGTTTCATCTCGGTGAAACCGAGTTATAAATCTCGGTGTGACCGATATGTGTAACTACACAGCAGTTAGCCATTTCGGTGTCACCGAGTTTTTCAACTCGGTCCCACCGACAGTATGGGGATATATATACTGAGGGCAGCGCGCGATTTAATTCTTCAAACCGTTTCGCCCCCAAGTCCCCTGCTGCCGTCGCCCTGGTCTTCGGATCGTCGCCGTCGTCGCATGTGCGCCCTCGCCGCAGGTCTCCGCCGCCGTCAACGGTCTTCTTCTCCGCACCGTTGCCGCCGTAGAGGGACTCCACTAAGTTAGGGTGAGTCTCGATCCCTCTCGTGCTCCCCATCTGATTCTTGCACGATTGGTTTGCCATGTATCTAGCTACGATTGGAAAACTCCTTAACATCAGATCAGATCGCTTTAGTTTCGAGTGAAATTCTTAGGTTTAGGTTTCCACGGAATACATCTCGGTGAAACCGATTTTGAAAACTCGGAATGACCGATTTGGCCTCTGGCCATTGCACTGCACCTTTCGGTCTAACCGAGCCGTGCAAATCGGTGTGACCGATGTAGAGTCTCAGTGAAACCCTAGTGTTTCGGTAGGACCGAAACCCACTTCGGTCTGACCGAAAGTGGTGTGATAGGCCTCTGTATAAACTTCGGATTCACCGAAACTGAATATCGGTTTGACCGAAATGCATTCTGTGAAAACTCAAAACTAAGATTTGAACTCATTTTTTTTGCAAAAACCTCTGCAGTTGTGATAACTCTTCTACTCTGCCTATACCTTATCTATTCACAGGTTGTCAGCCATGTCAGATGCCAGTGACAGCCAGAACAGGTCTGAGTCACCGTTTGCAGAGATCCTTGAGGCAGATACTAGTCCTGAGGCTAGTAGTCCTAGTGATGATGGTGAGAGGAGCACCCCTAGTGGTTTGCCTCCTGCAGCCACCAGGACCAGAAAGAAGATAAATTCTGATGATGAGGACTCTGACTTCGTTGCTGAGGAAGTAACCTCCAAGCCCAAGAGAAAAGTTGTTGCCAAAGAGCACGAAGGGCAGCAGTCGAAGAAAGGCACCAGCAAGGTCAAGTAGTCAGCTGTTGCAAAGAAACTGAACTTGGAAGAGCCAGCTCCAAGTAAGGTGAAGAAAACTTCCAAGAGGAAGAGGGTAGTATATGCTGAACCTCATGTTGATGCAGCTGAAGAAGAAGAAGAAGATGCACCCCAGCCTCCTCCTTAGAAGGCTAAGTTCATGGGTGATGCTATTAGGGCTCAAGCCACTTCTAAGCCCAAGAAGCCTGCTCAAGCCAAGGCAGCTCCAGCCAAGCCCAAGAGGACAACCAGGAACATTCCGGCCTCTGAGAAGAACAAAGGTGAGATGCCACCGTCTGAGTCTGATGAAGAACATGTACAAGGAGATCCCCGCAGCTGATTTGGAAGGGTGGAAGCTTGGCTCAGTGTACTATCTCCAGGCAGGTCTGACCACCACAAACACTATTTTGAGGCATACCTTGATGCCCAAGCCTGGAGACCACCGCATGATTCGAGGCTATTCTATCAACATGCTGCACATTCTTGATGAGAAGGCGCCTTTCAAGGTGATGGACTTAATGGTAGAGACCATTAAGAGGACTGCAGCTGACCAGAAGAGGTCGTGTGGATTTGCCCCACAAATTCAGATGCTCATCAATGCCAAGTTTGGCACGGGCAAATTCATGTTGGATAGGAAGCACTTGCCACTGCAGCCAGAGCATGAAGATAACGTAGTTGTGATGGATGAGGAGGATCCAACCTCAGTTGAAGGTCAAGCCAAGATTGAAGCTGCGAAGAAAGCCAAAGCTGATAAAGAGGCAGCAGCAGCAGCAGCTAAACCAAAGAGCTTCGGAGAGCAGATTCTTGAAGCTACCCAAAGAATTGAACAACGCCTGGCCAGCATTGAACAATCTCAGGAAAGCCTAGAGAGGATTGTTGAAGACAAGATCCACACTCTGGACGTGAAGCTGACTGAGATTCAGGTGACCGTCAACAAGCTTGAGGCGGACATGGAGGAAGCTAGGCAGGAGAGAGCAGAGCTCATGCAGGATGATCTAGTCCAGGACTCTCATCGCCAGACTGCTCAGGTTCCCAGAGGATCCCGATCTGCAGCTATCCCAGTGACTGACTCCAGGGCTACCACTTCAGCACCTCCTACAGCTCCAGCAGTTACTCCAGCTCCAGCATCCACTCCTCCAGCGCAGACATCAGCAGAAGTCTTCGCCGATGCCGTCATTTCTACTCCGACATCTACCCAGACGGGAGCCGCCAGCAGAGCCCACAGTGACGTTTAGCTCTATGCTTTTTCGAACTTTTTGGTAACTTGTTGCCAAAGGGGGAGAAATTGTATAGATCATAGGGCTTCGAGAGAGAGAGTGATCTTTCGTTCTTTTGCCGGTTTTCTTTGAGATACATTTGGTTCTTTTGGTTCTTGATACTTTAAGTGTGCTTGCTACTACGTTTGATGCTACCTTAATGAGTGCTTGGTCATACTATGCTTTAATGTGTGCTTGATGCTTATCATATGCTATTCCTTCTTGTATGGCTATTTACTCATGTCTTGGTGATTGAGTGCATGTTATTCATTCTTATCATTTTGTGCGCTCCACCAAGATGTATGTGACATGGAAGAGTGACCCATAATCCTAATCGATTGTGCATTTGCATTCAAACGCAAATTTTAAATAATGCACAAATTTAGGGGGAGCTCTTGTTTATCACATACTTCTCAAAGCGACGATATTATTCATTGATTATATCTCTTGTCGAAGCTTTGATCTATATGTTGTCATCAATTACCAAAAAGGGGGAGATTGAAAGTGCAACTAATCCCCGGGTGGTTTTGGTAATTAATAACAACATATATATCATTGAACTAATAGCTACTTGAGAATCATTTCAGAGAAGTTCGATGATATGGGTATGGAAATGTCTGAAGAAGTGGACCCCTCAAAATGCTAAGGCAAGCATTGGCAAAAGCTCAAGACTCCATTTTTGGTTTAGTGATCAAAGATCACATTGAGTCCATAGGAAAAGCCAATACTATTAAAAGGGGATGAGGTTGTGTTGATGATCAGGTTGCTCAAGTGCTTAGTGATTTAGCTCCTTCAACTATCAGCAATTTTCACTACTAAACACACTCATAAGTAATCTCGGACAAACCGATTCTTCCAACTCAGTCCCACCGAGATGAACCACCTCAGCTATTTTCCAAACCCTAGAAATTTCGGTCCATCCGATTTTGAGTTCGGTCTCACCGAAACTGGACTGCCAACCTTCTGTAACCGTTTGTCATCATTTCGGAATATCCGAGTTGTTGATTTCGGTCCCACCGATTATGGCAAGCTCCTACCTTTGACTCATATCGGACACACCGAGATGGTATTTTCGGTCCCACCGAAAACCCCAACGTTCACTATATTTGAACTTTCGGTCTGACCGAGTTTTCACTTCGGTCTCACCGAGATTACTCAAATATGTGTGTAACGGTTGGATTTTGTGTGGAGGCTATATATACCCCTCCACCCCCTCTTCATTCGTGGAGAGAGCCATCAGAAAGTACTACCACTCCTACCTTACACTTTCTGAGAAGAGAACCACCTACCCTTGTGTTGAGATCAAGTCATTCCATTCCTACCATATGAAACTTGATTTCTAACCTTCCCAAGTTGCTTTCCACTCAATCCTTTCTTCCACCACAGCCATATCAGTGAGGAGAGTTGAGTGTTGGGGAGATTATCATTTGAAGCACAAGAGCAAGGAGTTCATCATCATCAACAACATCTATTACCTTTTGGAGGGTGGTGCCTCCTAGATTGGTTAGGTGTCGCTTGGGAGCCTCCGTCTTCGAGATGTGGAGTTGAACCAAGAAGTTTGTAAGGGCAAGGAGATCACCTACTTCGTGAAGATCTACCCCGAGTAAGGCTAGTCCTCCGTGGGCGTAGGCCATGATGGAATAGACAAGGTTGCTTCTTTGTGGACCCTTCGTGGGTGGAGCCCTCCGTGGACTTGCGCAGCCGTTACCCTCCGTGGGTTGAAGTCTCCATCAACGTGGATGTACGATAGCACCACCTATCGGAACCACGAGAAAAATCTCCGCGTCTCCAAATTGCGTTTGATCTTCTCCACCTCTCTTTACTACATGTGCAATTTACTTTCCGCTGCTTATACTCTAGAATTGCATGTGTAGGGTGATACTTGTCTTGATCATTATTGTGAAACTGCCAAAAACTGTTCATGATCAAAAGGCAGAATTTTTATATTGTCAAGTAGTCTAATCACCCCCCTCTAGACATACTTTCGATCCTACAGGCTCCAACGCCGTAGAGTCTGCGGCTCCTGTGGTGGAGTTGAGCTTCCCGTCCTCGGGTGACGCGATCTGTTCTAGATCTAGGGCTAGAACTGTTGCAGGTGCTATTAACTGATCCGATGACAAAGTTAGGCCATGGTCATCATGGTGGCAGAGAGAGGTTGCCGCTGGCTCGAATGCGGCGAAGATCAAGTCTACGCGGATATCAGCAACGTAGTTCAAGCTTCTGAATCTGACTTGATTGCCAGGGGCGTAGCTCTCGATCTTCCCGAGGTGGCCTTCGGTGTTGGCACAGAGCGTGAAGCCGCCGAACACGACAAGTTGGCCTCGAGGGAAAATTCTCTCGGTGCCGCCATTGGAGTGGATGATGCGATCCATCGGTCCTTCCGTCGACGACATAGTGGAACTCTCAATGAAAGCACCAATGTCGGTGTCAAAACCGGCGGATCTCGGGTAGGGGGTCCCAAACTATGCGTCTGAGGATCGATGGTAACAGGAGACTGGGGACACGATGTTTACCTAGGTTCAGGCCCTCTCGATCGAGGTAATACCCTACTTCCTTCTATATTCGAATGGATGAATATGAATACAAGAGTTGATCTACCTCGAGATCGTAATGGCTAAACCCGAAGTCTAGCCTATGGAGATATTGTGTTTCTCCTCTGTTGTAGCCTCTACAGACTAAACCATCTGGTTTATATACACACCGGAGGAGCCTAGGTTTGTACATGTCATCTTGCAGAGGAAGGAAAATCTACACCCGAACCTAAAACTTGCCATTACATGAATACATGAGTCCTATCCGGATACGAGAGATGATCTTCAATTATAATCTTCGCAGCCCACCAGTCCGTCCCACCAGGAGTTTATCCGGACACATGAGGACCCCTCGATCCAGGACTCCATCAATCGTGGGTAGGAGAAGCCGCGTCCGACGGGTGTGTGCTGCGTGGCAAGATTGCGGGAGCATGTGGACCTTGCGCCCCTCCGCTCCCACGTTGACCACACGCGCGTCCGCCTAAGCAGGCGAAGCAAGGGAGAGACCCGAATGACAAAGAGGAAGTATGAATATATGTCAATAAATAACTCAGTATATGAAAGTAAAGTAGGAACAATGTTAGGGATAGGAAAAGAATACTTGGGCAATAAATAATGATAAAAAAAACAGAGGCAGTATTCGCCTTGCCCACAGGAAGCAGTTTTCTCTCATGCTCTCCTCCTCCTTTGTGTTCCAATTCCATCGTCTTTCCAAATAGCATCTAGCGTCATCTTTGAACCAATAGACTCTAGAGTATAGTAAACCAACATTGTCATTTCAACTAGCATCAATTAGGATCATTTAGTGGGATACCCACTTTTAGCTTATTTGCGCTTTGTGTGCTCTGTGCAGTTTGGTATCTTTTGTTTACCCAAGCATGATGTCATTCCTCTGCACAACCATCCTGGGATGAACGTCTTCATCAAGATGCTTTTAGGTTCCATGCACCTCAAGTCGTATGACTAGGCTAGAGGTAACTCAGAGGCTGGCACTAACACGCTCACCACCTCAGATGTTAGGTTAATAGTACTTTCATTCCCCGCCCCTCTATTTCCTTCTTTTTTTAGCAATGCTCCCATCGTTGAGAATTCATTAGCTGGCCTATTTCTTTTCATGACCACTCACTTCAGGGTCTCGTTTGGCAAAGATAAACACAAACATAACCTGCACAGCTTAACGACGCTCACCCCTTGCACTGTTCTTGACGTGATCGGACCCCCGTACAACCACGCTATAGGTACGCACTTCGCATACTACAGTGAGTCCCCATCCGCAAACATAGCTGATGAGTGTCTGCTTCCAGTCTTGACTCAGTTTATGAAGAACATCTGGAGGCTTGCTTCTGCTGCTCGCTGACGAAAACGTCCTTTGGTTTTAGGTGTGGCCGACGTGCGGTATTCCTGGCTCAAGGAGAGCCCGACCAACTTCCGTATGAAGGGCGTAACGATGTCGCGGCGCTTCGTCGTCTAGGAACCTGCATGACCATTATCACCATCATCTGAACGACGCTCCGTCTAGTTTGTTGTAGATAACAGTTGTAACCTGTGAAAGGCATGCAGCCAGTCAGTCCAACCTAGCTATCACCAGGCTAGCAAACTGTTTTATTTTTACACTTATTCTTGGGGGTTGAAACTATTTCATGTCGTCCATCATCTTGTTGTCTTGCGTCGAGATTTTCTTGTCGGTCTGGTGTGAGGGGGCGTGGTCGCTTTTTCGTGTTTCCGTGATGTGCAAGCAGGCGTGTTGTTTGTGCACCAGGAGTGTTTTACGGTGACCATGTACCCAATAAACCAAGAGCGCTGTTGAAATCAAAGAGTCACATTTATTTCATCATTTATTCCTCCATTCTCCATGAGGCTGGTTTCAATGTCTTATAATTTTGTTTCTTTGGGCATCATCTACTTAGTTATCTCCTCCTAATGCTGTTTTTGGAGGCAAAAGATTTGTTTTCTTAGTGGAAGGGCTCTAGTCATACACAAGCATTACCAACCAAAAACCTTGGCACATATGTTAGTACACACCCTTTGTATACTTAGAGAAAGACTCATGGAACAAAATTGCTTGATAAAATATGAAGCAAATAAAATAAACATGAGGACGTGGCTACCTTGCGCGTGCTTGCGGGATCGAGCGCTCTACCCAAAAGGAAAGGCCAGCCGCACGGCCCCATCAGGACAGCCCAAAAAAGGAAAACGCGCCCCCATGCATTGTTCCCACCTGATCTAGCGGATTGAGTGCCCTGGTCCTCTCGCCACCGCCCTCAAGTGTTTCTCCCCAGCCCCCACCTCATCCCCCGCTCCTATCTCACGCGACCATCTCCCCCCTTTTACTTGATGGACAAGAACACGCAGGGGACCCCTTCCTCCTCCCTGCTCCTCCTTTCTTCCTCGAAAACAGATCTGGAAAACAAGGACATGTTGCTGCCTCCGTCAATGTCGTACTGAGAAAAAGAACCACATATAGAGACCCCTTCTTCCTCTTCCTTCCTTCCTCAAATCAGATCTAGAGAACAAAAAGGCTGCTTACCCCCACCCCCCAAAAGGTAAGCACCAGCTCCCCCGGCCCTCTCTCCTCCTTGGTCTTTGATTTTTTTCTTGCTTACTCAGCTCCCCCGGCCCTCTCTCCTTCTTGGTCTTCGATTTTGTCTTGGTTACTTAGCCACCCCAGCATTGCCTGTTTAAACTCCAACATGTTTTGTGCTTTGGTGAAAAACAAGATCAACTGGCCGACTGCTTTTAGGCAACCCCCGCTTCCACATTGACCACACGCGCGTCCGCCGGAGCAGGCGAAGCAAGGGAGAGACCCAAATGACAAAGAGGAAGTATGAATATATGGCAATAAATAACTCAGTATATTAAAGTAAAGAAGGAACAATGTTAGGGATAAGAAAATAATACTTGGGCAATAAATAATGATAAAGAAAACAGAGGCGGAATTCGCCTCGCCCACAGGAAGCAGTTTTATCTCATGCTCTCCTCCTCCTTTGTGTTCCAATTCCATCGTCTTTCCACATAGCATCTAGCGTCATCTTTGAACCAATACACTCTAGAGAGTACTAACACAACATTGTCATTTCAATTAGCATCAATTAGGATCATTTAGTGGGATACAAACTTTTAGCTTGTTTACACTTTGTGTGCTCTGTGTAGTTTGGTATCTTCTGTTTACCCAAGCATGTTGTCATTCCTCTGCACAACCATCCCGGGATGACCGTCTTCAGGAAGATGCTTTTTGGTTCCATGCACCTCAAGTCATATGATTGGGCTAGAAGTAACTCAGAGGCTGGCACTATAACGCTCACCACCTCAGATGTTAGGTTAATAGTAGTGTCATTCCCCGCCCCTCTATTTCCTTCTTTTTTAGGAATGCTCCTATGTTGAAAATTCATTAGTTGGCCTATTTCTTTTCCTGACCACTCACTTCAGGGTCTCGTTTGGAAAAGATAAACACAAACACAACCTACACTGGTTCACGGCGCTCACCCCTTGCACTGTTCTTCACGTGATGGGACCCCCGTACAACCACGTCGTTGGTACGTACTGCGCGTACTACAGCGAGTCCCCATCGGCAAACACAGCTGGTGAGGGTTTTCTTCTAGTCTTGACTCAGTTTATGAAGAACATCTGGATGCTTGCTTCTGCTGCTTGTTGACAAAAATGTCCTCTGGTATCAGGCATGGCGACATGCGGTACTCCTGGCTCAAGGAGACCTCCAACAAGTTCTATATGAAAGGCGTAACGATGCAGTTGCGCTTTGTCATCTAGGAACCTGCATGACCATTGTTACCATCATCTGAATGATGCTCCATCTAGTCTGTTGTAGATAACAGTTGTAACCTGCGAAAGGCATGCAGCCAGTCAGTCCAACCTAGCTCTCACCATGCTAGCAAATTGTTTTCTTTTTACCCATATTCTTGGGGGTTGAAACTATCTCATGTCGTCCATCATCTTGTTGTCTTGCGTCAAGATTTTCTTGTCGGTCTAGTGTGAGGGGGCATGGTCGCTCTTTCGTGTTTCTGTCTTGTGCAAGCAGGCGTGTTGTTTGTGCAGCAGGAGTGTTTTTTACGGTGACCATGTACCCAATCAACCTATAGTGTTGTTGAAATCAAACAGTCACGCATGTTTCATCATTGCTTCTTTCTTTTTCCATGAGGTTGGTTTCATTGTCTTATAATTTTGATTCTTCGGGCATCATCTGCATAGTTGCCTCATCCTAGTGCTGTTTTTGGAGGCAAAAGGTTTGTTTTTTTAGTGGAAGGGCTCTAGTCAAACACAAGCATTGCCAACCAAAACCCTTGGCACATATGCTAGTACGTACACTTTGTGGACAGAGAGAAAGACTCATGGAACACAAATGCTCTATACAACACGAAGCAAGCAAAAGAAACATGAGCCATTGAAAACTACTCCATCTCACGTGATGATCGGACATAGTTTAGTTTATTTGGATCATGTGATCATTTAGATGACTAGAGGGATGTCTATCTAAGTGGGAGTTCTTTAGTAATTTGGTTAATTGAACTTTAATTTATCATGAACTTAGTCCTGATAGTTTTTTCATATCTATGTTGTTGTAGATCAATGGCCCGTGCTACCGTTCCCTTGAATTTTAATGCGTTCCTAGAGAAAGCTAAGTTGAAAGATGATGGTAGCAACTACAAGGACTGGGTCCGTAACTTGAGGATTATCCTCATTGCTGCACAGAAGAATTATGTTCTTGAAGCACCGCTAGGTGACAAGCCCCCTCCCGCTAATGTAGATGCTTTGAACGTCTGGAAGACGCGGTCTGATGACTACTCGATAGTTCAGTGTGCCATGCTTTACGGCTTAGAGCCGGGACTTTAACGATGTTTTGAACGTCATGGAGCATATGAGATGTTCCAAGAGTTGAAGATAATAATTCAAGCAAATGAACACTTGCAACTACACGAACTTTACAAAATGAAGTCTCCAATAAGTTCTATAGCTGCAAGATGGAGGAGAACAGTTCTATCAATGAACACTTGCTCAGAATGTCTGGGTACAACAATCATATGACTCAACTTGGTTGCAAAGTTGATGAAGATAGTGTTATTGATAGAGTTCTTCAATCACTGCCACCAAGCTATAAAGGCTTCGTGATGAACTATAACATGCAACAATTCCCGAGCCCTTCGCTATGCTCAAAGCTGCGGAGGTAGAAATCAAAAAGGAGCATCAAGGGATGATGGTTAACAAGACCACTAGTTTCAAGAAAAAGGGCAAGGGAAAGAAAGGGAACTTCAAGAAGAATAGCAAGACAGTTGCTACTCCCGCGAAGAAACCCAAGTCTGGAGCCAAGCCTGAAACTGAGTGCTTCTACTGCAAAGGGACTGGAAACTGGAAGCGGAACTGGCCCAAGTATTTGGCGGATAAGAAGGATGGAAAAGTGAACAAAGGTATATTTGATATACATGTTATTGATGTGTACCTTACTAATGCTCGTAGTAGCACCTGGGTATTTGATACTGGTTTGGTTGCTAATATTTGTAACTCGAAACAGGGGCTACGGATTAAACAAAGATTAGCTAAGGACAAGGTGACGATGCGCGTGGGAAATGGTTCCAAAGACGATGTGATCGCCGTTGGCACGCTACCTGTACATCTACCATCAAAATTAGTTTTAGACCTAAATAAGTGTTATTTGGTGCCAGCGTTGAGCATGAACATTATATCTGGATCTTGTTTGTTGCGAGACGGTTATTCATTTAAATCAGAGAATAATGGTTGTTCTATTTATATGAGTAATATCTTTTATGGTCATGCACCCTTGAAGAGTGGTCTATTCTTGTTAGATCTCGATCGTAGTGATACACATATTCATAATATTGAAGCCAAAAGATGCAAGGTTGATAATGATAGTGCAACTTATTTGTGGCACTGCCGTTTAGGTCATATTGGTGTAAAGCGCATGAAGAAACTCCATACTGATGGACTTTTGGAATCACTTGATTATGAATCACTTGGTGCTTGCGAACCATGCCTCATGGGCAAGATGACTAAGACTCTGTTCTCTGGAACAATGGAGCGAGCAACTGATTTGTTGGAAATCATACATACTGATGTATGTGGACCGATGAGTGTTGAGTCTCGCAGCGGGTATGGCTATTTTCTAACCTTTACTGATGATTTGAGTAGATATGGGTATATCTACTTAATGAAACACAAGTCTGAAACATTTGAAAAGTTCAAGGAATTTTGGAGTGAAGTAGAGAATCATCGTAACAAGAAAATAAAGTTTCTACGATCTGATCGTGGAGGCGAATATTTGAGTTACGAGTTTGGTCTTCATTTGAAACAATGTGGAATAGTTTCACAACTCACGCCACCCGGAACACCACAGCGTAATGGTGTGTCTGAACGTTGTAACCGTACTTTATTAGATATGGTGCGATCTATGATGTCTCTTACCGATTTACTCGTTTTGGGGTTATGCTTTATAGACAGCTGCATTCACGTTAAATAGGGCACCATCTAAATCTATTGAGACGACACCTTATGAACTATGGTTTGGCAAAAAACCAAAGTTGTCGTTTCTTAAAGTTTGGGGCTGCGATGCTTATGTGAAAAAGCTTCAACCTGATAAGCTCGAACCCAAGTCGGAGAAATGTGTCTTCATAGGATACCCAAAGGAGACTGTTGGGTACACCTTCTATCACAGATCCGGAGGCAAGATATTCGTTGCTAAGAAATGATCCTTTCTAGAGAAGGAGTTTCTCTCGAAAGAAGTGAATGGGAGGAAAGTAGAACTTGATAAGGTAATAGTACCTTCTCCTGAATTGGAAAGTAGCACATCACAGAAACCAGTTCCAATGATTCCTACACCAGTTAGCGAAGAAGCTAATGATGATGATCATGAAACTTTGGATCAAGTTACTACTGAACCACGTAGGTCAACCAGAGTGCGTTCCGCACCAGAGTGGTACGGCAACCCAGTTTTGGAAGTCATATTACTAGACCATGATGAACCTGCGAACTATGAAGAAGCGATGATGAGTCCAGATTCCGCAAAAAGGCTTGAGGCCATGAAATCTGAGATGGGATCCATGTATGAGAACAAAGTGTGGACTTTGGTTGACTTGCCCGATGATCGGCAAGCCATTGAAAATAAATGGATCTTCAAGAGGAAGACAGACGCCGATGGTAATGTTACTGTCTACAAAGCTCGACTTGTTGCGAAAGGTTTTCGACAAGTTCAAGGAGTTGACTACGATGAGACTTTCTCGCCCATAGCGATGCTTAAATCTGTCCGAATCATGTTAGTGATTGCCGCATTTTATGATTATGAAATCTGGCAAATGGATGTCAAAATTGCATTGCTAAATGTATACCTCAAAGAGGAGTTGTATATGATGCAACCAGAAGGTTTTGTCAATCCTAAAGGTGCTAACAAAGTATGCAAGCTCCAGTGATCCATATATGGACTGGTGCAAGCATCTCGGAGTTGGAATATACGCTTTGATGAGGTGATCAAAGCATATGGTTTTATACAGACTTTTGGAGAAGCCTGTAGTTACAAGAAAGTGAGCGAGAGCTCTGTAGCATTTCTGATATTGTATGTACATGACATATTATTGATTGGAAATGATATAGAATTTCTGGATGGCATAAAAGGATACTTGAATAAGAATTTTTCAATGAAAGACCTCGGTGAAGCTACTTATATATTAGGCATCAAAATCTATAGAGATAGATCAAGATGCTTAATTGGACTTTCACAAAGTACATACCTTGATAAAGTTTTGAAAAAGTTCAAAATGGATCAGTCAAAGAAAGGATTCTTGCATGTGTTACAAGGTATGAAGTTGAGTAAGACTCAATGCCCGACCACTGCAGAAAATAAAGAGAAAATGAAAGTCATTCCCTATGCCTCGGCCATAGGATCTATCATGTATGCAATGTTGTGTACCAGACCTGATGTGTGCCTTGCTATAAGTGTAGCAGGGAGGTACCAAAGTAATCCAGGAGTGGATCACTGGACAGCGGTCAAGAACATCCTGAAGTACCTGAAAAGGACAAAGGATATGTTTCTTGTTTATGGAGGTGAAAAAGAGCTCGTCATAAATGGTTACATCAATTCAAGCTTTGACACTGATCTGGATGACTCTAAGTTAGAAACCGGATATGTATTTTTATTGGACGGTGGAGCTGTCAGTTGGTGCAGTTCCAAGCAGAGTGTCGTGGCGGGATCAACGTGTGAAGCGGAGTACATAGCTGCTTCGGAAGCAGCAAATGAAGGAGACTGGATGAATGATTTCATATCCGATCTAGGTGTAATACCTAGTGTATCGGGTCCAATGAAAATCTTTTGTGACAACACTAGAGCAATAGCCTTGGCGAAGGAATCCAGGTTTCGCAAGAGAACCAAGCACATCAAAAGACGCTTCAATTACATCCGCGATCAAGTCAAGGAGGGAGACATAGAAATTTAAAAGATACATACGGATCTAAATGACGCAGACCCGTTGACTAAGCCTCTTCCACGAGCAAAACATGATCAGCACCAAGACTCCATAGATGTTAGAATCATTACTATGTAATCTGGATTATTGACTCTAGTTCAAGTGGGAGACTGAAGGAAATATGCCCTAGAGGCAATAATAAAGTTGTTATTTGTATTTCCTTATATCATGATAAATGTTTATTATTCATGCTAGACTTATATTAACCGGAAACTTAGTACATGTGTGAATACATAGACAAAACAAAGTGTCCCTAGTATGCCTCTACTAGACTAGCTCATTGATCAAAGATGGTTATGTTCCCTAGCCATAGACATGAGTTGTCATTTGATCAATGGGATCACATCATTAGGAGAATGATGTGATGGACAAGACCCATCTGTTAGCTGAGCAACTTGATCGTTTAGTTTTACTACTATTGCTTTCTTCGTGACTTATACATGTTCCTATGACTATGAGATTATGCAACTCCCGAATACCGGAGGAACACCTTGTGTGCTATCAAACGTCACAACATAACTGGGTGATTATAAATATGCTCTACGGGTGTCTCCGAAGGTGTTTGTGGTGTTGGCATAGATCGAGAATAGGATTTGTCACTCCGAGTGTCGGAGGGGTATCTTTGGGCCCTCTCGATAATACACATCATAATAAGCCTTGCAAGCAAACGACTAATGAGTTAGTCACGAGATGATGTACTATGGAACAATTAAATAGACTTGCCGGTAACGAGATTGAACTAGGTCTGATGATACCGACGATCGAATCTCGAACAAGTAACATACTGATGACAAAGGGAACAACATATGTTGTTATGCGGTTTGACCGATAAAGATCTTCATAGAATATGTAGGAACCAAGATGAGCATCCAGGTTCCGCTATTGGTTATCGACCAAAGATGAGTCTCGGTCATGTCTACATAGTTCTCGAACCCGTAGGGTCCGCACGCTTAACGTTCGATGACGATCGGTATTATGAGTTTATGAGTTTTGATGTACCGAAGGTAGTTCGGAGTCCTGGATGAGATCACGGACATGACAAGGAGTCTCGGAATGTCCGATACATAAATATTGATATATTGGACTCCTATATTCGGACACCGGAAGTGTTTCGGGTGATTTCGGAGAAAACCGGAGTGTCGGAAGGGTTACGGAACCCCCGGGGGAGTATTGGGCCATAGTGGGCCATGAGGGAAAGTGAGAGGCAGCCGATAGGGGCTGGCCGCGCCCCCTCCCTAGGAATCCTAGTTGGACTAGGAGTGGGGGGAGGCACCCCTCTCCTTCCTTCTTCTCTTCTCTTCCTTTCTCACTCCTAGTAGGAGTAGAAAAGAGGAGTCCCACTCCTACTAGGAGTAGGATTGCTCCTCTCCTTGGCGTGCCCTAGGGCCGGCCGGCCCTCCCCCTTGCTCCTTTATATACAGGGGCAGGGGCACCCTAGAACACACTAGCAACATTGTTTTAGCCGTGTGCGGTGCCCCCCCTCCACAGAAACACACCCCGGTCATATCGTTGCAGTGCTTTGGCGAAGCCCTGCGTCGGTAATTTCATCATCTCCGTCACCACGCCGTCGTGCTGACGAAACTCTCCCGTGAAGCTCAACTAGATCAAGATCTCGTGGCACATCATTGAGCTGAATGTGTGCTGAACACAGAGGTGCCGTATGTTCGGTGATTGGATCGGTTGGATCACGAAGACGTTCGACTACATCAACCGCGTCACTAGATGCTTCCGCTTTAGGTCTACGAGGGTACGTAGACACACTCTCCCCTCTCGTTGCTATGCTTCTAGTAGATAGATCTTGCGTGATCGTAGGAAAATTTTGAAATACTACGTTTCCCAACAATTTCAACCAATAGACTCTAGAGATTAGTAACACAACATTGTCATTTCAATTAGCATCAATTAGGATCGTTTAGTGGGATACACACTTTTAGCTTGTTTACGCTTAGTCCGCTCTGTGCAGTTTGGTATCTTCTGTTAACCCAAGCATGATGTCATTCCTCTTCAAAACCATCCAGGGATGACCGTCTTCAGCAAGATGCTTTTTGGTTCCATGCACCTCAAGTCGTATGACTGGGCTAGAAATAATTCAGAGGCTGGCACTAACACGCTCACCACCTCAGATGTAAAGTTAATAGTTGTGTCATTCCCCGCCCCTCTATTTCCTTCTTTTTTTAGCAATGCTCTTATCAATGAGAATTCATTTGCTGGCCTATTTCTTTTCATGACCACTCACTTCAGGGTCTCGTTTGGCAAAGATAAACACAACCATAACCTGCACTGCTTCACGTCGCTCACCCCTTGCACTGCTCTTGACATGATGGGACCCCCGTACATTCACGCTGTTTGTATGTGCTGCACATACTACAGCGAGTCCCCATCCGCAAACACAGCTGGTGAGTGTTTTCTTCCAGTCTTGACTCAGTTTATGAAGAACATCTGGATGCTTGCTTCTGCTGCTCGTTGAAGAAAACGTCCTCTGGTTTCAGGTGTGGTCGACGTGCAGTACTCCTGGCTCAAGGAGATCCCGAACAACTTTCGTATGAAGGGTGTAACTATGCCGCGATGCTTCGTCATCTAGGAACCTTCTTGACCATTGTTACCATCATCTGAACGATGCTCTGTCTAGTTTGTTGTAGATAACAGTTGTAACATGCAAAAGGCATGCAGCCAGTCAGTCCAACCTAGCTCTCACCAGGCTAGCAAACTGTTTTCTTTTTACCCTTATTCTTGGGGTTTGAAACTATCTCATGCCGTCCATCATCTTGTTGTCGTGCGTCAGAATTTAGTTTTCGGTCTGGTGTGAGGGGGTGTGGCCGATGTGCAACAGGAGTGTTTTCTATGGTGACCTTGTACCCAATCAACCTAGAGTGTTGTTGAAATCAAAGAGTCACATTTGTTTCATCATTGCTTCTTTCTTTCTCCATGAGGCTGGTTTCATTGTCTTATAATTTTGTTTCTTTGGGAAGCATCTCCTTAGTTGTCTTGTCCGGGTGTTGTTTTTGGAGGTAAAAGATTTGTTTTCTTAGTGGACGGGCTCTAGTCAAACACAGGCATTGCCAACCAAAACCCTTGGCACATATGATATTACCTACCCTTTGTATACATAGAGAAAGACTCATGGAACACAATTGCTTGAGAAAACATGAAGCAAGCAAAAGAAACGTGAGGACGTGGCTACCTGGCGCCCGAGCACCTGCTCGCGGGATCGAGCGCTCTACCCAAAAGAAAGGGCCAGCGGGGCGGCCCCATCAGGACAGCCCAGAAAAGGAAAACGTGTCGTCACGCATTATTCCCACCTGATCTAGCGGATTGAGTGCCATGGTCCTCTCGCCACTGCTCTCACGTGTTTCTCCCCAGCCCCCACCTGGTCCCCCCGCTCCTATCTCATGTGACCCTCTCACCCCTTTTACTTGAAGGATAACAACACGCAGGGGACCCCTTCCTCCTCACTGCTCCTCCTTTTTTCCTCCAAAACAGATCTGGAGAACAAGGACGTATTGCCTCCCCCGTCAATGCCGTCCAGAGAAAAAGAAACACATACAACGACCCCTTCTTCCTCCAAATATGATCTGGAGAACAAAAAAGGCAGCCTACCTCCCCCCCCCCCAAATAGGTAAGCACCAGCTCCCACGGCCCTCTCTCCTCCTTGGTCCTTGATTTTGTCTTGGTTACTTAGCCACCCAGCAGTGCTTGTTTGAACATCAACTGCTAGGCAACCCTACTGTATGGATGGGGCAACTATGTATAAATGCATTGTCTACCTTGTATTTTGAAATGGCATCATTTGGTGGTAAACACACTTTTAGCATGTTATTTGAATCTCTATATTATAATTGTTCAAAAAACATAAGTTGCACATGCGTCCAAAATTCTATTAGAGCATATAGGGCAATAGATGGCCTGCCCCACCTGACAAGGAGGCAACGCGGGTAGGAGAAGTCGCGTCCGACGGGTGTGTGCTTCGTGGCAGTATTGCGCGAGCACGTGGACCTTGCGCCCCTCCACTTCCACATTGACCAGACGCGCGTCCGCCGGAGCAGGCGAAGCAAGGGAGAGACCCGAATGACAAAGAGGAAGTTTGAATATATGGCAACAAATAACTCGGTATATGAAAGTAAAGAAGGAACAATGTTAGGGATAGGATAATAATACTTGGGCAATAAATAATGATAAAGAAAACAGAGGCAGAATTCGCCTCGCCAACAGGAAGTTGTTTTATCGCATGCTCTCCTCCTCCTTTGAGTTCCAATTCCATCGTCTTTCCACATAGCATCTAGCGTCATCTTTGAACCAATAGACTCTAGAGAGTAGTAACACAACATTGTAATTTCAATTAGCATCAATTAGGATCATTTACTGGGATACACACTTTTAGATTGTTTACACTTTGTGTGATCTGTGCAGTTTGGTATCTTCTGTTTACCCAAGCATGATGTCATTCCTCTGCACAACCATCCCGGCATGACCGTCTTCAGCAAGATGATTTTTGGTTCCATGCACCTCAAGTCGTATGATTGTGCTAGAAGTAAATCAGAGGCTGGCACTAACACGCTCACCACCTCAGATGTTAGGTTAATAGTAGTGTCATTCCCCGCCCCTCTATTTCCTTCTTTTTTGAGGAATGCTCCTATCGTTGAGAATTCATTAGCTGGCCTATTTCTTTTCCTGACCACTCACTTTAGGGTCTCGTTCGGAAAAGATAAACATAAACACAACCTACACTGCTTCACGACGCTCACCCCTTGCTGCTCATTGACGAAAATGTCCTCTGGTTTCAGGCGTGGCGACATGCGATACTCCTGGCTCAAGGTGGTCCCGAACAACTTCCCTATGAAAGGCGTAACGATGCAGCGGCGCTTCGTCGTTTTGGAACCTGCAGGACCATTGCTACCATCATCTGACCGACGCTTTGTCTAGTCTGTTGTAGATAACAGTTGTAACCTACGAAAGGCATGCAACCAGTCAGTCCAACCTAGCTCTCACTAGGCTAGCAAATTGTTTTCAATTTACCCTTATTCTTGGGGGTTGAAACTATCTCATGTCGTCCATCATCTTGTTGTCTTACGTCGAGATTTTCTTTTCGGTCTAGTGTGAGGGGGCGTGGTCGCTCTTTCGCATTTCCGTGTTGTGCAAGCAGGCGTGCTGTTTGTGCAGTAGGAGTGTTTTTTACAGTGACCATGTACCCAATCAACCTTGAGAGCTGTTGAAATCAAACAGTCACGCATGTTTCGTCATTGCTTCTTTCTTTTTGCATGAGGCTTGTTTCACTGTCTTATAATTTTGTTTCTTCGGGCATCATCTGCTTAGTTGTCTCGTCCTAGTGTTGTTTTTGGAGGCAAAAGGTTTGTTTTCTTAGTGGAAGGGCTCTAGTCACACATATGCATTGCCAATCAAAACCCTTCACATATGCTAGTACCTACCCTTTACATACATTAAAAAAGACTCATGGAACACAATTTCTTGATACAACATGAAGCAAGCAAAAGAAACATGAGTACCTGGCTAGCTGGCGCCCGAGCGCCTACTTGCGGGATCGAGCACTCTACCCAAAATGAAGGGCCAGCCGCACGGCCCCATCAGGGCAGCCCAGAAAAGGAAAACGTGCCCCCACGCATTGTACCCACCTGATCTAGCGGATTGAGTTCCCTGGTCCTCTCACCACCGTTCTCACGTGTTTCTCCCCAGCCACCAGCTGCC
>LR738709.1:516074342-516199462 GCA_902687465.1 Secale cereale
GACCCTCTCCCCCCTTTTACTTGAAGGACAATAACACGCAGGGGACCCTTCCTCCTCCCAGCTCCTCCTTTCTTCCTCCAAAAAAGATCTGGAGAACAAGGACATGTTGCTCCCCCCCCCTCGTCAATGTCATCTTGAGAAAGAAGAAACACATACAGAGACCCCTTCTTCCTCCAAATCGGATCTGAAGAACATAAAAGGCAGCCTACCTCCCCCCAAATAGGTAAGCACCAGCTCCCCCAGCCCTCTCTCCTCCTTGGTCCTCGATTTTGTCTTGCTTACTTAGCCACCCAACAGTGCTTGTTTGAACATCAACTGGTTTTTTGGTTTGCTGAAAAACAAGATCAACTAGTCGACTGCTTTTAGGCAACCCTACTATATGGATGGGGCAACTACGTATAAATGCATTGTGTACCTTGTATTTTGAAATGGCATCATTTGGTGGTAAGCACACTTTTAGCATGTTATTAAAATCTCTATATTATAATTGTTCAAAAATTATAAATTGCACATGCGTCCACATTTCTATTAGAGCATAGAGGGCAATAAATGGCCTACCCTGCCTGACAAGGAGGCAACGCGGGTAGGAGAAGCCACGTCCGACTGGTGTGTGCTTCGTGGCAGGATTGCGCGAGCACCTGGACCTTGCGCCCCTCCGCTTCCAGATCGACCACACGCGCGTCCGCCGGAGCAGGCGAAGCAAGGGAGAGACCCGAATGACAAAAAGGAAGTATAAATATATGGCAACAAATAACTCAGTATATGAAAGTAAAGAAGGAACAATGTTAGGGATAGGAAAATAATACTTGGGTAATAAATAATGATAAAGAAAACAGAGGCGGAATTCGCCTCGCCCACAAGAAGTAGTTTTATCTCATGCTCTCTTCCTCCTTTGTGTACCAATTCCATCGTCTTTCGATAGAGCATCTAGCGTCATATTTGAACCAATAGACTCTAGAGAGTAGTAACACAACATTGTCATTTAAATTAGCATCAATTAGGATCATTTAGTGGGATACACACTTTTAGCTTGTTTACACTTTGTGTGCTCTGTGCAGTTTGGTATCTTCTGTTTACCCAAGCATGTTTTTTTCCTCTGCACAACCATCCCAGGATGACCGTCTTCAGCAAGATGCTTTTTGGTTCATTGCACCTCAAGTCGTATGATTGGCCTAGAAGTAACTCAGGGGCTGGCACTAACACGCTCACCATCTCAGATGTTAGGTTAATAGTAGTGTCATTCCCCGCCCCTCTATTTCCTTATTTTTTTAGGAATGCTCCTATCATTGAGAATTCATTAGCTTGCCTATTTTTTTCCTAACCACTCACATCAGGGTCTCGTTTGGAAAAGTTAAACACAAACACAACCTGCACTGCTTCACGGCGCTCACCCCTTGCACTGTTCTTCACGTGATGGGACCCCCATACAACCACGCCGTTGGTACGTATTGCACGTACTACAGCGAGTCCCCATCCGCAAACATAGTTGGTGAGTGTTTTCTTCCAGTCTTGACTCAGTTTATGAAGAACATCTGGATGCTTGCTTTTGCTACTCGTTGACGAAAATGTCCTCTGGTTTCAGGCGTGGTGACATGCGGTACTCCTGGTTCAAGGAGATCCCAAACAACTTCTGTATGAAAGGCGTAACGATGCAGTGGCGCTTCATCGTCTAGGAACCTGCATGACCATTGTTACCATCATCTGAACGATGCTCCGTCTACTCTGTTGTAGATAACAGTTGTAACCTACGAAGGCATGCAACTAGTCAGTCCAACCTAGCTCTCACCAGGCTAGCAAATTGTTTTCTTTTTACCCTTATTCTTTGGGGTTGAAACTATCTCATGCCGTCAACCATCTTGTTGTCTTGCGTCGAGATTTTTTTGTCGGTCTAGTGTGAGGGGGCGTGGTCGCTCTTTCTTGTTTTCGTGTTGTGCAAGCAGGCGTGTTGTTTTTGAAGAAGGAGTGTTTTTTACGGTGACCATGTGCCCAATCAACCTAGAGTGCTGTTGAAATCAAACAGTCATGCAAGTTTCATCATTGCTTCTTTCTTTTTCCATTAGGCTGGTTTCACTGTCTTATAATTTTGTTTCTTCGGGCATCATCTGCTTAGTTGTCTCATCCTAGTGCTGTTTTTGGAGGCAAAAGGTTTGTTTTCTTAGTGGAAGGGTTTAGTCAAACACAAGCATTGCCAACCAAAACTTGCCACATATGCTAGTACCTACCCTTTGTGTACATAGAGAAAGACTCATGGAACACAATTCCTCTATACAACATGAAGCAAGCAAAAAAACATGAGGGCCTGGCTACCTGGCGCCCGAGCGCCTGCTCGCGGGATCGAGCGCTCTACCCAAAATGAAGGGCCAGCCGCGCGGCCCCATCAGGGCAGCCCAGAAAAGGAAAATGTGCCCCCATGCATTGTACCCACCTGATCTAGCGGATTGAGTGCCCTGGTCCTCTCGCCACCGCTCTCACGTGTTTCTCCCCAACCCCCACCTGCCCCCCACCCCGCTCCTATCTCACGCGACCCTCTCCCCCCTTTTACTTGAATGACAAGAACACGCAGGGACCCTTCCTCCTCCCAGCTCCTCCTTTCTTCCTCCAAAAAAGATCTCGAGAACAAGGACATGTTGCTCTCCCCGTCAATGTCGTCTTGAGAAAGAAGAAACACATACAGAGACCCCTTCTTCCTCCAAATCAGATCTAGAGAACATAAAAGGCAGCCTACCTCCCCCCAAATTGGTAAGCACCAGCTCCCCCGACCCTCTATCCTCCTTGGTCCTTGATTTTGTCTTGCTTACTTAGCCACCCAACAGTGCTTGTTTGAACATCAACTTGTTTTTTTTTTGGTTTGGTGAAAAACAAGATCAACTGGTCGACTACTTTTAGGCAATCCTACTGTATGGATGGGGCAACTACGTATAAATGCGTTGTGTACCTTGTATTTTGAAATGGCATCATTTAGTGGTAAACACACTTTTAGCATGTTATTATAATCTCTATATTATAATTGTTCAAAAAACATAAGTTGCTGATACGTCTCCAACGTATCTATACTTTTTTTATTGTTCCATGCTATTATATATATGATGTTTTGGATGTTTAATGGGCTTTATCATACACTTTTATATTATTTTTGGGACTAACCTATTAACCCAAAGGCCTAGTGCAGATTGCAATTTTTTGCCTATTTTAGGGTTTCGCAGAAAAGGAATATCAAACGGAGTACAAACGGAACGAAACCTTCGCGAGAGTTATTTTTGGAACGATATCAACACAGAAGACTTGGAGTACACGCGAGGGAACGAAGGAGGCGGCCAAGAGGGTCCAAGGCGCCCCCCTCCTACAGGGCGCGCCCCCCACCCTCGTGGGCCCCCTCTGGCTCCCCCGATGCCCTCCTTCCTCCAATATATACCCATATACCCAGAAAACATCGAGGCAACAGAGAAAACCCTAATTCCACCGCCGCAACCTTCTGTTCCCGTGAGATCCCATCTTGGGGCCTGTTCCAGAGCTCCGTCGGAGGGGGGATCTTCCACGGAGTGCTTCTACATCAACACCATTGCCTCACCATGAGTTGTGAGTAGTTTACCACAGACCTTCGGGTCCATAGTTATTAGCTAGATGGCTTCTTCTCTCTTTTTGGATCTCAATACCAAGTTCTCCTCGGTCTTCGAGGAGATCTATTCGATGTAATCTTTTCGTGGTCTGTTTGTCGAGATTCGATGAATTGTGGGTTTATGATCAAGATTATCAATGAGAAATAGTTGGTTCTTTTCTGAATTCTTTTATGTATGATTATAATATCCTTGCAAGTCTCTTCGAATTATCGGTTTGGTTTGGCCTACTAGATCTATAGTTCTTGCAATGGGAGAAGTGCTTGGCTTTGGGTTCAATCTTGCGGTGTCCTTTCCCGGTGACAGCAGGGGCAGCAAGGCGCGTATTGTATTGTTGCCATCGAGGATAAAAGGATGGGGTTTATATCATATTGCTTGAGTTTATCCCTCTACATCATGTCATCTTGCTTAAAGCATTACTCTGTTCTTATGAACATAATTCTAGATGCATGCTGGATAGCGGTCGATGTGTGGAGTAATAGTAGTAGATGCAAAATCATTTCGGTCTACTTGTCATGGACGTGATGCCTATATATAATGATCATGCCTAGATATTCTCATAATTATTCACTTTTCTATCAATTGCTCGACAGTAATTTGTTCACCCACCGTAGAATTCTGCTATCATGAGAGAAGCCACTAGTGAACCCTATGGCCCCTGGGTCTATTCTCAACATATTAATCTACAATCTACTTTACTTTGTTGTTTTTACTTTATGTTCTTATATCCAAAAATACCAAAAATATCAAACTATCAGATCTCACTTTCATAAGTGACCGTAAAGGGATTGACAACCCCTTATCGCGTTGGCTGCGAAGTTCTTATTTGTTTGTGCAGGTGCGAGGGACTCACGCGTGGTCTCCTACTGGATTGATATCTTGGTTCTCAAAATTGAGGGAAATACTTACGCTACTGTCCTGCACCACCCTTTCCTCTTCGAGGGAATAAAACGCAAGCTCGAGAAGTAGCAGTTGCACATGCGTCCACAATTCTATTAGAGCATAGAGGGCAATAGATGGCCTGCCCTGCCTGACAAGAAGGCAACGCGGGTAGGAGAAGCCGCGTCCGACGGGTGTGTGCTTCGTGTCAGGATTGCGCGAGTGTCGTGGAATTAGCACGGCAGATGTCCGGTTTAACGGACTTGATGATGGAACCATCGCACGGGTTAGCTTGAAGGGGTTCATAGCACACAAAGGACACAGAGAGTTTATACTAGTTCGGCCCCTTCGATGAAGGTAAAAGCCTACGTCTAGTTGGTTTGGTATTGCTTGGGCGTTGGTTTACAGGGAGCGGATCGCTTGCCTGTAGTCTCGACGGGTTGACTCTTGCTTGTCCCTGAACCGTCGCCGAGTCATCCCTTTATATAGAGGTGACGCCTGGTCCGGCTTACAGAGTCCCGAGGCCGGCTCATACTTGTGTCCGCCTCGGTCTCTGTCCTTTCTTCCTTATCTATCAAGTTACATCGCTTGGCGGTTTACAAACCATAATTCTATACATGGGCCCTAAGATCTCATGGGCCGTAGCCTTTACAGAATATTACAATCACATAATTTATAACAAGCCAGTTTATACTAGTCGGTTCATACCTGCTAGTAATATCCCTGACATTAGGCCCCAGAATGATTTGAACTTGTTCATATCAATCTCCCTTGTCTTGTATAACTTTCTTCTGTACCTTCTCATTTTTTGTAAACCGGCTCTGACGTCATCCTCGAGAATCATTGAATCTGACCGTGACATCATCTCTGCATTTAACGCTGCGAGCTGTACTGTAGCTTTGTTTAATGGTTATCCCGAAGATCGAGGCGTCAAAAGGATCTTTATCCGATCTTTGCTCCCTCGAATCCCGCACCTGTCGCTTCGTATTTAACCTTCCCTTATAAATACCGCCGTCCTCATTCGTTTTATCTCCTTCTCGCATCTTCTTCCTCCGTCCGTCGCCCGAGCTTCAAGACTCCATTGACGCCCGAGCTTGACGCGCCGCCGTCGCCGCCGAGTCTGAGACTTCTTTGGCCGCTGCATCAACCTGACCTTTGACCAGAGAACTCCGCCGCCGATCTCCATTGTTCCAGGTGTGTTTTTCCTCCTCATTGTAGATCCATGTCTTCTAGGGTTCTTCCTCGCGCTTCCGCCATTAGAACCTCCATGAGAGCTTCGCCTTGTACACAGAATTTTTAACCTTTACGTCCTGCCCTTAGATCCTGCCTTTATTTTGCTGCTTCTGCTTCAGATCTCATTACTTTACATAACCTGTAGATTCATCCGCTCCGTCTATTCACCCTTATAGTTCTTCCCGTATCTTTACGTATTTATTTTTCCTTTTTTCTTGCATATTCAGATCTGTTCTGCCCTAGTTGTCTGTCAAAACTTGTTTCTTTCCCTTTGTAAATCTGCTAAGTACTTCGGTTTATACTGTCATGCTCTGTTCCTGTAAAACATTTGAAGTTGAACGTGACGGTTTAGCTGTTCCTCTTTTGCTGTCATGAACCGGTAGTGACATAGCTCCCTGTTATTGCCGGTTTAACCATATCATTAGTCCTCTGTCTAAACCGTTGCGTAATCTTCGTAGATATTTTCTGGTTTACCCTGCTGTCCTCGCATAATCCGGTTTACACTTTATCTTTTTCAGTACTTGTCCTTCTATTGCTATGGCCAAGCAGTTTGTCTCTTGTGATTGGGTCCCTTCCATCATCACGGAAGAAGACCTGGTAAAAATTGCTGAAATTGGTACTTTAGGCCCTCGATCCGTTTTGAAGTGGCGGGCTCTAGGAGATGAATGCCCTCCTACTCCCAGGCAAGGGGAGGTTATTGTTTTCTTTGACCACATAGCTCGAGGCTTCACCCCCCCCCCCCGGTTCAAAGTTTTTCCGGGACGTTCTTGCTGCCTTCCAACTCCACCCTCAGGACATTGGGCCCAACTCCATTTCAAATATCTGTGATTTCCAAGTCTTCTCAGAGGTATATCTGCAAGAAGAACCGTCTGTTGATCTATTCCGGGACTTTTTTCACCTGAACTGGCGTATGGAATTCACCAGCGGACCGCATCAAGAACTCGGCGGGGTGAGCATCCAGAAAAGGAGAGACGTTGTCTTTCCTCACGCCGCTTTACACACGCACCCAAAGGAGTGGAACAAATCATGGTTTTACTGTGTTGACACTTCTCCTGAAGGGGAGAACCCCCTGCCGGGTTATCGCGAGCACCGTATTCCGGAGAATCATCCTCTCCCGCAACGACTCAGATCTGTTGAACGGACCCGGTTTGCATCTCAGTTCTCCAGACTAAAAGCTTTCATGGCCAATGGTTTAATTGGAACCGACTTTATGCGCTGCTGGCTCTCTTGGAGTATCCTTCCCTCGAGCCGGCGATCACAGTTGATGTGCCAATATTCTGGTAAACTGGACGACCCTCAACGGTTTACCAAGGATAAGCTTTCTGAATCGGAGGTTATTGAATCGGCTAAGAAGATGCTCAACGTCTCCTTAGCAGACTGCAGCAAAGTCGGATTAGCCCCATATTACAAGAAGAACAAGCTGCCTGCGGTAATCTTTGCTTTCTTGTATATATTGCTTGATCCGTTTATATAAATCGTCCTCTAACTTTCTCTTTTTGTTCAAATGGGCTGATGATCCCTTCTGGAAAAGGAAACCTGTGGAGAAGCCCGGCAAACAAGCACGCCGGAAGACTTTTGCTAACAAGAAAAGAAAAGCAGTCGTTGGCACTAGCTCTCCTGCTGAGGATGATGATCCGGATTCCGAGGTATGAATTAATCCGGTTTTAATATGATTGCTTGTACTCACC
Organism: Secale cereale; assembly: GCA_902687465.1. Classification (NCBI taxonomy): domain Eukaryota; kingdom Viridiplantae; phylum Streptophyta; class Magnoliopsida; order Poales; family Poaceae; genus Secale; species Secale cereale. The sequence goes on from LR738709.1 coordinate 516,081,757, forward strand.
TCTGTGTCTAATGATAACTTTCCACAGGAGCTGGCTGAAGGTGATAATCCGGCCGAAGTTGAGGTAACTATCCTTTCCTCCGATTCAGAACCACTCCCACAAAAAAGTCGTCGGACAGTCCGGAAATATCAATTTTCTCATCCTTATGCTCAATTGGATCCTAATTTTCTTTTGAAGAAACAACAACATGAAGCTCTTCGCCGGACCACTCGCCATAGCGGCTTGGCAGTGGAATCATCCGGAATTTCTCTCACTCCGGCTCGGAAGCGCCGCACTGAGGTGATACTTTCTCCGACCCTCCTTCATCCCAAGGCCGGGCTTATCCGCAAACCTCTTAAACCATCTGACCCTGATTATTAGGAAACTCCATTATCTTCCTCTGGTGAATCGACTGCTACGCAACTTCCCCCACTTAAAACTGTTCCAGGGTAAGTTCTTTTAACTTCTCCGGTTTATGATTACCTTTTGTTTCATAATCTTAACTCAGTTTGCCAACTTCTTCCAGCAAACCAAAGCCTAGCAAGAAACTCAAAACCAATAAACCCACTGCGGAGACTACTGTTAATGATCCGGCGGCTGATCCGGCGACAACCGTCCCTCCAGAGGGCGAGCCCACAACTCTTGAAAATCCTGCCCCTACGGATCATATCTCAGTACCCGAGAACCCTACTGCTGATGATATCCACAATCCGCCAAGTCCTGCCCGGGTCAACTCTCCTCAAGTCAATCCGGCTTCTCCTAGTCCGGTTCATACTGCGACTCCACCAACTGCACCTGCTTCTCCCGAAGTTGTAGTGACTGGGGCTGCTTTCGTTGCTCCGGCTGAGCCCACCGTTTTAGCCAAGCATACGGCTAAAACGGAGAAGCTATATAAGGAGAAGGGCAAATGGAGTACTGAATTATCCAATCTTGCTGATATGAGTGCCCAAGAAATCTATTCTGGGTACTTAAACCGGCTCCACAGCAGCCGAGACTATGAAGCGAGCTTGGTTAATCTGATGAAAGAAAAATATGAGGTAATCCTTTCCTTCTAACTTTTATGTTCTTGATATGTCTCTATCTCATAGTAGCCCCAAGTTCCGGTTTAGCTGCATGTTGAAGGTGATCCAGAACTTATAACTTGAACAATTTGACCTTACATTAGCCCCCAAGTATCAAGTAGATAACTTGGTTATGTATTTGATGCTTGCAAGAATTTCTTCTGATACTTCAATTATCCATTAGCCCCCAAGTGTCAAGTAGACAACTTGTTTGTGTGCTTGAGACTTGTAACTTTGAACTGCTGTTTTATATTGCTTCAACTGCCCATTAGCCCCCAAGTGTCAAGTAGACAACTTGTTTGTGTGCTTGAGACTTGTCTGATTTTTGCTTCCTGTTACTTGATTATACTTGCAGGCTGACTTAAACCGGAACGCTGATGAGATCAATGAGCTTCGGAGCCGTCTTGCTGAAACAGAGTCTGTCGCTTCAAAAGCCAAGAAAGATCTTCAGGTAAGTTTAAAGACTGCTAAAGATCTGAAAAAATTCTTTGAAGAAGAGCGGACCACTTTTGAGGTTCAGAAGAAAGAGCTGGAGAAAAGGGTTCAGCGTGCTGAGGGGGCGCTTAATCCGGTGACTGAAGAGTTAACCGGTTTAAAGCAGCAAATTGAGTTGATGACTTCTGCAATCTTTGGTAAGTATAATCTGAACTCCTGCTTTATCCTTGCAATCTTCCATCTGTGCCGGTTTAACCGAGATATTTATACGCAGGGCACCGTGTCACCCATCTTGGGGATGATCTACGCAAGAAACTTAAGGCATGATACACTTTGGTCGAGCAGCTGTATTCCGGCGCTCAGAGGATCATCAGTGCAACATCTTTTGGTAAACCGGCCCCCACGACTATCCAAGGTACTTTGGAAAAGTTGTCTGTTCTGCCCGCGCGTCTAGAAGAAGTCAAAAAATCTGCTGCTCGAGGCGGTGCCCTCCTAGCACTTACCAGGGCTAAAGCCTGGGTTCCGGATCTTGATCCGGAAGAAGTTTTGACTGGATTTCCTGATACCAAAGAAGACGGTTCTACTTTTACCGCGAAGGACCTCCACGTCTTGATGAAGGAGATGCGCCCCCTCGCCAGCAAGCTTGCAACTTAATCCAATTTATCCAGGTATCATCCATGATACGACTTGCAAAACGAGCGGGTGGAGCGGCCGGTTTATGACACCGTCAATTTAATCCCGCCGGTTCGCCCTCATACCTTCGCTCCAGATATCGAACCTTCTGAACTTATCAGCGAAGAGATGTACTTCCGGGCTTTGACGAAGATTGATTGGCGTGTTCCGGACTTCCAACCGCTTCAAGAGGACGAAGACATTCCGGATCAAGCTGATGGCCAGCCGTCTCAGCAAGAAGGAGCATAACTCAGAATTTATTGTTGTAATTGCAGTCTCTGCTTTATCAAACAATCTTTTTAACCCGTCAGGCTTGCTATGCCTTGTAATAGGATAGCTGAAAACATGATCCGCTTTGAGCCGGATATTCTGACTTCTGGTTTTAATGTTTGCCAAATTAAATTTCGTCTGATGTCGCTTATCTTGTGTGTCATCTGTACCTACATAAGTAAGACCGAAAATATGTCCTAGCGGTTTACCACTGGACAGATTTAATTGCCCTCATAGTATATCAAACAAGTATATACTTATATCAGAAATAAATTTATACCTGAGACCAAACATGCTCAATACTCTTAATCCGGTAGAATTTAAAATTTCTTGATGAAGATCTTCATGGATCCAAAACCCGGGCTTGATAAAAGATACCGGTTTATATTGTTCTGAAACTTTGTCCAGAAGTTTGTAGCTTGTTGCCTGATGGATGATCCGGGTTATAATGAACATCGGTTTATTCATGCTGGTATTCATGACCTAGACTTTTCACTTTATAGATATATGGTCAGCTTCTGTAGCTGTTCCACTCCGGTTTAAAGAGTTATAAAACATAAACACCAAAGACGCAAATTTGCAAATAAAACCATGTAGTCGAGGCTTTTTAAGAGCTGCCAGGCTCAAAGCAAGGTTCAACCAATCACTGGATGTGGATTATCCATCTTTCCAGAGGCCCTAGACAATCACTGAATGTGGATTATCCATCTTTTCAGAGGGCCGTATGAACCAAAAGAAAAAATTTAGCCAATCACTGGATGTGGATTATCCATCTTTCCAGAGGGCCTAGCCAATCACTGAATGTGGATTATCCATCTTTTCAGAGGGCCGGTGGATGTGGATTATCCATCTTTCCACTTAATAAACCATCATAAACAATTTAGCCAATCACTGGATGTGGATTATCCATCTTTCCAGAGGGCCTAGCCAATCACTTAATGTGGATTATCCATCTTTTCAGAGGGCCGGACGATGGTGCGGGTAAACCCGACTGTTCATATAGTTTTCCCTGGCTTCGTGGAATCATGGGTAGATCTTGAAGCATCCTCTCTTGAACCGGATGTGATCTCATGCTCTTTAGAGAGTTTTATTGCTTCTGTGTATATCCTGCAAAAATCAATTTTAAACTGGCCAATATGTTGAAATATAATATATGATACAACTTGCATGGTTGTCCTCACAAGATATTTGTATTGGAAAAAAGGCTGAGCCCCCGGTTTACCGAGGGTGCCGGTTTATTCATTGATCATAATATATACATAGGATACAGTGGAGCTCATAGCTCAAGTATAGTAGGGCCGTAGGTGGGCGATGTTCAATGGCCTCTTCGTCTCCTCTTCTGATGTCCGTGATTCCTTGTGTTCTCGAACGTCCACCAGGTAATATGAACCGTTGTGTAGATTCTTACTGACCACAAAGGGCCCTTCCCAAGGTGGGGATAGCTTGTGCATATCTGTTTGATCTTGGATGAGCCGGAGTACCAAGTCGCCCTCCTGGAACGTCCTTGTTTTGATCCGGCGGCTGTGATATCGGCGCAAGTCTTGTTGATAAATTGCAGATCGTGCCACAGCTATATCACGCTCTTCGTCTAGCCAGTCCAAACTGTCTTGCCTTGCTTGCTCGTTGGCCGCTTCAACATAAGCCGTCACCCTTGGTGAATCATGACGGATATCACTTGGAAGGACTGCTTCAGCACCATAGACCATGAAGAAAGGTGTGTAACCTGTGGACCGGTTTGGTGTAGTGTTGATACTCCAAAGAACAGATGGTAACTCCTCAACCCAACATCCTGGGGTTCTCTGCAAAGGAGTCATAAGCCGGGGCTTGATACCTCGTAAAATCTCCTGATTTGCCCTTTCGGCCTGACCATTAGATTGGGGATGGGCCACAGAAGATACATCCAAGCGAATATGTTCTCGTTGACAGAATTCTTCCATCTCACCCTGATATAAATTGGTGCCATTGTCTGTGATGATGCTGTGCAGAAAGCCAAACCGGAAAATTACCTTTTTGATGAATTTGACTGCCGTCGCCGCATCACACTTGCTTATAGGCTCTGCTTCAATCCATTTTGTAAACTTATCCACTGCTACTAGTAGATGAGTTTTCTGGTCTTGGGATCGCTTGAAGGGTCCAACCATATCAAGCCCCCAAGTCGCAAACGGCCAAGTTATTGGTATCATCCGAAGTTCCTGCGCCGGAACTAGAGCACGTCTCGAAAATTTCTGACTAGCATCACACTTCCGGACCAGATCCGCCGCATCAGCATGAGCGGTTAACCAATAAAAACCATGCCAGAACGCTTTAGCCACCAATGATTTTGAACCGGCATGATGACCACAATCCCCTTCATGGATCTCGCGAAGAATCTCACAACCTTCCTCAGCTGACACACAACACTGAAATACTCCAAAAGTACTGCGATGATGAAGCTCTCCGTTTGCAATTGTCATGGACTTAGAACGCCGGATTATCTGCCGTGCTTCTTCTTCATCATCCGGTAGCTCTCCTCGACTCAGATATGCCAAATAAGGCAGCGTCCAATCCGGAATAACATGAAGCGCTGCAACTAACTGTGCCTCCGGATCAGGAACAGCTAGGTCTTCCTCCGATGGTATTTGAACCGAAGGACTGTGCAATTCATCCAAAAAAGTATTTGGTGGCACCGGTTTACGTTGAGAGCCCAGCCGGCTTAGAGCATCGGCCGCTTCGTTCCGTCGCCGGTCTATATGATCCACTTGATACCCTTTGAAATATCCTGCAACTGCTTCAACTTCTCGTCTATAAGCTGACATGAGGGGATCTCTTGAATCCCACTTGCCTGAAACTTGCTGTGCCACCAGATCTGAATCGCCAAAACATTTGACGCGGCTCAAGTTCATCTCCTTCGCCATCCGCAAGCCATGAAGTAATGCTTCATATTCCGCTGCATTGTTAGTACAAGGAAACAATAGGCGGAGGACGTAACAAAATTTATCACCTCGGGGGGAAGTTAAGACAACTCCAGCCCCCGAGCCTTCCAACTGTCTTGAACCGTCAAAGTGAATTGTCCAGTACGTAAGATCCGGCTTCTCCTCAGGGGTTTGTAACTCTGTCCAATCATTGATGAAATCCACCAATGCCTGAGATTTTATAGCGGTGCGTGGCACATACTTTAATTCATGTGGGCTGAGCTCAATGGCCCATTTTGCTACTCTGCATGTAGCTTCCCTGTTCTGGATTATGTCCCCCAACGGTGCTGAACTAACCACGGTTATTGAATGACCTTGGAAATAGTGTTTCAGCTTTCGGTTTGCCATGAACACACCATACACCAGCTTCTGCCAATGTGGGTACCTCTGCTTGGATTCAATGAGTACTTCACTCACGTAATAAACCGGGCGCTGAACCGGGTGTTCCTTTCCTGCTTCCTTGCGCTCAACCACAATTGCGACACTGACTGCCCGTGCATTGGCAGCGACGTATAACAGCAACGGCTCCTTATCAACAGGGGCAGCCAAGACCGGCGGTTTCGCCAGTTGCCGCTTCAGATCCTCAAACGCCGCGTTCGCCTCATCACTCCATATAAACCGGTCTGTTTTCCTCAGCATCTGGTAAAGTGGGATCGCCTTCTCTCCCAAACGGCTGATGAACCGGCTTAATGCTGTGATCCGGCCAACGATACGCTGAACATCGTTGATGCAAACCGGTTTAGTCAAAGATGTGATGGCCTTGATCTTCTCCGGATTAGCTTCTATTCCTCTGTTTGAGACCAAGAATCCCAGTAACTTACCTGCCGGAACACCAAAAGCACACTTCTCCGGATTAAGCATCATCTTATAAGCTCGAAGATTGTCAAAAGTTTCTCTAAGATCCTCTATCATTGTCTCTTTTTTCCTTGATTTAACCACAATATCATCCACGTAGGCATGAACATTCCTCCCTATCTGCCCCTTAAGACAATTCTGAACGCAACGCTGATAAGTTGCTTGAGCACTCTTAAGCCCAAAAGGCATAGACACATAGCAAAAAGCACCAAAAGGGGTTATGAAAGCTGTCTTCTCTTGGTATTTAACTGCCATCTTGATCTGGTGATATCCTGAATATGCATCCAAAAAACTTAGCCGCTCACATCCCGCTGTGGCATCGATAATCTGATCAATGCGAGGGAGAGCAAAAGGATCAGTTGGGCAAGCTTTATTGAGGTCTGTGTAATCCACACACATTCTCCACTTCCCATTCTTCTTTAACACCAGCACCGGATTAGCCAACCACTCCGGATGAAAGACTTCCACTATGAACCCTGCGGCCAAAAGCCTGGCCACTTCTTCTCCTATAGCCTTGCGCCTCTCTTCATTGAAGCGGCACAAATATTGTTTAACCGGTTTATATTTTGGATCAATGTTAAGGCTGTGCTCAGCGAGTTCCCTCGGTATACCTGGCATGTCAGAAGGCTTCCATGCAAAGATATCCCGGTTCTCATGGATGAACTCGATGAGCGCGCTTTCCTATTTGGGATCAAGGTTAGCACTGATAGTGAACTGCTTGGACGAATCACCTGGCACAAAATCAACTTGCTTGGTCTCTTCCGCCGATTTAAACTTTAACGCTGGATCATGCTCTGTAGTTGGCTTCTTCAGCGGAGTCATATCTGCCGGATCAACATTATCTTTATAAAACTTCAACTCTTCTGTGGCACATACTGCCTCTACATAGGCCGCATCCCCCTCTTCACACTCCACTGCTATTTTGCGACTTCCATGAACCGTGATCGTGCCCTTGTGACCCGACATTTTGAGTTGCAGATAAACATAACATGGCCTAGCCATAAACTTGGCATAAACCATCCTCCCAAACAGAGCGTGATAAGGGCTTTTAATCTTGACGACTTCGAAAGTTATCATCTCTGACCTGGAATCATGCTCATCTCCAAAGGTAACTTCCAAATCAATATTTCCAACTGGATAAGCTGACTTACCTGGGACCACCCCATGGAACACCGTGTTCGATTGTCTTAGTTTCTTATCCGTCAGGCCCATACGACGGAAAGTCTCATAGTACAAGATGTTGATGCTGCTACCACCGTCCATAAGAACCTTAGTGAACTTATAACCTCCCACCTGAGGTGCCACCACCAAGGCCAAGTGGCCCGGATTATCCACCCGCATCGGGTGGTCTTCCCTACTCCATATAATGGGCTGTTCTGACCATCGCAGAAATTGCGGCGTTGCCGGTTCAACCGCGTTAACTGCCCGTTTCAAAACCTTCTGATCCCGTTTACACAGACTTGTGGTGAAGACATGGTATTGCCCACTTCTCAATTCCTTCGGATTACTCTGATATCCGGATTGCGGCTGCTGTTGCTGACGCTGCTGGTTCCCCTAATTATTGTAATTCCCTTGGCCCTGCTGCTGATTGCTTTGGTTATTGTAATTACCTTGGCCATGCTGCTGACTGCCTTGGTTATTGTAACCACCCTGGTTACGCGGCTGATTGCCCTGGTTATTATAACTTCCTTGACTATTTTGATTACCAGCCCGGCTTTGATAACCACTGTTATTGCCCCTATATCCTGATCCTGAGCTGCTCCCCTGATGACCCGGACCATAAAACCCTGGACCTGAACCGCCATTTGGAGGCCTGTCATGAGGATTAAAGCAGCCCACTATCGCTTCCATAAGGGGCCTGCACTCTCTTATAGTGTGTTTTGCCGGTCGATTTCTCGAGACATGCTTCGGACAAGGCTGATCTAACTCTTGGTCCCAGCTAACAGCCCCTCCGCCGGTTTGTGGAGGTGGGTTGCCCATGCTGCGCTGAAAACCCCCTTGAACTTGAGTATTGGCCACGAAGTCAGAGCCGCCTTCTGCCTTTCGTTTGCCCAAGAAACTTGTAGTAGCCGGATTAACTTGCGCCGGTTTACCAGGCTTATTAACCACACGCGCATCCGCCGGAGCAGGTGAAGCAAGGGAGAGACCCGAATGACAAAGAGAAAGTATGAATATATGGCATCAAATAACTCGGTATATGAAAGTGAAGAAGGAACAATGTTAGGAATAGGAAAATAATACTTGGGCCATAAATAATGATAAAGAAAATAGAGCCGGAATTCACCTCGCCCACAGGAAGCAATTTATCTCGTGCTCTCCTCCTCCTTTGTGTTCCAATTCCATCGTCTTTCCATAGAGCATCCAGCGTCATCTTTGAACCAATAGACTCTAGAGAGTAGTAACACAACATTGTCATTTCAATTAGCATCAATTAGGATCATTTAGTGGGATACACACTTTTAGATTGTTTACACTTTGTGTGCTCTGTGCAGTTTGGTATCTTCTGTTTACCCAAGCATGTTGTCATTCCTCTACACAACCATCCCAGGATAACCGTCTTCAGCAAGATGCTTTTTGGTTCCATGCACCTCAAGTTGTATGATTGGGCTAGAAGTAACTCATAGGCTGGCACTAACACGCTCACCACCTCAGATGTTAGGTTAATAGTAGTGTCATTCCCCGCCCCTCTATTTCCTCCTTTTTTGAGGGATGCTCCTATCGTTGAGAATTCATTAGCTGGCCTATTTCTTTTCCTGACCACTCACTTCAGGGTCTCGTTTGGAAAAGATAAACACAAACACAACCTGCATTGCTTCACGGCGTTCACCCCTTGCACTGTTCTTCACGTGATGGGACCCTCGTACAACCACGTCGTTGGTACGTACTGCGCGTACACCGAGTCCCCATCCGCAAACACAGCTGGTTAGTGTTTTCTTCCAGTCTTGACTCCGTTTATGAAGAACATCTGGATGCTTGCTTCTGCTGCTCGTTGACGAAAATGTCATCTGGTTTTAGGCGTGACGACATGTGGTACTCCTGGCTCAAGGAGATCCCGAACAACTTCCATATGAAAGGCGTAACGATGCAGCGGCGCTTCATCGTCTATGAAAGGCATAACTATGCCGCGATGCTTCATCATCTAGGAACCTTCTTGACCATTGTTACCATCATCTGAACGACACTCCGTCTAGTCTGTTGTACATAACTGTTGTAACCTACGAAAGGCATGCAGCCAGTCAGTCCAACCTAGCTCTCACCAGGCTAGCTAATTGTTTTATTTTTACCCTTATTCTTTGGGGTTGAAACTATCTCATGTCATCCATCATCTTGTTGTCTTGCGTCGAGATTTTCTTGTCGGCCTAGTGTGAGGGGGCGTGGTCGCTCTTTTGTGTTTCCGTGTTGTGCAAGCAGGCGTGTTGTTTTTGCAGCAGGAGTGTTTTTTACGGTGACCATGTACCCAATCAACCTAGAGCGATGTTGAAATCAAACAGTCACGCATGTTTCATCGTTGCTTCTTTCTTTTTCCATGAGGTTGGTTTCACTTTCTTATAATTTTGTTTCTTCGGGCATCATCTGGTTAGTTGTCTCGTCCTGGTGCTCTTTTTGGAGGCAAAATGTTTGTTTTCTTAGTGGAAAGGCTCTAGTCAAATACCTCGACGCTTTCCAATCGCTAATACATAAAGCCCGATAAGCATGTCTTGGGTTGGTACGCAAATAGGATCCCCAATAGCGGGAGATAAGAGATTCATATGAGAAAACATAAGTAAATAGGCTTCTGCATGAGCTTCCAAGGATAAAGGTAGATGAACAGCCATTTGATCTCCATCAAAGTCCGCATTGAAACCCTTACACACTAATGGGTGTAAAGAAATAGTACGCCCCTCTATTAAAGTGTGTTGAAAGGCATGTATGCCTAATCTATGCATGGTAGGTGCTCTACTTAACAGTACAGGATGTCCCCGCATAACTTCTTGAAGTATTTCCCATACAATGGGTTAATGGTAGCATGCCTCCTATTTATGATGATTATATTGATAAAAGTGGATTTGGAGAGGTCATGACTTTATTTAGTGATGAATCCACTACTTTGGAGGATGTTTCAATTGAATATGATAACAAAGTTGCTATCTATGATGATTATGGTGATCACATGTATGCTATATTCAATAATTATAACCATGAAACTTTTCATCATGATTTTAATTTTCAATCTCATGATAGTTATTTTGTTGAGTTTGCTCCCACTACTATTCATGAGAATAAATTTGCTTATGTGGAGAGTAGCAAAATTTCTATGCTTTTGCATCATGAAAAGAATGATTTATGTGATGGATATATTGTTGAATTCATTCATGATGCTACTTAAAATTACTATGAGAGAGGAACATATGCTTGTAGGTATTGCAATAATATCAAGTTTCCTCTTTATGTGTTGAAAATCTTGAAGTTTTGCTTGTTTTGCCTTCGTATGCTAGTTGATTCTTGTTCTCATAAATTGTTTGCTCACAAAATCCCTATGCATAGGAAGTGGGTTAGGCTTAAATGTGCTAATCATATGCTTCATGATGCTCTCTTTGTGTTTCAATTCATATCTTTCATGTGAGCATCATTAAATCATCATGCCTGGCTAAAAGGCATTAAAGAAAATCGCTTGTTGGGAGACAACCCAACACTTATACCTACTGTTTTTGTGTGTTAACATGGTTAAGCTACTGTGGTAATAATGTTTTACATGTTTTGTTTCAATAAAGTGCCAATTAAAACTTTTGGGATAGTGTGGGTGATAGTAGATTTGATCTTGCTGAAAAACAGAAACTTTTGCGCTCACGAATGTTTTTCTCATTTTTTACATAAGAGTGTTTTTGAGTTGATTATTTTTGAATAAGATTGGTATACAAGTTTCCTACGTTATCATATTTTTTTCAGAATTTTTAGAGTTGAATAAGTATGGTGGTTGTCCAGATCATTACAGATTGTTCTGTTTTTGACAGATTCTGTTTTCAATGCATAGTTTGCTTGTTTTCTAGTTTCTATGGCTTATATTGGTCAATATAAATTGTAGAAATAATATGGTACAGTAGGCATTGTGTGAGAACAATTATGAATCTTGTCTTTGACAGTAACCAAAGTGAATGATTTGTTTTATCATACTAACCCATCTCACGAAGTTCCGTTAAGTTTTGTGTGATTGAAGTTTTCAAGTTTTGGGTGAGATATCGATACGAGGAGAATAAGGAGTGGTAAGACCCTAAGCTTGGGGATGCCCAAGGCACCCCAAGGTAATATTCAAGTAATACCCAAGAAAATAAGCTTGGGGATGCCCCGGAAGGCATCCCCTCTTTTGTCGTCAACATTATCGGTAACCTCACTTGAAGTTGTATTTTTATTCGTCACATGATATGAGTTTTGCTTGGAGTGTCATTTTCTTTTGTTAGGACTTGCTTGCTGGTGTTTAGAATAATGTTGTGTATCTTTTATTTCAATAAAAATGTCAAGTATAGCCTTTGCCATGCTTATTTTGCAAGTTTACATGTTGCTGTTTAAAAATAGAAAGTTTGTCGCTGTTGTAAAAATTCCCGAGAAAAATCAGAATGTGATAAAAGGTTGAAACTTTTTGCAAAGCAAGCTATGATAAATTTCCTACAGCATGTTAAATTTTCAAAAAAAATGAGTTAGGGAAGTATGGATCCTCTTGCATTCTTTACAGACTATATTGTTTTGGCACATTGCTGATATGTTTGCATTGTTTGCATATGTTTGTGTGTTTAATGATTCTATTTGAGGATAGGAGTATTAAATATGCAGAGGCATTTAGTATGCAATGGTAAATTATAATTTTAGTGATTTTCTACACTAGAGGATGATAAGGTTTTGCATTGATTTATACTAACTTATCTCACGAGTTCTTGTTGAGTTTTGTGTGGATGAAGCTTTTGAGATTTAGTAAAACTGTGATATGAGAATAATTAAGGAGACACAAAAGCTCAAGTTTGGAGATGCCCAAGGCACCCCAAGATAATATTTCAAGAAGTCTCAAGCATCTAAGCTTGGGGATGCCCTGATAGGCATCCCACCTTTCTTCATCAACAATTATCGGTTAGTATTGGTTGATCCTAAGTTTTTCCCTTCTTCACATGAGATGTGCTATTCTTGAAATGTCATTTTATTTTCATTTTGCTTGTTTTTTTAATAAAATACTTAGATCTTAAAGTTTTTTTAAATAAAATAGAGCCCCCAAATAGTTGTCGGGAAGGCTAGGTAAGCGGCATTCACATCCCGTCGACGAAGCTCTTTTCTGGCGCCGCTGCTCTACTATTTCACTTATATCTTTTTTGAGCATGGTGTGCTTTAGTATTTTTGAAGAAATTCTCTCTTGCTTCACTTAAATTAATTTGAGAGAAAGACATATTATGCTCATGATCTTCATTTATATCTTTTTGGAGTAGCTTGTCATTTACTCTTGTGCTTCACTTATATCCTATGAGTAAATTCTTGAATAAATTGAATGTCATGAAGTTGAAATCATATCATGCCTAGTGGTAGCTTCACATTGGATTTAGAAAGTGATATATTTTGAGGCTTGACAATCACAATATTGGTCATACAAGCAATTCACGAATAATTAGTATAAGGAAGAGAATTTTCACATGCAAGTACACTATCTTGGAAATCTTTTGTGATTGTGAGCCCCCATCAAAATATTATATGCCGAAATTGTTGATGTTGGACAAGGAAGACAACGTAATGGTTTATGTTTGTTCATATTCACATAGAAGTTATATTGTCATAGGTCCTTCAACATGTGGTGCTTTCCCCCCATCTTTGCTAGCCAAAAAATCCGCACCAAGTAGAGATACTACTTGTGCATCCAAAAACCCTTAAACCCAAATCTTATCTTCAAGAGTTCACCATACCTACCTAAGGATTGAGTGAGATCCTTTAAGTAAGTTGTCATCGGTGCAATAAGGCAATAAAAAATTCTTCTAAAAGTGTTAGATCATTTAGTGTAAGGGAAAATTGAGCGTTGTACGAACTTGTGATGGCAAAGTAATAAAAGCGATGGACTGCATAATAAAGGTTGCTATCATAAGGGGCAATATAATGTGGTGTTCCTTTGCATTAAGGGGTTGAGCATACAAACAAAAAGCACATGGCAACCTCTGCTTCCCTCTGCGAAGGGCCTATCTTTTACTTTTTAGTATTTAATTTTATGCAAAGAGTCAAAGTTTTTCTCTCTATTCCTTTTTATTTTTTTCTTTTGGCAAGAATCATGTGGTGAGGAAAGATCTAGGCACATATGTTCAGCTGAATATGGGTAGCAAGAGTTATTATTGTTGACATCACCCAAAGGTGAATACGTTGGGAGGCGAAATTACAAGCCCCTATCTTCTATGTGTCCGGTTGAAATGTTTTGCTCATGTGTATGCGGTGAGTGTTAGCAATAATAGAAGACTATATGATGGTTGAGTATGTGGAGCTCTTACTTAAACTCTATTGAATAAGTTGAATTATAATTGCTTGGTGACTGAGAACATAGGTTGTTGAGTTTCAAGAGAATTCATTATGTGAACCTTAACAAGTGAATTGGTTGCTACTCTAACATGAGAAGTTTTATAAGAAATAATTGTTGTTATGATGCTAGGAAAAGTGAATGAAATTGTCATTGAGCAAACTTGTGCACTTTGCTAGCATTCACACTTCATAAATTATTTCTTTTATCATTTACATACTCGAGGACGAGTAGGAATTAAACTTGGGGATGCTGATACGTCTCCAACGTATCTATAATTTATGAAGTATTCATGATGTTATATTATCATTCTTGGATGTTTTACAATCATCTTATAGCAACTTTATATCATTTTTGGGACTAACCTATTGACATATTGCCAAGTGCCAGTTGCTATTTTTTGCTTGATTTTTACATCACAGGAAATCCATATCAAACGGAGTCCAAACACCGCAAACCTTTTTGTGGATTTTTTATGGACCAGAAGACTCCCGATGGGCCAGAGCAACACCTGGGGGTGACCCGAGGGGGCATAACCCACCAGGGCGCACTTGGGGGCCCAGGCGCGCCCAGGTGGGTTGTGCCCACCTCGGTGGCCTCCCGCACCCCTTCTTCGCCCTATAAATTCCCAAATATTATGAAACCCTTTGGGGTGAACCTAGATCAGAAGTTTCGCTGCCGCAAGGCTCTGTAGTCCACGAGATCCAATCTAGAGCCCTTTCCGGCACTCCGCCGGAGGGGGAAATCATCACCGGTGGCCATCTTCATCATCTCGGCGGCCACCATGGTGAGGAGGGAGTAGTACACCCTCGGGGCTGAGGGTTTGTACCAGTAGCTATGTGTTTAATCTCTCTCTCTCTCGTGATCTCGAGATGTCACGCTCTTGATGTTGGTGAACGTAGTATTTTAAAATTTTCCTACGATCACGCAAGATCTATCTACCAGATGCATAGCAACGAGAGGGAAGAGTGCGTCTACGTACCCTCGTAGACCGGGAGCGGAAGCGTCAAGTGACGCGGTTGATGTTGTCGAACTTCTTCGCGATCCAACCGATCAAGCACCAAACGTACGGCACCTCCACGTTCAGCACACGTTCAGCTTGATGACGTCCCACGAGCTCTTGATCCAGTTGAGCTTCACAGGAGAGTTTCGTCAGCACGACGGCGTGGTGACGGATATGATGTGTTCACCGGCGCAGGGCTTCGCCTAAGCTCCGCGACGGTATGACCGAGGTGTGATTCTGTGGAGGGGGGCACCGCACACGGCTAAAACAATTCAACTTGTGTGTCTTTGGGTGCCCCCCTGCCCCCGTATATAAAGGATCAGGGGAGGGAGGCCGGCCGGCCCTTCCTGGTGCGTCTAGGGAAGGAGTCCTACTAGGAATAGGATTGCAATCCTATTCCTAGTAGGATTCACCAAAAGGAAGAAGGGGGAAAGGAATAGGAGAGGTGGCGCCCCCCCCCCCCCAATCCTAGTCCAACTAGGAACCCTAGGTGGGGGCGCCGGCCAGCCCTATGGGCTGCCTCTCTCTTTCCCTTTAGGCCCACTATGGACCATCCCCTCTCGTAGGGGGTTCCGGTAACCCCCTCCGGCATTCCCGATAAATCCGAAACTTTTTCGGTATACTTCCGGTGTCCGAATATAGCCGTCCAATATGTCAATCTTTATGTCTCGGACATTCTGAGACTCCTCGTCATGTCCGTGATCTCATCCGGGACTCCGAACTACCTTCGGTACATCAATACTCATAAACTCATAATACCGATCGTCATCAAATGTTAAGCGTGCGGACCCTACGGGTTCGAGAACTATGTAGACATGACCGAGACTCATCTCCGGTCAATAACCAATAGCGGAACCTGGATGTTCATATTGGCTCCTACATATTCTACGAAGATCTTTTATCGGTCAGAACCGCATAACTACATACGTTGTTCCTTTTGTCAAATGGTATGTTACTTGCCCGAGATTCGATCGTCGGTATCTCTATACCTAGTTCAATCTCGTTACCGGCAAGTCTCTTTACTCGTTCCGTAACACATCATCTCGTGACTAACTCATTAGTCTTTTGCTTGCAAGGCTTATTGTGATGTGTGTTACCGAGAGGGCCCAGAGATACCTCTCCGACACTCGGAGTGACAAATCCTAATCTTGATCTATGCCAACACCACGAATACTTTCGGAGACACCTGTAGAGCATCTTTATGATCACCCAGTTACGTTGTGACGTTTGATAGCACACAAGGTGTTCCTACGGTATTCGGGAGTTGCATAATCTCATAGTCATAGGAACATGTATAAGTCATGAAGAAAGCAATAGCAGTAAAACTAAACAATCATAGTGCTATGCTAACGGATGGGTCTTGTCCATCACATCATTCTCCTAATGATGTGATCCCGTTGATCAAATGACAACTCATGTCTATGGCTAGGAAACATAACCATCTTTGATCAATGAGCTAGTCTAGTAGAGGCATACTAGGGACATACTGTTTTGTCTATGTATCCACACATGTACTAAGTTTCCGGTTAATACAATTCTAGCATGAATAAAAGAGATTTATCATGATACAAGGAAATACAAGTAACATCTTTATTATTGCCTCTACGGCATATTTCCTTCAGTCTCCCACTTGAACTAGAGTCAATAATCTAGATTACAAAGTGATGATCCTCACACCCATGGAGTCTTGGTGTTGATCATGTTTTGCCCGTGGAAGAGGCTTAGTCAACGGGTCTGCAACATTCAGATCCGTATGTATTTTGCAAATCTCTATGTCTCCCTCCTTGACTAGATCGCGGATGGAATTGAAGCGTCTTTTGATGTGCTTTGTTCTCTTGTGAAACCTGGATTCCTTCGCCAAGGCTATGGCTCCAGTGTTGTCACAAAAGATTTTCATTGGACCCGATGCACTAGGTACTACACCTAGATCGGATATGAACTCCTTCATCCAGACTCCTTCATTTGCTGCTTCCGAAGCAGCTATGTATTCCGCTTCACACGTAGATCCCGCCACGACGCTCTGCTTGGAACTGCACCAACTGACAGCTCCACCGTTCAATAAAAATACATATCCGGTTTGTGACTTTGAGTCATCCGGATCAGTGTCAAAGCTAGAATCGACGTAACCGTTTACGACGAGCTCTTTGTCACCTCCATATACGAGAAACATATCCTTTGTTCTTTTCAGATACTTTAGGATGTTTTTGACCGCTGTCCAGTGATCCACTCCTGGATTACTTTGGTACCTCCCTGCTAGACTTATAGCAAGGAACACATCAGGTCTGGTACACAGCATTGCATACATGATAGATCCTATGGGTGAGGCATAGGGAATGACTTTCATTTTCTCTCTATCTTCTGCAGTGGTCGGGCATTGAGTCTTACTCAACTTCATACCTTGTAAAACAGGCAAGAACCCTTTCTTTGACTGATCCATTTTGAACTTCTTCAAAATCTTATCAAGGTATGTGCTTTGTGAAAGTCCAATTAAGCGTCTTGATCTATCTCTATAGATCTTGATACCTAATATATAAGCAGCTTCACCGAGGTCTTTCATTGAAAAACTTTTATTCAAGTATCCTTTTATGCTATCCAGAAATTCTATATCATTTCCAATCAACAATATGTCATCTACATATAATATTAGAAATGCTACAGAGCTCCCACTCACTTTCTTGTAAATACAGGCTTCTCCAAAAGTCTGTATAAAACCATATGCTTTGATCACCTCATCAAAGCGTATATTCCAACTCCGAGATGCTTGCACCAGTCCATAGATGGATCGCTAGAGCTTGCATACTTTGTTAGCACCTTTTGGATCGACAAAACCTTCTGGTTGCATCATATACAACTCTTCTTTGAGATATCCATTTAGGAATGCAGTTTTGACATCCATTTGCCAGATTTCATAATCATAAAATGCGGCAATTGCTAACATGATTTGGACAGACTTAAGCATCGCTACAGGTGAGAAAGTCTCATCGTAGTCAACTCCTTGAACTTGTCGAAAACCTTTCGCAACAAGTCGAGCTTTGTAAACAGTAATATTACCGTCTGCGTCGGTCTTCCTCTTGAAGATCCATTTATTTTCGATGGCTTGCCGATCATCGGGCAAGTCAACCAAAGTCCATACTTTGTTCTCATACATGGATCCCATCTCAGATTTCATGGCTTCAAGCCATTTTGCGGAATCTGGGCTCATCATCGCTTCCTCATAGTTCGTAGGTTCATCATGGTCTAGTAACATGATTTCCAGAACTGGGTTGCCATACCACTCTGGTGCGGAACGTACTCTGGTTGATCTACGACGTTCAGTAGAAACTTGATCCGAAGTTTCATGATCATTATCATTAACTTCCTCACTAATTGGTGTAGGAATCACTGGAACAATTTCCTGTGATGTACTACTTTCCAATGCGGGAGAAGGTACAATTACCTCATCAAGTTCTACTTTCCTCCCACTCACCTCTTTCGAGAGAAACTCTTTTTCTAGAAAGGATCCGTTCTTAGCAACGAATATTTTGCCTTCGGATCTGTGATAGAAGGTGTACCCAACAACCTCTTTTGGGTATCCTATGAAGACACATTTTTCCGACTTGGGATCGAGCTTATCAGGTTGAAGTGTTTTCACATAAGCATCGCAGCCCCAAATTTTAAGAAACGACAACTTTGGTTTCTTGCCAAACCATAGTTCATAAGGTGTCGTATCAACGGATTTAGATGGTGCCATATTTAACGTGAATGCAGCTGTCTCTAAAGCATAACCCCAAAACGATAGTGGTAAATCGGTAAGAGACATCATTGATCGCACCATATCTAATAAAGTACGGTTACGACGTTCGGACACACCATTACGCTGTGGTGTTCCAGGTGGCGTGAGTTGTGAAACTATTCCACATTGTTTCAAATGAAGACCAAACTCGTAACTCAAATATTCTCCTCCACGATCAGATCGTAGGAACTTTATTTTCTTGTTACGATGATTCTCTACTTCACTCTGAAATTCTTTGAACTTTTCAAATGTTTCAGACTTGTGTTTCATTAAGTAGATATACCCATATCTGCTCAAATCATCAGTGAAGGTCAGAAAATAACGATACCCGCCGCGAGCATCAACACTCATTGGTCCACATACATCAGTATGTATGATTTCCAACAAATCTGTTGCTCGCTCCATAGTTCCGGAGAACGGAGTTTTAGTCATCTTGCCCATGAGGCATGGTTCGCAAGCACCAAGTGATTCATAATCAAGTGATTCCAAAAGTCCATCTTTATGGAGTTTCTTCATGCGTTTTACACCAATATGACCTAAACGGCAGTGCCACAAATAAGTTGCACTATCATTATTAACCTTGCATCTTTTGGTTTCAATATTATGAATATGTGTATCACTACAATCGAGATCCAATAAGAATAGACCACTCTTCAAGGGTGCATGGCCATAAAAGATATTATTCATTAAAATGGAACAACCATTATTCTCTGATTTAAATGAATAACCGTCTCGCAATAAACAAGATCTAGATATAATGTTCATGCTTAACGCTGGCACCAAATAACAATTATTTAGGTCTAAAACTAATCCCGAAGGTAGATGTAGAGGTAGCGTGCCGACGGCGATCACATCGACTTTGGAACCGTTTCCCACGCGCATCGTCACCTCGTCCTTAGCTAATCTTCGTTTAATCCGTAGTCCCTGTTTCGAGTTACAAATATTAGCAACCGAACCTGTATCAAATACCCAGGTACTACTACGAGCATTAGTAAGGTACACATCTATAACATGTATATCACATATACCTTTGTTCATCTTGCCATCCTTCTTATCCGCCAAATACTTGGGGCAGTTCCGCTTCCAGTGTCCAGTCCCCTTGCAGTAGAAGCACTCAGTTTCAGGCTTGGCTCCAGATTTGGGTTTCTTCGTGGAAGTAGCAACTGACTTGCTATTCTTTTTGAAGTTCCCTTTCTTTCCCTTGCCCTTTTTCTTGAAACTAGTGGTCTTGTTAACCATCAACACTTGATGCTCCTTTTTGATTTCTACCTCCGCAGCTTTGAGCATAGCGAAGAGCTCGGGAATTGTCTTTTGCATCCCTTGCATGTTATAGTTCATCACGAAGCCCTTATAGCTTGGTGGCAGTGATTGAAGAACTCTATCAATAACACTATCCTCGTCAACTTTGCAACCAAGTTGAGTCATATGATTGTAGTACCCAGACATTCTGAGCAAGTGTTCACTGATAGAACTATTCTCCTCCATTTTGCAGCTGTAGAACTTATTGGAAATCTCATATTTCTCAATTTGGGCATTTTCTTGAAATATTAACTTCAACTCCTGGAACATCTCATATGGTCCATGACGTTCAAAACGTCGTTGAAGTCCCGGTTCTAAGCCGTAAAGCATGGCACACTGAACTATCGTGTAGTCATCAGACCGCGACTGCCAGACGTTCAAAGCGTCTGCATTAGCGGAAGGGGACTTGTCACCTAGCAGTGCTTCAAGGACATAATTCTTCTGTGCAGCAATGAGGATAATCCTCAGGTTACGGACCTAGTCCGTGTAATTGCTACCATCATCTTTCAACTTAGCTTTCTCTAGGAATGCATTAAAATTCAAAGGAACGGTAGCACGGGCCATTGATCTACAACGACATAGATATGCAAAACTATCAGGACTAAGTTCATGATAAATTAAAGTTCAATTTAATCATATTAATTTAAAGAACTCCCACTTAGATAGACATCCCTCTGGTCATCTAAATGATCACGTGATCCAAATCAACTAAACCATGTCCGATCATCACGTGAGATGGAGTAGTTTTCAATGGTGAACATCTTATGTTGATCATATCTACTATATGATTCACGCTCGACCTTTCGGTCTCTAGTGTTCCGAGGCCATATCTGTATATGCTAGGCTCGTCAAGTTTAACCCGAGTATTCTGCGTGTGCAAAAATGGCTTACACCCGTTGTATTTGAACGTAGAGCTTATCACACCCGATCATCACGTGGTGTCTCGGCACGACGAACTTTCGCAACGGTGCATACTCAGGGAGAACACTTATACCTTGAAATTTAGTAAGGGATCATCTTATAATGCTATCGTCATACTAAGCAAAATAAGAAGCATAATAAGATAAACATCACATGCAATCAAAATATGTGACATGATATGGCCATCATCATCTTGTGCTTTTGATCTCCATCTCCAGAGCACCGTCATGATCACCTTCGTCACCGGCTTGACACCTTGATCTTCATCGTAGCATCGTTGTCGTCTCGCCAACTATTGCTTCTACGACTATCGCTACCGCTTAGTGATAAAGTAAAGCAATTACATGGCGATTGCATTTCATACAATAAAGCGACAACCATATGGCTCCTGCCAGTTGCCGATAACTTTACAAAACATGATCATCTCATACAAAACCGTATAACTCATCATGTCTTGACCATATCACATCACAACATGCCCTGCAAAAACAAGTTAGACGTCCTCTACTTTGTTTGTTGCAAGTTTTACGTGGCTGCTACGGGCTTTAGCAAGAACCGTTCTTACCTACGCATACAAAACCACAACGATGTTTCGTCAAGTATGTGCTGTTTTAACCTTCACAAGGACCGGGCGTAGCCACACTTGATTCAGCTAAAGTGAGAGAGACAGACACCCGCCAGTCACCTTTAAGTAACGAGTGCTCGTAACGGTGAAACCAGTCTCGCGCAAGCGTACGCGTAATGTCGGTCCGGGCCGCTTCATCTCACAATACCGCCGAAGCAAAGTATGACATGCTGGTAAGCAGTATGACTAGTATCGCCCACAACTCATTGTGTTCTACTCGTGCATATCATCTACGCATAGACCTGGCTCATGATGCCACTCTTGGTGAACGTAGTATTTTAAAATTTTCCTACGATCACGCAAGATCTATCTACCAGATGCATAGCAATGAGAGGGAAGAGTGTGTCTACGTACCCTCGTGGACCGGGAGCGGAAGCGTCAAGTGACGCGGTTGATGTTGTCGAACTTCTTCGCGATCCAACCGATCAAGCACCGAACGTACGGCACCTCGGCGTTCAGCACACGTTCAGCTTGATGACGTCCCACGAGCTCTTGATCCAGTTGAGCTTCACGGGAGAGTTTCGTCAGCACGACGGCGTGGTGACGGATATGATGTGTTCACCGGCGCAGGGCTTCGCCTAAGCTCCGCGACGGTATGACCGAGGTGTGATTCTGTGGAGGGGGGCACCGCACACGGCTAAAACAATTCAACTTGTGTGTCTTTGGGTGCCCCCCTGCCCCCGTATATAAAGGAGCAGGGGAGGGAGGCCGGCCGGCCCTTCCTGGTGCGGCTAGGGAAGGAGTCCTACTAGGAATAGGATTGCAATCCTATTCCTAGTAGGATTCACCAAAAGGAAGAAGGGGGAAAGGAATAGGAGAGGTGGCGCCCC
Organism: Secale cereale; assembly: GCA_902687465.1. Taxonomy (NCBI): domain Eukaryota; kingdom Viridiplantae; phylum Streptophyta; class Magnoliopsida; order Poales; family Poaceae; genus Secale; species Secale cereale. The sequence continues at coordinate 516,103,940 of LR738709.1, forward strand.
CCCCCCCCCAATCCTAGTCCAACTAGGAACCCTAGGTGGGGGCGCCGGCCAGCCCTATGGGCTGCCTCTCTCTTTCCCTTTTGGCCCACTATGGACCATCCCCTCTCGTAGGGGGTTCCGGTAACCCCCTCCGGCATTCCCGATAAATCCGAAACTTTTCCGGTATACTTCCGGTGTCCGAATATAGCCGTCCAATATATCAATCTTTATGTCTCGGACATTCCGAGACTCCTCGTCATGTCCGTGATCTCATCCGGGACTCCGAACTACCTTCGGTACATCAATACTCAAAACTCATAATACCGATCGTCATCAAACGTTAAGCGTGCGGACCCTACGGGTTCGAGAACTATGTAGACATGACCGAGACTCATCTCTGGTCAATAACCAATAGCGGAACCTGGATGTTCATATTGGCTCCTACATATTCTACGAAGATCTTTTATCGGTCAGAACCGCATAACAACATACGTTGTTCCTTTTGTCAAACGGTATGTTACTTGCCCGAGATTCGATCGTCGGTATCTTTATACCTAGTTCAATCTCGTTTACCGGCAAGTCTCTTTACTCGTTCCGTAACACATCATCTCGTGACTAACTCATTAGTCCTTTGCTTGCAAGGCTTATTATGATGTGTGTTACCGAGAGGGCCCAGAGATACCTCTCCGACACTCGGAGTGACAAATCCTAATCTTGATCTATGCCAACACCACGAATACTTTCGGAGACACATGTAGAGCATCTTTATGATCACCCAGTTACGTTGTGACGTTTGATAGCACACAAGGTGTTCCTACGGTATTCGGGAGTTGCATAATCTCATAGTCATAGGAACATGTATAAGTCATGAAGAAAGCAATAGCAGTTAAACTAAACGATCATAGTGCTATGCTAACGGATGGGTCTTGTCCATCACATCATTCTCCTAATGGTGTGATCCCGTTGATCAAATGACAACTCATGTCTATGGTTAGGAAACATAACCATCTTTGATCAATGAGCTAGTCTAGTAGAGGCATACTAGGGACATACTGTTTTGTCTATGTATCCACACATGTACTAAGTTTCCGGTTAATACAATTCTAGCATGAATAAAAGACATTTATCATGATATAAGGAAATACAAATAACATCTTTATTATTGCCTCTAGGGCATATTTCCTTCAAAGGGATCATCTTATAATGCTACCGTCGTTCTAAGCAAAATAAGAAGCATAATAAGATAAACATCACATGCAATCAAAATATGTGACATGATATGGCCATCATCATCTTGTGCTTTTGATCTCCATCTCCAAAGCATCGTCATGATCACCTTCGTCACCGGCGCGACACCTTGATCTCCATCGTAGCATCGTTGTCGTCTCGCCAACTATTGCTTCTACGACTATCGCTACCGCTTAGTGATAAAGTAAAGCAATTACATGGCGATTGCATTTCATACAATAAAGCGACAACCATATGGCTCCTGCCAGTTGCCGATAACTTTACAAAACATGATCATCTCATACAAAACCGTATAACTCATCATGTCTTGACCATATCACATCACAACATGCCCTGCAAAAACAAGTTAGACGTCCTCTACTTTGTTGTTGCAAGTTTTACGTGGCTGCTACGGGCTTAGCAAGAACCGTTCTTACCTACGCATACAAAACCACAACGATGTTTCGTCAAGTATGTGCTGTTTTAACCTTCACAAGGACCGGGCGTAGCCACACTTGATTCAGCTAAAGTGAGAGAGACAGACGCCCGCCAGTCACCTTTAAGCAACGAGTGCTCGTAACGGTGAAACCAGTCTCGCGTAAGCGTACGCGTAATGTCGGTCCGGGCCGCTTCATCTCACAATACCGCCGAAGCAAAGTATGACATGCTGGTAAGCAGTATGACTAGTATCGCCCACAACTCATTGTGTTCTACTCGTGCATATCATCTACGCATAGACCTGGCTCATGATGCCACTGTTGGGGAACGTAGTATTTTAAAATTTTCCTACGATCACGCAAGATCTATCTACCAGATGCATAGCAACGAGAGGGAAGAGTGTGTCTACGTACCCTCGTAGACCGGGAGCGGAAGCGTCAAGTGACGCGGTTGATGTTGTCGAACTTCTTCGCGATCCAACCAATCAAGCACCGAACGTACGGCACCTCCGCGTTCAGCACACGTTCAGCTTGATGACGTCCCACGAGCTCTTGATCCAGTTGAGCTTCACGGGAGAGTTTCGTCAGCACGACGGCGTGGTGACGGATATGATGTGTTCACCGGCGCAGGGCTTCGCCTAAGCTCCGCGACGGTATGACCGAGATGTGATTCTGTGGAGGGGGGCACCGCACACGGCTAAAACAATTCAACTTGTGTGTCTTTGGGTGCCCCCCTGCCCCCGTATATAAAGGAGCAAGGGAGGGAGGCCGGCCGGCCCTTCCTGGTGCGGCTAGGGAAGGAGTCCTACTAGGAATAGGATTGCAATCCTATTCCTAGTAGGATTCACCAAAAGGAAGAAGGGGGAAAGGAATAGGAGAGGTGGCGCCCCCCAATCCTAGTCCAACTAGGAACCCTAGGTGGGGGCGCCGGCCAGCCCTATGGGCTGCCTCTCTCTTTCCCTTTAGGCCCACTATGGACCATCCCCTCTCGTAGGGGGTTCCGGTAACCCCCTCCGGCATTCCCGATAAATCCGAAACTTTTCCGGTATACTTCCGGTGTCCGAATATAGCCGTCCAATATATCAATCTTTATGTCTCGGACATTCCGAGACTCCTCGTCATGTCCGTGATCTCATCCGGGACTCCTAACTACCTTCGGTACATCAATACTCATAAACTCATAATACCGATCGTCATCAAACATTAAGCGTGCGGACCCTACGGGTTCGAGAACTATGTAGACATGACCGAGACTCATCTCCGGTCAATAACCAATAGCGGAACCTGGATGTTCATATTGGCTCCTACATATTCTACGAAGATCTTTTATCGGTCAGAACCACATAACTACATACGTTGTTCCTTTTGTCAAACGGTATGTTACTTGCCCGAGATTTGATCGTCGGTATCTCTATACCTAGTTCAATCTCGTTACCGGCAAGTCTCTTTACTCGTTCCGTAACACATCATCTCATGACTAACTCATTAGTCTTTTGCTTGCAAGGCTTATTGTGATGTGTGTTACCGAGAGGGCCCAGAGATACCTCTCCGACACTCGGAGTGACAAATCCTAATCTTGATCTATGCCAACACCACGAATACTTTCGGAGACACCTGTAGAGCATCTTTATGATCACCCAGTTACGTTGTGACGTTTGATAGCACACAAGGTGCTCCTACGGTATTCGGGAGTTGCATAATCTCATAGTCATAGGAACATGTATAAGTCATGAAGAAAGCAATAGCAGTAAAACTAAACGATCATAGTGCTATGCTAACGGATGGGTCTTGTCCATCACATCATTCTCCTAATGATGTGATCCCGTTGATCAAATGACAACTCATGTCTATGGCTAGGAAACATAACCATCTTTGATCAATGAGCTAGTCTAGTAGAGGCATACTAGGGACATACTGTTTTGTCTATGTATCCACACATGTACTAAGTTTCCGGTTAATACAATTCTAGCATGAATAAAAGACATTTATCATGATATAAGGAAATACAAATAACAACTTTATTATTGCCTCTAGGGCATATTTCCTTCACTTGATATATCATGGGCTTTGTTAACATAGATGGATCGTATGATGTTTCTCCCCTCTCTACTCTTGTTGTGATGAATTGAATCTTTACCCTTTGAAGTTTTGTCATGTCAGATTGAATGTTCAGCTTTGAGAACACATGATGTATGTCTTGCGGTATGAATACTTGAGGTGACAATGGGGTATCATATTGATTCACTTGATGTATGTTATGGCACTCAACTTGTCGATTCCGGTGGTGACATTGGGGTAACCTATGCATAGGGGTTGATGCATGTTTTTATTATCTTTTCTCCGATAGAAACTTTGGGGTATCCTTGTAGTTCTTTGTGTGGATTGAATATTATGATCATGAAGTTGTTTGATGCATATCGTAGAATCAACTCATGGATATTTGTGGTGACATTGGAATATTTAGGTGACATTATAGTTGGTTGATGTGTGTCATATGGTGTTATTTTAGTACGAACTCTTGGTTAGATTGATCGGAAATAATAGCTTTGTGTTATTTTAGTACGAACTCTAGGATAGATTGATCGGAAAGAATAGCTTTGAGGTGGTTTCGTACCCTACAAACAATTTATATCTTTTGTTCTTCGCTAATAGGAACTCGGGAGTGATACTTTATTGCACTTTGAGGGATAATCATATGATCCAACTATGTTAGCATTGTTGAGAGATTGCACTAGTGAAAGTATGCACCCTAGGCCTCATTTTCCATCATTGCAATACCGTTTGTGCTCTGTTTTACTATTTACTACCTTGCTGTTTTTTATTGTTCGCACTACAAAAACTCATATCTACTATCCATATTACACTTGTATCACCATCTCTTCGCCGAACTAGTGCACATATACAATTTGCCATTGTATTGGGTGTGTTGGGGACACATGAGACTTTTTATTATTTGGTTGCAGGGTTGTTTGAGAGAGACTATCTTCATCCTACACCTCCCACAGATTGATAAACCTTAGGTCATCCACTTGAGGGAAATTTGCTATTGTCCTACAAAACTCTGTGCTTGGAGGCCCAACACGAGTCTACAAGAACAAGTTGTGTAGTATACATCACCTATCGCCTTTGAAATGCATCAGGCAATCACCTTGAGCCGAATCCATGGAACGTTGCTAGGCTCCGACGATTCTATGGATAGTTCGGTAGCACCTTTTATTTATATTTCTGTCTAGGTTTCTTCCTTTGTTTTTCTTCCTCTTCATTTTTTTGTTTTTCCTTCCTAGAAAGCGTTCGGCTATACCGAACTGTTAGGGGTGAACATCTTTAAATGTATATACCTCAAGATACCTGGGGGCTTCTATAATGAAGCTTATTATTAAATATTATTGCTTATAGTACTTATGTCGTCTGTTTCATACAGTCTCTTCGCCATTATATGCACCTTTATGGCTTAAGTTTTTGCCAAGCTGGGTTCCCTGGCTCCTGTGTTTATACCCTATGTTCCCGATTATTCGGCTAGGGTGTAAAGGGAGCACCTCTGCGATTGTTACAACCGGGTAATCCGGACCTGTACCTCAGACAGGTGAAGCCGAAAGCTAGCATTATTAAGGGAATCATTGGTCGGCAGACAAACGTCAAATTGCTTTTTTTGCACATAATTTTTCAATATCAAAGGATAGGCTTCATGTAATCCTATCTTTAGGATCAAAGCTTAGGCATGTACAAATATGCATGCCCACCCAGGGAAAGGAACCCTTAATGGAATTATTCTCCCTGGAAGATGTTTCTTATGTTAAATAGTAATATAATATAACTCCCTCAACAAAACTTGTCTGTTCAAGCAAAATGACTGGATTGCCTGGTTTCCGAACATACTAAGTGTTTACCACAAGTATAGCATCCAGAAACACTCCAACCCTTGGGTTCAGGAGGTTGAAGCCGAAGGCCTGCCATGACAATTTTTTTACAAGTTTGGTCGGAGATAAGTTTGATGATAAAGTACATCTCTACATGGAATCAAACGCCTATTCTTTATCTATGCCATCTATAAGACTGTCTAAACTACAGTCTTCTTGCGAAAACTTTGCGGCTATCATTACTTGGTCATACACCAAGCTCACGGGAATTTCTTTTTGTCCGGTCCCCGAGGTCCAACTTGGGCCATATGATTCGGTTCAAGCCCGGCATAGCGTGTCTTCACCATGGCCCGGGCCTCTCGTGCACCTTCTCGGCATGCTCACGCCTTCCATAGCTCAAAGGGACACCGAGCTCCTTTGAATAAGTTTGCCATATCCTCCATAATTTCTGGAGGAGAATCGGATGGCCATAAGGCTTTAGCCATGTTTTTCATGGCTTTCTGAACTCGCTCGTGCACTTTGGAGAGCACTTGTAGCACATCGCCTTGAAATCCGGATACTTCTCCTTCGGGCCGCCCAGTTAACAAACCTGCAGGAATAGCATTGTGAACCTCTGAATCATTGGATAATATGAAAGCTAGTTCAAAGGTCATACTAAATATGCCGCCTTTTAACTTTATATTTTCCTTCAAGGCATCTGATAGTTGGGCCCTTAGGTCCTTTAGCTCTTCGGCTTGCTTAATATTTTCATCTAGCAGTTTGTTCTTTTGATCGATGGTTCATGTTAATACACGCTGACCAGCTGCTTCTGGCCCTTCGGCATGTTTTTTGTCCTCCTGGGCAGCCCTTAGCTTCTCCTCCAGGTGATCTGTCGATTCCGCCACTGAAACTAAAATAATGTATGCTTAAACATCATTGACGGCGAAAATCGTATTTTCCGGACACTATTCATCCTCACCATTAGATCCCTTTTGGGGTTTCTTCAGGTCTTCTAGCTCGGTGGTGACGGCATTCAGCTTGATCCGGTTTGCTTCAAGCTCCTTGGACAACACATCATTCTTTTCCTTGAGAACCTGCAGTCATACCGATCCTTAAATCAGTTGGGCCAACTGCTTCAAGTCTCGAGGGCTACTAACATAGGCTTATTAAATTTACGCAAAGTCTTACACGCATATCCTTTGAAAGTAGGTGAGTCACTCCGGCAAACCCGTCCCGAGCAGCTCAGATATACGCACCCACAGAGCTGAGGGCGTTGAACGCCTCCTTAGTAAATACTAGGTCGCGCATGGCCTCTTTTCACCGCCGATGATTCATCACGCTATCCACTTCGGAATTTGTGATCGATACATTATTCGAATCCTCCTCTGGAGGACAATCAGGTGTTACACCCGTATCGGCTCTTGTCGTTGTTGATGGGCCCGGGGCCGGATTGGTTGGTGTTCGGCCAGTACGGTCCTTGGACACAGTTCGGTGTATGATCCTTCTGGAATAATATGAAAGAAAAAATGTGACAAACCAGCCTTACTACCGGGCACATATTTAAAACTATACCTCTTCGATGAAGGAGGGGGCTCGACGGTGCCCCCCGCTTCCTTTGGCTTTGAAGACTCGCCCTGCGTAGGCGTCATCCTCTTAGAAGATGCCCTTGATGCAGTACGGCGAGCCGAGCACCGCCCCTTTTGAGCACGAGATAGTGCGGTGGGTGAGGCACAAAGGGAAGCCTCTCTTTGAGAGGATGTCTCCTCGGTACTTACATTGGAGGAGGGAAGAAGGCCGGGATAATCAGCTACAATGGCTACTTCTGTACCATCGTGGCTCACCTGATAGAAAACTCCATTAGTGAGTTCTATGAATATATCCAGGTCCTCTTCAAATACTGGATCTTTGTCGCGAACATGGTCCTCTGGCTGCGGGGCAGGGCAATAAACCCCCTCGATAACCTTCCTCCATACCTGTTGTAAACAGCCAAATATAGTTCAATCAGCATATCTCAGTGAAGAATTTGGATAAATCTAGCAATCGAAAAAACTTACCGGGACGATGGGGTTATACATGGAAAAACCTTCCCGGCATTTCAAACGGACAAAGTCTTCTTTCTCCCCCTTATAAAGATCAGCTAAGATGGCAGCCAAGGCGGCTGGGGTATCCGGACCCTCGCGTAGGCAACGAGATGCATCGTCTTGCCCATTATAATGCCACATGGGAAACCCTTTGGACTGGAGTGGCTGAACGCACTGCTTTATCACGATGGCCATTACTTCAATTATCGAAAGTTCGGAGTGGGAAAGCACCCTGATCTTGCTCACTAGCCTCTTAACCTCCTCGCTCCTTTCTTCCTTTGGGCTTTGAGGGCGCCAGTTGAAGCATTTCTTCAAAGGGGCGCTGGAGAATCCGGGAAGACCACGCCGAACTGGATCCGGAAGGGCAACATCTTCGATATAAAACCACTCCGAGGGCCACTCTTCGGGTCCCTTCTTGGGAGTGTCGGACAGGTAACCTGTTCCTGCTATGTGCCACACTTCGGCGCCGCCCACCTCGAATATGGATCCCTTTTGGGACTGAGGGACGAGGCAAAAGAATTTCCTCCATAACTCAAAATGAGCCTCGCAGCCTAAAAATAGCTCGCAAAGAGCAGTGGAACCCGCAATGTGAGAATGTGTAGTTGGAGCCTATAAAACTCCAGGAAACCTCTGAGGAAGGGATGGATTGGAAATCCCACACCTCTCAGAAGGAAGGAAACGAAGCACACCCGCTCCTCTTTAGTGGGGTTGGGGAAATTTTCCGCCAAGGCTTCGCCATCGATCGAAGCTAGTCCAGCCCGGACAGAGACTAGATTCGCGGGAGGGAGATATCCCTCTGTCTGAAGTCTATTCATATGGGCATGGGATACCGAGCAGCTTCCCCAATCGCCTGCTTGATGGCAGTGAGGGCGCGAGGAGGAGCCAGGGGCGCTTGCCATGTTTAGAGGATTTTCCATGGCTGGCTCTAAGGGTTTCTGCGTGGTGTGGAATGGCATTTGAGATCCAATCTATTTAAATAGACGCCATCCTTGCGTGGTCAGGGGTTTATTTGTAAAAAGTACATGGACTATTCGCATTCGTCTCTCACGTGGAAGTCGAGGCGACGACGGGAAGGAATCATCAAGGCGGGGTATATAAATCAGAACTGAACTGTCATTGTTTCGAAGTATAATGAAGAACCTGCCTTGCAAGGCCGAAGACATGAAGTCGGATACAACCTCATCATTGATGGCAAGTTTGGGGGCTACTGAGGGAGTCCTGGATTTGGGGGTCCTCGGGTGTCCGGACTACTGAAGGTGGGCCGGACTGATGGGCCATGAAGATAAAAGTAGAAGGTCATCCCCCGTGTCCGGGTAGGACTCCAATGTATGTACAAAGGTAAGATAGATGTCCGGATGTAATAATTCCTTCCTCCTCAAGTCATATCTGTAAAACCCTAGGCCCCCTTCGGCGTGTATATAAGTCGGAGGGTTTAGTCCGTAGAGGCTAACAGAATCACAACAATCATAGGCTAGACAGCTAGGGTTTAGCCATTACGATCTCGAGGTAGATCAACTCTTGTAACCCTATATTTCATCAAGATCAATCAAGCAGGAAGTAGGGTATTACCTCGATAAAGAGGGCCTGAACCTGGGTAAAACATCGTGTCCCCAGTCCCTTGTTACCATCGATCCTTAGACGCACAGCTTGGGCCTCCTACCCAAGATCCATCGGTTTTGACACCGACAGTAGGTTTGGGCCCAAGACCTTACTCTGGGAAGGTTGTCCACAACATGGCTAAACAAATTGAAGTTGTGCTTGGCAAGCGACGCGCTTTGACGGTGAAACAAACACCCAGGGGCAAGTGTTTGAGAAGAAATTAGTGTTCTGAGAATTACATTACTGGGAGATTCTACGTGTACGTCACTGCATCGATGTCATGCACGTAGATAAGAACGTATGTGAAAGCATCCTTAGTACTCTACTCAAGATTAAAGGTAAAACAAAGGATGGTGACGACGCATGACTCGATATGCTTGGTGCTCAACCAAAACGCATGAATGAAGCAGAAGATGATGACAAATTCCTCCACATTCGCAAGAGTTACAATTTCACTCCAAAAGAAGCAAAAGAGTTATTCGATTATTTGTTGTCGGTTAAGACACCCTCTTCCTACTCCACAAATATTAGAAGTCTTATGGATGTGAGCTCACGTAAAATAAAGTTGGCACATGTGAAGTCACATGATTGCCACGTAATGTTGACACAAATCCTCTCGGTGGCCATCAGGAATATGATGGACAGAGACATAAGAAACACACTCATTGATCTCTGTGATTTCTTCAACAAACTATGGTAGAAAGTGATAGATCCTTAAGAGTTGGATTATATGCAAGAGGATATTGCTAGAATATTGTCCAGCCTAGAGATGTTTTCCCACCGTCATTCTTTGATGTCATGGTCCATATCACTGTGCACCTTGTTGACGAGAGAAAGTATTGTGGTCATGTGTTTCTTCGCGACATGTATCCCTTCAAGCCGTTCATGGGAATATTGAAGCGCTATTGTCAGAACCGATGCCATCCAGAGGCAAGCATCCTACAAGGTTTTACAGTGGAGAACATGGCAATTTTAGTTAGGTCTTACCTTTTTAAATGGTCGCACTATTGCGTCCATTTGGCATGAGACATGGGTTGTCGAGATGCTACTGCTCCATACATACATGCAACAAAGCCCTTCCAAAGCGGGACCTATGTCTCGCTTATTGCAAAACTTACCTCTCCTGGGAGCTCCTATTTGCGCCTACACGCATGAACAATAGGGTCGGCCCATTAAAAAGCACATCTTCGATTCCTTCTGGACCGTACTCCCTCGAAAGAAAAGATCGCTCTCGATCACACAAGTAAGATCTCTCTCGATCGCAGTCACGCAAAATAGTTTTTTTTTTTTGCTAAAATCCCTCAAAATGAACATGAAAAAAGTTCAGTGATTAAAAAAATCTTTGATTTTGAAAACATTTCACGGTATCAAAAAAAAGTTCACCAAGTTTGAAAATAAAATAATAGATTTTGCAAAAGTTCATCAAATTAGAAAAATGTTCAGAATTTTAAAAAAGTTCAGCGTCTTGGAAAAGTTAAAAAATATCGCAAAAGAAAAATAAAGAAAAAAGAAGTAACCGAAGGAAACCCTTCCAAAATAGAGAAAAAAAAGGAACAACAAAAAATAAAAAAGGAAAACAAAAGGAAGAAAAGATGGAAAAGAAATAACTAACCACAGCATCGGGCGTGGCTAGAGTACAAAGGACCAGGACGTCGCAAGTTTGAATTACATCGTTTGCTAATTTTTTGCGTATATAAACAGAAAGACAAAAGATTGGCCGGCCCAACGCGGATGAGGGGGTGTGCGCCCGTCTGCAAATTACGCTGTAACAGGCGGGCGCCCCTATATCTCGCGTCAAACAAGAGGGTAGGAACTATCGCTGAACGGGTGATAAGATGGGCCAGGCCAGGAGGCCACAGACTCCTTTTTTCTTTTTCTTTTTATGTTTTCTCTTTCCTTTTTTACTTTATTTTCTATATTTGTTTATACTTTCGAAAATTTCATATATATAAAAACATTCAGAAATGTTGACCAAGTATTTGAAAATTATTAAATGTGTATAGAGAAAATGTTTATCACGTATATGAAAATTTAATAAAAAATATGTATAATTTTTTTGATAATGTGTTTAAAAAAAGTTAATAATGCATTTGAAATTGAACATGTATATGAAAAATGTTGATCAAGCATTTGAATAATGTTAAATGTTTACAGAAAAATGTTGACCATGTATTATAAAAATGGAGAATTTTTATTGTGTATATTGGAAGTTTAATCAAGCATTTCAAGAAATGGTGAAAATTTATTTGAAAAATGTTGATAAAGCATTTGAAAAATGTTAAATGTGTACAGAGAAAATGTCGATCATGTGTGAAATAATGATGATTTTTTTATCCTGTATAGAAAAACATTAATCAAGAAACGACAAAGCATTTTAAAAATGATGACAAAGTATTTGAAAAATGATGATAAAGCATTTGAACAATGTAAAATATGTTTACAAAAAAGTCAAGCATGTAATAAAAAATGATGAATTTTTTATCATGTATATAAAATATGTTGATCAAGCATTTGAAAAAATGTTGAACAAGTATTTGAAAAAGTTGATCAAGCATTCGAAAAATGTTAAATTTGTATATCAATAATGTTGAACATGTTTTAAAAAACGTTAATATTGCATTTAGTAAATGTTAGTCAAGTATTTGAAAAAACGGTTAAGTGTGCATAGATTTTTTTTACCATGTATTAGAGAATCCTAATCTTTAATTTGAAAAATGTTAATCAAGGATATTTAAAATATTCAAATTATATATAGGAACAATGTTGACCATCTATTAAAAATTGTTAATAATTTATTTGAATAATCTTAATCAAGCATTTCCAAAATATTAAAGATGTGTATAGTGATTTTTTTGATCATGTATTAAAAAATGTTAATTTTGTATTGAAAAATGTTAAACATGTATTAATAAAATGTCATTGACAATGTAGAATAAAATCAAAAGAAATAGTAGAAAATCTAGAAAGAAACAAAATAAGCCAAAAAAACTAAAATGAAAAATAAAACCTAAGAAACAAAGGAAGAAAGTATGAAAAGAGAACGAAATAAATAAAAAATCAAAAAAGAACAAAGAAAAGAAATGAAGGAAAACCAAAAAAGCATTGAAAAGTAAGAAAGAAACAAAAAAACAAAGAAGAAAACAAGGAAGACGAGTAAGGAAAATAACGATAAAAACAATGAGCGAAACAAGAGAAAAACAAAATAAACACAAAATAAAATAAGAAAAACAATAAAAAAGGGGGATAATACCCGGAGAAAGCATAATAATATAAATAAATAAACTGTAAAACTGTAAAAAGAAATGAACGACTATGAGAACCGGCTCCTTTTCCATATGGAAGGTCCTGCCCTATTTATTGTACACCAACTGGATACTGTTGCAGCGGCTAGCAGTGCCTTGAAGAAATGGGGAGATCCCAGCCCGGCCCGTTTTAACTCCTTTTTTCCTCAAAAATATGCGCTAAGGAGTCAGCTTGATATTGTAGTCCCTCGCTATGAGGGGCCGTCCGTTTACATTTTTGTGAGACATAGCTCTCGCGGTAAGAGCATCTCAAATAGATATGCGATAGCAGGGGATGCAAAAAAAAAAATTGCAGCACCGAAATAACGTTTTAGCACACTGGATTGGTGTTTTGTTTTACCAGAAGCGCTATAATATTGCGTGCCGCTGGTAGCGCTTCAGTAGGCACGCTAAATTCCAGCGCGTGCCCAGCACAAACAACATTTTCAACTCAAACAAAGAATCAAGAAGAACAAACACACATAAAATAAATAATAATAAATAGTTCAATTATTATTACAACTCAAACAAATAGAATATCTTCAATAGAACAAATACTTCATGAATAATACAACAAATAGTTTATGAATAATACAACAAGTAGTTCATTAATAATACAACAAACATACAACATCAAACTAGTTTTGTTGCCATCCTGTGACCACCACTCCTCGACTACATCCTTTTGAAGCTCATCATGTGTTTCAGCACGTCAAATGGCATGACAGAAGGCAACAAAGCGGGCCATCCTCGCAGCACTCCTCCGCACTCGTACGGGATGTCCCATCAACTCATACTGAGAATATTCTAAATCTTGCCCACGTTCATTCTCGATGATCATGTTATGCATGATCACACAAGCGTTCATGATCTACCAAAGGATCTTTGATCCCAAAATCTATCTGGTACTCTCACAATAGCAAATTGGGCTTGCAATATCTCAAAAGCTTTCTCGATATTTTTCCTAGCCGCAGCTTCAGCATTGTGGAAATCAAGATATTTCTTACCTTGCGGTGCCTTTGACGGCTTCACAAATTTTTGCCACCTTGGGTAGATGTCATCCGCAAGATAGTAGCCATAGTTGTATGTATGGCCATTTGCTACAAACTCCACCGATTGAGTTTCACCATTTGCAATCCTATTGATGAGAGGCGGCCTTTGAATAACATTGATGTCATTGCAAGATACATGCATTCCAAAACAGCATGCCAAATCCAAGTCTCATGATCGGCCATCACTTCAAGGATTATAGTGGAACCATTTTTGTTGTCGTCGAATTGTCCATGCCATGCCGCAGGACAGTTCCTCCAACTCCAATGCATGCAATCTATTGAGCGAAGCATACCTGGGAACCCGCAAGTTTTGTTGACCTCCAAAAGCCTTGCAGTGTCTTCAGCATAGGAAGCTCTCAAATATTCCTAACCAAACACTTGTACAATTTCAACTGCGAAGCGTTTGACACACGTGATGACTTGACTCTCATGCTTGGCCAAGTGGTCATCAACTAGATCCACCGGAATACCATATGCCAACATACGCAAAGCGGCAGTCACCTTTTGGAAGATGCTATGTCCGAGTTCTCTGGCGGCATTCCTCCTTTGCTGAAAAAACCGATCATGCCTCGCGAGTTTCTCCGCATTGTGTTTGAACAATTCGATGCTCATCCCAAAACGGCGCCGAAAGTAGGAATCAAGTATGTGGGATTCTCCACAAAATAGTTCCTCATCAATTTGTTGTGGTCATCGATCCTTTCCCTCCACAATTTTCGACGACATAAAACCGAACCACTGTGCTTTGGCTTTTTATTGACATGGATAGTTAGGATCATTGCGACATCGTCCTTCTCTTGAAGATCAAATTCTTCACCAGAAGAATCATAGGACGAACTCATCTACAAACTTGAATTTAAACTAATTTAAAACTACAAACAACATGTAAAAAATTCATCTACAGATATAAAGTTAGAAGCAATATATACCTTGCAAGTGTTTTGTCAAACACCTTATGGGCGTCGAGGTGCAAACGGCCGCCGGGCACTGTTCATCGGAGGAACAGTGCGCTCGAGGGGCGGCAGTGAGGAGAGAAGGTGGAGGGAGCAGCGGCGGCATCGGGAGAAGCAGGGGAAGCGGCGGCGCGCTGGGGAGGCGGGGGAAGCACCGCAGGCACTGCGCTTGGTCGCCGGAGTGAATGGGGGAGGGGCGGGCGGAGGCGCCAGCACTAGGAGGTTTCATATCCGGCGGTTGGTAACATTCGCGCGCATGATTTGCTTGTCCAGCGTGCGGGAGCGGGCGCACCAAATACCCAACGTGTAATGCAGCTTTTCCCCGGCGTGCTGGGGCCTTTTTACTGCGCGCGGGATTATAGCACGGCTGTTGGATCACTACTTTTGGCACCGCGCGCCCTATATAGCCGTTTTTTCAGTGCTCGGCTAGCACATCTATTGAAGATGCTCTAAGGGGTGCTTAAGGCACTGAATCGGCGCCTCTGCCTTGGCTCTGGCGCGATCTACTGCCTCGTTGAATGGGCCGGACTATGGAGTAGTTCGCCCGAAGGTTTTGTACTCGTGTTCGTGGAACCTTCAACTGATTATAGGAAGGTTTCATGTAGTTTTTAGTTTCTTTTATTTCCTGAGTTTTTCTTCACAGTTCATCAGTTTATCTTTCTTATTTATTTTTGGCCTTACTTTTTATGTTGCTTTATTCTTCTTTTTTCTTTTCCTGTTTTTGTATATATGTAAACTTTTTGAATACTTGTTATACATTTTTTGTACACATGTTGAACCTTTTTTGTGCACAATGAACATTTTTAACATGGTTTAAAAAATTTATAAAATATCAGCAATATATTTCTGAAACACATGTACAATTTTTAAAAAATTAAGAATTTTTTTGATTGCTTTGCAACATTTGTAAAATTACCCAAACAGTTATTTACATTCTATAAATTGTTTTATCAAATATCATGAATACATTTTCGAAATGTGTGGTTTTCTTAACCTGGTTTTTTCACAACAAATAGTCTTTTTTAAATGTGAATTGATTTTTTTAAATGCAAACTTTTAGTTTTCAAATTACGGTAGCAATTTTTTACAATGCATGAAAAAAATTTCAATGTGAAATGATCATTTATTTTTAAACTAAATTATGTTTTGGAACAAATGTAGTTAGAATATAAAAAAATTTGAAAGAAGAAATCAAAAGGAAAAATGAATGAAACAACAATCCCGAGGGGAGCAACCGTGGTAATTCGGGAATGTGACGGGTTCTCATGACAAACCCAGATGATTTGGGCCGGCCCACTAGGGCCTCGCTTGAGGCGAGGTCGTGCTGTGGGTGAGACAAAGACGCCCCCCTCCACACATGGACATGATATCTTTAATGTAAAAAAAGCACATGATAACTTTTGACTTTTTATTATGTCATTCCTTGTACAAGCGTGCAAGCGACGAGTCATCCCTTGTACAAGCATGGAATTATCGTGCAACATCCTTCCCCTTGACAAAAGCACTCTAATGCATGCTAACTATATCTAAGAGTTCAGGGGCCAACCGGCTCACCAAAGCCTTGGCGAAAATATTGATCACACCGTGTTCCAAGCTAACTGGTCGATAATCACGCAACTCCATCACCCATCCTTCTTAGGAAGAAGTGAAATGAGTGCCTTATTGATCACGCCAAAACTGCGCAAATCTCCACCTGCGAAGGCATAGACTACACGCACCGAGTCCCCTTTGATAATTCCCCAACACGGCTTATAAAATCTTCCAGTGAAGCTGTCTGGGCCTGGTGCCTTTTCCGAGGGCTAGGCCTTGATCACGTCCTAGATCTCCTTCTCAGCAGGGGCAGACCTATATTGAGGTGAGTGGGGCTAGCCAACCACTCTAAATTTGAAGTTCCAGTGAGATTTGCTTCTGATTTTTGAAAAATAAACTTTAATTCTTAAAAAAAAACTATAGAATTTGCCCCCACTCAAGTAGTTTGCCCCTCGTCAAAATACTCTCTAGGTCCGCCACTGCTCATGAGTGATGGGTGCATCCAAGTGCTCCAAGTTAAGCGAAGGCAGGTGAAGGGCGTCAAGATCCACCATGAACTCATTGCCATTCGATGAACCAAGCACATTGTCTCAATGGAGGGTGTCAAGATCCACCGTAAACTCACGGTCATCCAAATGCTATGTATTAATGTCAATACCTCTCCTCACACAACGGGCCTTTCTTGTAAAAGTTGAACTTCGGTTCCACCTAGTAATGTATATAAGAGGAAATCCTCTTCCCCGGTGAATTATTCAGAAAAATGAAAACCATTGTCGTGCAAAGGTACGTCGAGATGGGCAGATGGCCACGGCGCATGCGATTGCACGTACAATGCGTACATATCTGAGCGAGCATGAGGACGATCGGTCCAGGTGGATGACAAGACCCAGACACGGAGACCACCTCACCGGTTAGTGGATTGATGTCATCTCCAACGTCGCGCCTCAAACCTCCCACATCCGTTCGGACCGCGTTGTCCAGACCACAGAAACCATCCAACGCGGGCATGTATCATCCCGCGGCATGGTCCGGATGTGTTTTCTCTCACAAACTGGAGACAAATGTGGGGACTTAGCGGGAGTTCATACATGTGAAACGTCACTCTCTGCCCCTGTCCCACCCACAAGGAAGGTGGAGCCCGCGTTTTTTGGAGCATCCCGCATTGTCTTCGCGTCAAAATCCCCCGCTCTCTTCTTCCATCCCCCGCCGCTCTCCGCCCAATTCCCGCTGTTTTCTCCCACCCTCTCCTTCCTTCCGCAGCCGACACATGGAACCGTCGGAGAACCTGTCGGAGATGGAGGCAACGGATGTGTCGGAGGATCTGATCATCACGCATGCCTAGAAGATAAGCTCGGCGAAGTGGCAAACTCGCCGCGTCAAAGCGAAGGCCGCAAAGGAGGAGAAGCTCAAGAAGCGGGTGGCGGTCGATGGGCCTGGTGGTGGCGTTGGGCGTGGAGGTCATGGCGGACGAGGTGGTCGGCGCAGCCATGTCGGCAAAAAGATAAGTTGGCGGCGGCGGTGAATGAGGACGTGTCGGAGGCGTACGTGGACACGGAGGCAGAGGCTGCCTATGTGGCAGCGACGACACCTCCTTGATCGGGGAGCAGACGGCAGGGGTTGCCGGTTCGGCAAGGTAGAAATGCACGGGCTGCCAGACTAATGTTCTTTTGTATCCGGGCATGTAAAAACTAACCACATTTACCTCTTTTTTTTCATTATCGGGCATGCGATCCGATGCTGGTGTGATCCGGCACGTTGTGTGGATCAAATTACATTTAAATTTGAATTTACTGACAGACATATATAGAATAGCGTTGAATAACGGCCTCTAACAACCATATCTATTGAGTGGTCTTTTATCCACGGACGAATACAGAAAAAATTTGCGGATCGCAGTTGGAAATGCCATGAGCACCGTAGGGCGTGCATACATACGAACCATCAAACAATCCAAGATGTAGCGAGACGGGACATCAATAATAGCATACGGCTATGTAGGTTTATCTCAATGTTGGCTGGGTCCAACTTGAGTCCATCGAAGGCCTTGGAAGGGGAGGCCGCCGCGACTCCTCCCGAAAAAAGTGGATCGACCTCCTCTGCCGCTCCCGCGGGCGACAGGGGAGGCCTCCCGCCGCTGCCGGTTCCCATCTCCCTCTTCCTCCAGTCCCCTCGCCGCCGCCCAGGCGCGCCGGCCGGCGAAGCCTGCCTGGCGTGGGCGGCGGTGGGACGCCTCTCCCCTTCGTCGTTTGGCTGGCACGGGACGGCCAGATCGATGGAAGGCACTGGGCTAGTGTGGGGCACGGCGGTGTGGCAGCGGGCGCTCCCGGCGGCGGCGTGCGGTCGGCGCGACGACGCTATGGTGGCGTTCTCGCGGCGCGGTATGCGGCTGCGCCGCCATTGATGGGGCTCGTTGGTTTCGCTCTGGCGGCCAGCGAGGGCTGGATCCCGGGGCGGCGGCCCCGGACGGCGGAGGTTGTGTCGGTGGCTGTGGTCTCACGGCGGGCGATGCAGCGGCCGCGGTGGTGGACGATCCGTGCACAAGACGCTTGATGGAGGCCATTGGAACAGATCTGGGTGAAGACCTGCTCGCGGCTGCTGCCGAGGCCGGCGATGGCGGCACTTTTTGGTGTCGTTCCCTTGTTGAAGGCATCGCTGTTGAGAAGTTTCAGGCCACTATCTGCTACCTCCGGGGAAAACCCTAGATCAGTAGATCGGATGACGGCGGCATTATTGTGTCATTTTCCTCTTGTGGCGTCATTCTTGGAGGTGTACACGGGCTCGAGAGACCAGTGGATGGAATAATTGGTGGAGCGGTGCTTCATCCTGCACATTAATGGTGGCGTTTCTCGGCAGCGTGGCGCGGTGGAGACTCGGCGCCCGATGTGTGGCGAGGGACTCGCGCAGGTGGGTGTCGTTATCAGGCGCCGTGGTGGCGTCGATGGCAGAGAGGCCGGGCAAGGTGGTGCAGCAGTACACACTGAGGATGGATTGGTGGCAGGTGGCTGCAACGGCCTCATACCCGGCAGGCGTCCTGGTTG
Source organism: Secale cereale (assembly GCA_902687465.1). NCBI lineage: Eukaryota > Viridiplantae > Streptophyta > Magnoliopsida > Poales > Poaceae > Secale > Secale cereale. The sequence goes on from LR738709.1 coordinate 516,122,950, forward strand.
AGGAGTGCGCCGGACTGGTAGGTGCCCCATACCCGACAGGCGTCCGGGTTGGGACCTCAGGTCTTGGATGTTTAGGTTTAGCTGCGATGTATGTTTGGTATTAGGCCCAGACTATCAGCGCCCCTTCATCATTGGATAGGTGTAGCGACAGTTGTTGCATAAATGGTGGTTTTAGTCTTACTGTTGTATCACTTTGTAAGGTCTTATGAGAATAATTAATAAAGTGGCCGTATGCATCGCCCAGATGCAGAGGCCGGGGGTCCTCCTCCTTTTCTAAAAAAAAGATGTATGAGGCAGCGCTGAAAACCAATTTGTCAGTATTACCTACGTGTTGCTCATTGGAGGCTCAGCGTACGTATTTTTCCGCATATAAGGGCATCTTTAAGGCGGATTCATTAACTCCCGCATCCGTCCAGATTACATTGTCCGAACCACGGAAGCAATCTAACATAGGTTTATATCAATTCGTGGTGTGGTATGGTTCGGATGTATTTTCTCTCAATACACAAAAACAAATATAAGAGAGTTTTGTGGGAGTCCAGACGTCCGTCTGGCCAATCAAATGCTATCGCACAACCTTTTTTCTGGCGGAAAGCTGGCAATTAGCATTGACGTTTGGCGAAAGCTACTCCCTCTCTAAATTAATATAAGAACGTTTAAAGCACTACTAATATAAGAGCATTGTATTTGATGGAATGTTTACAGAGGAAGTACTAATTAGCATTGTATTTGATGGAAGGTTTAGCACACCATGCATTTGGCGAAAGATTCACTAATATGGTCGGCCCACTTAATCAAAGCATATATTTCGCAGAAACTTCTATTACCTCCGTTCTGATTTATTGGTCCCTATTGTATTTTGTGTCAAATTTTGATCATAAATTTAACTAATAAAATGTTTGTGCATGTCACAAAAATTTATATCATTAAACACTATGCTCAAGTACAAATCCGACGATATATTTTTTGTTAACATGTATTAACATTTTATTAGTTAAATCGCTGGTCAAAGTTTGGCATGCACACTAATTAGCATTGGATGACGGAAGGTACTAATTAGCATGCACACTAATTGGTGTTGCATGGCGGAAGCTACAAATTGTCATGCATTGTTTCATTTTTTTCGTCATGGAAGTATTTGGCGGAAGCAGACTTAATCATGCAAGTGCTTGGTGGAAGCAAACTTTAATCCATGCATCCAAGTATTTGGCCTTTGGCGGAAGCTACTCACACGGTTTGGTGGAAGCCTTTCTTCGTGCTTGGCGGAAGCTACTAATCCGTGGATTTTTTGCTCAAAAAAGAAAATACTAATCCGTGGATTTTTTTTAAAACTTTAGCGACTTTATTACAACAACCATGTCTTCACCCATATTTCACGGAAGATATTAATAGCAGCGGTCTTTTGCAGCAATAGTTGGATGGCAGCCTTCCGTATTCGTATTTGTGTATTGTGTTTTGATGTAGGAGAAAATTTAGGGATTACCATTAAAAATGCCCTAAGAAAAAGAAAGAAGAACGCTAACAAGATGCTCAGCGTAACTCTTCTTGCTTCACGGTAGATCTCACCTTTCGTTGGATGAAAACGAAAAGCAACTAAGCAGGAAGTAATCCCCCCTTTTGTTTATAAAAGATTAATTCAAAAATCGTTGTCATAAAAATAGCTAGGGCAAAAAAAGTCAATTCGGAGTTTTGAGAAAATGAAATATAGGACAAACCTTTCAAATAATTGGAGCATGCAAGTTAGACGGTACTGATACCGTAGAGTGTGTGATATGGTACGTATGAATTGTTCCAACGGTGCACAAATAAATTAGTGGTTGCCTTACTCATCATGGTGCCTAGCAGCGTAGCTTGAACTTTCCGAAGGAGAGGTAGCTTCTACTTCTAATGGGTTGTGCAAGGGCTAAGCCTAAGCGGTAATGATGCATGTGTGGCCGTGTGGCCAGTTGCCAGCCTACTTAAACCTTCTTTTTCAGTTGGACTACCTAATCCTGATGATTACACTCTTGCCTTCTAAGATTTGGGCAGCATGATATGTTTTGGAAAAACAGCATAATTCTCCCTAAAAGAAGGACCAAGGGGGTTTGAACAGCAACTTTGCATTAAATTCCATGAGTCGTACCATCCTAGGTAGATGGAAGAAGGTGATCTTGTTTCGCCTAGTGTGATCAGCCTTCTGGCGCCGTCCTTCGGCGACTCCTCTTTGCGGACTATCACTTGATCATCGGTGGTGGGTTGGGGGAGGGGGAGGGGCCGCCTGTTCTCGCCCGTGCGGACCTCTGTACCTATAGATTCAAGGCCTGAGTAGCTTACGTTTTTGGACGTTCAAGACATTGTATATAGAGAGGGTGGCGACGCCGGTGAATAAGGGATCTTCACATCCTTTCCTGGCGAAGTGTTTTATTCTGTGGTCGGTAATGAATCTAAGTGCTAGTCTGTTCAAGTAGGGATGTCGCGGCGGCAACGGCATCGCTAGGTGGACTTGCGTCTTCGGATTCCATCGTCTCGTTGACGTAGACCACATGATTGTTCAGGAATGGGTGCCGACAGTAGTCTACGTTGGCAGGTAGCTAGAAGACGACGGATTTGTTGTTGAACTTTGTTAGGTGAGGTTCCTCCTTCAACATCGTCGATCAACGATGCCAAGTTTGGAGTTAAATAGCATGTTCGGGTGCTGCCTTGGTCAAATTGTTTCAACCGCGAGGCTCTGCTTTTGGAAAGCTACTTAGAATAAAAAGTTGCAGATTAGCAATGGTGCCACATCGAGCTCGGGCGAGGAGGTGCTCTGTTCCCTTGTACTTCATTGGCGACATGGTGGTGCTGGAAGGGGGTGATGGGCGCAATAGCTCAAATGATTCTTCAGTCTTAAATATAATTTTCTTCTTGACCGGTGGTCCTTGGGGCTAATACCAGCAATATGTTAACCTTTCATTTTTTAGGTTAATGTTCATGTACCTTATACTTTAATCTTTATTATATTAATGAGATTTGTATTACCCTAAAAATACTGAACCAGATCGATATAGAGTTGTTTTTTTACATGACACAATTATCCTAAAATAATAATGAACCAAACCAATATAGAGTTGTGTTCTTCCACATGACACAATTACCTTATAAGAAAAGTAAAATACACCATAATTCCTAAAATTATTTGAGAGGAGTCAAGTTAGTCCTAATACTATGAAAACACATATCTATGTACTAAAAGTTTGCCAGGGTCACCTGCAGTCCAATCCACACTACATCGGCATTGACTTGCACGAGCAACGGGTTGACTAATTCCATGTGGTAACTTTTTTGCACCCTCCCCAAAGGTCATCTCTGCTAATTTTGTGGCCCTCTTCCTTGCACACATCTTTTTTCTTGCATTTCTCTCCACCTCTGACGGCCACAATTCACCTCGGCGTCTGGACGTCGTGAGCATGATGAGCTCCTTCGGCACCCCGCTGTAACCACTCTCACATAGTTACCTTCGCCACGCATGAAGGATCGTCTGTGGTGGGAAGGAAGTGGGGACGAAGCCGTCCAAACTTCCGTTGCAGGGTGGAAGGAGGAGGACTGAGGCCGGAGGCTGCCTTCCTACTTGCTGCCATCGCCGCCCTCCCACATGTGATGTTGGTGCGACGCCTTTCACGGAAAGCAGACACCGCCATGTGGCGGGGGTGTCCGGGCCGTCACGTGGGGAGCAAGACCGGTGGTGACAAAAATGGGATGATGGCGACTGGATCATGAGAGAGGATCAGGGAAGTGGGATGGATGGTTTGGTCAAATTGTTGGTTAGACGACATCCGCGTATCTTCTGTGCAAAGAGGAGGACCACAAAATTAGAAGAGGGAACCTTTTTATGGGTGGGGTTGTGCAAAAAAAATATTTAGGACCCAGATATGCATTTACATCGTAATATAGAACTAACTTGACACCCCTTGATCCTTCAAGAAAAAAACTTGACACCCCTTGAAAAAGAACTATATTTTTTTTGAAAGAACGAGAAAAAACTAACTTCACAACCCTCGAACAGTTTTAGGACTGTTGGTGTATTTTTTTTTCTTCTCGAATACGCATGAGTGGGCGTATCATATATTATACAATAAAGGGGAAGAAACCCTCCATGGTTTAGTTACATGAGAGATTACAAGGCGCTACGCCACCGTCCACTTCCTATGACCTAACTGGATTACTCTTGATGAGCCCACTCCAACGTTCTTGCGCCGGACATATCCAGCTCTCCTCGTAGCAGTCCCGCTTACCTCCAAACCTTGATCTCACTCGTAATCTAGTGTAGAACCTAGCGCAGGCTGGCCGTTGCCCCATCAAATACTATGGCATTCCGATGCTTCCATAGCTCCCACATGCCAAGGAGGCACAAGGTTCATATCATCCTAGTCTGACGCCCGTGTGTATCCTGTCGGGCACACCAAGAAGGCAGAGACTCCCCTACTCGCGGTGCACCGTGCGGAACACCGATGTTCGTGAACACCTTGGCCCACACTTTCCTCTCCATAATGCACTCAATGAGCAGGTGGCCAATCGTCTCGTCGTGCTGATCATAGGAAGGACACAAGTCCTGGTGCGGTAGGCCTCTCTGTGCCAATCTATCGGACGTCCAACAACGGTTCATGATCGCAAGCCATGCGAAGAAATGACACCGAATCGGGGTACGCGAACGCCATGTGAATGCTGTGGTGGGCGACACCTCTCGAGCAGCAAACTTAGCCGCGTAGGCTGACTTGGCCGAGAAGGCGTTGTCCTTCTCCCAGGACCAAGCGATACTGTCAACGTGATGATCGTCGAGCTAAACCGTCGTGATCGTGGGCCAGATGTTCAAGTACTACGCAATTTTCATCCACGCTTACTGCCGGCCGACATCAGAGGCCCATCTCCCCTCAGTGACGGCCTCATGCACCGTCCTCGACCACCGTGTGCGGGCCAAGACGTGCTCGTATGTCCGCGGTGCGAGCTCCTGTAGTCGGCATCCATTAAGCCATCTATCCTCCTAGAAAAGTGTGCCTCATCCATCACCCACGACCACACGGGACGCCACCTGGAATAGTTGCCTCAATTCCTTCGGAAAGGAGAATGAGAACTCCGACCAAGGCCTATTCTGATCCGCCCATTGCAACCAATGCCACTTGGTCTAGAGGGCCACGTTCATCCACCCCATGTCCAGGATACCTAGGCCACCGACCCATTTGGGTGTGCACACCCTCTCCCAGGCCACAGCGCAAGCACCTCCTCCCGCGTCTGCCTTGCCAGCCCAAAGGAAGCCACTGTAGGTCTTGATCATGGCGGCAATGAGCCTCAAAGGGAGGTCGAGGGCAATCATTGACTAGATTGGAATTACGCAGAGGACATACTGTACCAGCAAAGCCCGACTACTCTTCAGGAGGGTCGTCGCCTTCCAGTGGGGTAAATGCATTGTGAGCTGGTCCATGAGCCCTTGGAACTGTGCCGCCGTGTGTTACCGTATGGACAGTGGAAGGCCCAGATACTTGCATGGGAAGAAAATGCTAGTGCAGCCGAGGGAGGCGCACACTAGGGCCATCTCATCCTAGGAGCAACGGATCGGTAGTGCAACGCCTTTTGACATGTTGACTTGGAGTCCGGATGCCTGCCCAAAGATGCGCAGGATGGAATCACATGCGATCAAATTCGTCCTCATCGGTGTGAGGAAGATAATGACATCATCCGCAAACATTGAAACCCGCTGTCCTGGTTCTAAGTCTGACAATACGAGTAGGGGGTACGTAGGAGGAGCCAAGGTCCTAGCTACGGTGAGATTGTACACGCGATGTTTACGAGTTCAGGCCCTTCTCGGAGGAAGTAAAATCCCTACGTCTCGGTGCCCGGAGGCGGTCGACTGGAATGTATATGTGTGCTTGTGTTACAGGGAGTGTGAACCCTTGTACTGGAGGATGGGGGTGGCTTATATAGAGTGCGCCAAGACCCCAGCCATCCCTACGTTACAGAGGGTTCAATGTACATAAAGGCAGACGTTACTGATAACGCCTGCAATAAAGGGTGATAAAGGCATTCATTACTACAGAATGAATGCATGACCGTTGCTGGCCTAACGGGACCTTTGACCTTCGGGGGTCGAGTGTTTTTGTATGGTCGAGTGTCCTCATCCTTTCGAGTGGAGTTGAGTCGTCTGAATGGAGGTATGCGGTCGAGTGAAATGCCTTCTTGGGTCGTGTCAGTCGACTGTTTCTGTTGTCTTCGATTTGTCTCTTGAGCTTCTGGGGTAGTGACCTTGGGTGGGGTATCTGGGTCAGGCCCGTGACCCTACCCTAGGTCTGTAGCATCATTAGCAGCCCCCGAATGGATTGAGGTCCGAGTGGTGGAGAGCGTTGAAGTTGGCTTTGGTCCAAGTTTGGTGTCCCTGGGGAATCTCCCTTGAATCTGTGGGCCATGCTGACCCTTTAACCTTGACTTAATCGCCTTAATCGATTCAACAACTACCGAGTGTACTTTCTTGCGTAGACCGTGAGTGAACTTTTGCGCACGGCTCCGAGCATCAGCGGGGCGCGCAACTTTCGGCGCGATTGGTTGTTCTCTGGTCTCCGGATTTCGCGGGATTTGAATTTTGGGGAAGCGCGTGGGGCGGGGTGTGCTGCAGTAATTGGATCGGATACGCTCGGGGCCCCTCGATCTCCGCGCCGCCTTTTTTGCCACGTATTGGGCGTGCGCCTGTTGCGGGGTTTGACAGGATAGCTTGGGGCCACCAGTCAGTCACTCGACCACCGTGCTATAAATAAGCACCGCAGCCGAGGCGAAAGCACGGTGTGCCCAATCTCTACCTCTTCTTCCTCCGCTCCTCCGCCGCGCCTTTGCTCTCCGCTCTCCACCGCTCAGCTCGCGCCGGCTCGCCTCCCATGGGCAAGGACAAGACGGTGGCTCTGGAGCGCTCGAAGAAAGCGGCGACGACGGGGAAGGGGAAGAGATCCAATCGGGGGTCGTCGTCGAGGTCTGGGCTCCCGCCTAGCTAGATCCAGGGGGACTGGATCAGGTCCACGATGTAGTCGGAGGACGTGGAGGAGCTGGTGGAGGAGGGTCTAATCGTCCGTGGCTCCTGGCGGCTGCCGGAGGACGAGCTCGAGCCCCAGCCGCAGGAGGGCGAGTGCGTTCTCCTTGCGACCCACGTCGATCGAGGTTTTTCCTTGCCCCCACACCCTTTCTTCCGCGGTTTCCTGGCTTTCTACGGCGCCCAGCTGCACCACTTCACTCCCAACACCATCACGTACTTGGCCGCCTTCGTTTCGCTGTGTGAGAACTTCCTCGGGTGCCGACCGCATTGGGGCCTGTTTAAGCATATTTTCACCTGTCGCTCCTAAACTATCAAGAAAGCAAACCCGAGTGATGAGAAGATGCACGTCATCCAGATGTGCGGTGGTTTGGGTATCCAGACTAGGGGTAGGATCATTTTCCCCGCCATGGTCCTTACTTAGTCGGTCCGGGATTGCAGTCGACTTGGTTTTATTGCAAGGACGTCCCGACTCCCGGTCAGTCAACCGGACTCCCTCCATTTTCTTTAGATCGAGTCGGCCAGCCACCGACGCTGCTTGTGAGTCGGGCTGAGAAGGTAGAGGTGGACATGTTGGTGGAGCGGGTGGTTCAGCTGGTCCACGACGGGGTCACTGGGATGGATCTGCTCGAGGTGTTCCTCAAGAGGAGGATCCAGCCTCTCCAAGCTCGGGACTGATACGTCTCCAACGTATCTATAATTTTTGATTGTTCCATGCTATTACTTATGAAGTCTTGGATGTTTAATGGTCTTTATCATACACTTTTATATCATTTTTGGGACTAACCTACTAACCCAAAGGCCCAGTACAGATTGCTGTTTTTTGCCTGTTTCTGGGTTTTGCAGAAAAAGAATATCAAACGGAGTCCAAACGGAATGGAACCTTCGCGAGAGATATTTTTGGAGAAAATCACGCACAGGGAACTTGAGAACCACGTCAGGGGAGCATCGAGGCGCCCACGAGGGTGGGGGCGCGCCCCCTTGCCCAGGGCACGCCCCCTGCCTCATGGGCCCCTCGAGCACCCCCAGTGTCCTCCTTCCTACTATATAAGTCTACGTACCCTGAGACCTTCGACAATAGAGAGAAAACCCTAATTCCACCGCCGGAACCTTCTGTTCCCGTGAGATCCCATCTTGGAGCCTGTTCCGGAGCTCCACCGGAGGGGGATCCATCACGGAGTTCATCATCATCATCATCATCATCATCACCCTCACCATGAGTTGTGAGTAGTTTACCACAAACCTTCGGGTCCATAGCTAGTATCTAGATGGCTTCTTCTCTCTCTTTGGTTCTCAATACAAAGTTCTCCTCGGTCTTCGAGGAGATCTATTCGATGTAATCTCTTTTTGCGATGTCTTTGTCGAGATCCGATGAATTGTGGGTTTATGATCAAGATTATCTATGAAAGATATTTGGTTCTTCTCTGAATTTTTTATGTGTGCTCATAATATCCTTGCAAGTCTCTTCGAATTATTGGCTTGGTTTGGCCTACTAGATCTATAGTTCTTGCAATGGGAGAAGTGCTTGGCTTTAGGTTCAATCTTGCGGTGTCCTTTCCCAGTGACAGTAGGGGCAGCAAGGCACGTAATGTATTATTGCCATCGAGGATAAAAAGATGGGGTTTATATCATATTGCTTGAGTTTATCCCTCTACATCATGTCATCTTGCTTAAGGTGTTGCTCTGTTCTTATGAACTCAATACACTAGATGCGTGCTGGATAGCGGTCGATGTGTGGAGTAATAGTAGTAGATGCAGAATCATTTCGGTCTACTTGTCTCGGACGTGATGCCTATATACAATGATCATGCCTAGATAGTCTCATAATTATTCGCTTTTCTATCAATTGCTCGACAGTAATTTGTTTACCCGCCGTAGAATATCGCTATCATGAGAGAAGCCACTAGAGAACACTATGGCCCCCGGGTCTATTCTCAACATACCAATCTACATCTACTTTACTTTTATCGCTTTTATTTGCTGTTCTTATAAACCAAAAATACCAAAAATATAAACTATCATCTCTATCAGATCTCACTTTCGTAAGTGATCGTAAAGGGATTGACAACCCCTTATCGTGTTGGCTGCGAAGTTCTTATTTGTTTGTGCAGGTGCGAGGGACTCGCGCGTGGTCTGCTACTGGATTGATACCTTGGTTCTAAAAAACGGAGGGAAATACTTACGCTACTATGCTGCATCTCCCTTTCCTCTTCGAGGGAATACAACGCAAGCTCGAGAAGTAGCAAGAAGAATTTCTGGCGCCGTTGCCGAGCAGGCTTACGCAGAAGTCATATACCAAGTACCTATCACAAACCCTTATCCTTCGCATTACATTTGTTTGCCTCTCGTTTTCCTCTCCCCCACTTCACCCTTGCCATTTTATATGCTCTTCTTCCGCCGTGTGTTTATCGTTCGCTCGCTTCTTTTTTTTTTCTTGTGTGTGTTGGATTGCTTGCTTGTCACTATGGCTCTCCCTATTAGTGTTGACCCTCACCTCAAGAGGCTGGAGGAGATTGAAAACAATGTTAGACATTTTATGACTATACAATTTGAGCATAATGACTTTTTCAGAAGTGAGCTTAAAGAACATAAAAGGTTTATGGAGTATATGAATAAAGACCTTGATGATATGTCTAAGGAATTTTATGGCTTGAAATCTCAGTTTGCTCATCTTGAGAACTTAATTACCCAAATTTCGGATAAACAGTCCACCTTGATCAATAAGATGGCTGCTAAACTGGAAGAGCATGTAAATAAATATGAAGATCTGAAAGTTATTGATGTGTCTTCTATTAGATCCTTGTTTTCTAGTATAAATTTTGATGAAGATAGGATTGGAGATGATTCTGCTTTAAAGTGTCCCAATGATTCAGAGTTTTTAGATTTTGATGCTAAAATGGCTAAAAGTGGGAGTGAAGAGATTAAAACTTTGCATAGTGATGAACCCACTACCTTGGATTTCAAGGGATTCAATTATGACAATTGCTCTTTGATTGATTGTATTTCCTTGTTGCAATCCGTGCTAAATTCTCCGCATGATTATAGTCAAAATAAAGCTTTCACCAAACACATAGTTGATGCTTTGATGCAATCTTATGAAGAAAAACTTGAGTTGGAAGTTTCTATCCCTAGAAAGCTTTATGATGAGTGGGAACCTACTATCAAAATAAAAATAAAAGATCATGAATGCTATGCTTTGTGTGATTTTGGTGCAAGTGTCTCCACTATCCCAAAAACTTTGTGTGATTTGCTAGGTTTCCATGAGCTTGATGATTGTTCTTTAAATTTGCATCTTGTGGATTCCACTATTAAGAAACCTATTGGAAGGATTAATGATGTTCTTATTGTTGCCAATAGGAATTATGTGCCCGTAGATTTCTTTGTTCTTGATATAGATTGCAATCCTTCATGTCCTATTATTCTTGGTAGACCTTTCCTTAGAACGATTGGTGCAATTATTGATACGAAGGAAGGAAATATTAGATTCCAACTTCCGTTAAGGAAAGGCATGGAACACTTTCCTAGAAAGAAAATCAAATTACCATATGAATCCATCATGAGAGCCACTTATGGATTGACTTCCAAAGATGGCAACACCTAGGTTTATCTTGTGTCGTGCCTAGCTAGGGGCGTAAAACGATAGCGCTTGTTGAGAGGCAACCCAATTTTTTATTTTTTTGTTTTTGTTGATGTTAGGGAATGAATATTGCATCTAAACTCGGATTAGATGTGGTTTCATGTTTTGTTTAGTGTTTGTGCCAAGTAGAACCTTTGGGAAGACTTGTGTGAAGTTTATGTGATCTTGCTGTGAAAAACAGAATCGTTAGCGCTAGCTAAAGTGGTCGTCAGATTTTATTGGAGCGTTCTATTTAGTTCATTCATTTTGCAGATGATTAGTAGACAAATTACGCAAATTTACCAATTTAGTTTGAATTTTTTGGAGTTCCAGAAGTAGGCGAAACCTGCAGATTACTACAAACTGTTCTGTTTTTGACAGATTCTGTTTTTCATGTGTTGTTTGCTTATTTCAATGCATCTATGAGTAATATTTGGAGGTATGAACCATAGAGAAGTTGGAATACAGTAGGTTTAACACCAATATAAAGAAAGAATGAATTCATTACAGTACCTTTGAGTAGTGGTTTGCTTTCTTATACTAACGGAGCTCACGAGAATTTTTGTCTAAGTTTTGTGTTGTGAAGTTTTCAAGTTTTGAGTATTGCTTTGATGGACTATGGAACAAAGAGTAGCAAAGGCCTAAGCTTGGGGATTCCCAAGGCACCCCAAGTAAAATTCAAGGACAACCAAAAGCCTAAGCTTGGGGATGCATCGGGAAGGCATCCCCTCTTTTGTCTTCATCCATCGGTAACTATACTTGGAGCTATATTTTTATTCACCACATGATATGTGTTTTGCTTGGAGCGTCTTGTATAATTTGAGTCTTTGCTTGTTAGTTTTCCACAATCATCCTTGCTGGACACACCTATTTGAGAGAGTTAAATATGTCCTAGGAATTGTTAGAACACTCTATCTGCTTCACTTATATCTTTTGAGTTGAATAGTTTTTGCTCTAGTGCTTCACTTATATCTTTTAGAGCACGGTGGTGGTTATATTTTGTAGAAATTGCTGAACTCTCATGCTTCACTTATATCTATTTGTCAGTCTATTAAAACAGCATGGTAATGTGTTTAGGCTAAAGAAACTAGTCTTCACATGATAGACATCCAATGTCAATGTAGTAAAAAAATCACACTAAGTGCATTGAATATGATGAGATGTTGGATGCTTGATAATTATTTTGAGATATGAGGATAGTGATATTAGAGTCATGCTAGTGGAGTTATTATGAAATTGAGAAATACTTGTGTTAAGGTTAGTGATTCCCGTATCATGCACGTATGGTGAACCGCTATGTGACGAAGTTAGAGCATGAGGTATTTGTAAAGTACCTACCTTTGTGTGGAGGTCGGGGGCGCGCGATGGTTAACTCCTACCAACCTCCCCCCTAGGAGCATGCGTTGATTGCTTTGTTTTGATGACTCGTAGATTTCTGCAATAAGTATATGAGTTCTTATGACTAATGTTGAGTCCATGGATTATACGCACTCTCACCCTTGCACCATTGCTAGCCTCTCTTGTACCGCGCAACTTTCGCCGGTGCCATAAACCCACTATATATCTTTCCTCAAAACAACCACAATATTATTCCTCAAAACAGCCACCATACCTACCTATCATGCAATTTCCATAGCCATTCAGAGATATATTGCCATGCAACTTTCCACCGTTCCGTTCATATGACACGCATCATATTGTCATATTACCATGCATGATCATGTAGTTGACATCGTATTTGTGGCAAAGCCACCATGCATAACTTTTCATACATGTCACTTTTGTTTCATTGCACATACCGGTACACCGCCGGAGGTATTCATTGTAACGCCCAGTATGTGACTATGTCTCCCACGTGTCGAGGCACGACTTAAAGACATAATCACATACTAGAATGATCTCAAGTATGGTATCTTTGCACGACTCATGTAAAAGAGGGGATGAAAGTGTAAAAGAGTAGTTGGCTCACACTTGCCATGTCACACAATGTAATACATTAACATACATCATCCAAATAACATCAGAGTCCGACTACGGACGAAAAGCCAAATGAAAGATACCATAAATAAAGCAACACAAGGTCCCGATCATCCTAGTAAGAGCCCTACTGATCCTCGGGATAAGACACGTAGTAACGTCCACGCTCTTCATCAAACTCCCAATACAGCTCTGAACCACCACCTGTGTAGTTCTCTATGGTACCTGCATCTGGTGTTGTGTAGAATCTGTGAGCCACGGAGGACTCAGCAATCCCGTTCTCGGGTAGCAATACTATCAAAACCTTAGGTGTGGAAAAGGCTTAAAACAAGGTTGTAGCGGCACTAGCACTAGCTTACGGGTTTAGAACGAGAAGAGAACAAATGCCAACAATCGCCAAGTTGATCAAGAAGTGATCCTAACTACTCACGATCAAACATAACCCCACCGTGTTCACTTCCCGAACCCCTTCGGAAAGAGACTGTCACGGTTACTCACGCAGGTAGTGTATTATGAACATGGTGTCAAGTTATCTACAACCGAATATTAACAAATTCCCATCTGCCACATAACCACGGGCACGGCTTTCGAAAGATCAAACCCTGCAGGGGTGTCCCAACTTAGCCCATCACAAGCTCACGATCTGCGGAGTCGCAACTCCAAGGTGGGAAGACCCGAGTATTCTCGGAATCCCGTGCTCAAGATATTCCGACATAGGTAAAACTAATCCAGTAAGACCTCCCGGCGTGCCGACACCTTGATAGTAGCCGTGCGTATCTCGTCTCAGGCCACGACCGGATGGGTGATGCTACATGTTTTTACCAGCCCTCGGGTTTCCCCAAGGTGGCCCTGCAGTACCCCCAGTTTGGACCAACACTCATGAGGAGCACTGGCCCATGGTTGTTAATTAAGAACTCGGGTTTTCAACACCCTATGCAAGTTTTAGTTATCAGGCAAATGTAAAACCAATGTTGGGCCTTGCTGGAAAAGCTTTAGCACTAAGCGAGTTATCGAGGGGGGGCCCATAAACCCCAACCGTGTTAGGGATGCAAAATCAAGGAACATAACACCGGTTTAACGGTTCCTAGGGTGGCATGAGTGGAACAAAACACCAAGCAAGAGGCTTAGCCTTCCACCCATTACCAATATATAGATGATTTAGTTTAACAGTTTATATATTGTGATATCCCAACAATAACTTCATCACGAAGCAAGAATCTTTAAATCTTCACCTGCAACTAACAACGCTATAAGTGTTGGAAATATGCCCTAGAGGCAATAATAAAATGGTTATTATTATATTTCCTTGTTCATGATAATTGTCTGTTATTCATGCTTAAATTGTAATGTACGAAAACAATGATACATGTGTGAATACATAGACCACAACGTGTCCCTGGTAAGCCTCTAGTTACTGGCTCGTTGATCAACAGATGGTCACGGGTTCCTGGCCATGGACATTGGATGTCATTGATAACGGGATCACATCATTAGGAGAATGATGTGATGGACAAGACCCAATCCTAAGCCTAGCACAAAGATCGTGTAGTTCGTAATGCTATAGCTTTTCTAATGTCAAGTATCATTTCCTTAGACCATGAGGTTGTGCAACTCCCGGACACCGTAGGAATACTTTGGGTGTGCCAAACGTCACAACGTAACTGGGTGGCTATAAAGGTACGCAACGGGTATCTCCGAAAGTGTCTATTGGGTTGGCACGAACCGAGACTGGGATTTGTCACTCCGTATGACAGAGGGGTATCTCTGGGCCCACTCGGTAAGACATCATCATAATGAGCTCAATGTGACTAAGGAGTTATTCACGGGATGATGTATTACGGAACGAGTAAAGAGACTTGCCATGACGAGATTGAACAAGGTATCGGTATACCGACGATCGAATCTCGGGCAAGTGCTATACCGATAGACAAAGGGAATAGCATACGGGATAGAGTGAATCCTTGACATCATGGTTCATCCGATGAGATCATCGAGGAACACGTAGGAACCAACATGGGTATCCAGATCCCGCTGTTGGTTATTGACCGAAAAGTCGTCTCGGTCATGTCTACGTGTCTCCCGAACCCGTAGGGTCTACACACTTAAGGTTCGGTGACGCTAGGGTTGTAGAGATATATGCACACGGTAACCCGAATGTTGTTCGAAGTCCCGTATGAGATCCCGGACGTCACGAGGAGTTCCGGAATGGTTCGGAGGTAAAGAATTATATATATGAAGTCCAGTTTCGGCCATCGGGAGAGTTCCGGGGGTCACCGGTAGTGTACCGGGACCACCGGAAGGGTCCCGGGGGTCACCTGTAGTGTACCGGGACCACCGGAAGGGTCCCGGGGGTCCACCGAGTAGGGCCATCCATGCCGAAGGGCCCCATGGGCCATAAGGTGGGGGGACCAGCCCATAGTGGGCTGGCGCACCCCCTTGGGCCTCCCCCCTGCGCCTAGGGTTGAAAACCCTAGGGGTGGGGGGCGCCACCCTTGCCTTGGGGGGCAAGTCTCCCCCCTGGCCGCCGCCCCCCCTAGGAGATCCCATCTCCTAGGGCCGGTGCGCCCCTGGCCCCTATATATAGTGGGTGGGGGGAGAGAGTGCAGCCGCACCTCAGCCCCTAGCGCCTCTCCCCCCCGTTACACCTCTTCCTCCTCCCGCAGGTCCTTGGCGAAGCCCTGCAATTTTTCCCGTTGCATCCACCACCACGCCGTTGTGCTGCTAGATCTCCATCAACCTCTCCTCCCCCCTTGCTGGATCAAGAAGGAGGAGACGTCGCTGCACCGTACGTGTGTTGAACGCGGAGGTGCCGTCCGTTCGGCGTTGGGATCATCGGTGATAGGGATCACGACGAGTACGACTCCATCATCCACGTTCGCTTGAACGCTTCCGCTCGTGATCTACGAAGGGTATGTAGATGCACTCTTTTATGCTCGTCGCTAGATGACTCCTTAGATTGATCTTGGTGAAGCATAGGCAATTTTTTGAATTCTGCTACGTTACCCAACAGTGGCATCTGAGCTAGGTCTTTGCGTAGCATCTTGCACGAGTAGAACACAAACAAGTTGTGGGCGTTGATTTTGTTCAATTCTCTTGCCGCTACTAGTCCAATCTTGATTCGGCGGCATCATGGGATGAAGCGGACTGGACCGACCTTACACGTACGCTTACGTGAGACTGGTTCCACCGACTGACATGCACTAGTTGCATAAGGTGGCTGGCGGGTGTCTATCTCTACCACTTTAGTCGGATCGGATTCGATGAAAAGGGTCCTTATGAAGGGTAAATAGAAATTGAGATATCACGTTGTGGTTTTGGCATAGGTAAGAAACGTTCTTGCTAGAAACCTATAGCAGCCACATAAAAACTTGCAACAACAATTAGAGGACGTCTAACTTGTTCTTGCAGCATGTGCTATGTGATGTGATATGGCCAAGAAGATGTGATGAATGATATATGTGATGTATGAGATTGATCATGTTCTTGTAATAGGGAATCACGACTTGCATGTCGATGAGAATGACAACCGGCAGGAGCCATAGGAGTTGTCTTATTTATTGTATGACCTGCGTGTCACTGAATAACGCCATGTAATTACTTTACTTTATTGCTAAACGTTAGCCGTAGTAGTAGAAGTAATATTTGGCGAGACGACTTCATGAAGACACGGTGATGGAGATCATGATGATGGAGATCATGGTGTCATCCCGGTGACAAGGATGATCATGGTGGCCCGGAGATGAAGATCAAAGGGGCAAAATGATATTGGCCATATCATGTCACTCTATTTGATTGCATGTGATGTTTATCATGTTTATGCATCTTATTTGCTTAGAACGACAGTAGTAAATAAGATGATCTCTCAATAAAAAATATTCAAGAATTGTGTTCCCCTAACTGTGCACCGTTGCTAAGGATCGTTGCTCCGAAGCACCACGTGATGATCGGGTGTGATAGGCTCTAACGTTCGCATACAACGGGTGTAAGCCAGATTTACACACACAAAACACTTAGAGTTCACTTGACGAGCCTAGCATGTACAGACATGGCCTCAGAACACGGAAGACCGAAAGGTCGAACATGAGTCGTATAGAAGATACGATCAACATGAAGATGTTTACCGTTGATGACTAGTCCGTCTCATGTGACGATCGGACACGGCATAGTCGATTCGGATCATGTTTCACTTAGAGGACTAGAGATATGTCTATCTGAGTGGGAGTTCATTAAATTTGATTAGATGAACTTAATTGTCATGAACTTAGTCTAAATTCTTTACAATATGTCTTGTAGATCAAATGGCCCACGCTCATGTCACCCTCAACTTCAATGCGTTCCTAGAGAAAACCAAGCTGAAAGACGATGGTAGCAACTATACGGATTGGGTCCGTAACATGAGGATCATCCTCATAGCTGCCAAGAAAACTTATGTCCTAGAAGCACCGCTAGGTGCCGCTCCCGCCCCAGCAAACCAAGATGTTTGAACGCTTGGCAGTCGCGTTGTGATGATTACTCCCTGGTTCAGTGCGGCATGCTCTATAGCTTAGAATCGGGGCTCCAAAAGCGTTTTGAGCACCACGGAGCATATGAGATGTTCCAAGAGCTGAAAATTGTTTTCCAAGCTCATGCCCGAGTTGAGAGATATGATGTCTCCAACGCATTCTACAGTTGTAAGATGGAGAAGAATAGTTCTGTCAGCGAGCACATACTCAAGTTGTCTGGGTTGCACAAATGCTTGTCTCAGTTGGGAATGAATCTCCCAGACGAAGCGGTCGTTGACAGAATCCTTCAGTCGCTCCCACCTAGCTACAAGAGCTTCGTGTTAAACTTCAATATGCAAGGGATGGAGAAGTCCATTCCCGAGGTGTATTCAATGCTGAAATCAGCGGAGGTGGAGATCAAGAAAGAGCATCAAGTGTTGATGGTGAATAAAACCACTAAGTTCAAGAAAGGCAAGGGTAAGAAGAACTTCAAGAAGGACGGCAAAGGAGTTGCCGCGCCCGGTTAGCCAGTTGCCGGGAAGAAGCCAAAGAATGGACCAAAGCCTGAGACTGAGTGCTTTTATTGCAAGGCAACAGGTCACTGGAAGCGGAACTGCCCCAAATACTTAGCAGATAAGAAGGCCGGCAACGTCAAAGGTATATATGATATACATGTTATTGATGTGTACCTTACTAGCGCTCGTAGTAGCTCCTGGGTATTTGATACCGGTGCAGTTGCTCACATTTGTAACTCAAATCAGGAGCTGCGGAATAAGCGGAGACTGGCGAAGGACGAGGTGACGATGCGCGTCAGGAATGGTTCCAAGGTCGATGTGATCGCCGTCGGCATGCTACCTCTACATCTACCCTCGGGATTAGTGTTGAACCATAATAATTGTTATTTAGTACCAGCTTTGAGCATGAACATTGTATCTAGATCTCATTTAATGCGAGATGGCTACTCATTTAAATCCGAGAATAATGGTTGTTCTATTTATATGAGAGATATGTTTTATGGTCATGCCCCGCTGGTCAATGGTTTATTTTTGATGAATCTCGAACGTGATGTTACACACATTCATAGTGAGAATGCCAAAAGATGTAAAGTTGATAATGATAGTCCCACATACTTGTGGCATTTCCGCCTTGGTCATATTGGTGTCAAACGTATGAAGAAGCTCCATGCAGATGGACTTCTAGAGTCTCTTGATTATGAATCATTTGACATGTGCGAACCATGCCTCTTAGGCAAGATGACCAAGACTCCGTTCTCCGGAACAATGGAGCGAGCGACCAACTTATTGGAAATCATACATACCGATGTGTGCGGTCCAATGAGTGTTGAAGCTCGCGGAGGCTATCATTATGTTCTCACCCTCACAGATGACTTAAGTAGATATGGGTATGTCTACTTAATGAAACACAAGTATGAGACCTTTGAAAAGTTCAAGGAATTTCAGAATGAGGTTGAGAATCAACGTGACAGAAAAATAAAGTTCTTACGATCGGATCGTGGGGGTGAATATTTAAGTCATGAATTTGGCACACACCTAAGGAACTGTGCAATTGTTTCACAATTGACACCGCCCGGAACACCTCAGTGTAATGGTGTGTCCGAACGTCAAAATCATACTCTGTTGGACATGGTGCGATCTATGATACCTCTCACCGACTTACCGCTATCTTTTTGGGGTTATGCTTTAGAGACTGCCGCATTCACTTTAAATAGGGCTCCGTCAAAATCCGTTGAGACGACTGTAATGCCCCAGATGTAACACTTTCCAAATGTGGCAATATATAAACTTTGACTTCGTCAATTCCATTCTGGGCTCTTCTTTCATTTCGGGTTTTTCGTTTTGTCGTGTGCGTGTGTGCATTTCATTCATGTCATGTTGTTATGTGCATTGCATTGCATTCATGTTGTCACTTGCACCCGGTTCCACTCGCCTCTTCCTGTTGTCCGTTTCGAGTTTCGACGCTCACACACGTGTCCGTGACGTCCCCGAGTCCTTCTTTCGTGTGTGGCCGTGTAACGTTTCCGGAATAAGGTGAGACTTGTCGTGCGATGTTGTTTTGGTACGTGTAGGCCGCCTGTCAAGTTTCATCACGTTTGGAGTTCGTTTGGTACTCCAACAGTTAACCTAGTGGGCTAAAAGAGCCTATTCTTTAAGGCCCAAGACCCCCTCCACAACAGCCCACAAACCCAGCACAACCACTCCCATCATCTCGGTCATCGAATTGTGATCGCGTGGCCGAAAACCGCTCCTCTTCTGGAGTTTCCTAGCTCCCAGAAACTATAAAACAGTCCCCATCCCCGAAATCCCGGTGCAACCCTAATTTTCCTCCCGCTCCTCGCGCCGGACACGTCCGTGCAGCCGCCGAACACGTCCGACCTGCGGCCACCTCACTCCAACCAATCGGAGGCCACCACGTCATCCCCGCCGCCACGTGGCGACCTCCCATTCGCCGGGCCACCTCATCCCACACCTCCACCGCCACCTCACCCGCTGGCCGCCGGAGCTTCGCCGAACCACCGCGGAAGCTCGCCGGACCCCGCCGCCGACCTCGCCGGAGCCTCGCCGCCGCCGCGCCTCTGACCCCGCCGGCCACCGCAGCGCCTCCGCCGCCGGCCACCTACCCCGCCGCCGGCCACCGCAACGCCTTCGCCACCGGCCACCTACCCCGCCGCCGGCGCCCCCGCCCACCGCCGCCGCGCGCGCGCCAGGCCGCTTCACCGCCGCCGGCCTCGCTAACCAGCGCCGCCGAGCCCTTCATCGCGACGCCGCCCCGGGCCCTTCATCGCGCCACCGCCGCCGCCTTCAACCGCCGCCGCCGCGCCGCCTTCAACCACCGCAGCCGCGCCGCCGGACGCCGGGCACCGCGCCGCCGCCGCCCCGGAGCACCGTCCTCCATCGCAGCTCCGTCTCCGGCCATCTCCTTGCCGCCCCGACGTCTTCCCCGTCAACTCCGGTCATCTTTTTCCTCCAACTCCGGCGAACTCCGGATCGGGACAAGATCCACCGGTCCATGATCCAAATGCCCGGATATCCCCGTCCCGGAATCCCTCTGTCCCGCGTTGACTTTTCACGGAGGTGATTTCCCACTAAGTCCCAGTTCTGTAACATTTTGTTGCCTCCTTTGCATGCCCGTAAATTTGTGCTCGTAGATCCGTTTTGTGCATATGATATATCAAAATGATCGTGGTGATGTTCTCTACACTTTGTTCCATTGTGCCATGCTTGTTTGACTTCATCTAGAGGTATTAATCTTAGTGACAAGAGTGCTACTTGTTGTAAACTGTTTGTAATGCCCAGGATGGAATTATACCTCCTACGTGTCGAGGCACGACTTAAAGGCATAAGTCCATCCTAGAATGATCTCAAGTTTGGTAATCTTTGCACAACTCATGTAAAAGAGGGATAGTAAACTGAAATTAGTTGGCTTACAATCGCCACGTCACAGAATAACAGTACAAGTCTCAAACATCAAACATTAAGAGCACTACAACCCTCTAAGGGCAAAAGCCAAATGTCAAAGTACCAAACTCAGATAAATAAAACAACCACAGGCGGATCGAAATCCTAGTAAGAGACTCCACTACTGATCGTCCGGGTAGCGCACGTAGTACCGACTACGCTCCTCGTCGTACTCCCAATCCAGCTCGGTGCCATCACCTGGATAGCTCACCGCTGGACCTGCATCTGGTGTGTGAAGTAACTTTGAGCCACAGAGGACTCAGCAATCCCGTTCCCGGGTAACCGAACTATCAAAGCCTTTAGGTGAGGGAAAAGGCTGAAGAAAGAACAAGTCTGCAGCAGCAACTAGCATCTATCTTACGCAAGTAAGAGCGAGAAGAGAAGGCATCGGCGAGAAGTGATCACGAAGTGATCCTAGCTACAGCTCACAAACATAACCCCTCCGTGTTCAACTCCCGAATCCCGATTCGGAAATTGACAGTCACGGAACACACGCTCGTAGTGTATTAGTATCATTGTGTCAAGTTATCTACAACCGGAATTAACAAGCTCCCATCTGCCACATAACCGCGGGCACGGCTTTCGAAAGTTCAAACCCTGCAGGGGTGTTCCAACTTGACCCATTACAAGCCCACGATCCGCGGAGTCGCAACTCCAAAGTGGGAAGACCCGAGTATCCTCGGAATCCCGTGCTCAAGATATACCGAGCTAAGGTAAGGCTAATCCAGCAAATCCTCCCGGCGTGCCGACACCCTGATAGTAGCCGCGCGTATCTAGTCTCAGGCCACGACCGGATGGGCGATTCTACATGACCCAATCCTCGAGTTTCCCCGTGGTGGTTCCCGCAGACTCCCCGATTGGGACCAACACCATCGGCACTGGCCCCCCCTGCTATGTTGAATTAAGAATCCTCGGGGACATGACCCCCTATGCAATTTAATTAAAATTATTTAAGTTGTTATTATGAGGCAAATAGTACCAAAAGTTGGGACGTGCTGGAAAAGACTTAGCACTTAGCGGTTTATCGAGGGGGTCCCATAAACCCCAACCGTGTTAGGAACGCATAATCAAGGAACATAAAACCGGCTTATACGGATCCTAACGGCATGAGTGGAACAAAACACCAAGCAAAAGGCTTAGCCTTCCACCCTTGCCAATATATAGATGATTTCAGTTTAAGCATTTATATAGTGTGATATAACCCAACCAAACTTCAACATGGAGCAAGCATCTTCACTTCACCTGCAACTAGCAACGCTATAAGAAGGGGCTGAGCGAAGCGTACTTAGCCAAGCAACGGTTTGCATAGGTAGGGTGGTTAATCATGGCAATTGGTTACAAGTAGGAGGCTGACAAGAAGAACATGGGCATCGAGGCAAAACTATAGATCGAGACTACTAGCAATAGGCAAAGATAGTAAAGTTATCGGGGTTCGGTCATCTTGCCTGAAGAGAAGACGTTCGGATCGTAAGAAGGGTCCTCGGGCTCAACCTCGTTGGAAAACTCGTGCTCAACTTCGAACTCGTTCTCAGCTTCCGGCTCTAAACAAGACAAACACACCAAGCACCAATCAACACGATGCAATGCGCACTCGAAAAACATGAATGCATGATGGATGCACTAGGGATGCACATGGAGCACGTAAAACATCACTCAAGCAAAACACCTCAAAACAAGATAACAACCTGATATTATTAATCTACACAGAAAATCACCCAAGTTTGATATAAGATTCGCTGAAATCGGAGTTACGGGCTAAAAGTTATGCCCGAAACAAGATTTGAGCGAAAACTGCAAATTACAGCAACATAGCATCTTGGGAGCTCAAAATAATTAATCTACAGCACCCAAAAAGCATGGCAAAGAACTTGAACACAAACTAGATATAAAGTACAGCAACTAGGTCCAAAGTGCACCCCAAACGGAGTCACGGATCAATAGCAATGATCTTGGACATATTGAACTTTGAAATAAAATTCTGGCAGCAGAATTTTATTGAAAGTTTGGAGCAAAAGATAAACATGCTACAGCCACTCAAATGGACATGTGAGGACATGGATGGAAAGACAACAATATATACTACAAGGAACAATCAAAATCCACCCCAAAACTATCATGCTTTGTCCTACAACATCACACGAACATGGCATCGGAACGTTACAGATTTCAGACTTAGTGAAATTTCACTAAGTCCCAAAACAGCAACATCATCATAGCATCAAAAAGAGCATGTTTAAGTCACCTCGAAACTAAACATGGCAAAGGGTAAGCACCTCATCAAAATACATATGACGGTGATCCCGAAACACACAAGCATGCATCATTGTGGTGAACACAACGATTGCAACGAGCTCAACAAGATGGCATTTCATAACAAATAAAACACAACATGTGAACATGGCATTTTGCAACGATGATAACAAGGAAACAAAAAATCTACCATGCAACCTATCACACACAACACGTAGTTCGTGGCAAGACGAACACGTGGACATGTCATTTGCGTCGTTTGGACAAACGAGCTAAAAGATATCACATGTCAAAGGAGGCATGAAAATAACACATAACAGCAGTTTATATCATCATACACTCTTGCAACAGCAAAACAAGCCCCTAGATGACATCTAACATGCATGACTACCACAGGCAAAACGTAGAGGACATCTCCACGAACATCTGGACATGCTACACGCGCAAAACGGAGTAACAGGCACAAAGTTAGAGCAGTTCAAAGGTCGCATAACAGATCAGGATTTAAAGGACTTAGTGGGGAAGAAGTCAACCTCAACAGAAAAAAAAAACAGATCTGAGAACAGTGTCGGGCCGGCGGCTACAGTGGCGGCGGCCCGGTGGAGCTGGTGGCCTGGCGGCCCGATCCGGATGGCGCGGCTGGCGGAGGTGGCGGCGAAGCGGCCCACTGGCCCAGGGGGGAAGAAGCGGCGGCGGCCCGCGGCTGGCGCGACGGGAGGCGCCCAGGCGCGAGCGGGGGAGGCCCACTGGGGCAGGCCCAGCTGAGGCGAGTCAGCGCCTGGTGGCCTGGAGCGGGCGATGGCGCTTCGGGCCGGCGAGGAGGCCTGCTCGGGCGCCCGGCCTGGCGCGGCTGCGGCGAAGGAGAGGCGACGTACGGGCCGAGCCCAGGCGAGGCGATGAAGTGGCGGAGAGGTGGCGATGCGGCTGGGCCAGCGCGGCGTCGATGTGGTCCAGGCGCCCGGTCGCTCGCACGGTGAGGCGACGAGATCTGGCCCGCTCGGACCAGATCGAGCGGGGACACGGGGGCGAGGCGATCGCTCGGCGAGCGTTGACTTCGCTCGCTCGAGGGAAAACGATCGGGGCGGCTCGGCGGTCGAGGAAGCTGGAATCCCTCGGGATCCAGAAGAAAAACCAGGGGTTGGATCTGAGATCTGAATAAAAGGGGGAAAAAATAGAGGGAAGGAGGAAGAAGAAGGGGACATGCCAAAATAGACTAGGGGTCTATATATAGCAGTTTTAGACTAGGGTTTGGAGATAGGGGTGTTTAGGAGCCCTCCGATCGCGATCCGACGGATCCGATCGCGGGGGTTGTTTTAAAAGACCTAGACGGAGATAAAAGAAAACAGCAGGGGTATTTCCGGGACACGAAGTGAAGGCACATCGGACCCACACGGACAACGGAGGGAAAAGTCAACGGAGTCCAAACGAGACGAGATTTGAGAGGCGGGTTGCACACAACAAAACAACAACACACAACACAACCTCGCGGCACACCGGTAACGAAAAACGCCCGAACAACAAAGTAGGCCTACGGGACGTCACGGACACGTGAGGGAGCTCCGGAACGCGAAACGGACAACGGGAAGAAACACGACGATCCGGATGCAACCCACAACACCAATGCAATGCAATGCACATGTCTACATGATATGAATGAATGCCACACACTCACACAACAACACGACGAAAGCCCGAAAGACAAAGAACCCGAAATGGAAATAGATGAAGCCGGAGATTTATTATAAGCCCAAAAGGGAAAGTATTACATCCGGGGCATTACAAACTCTCCTCTACTACAAAAAGATCTCGTCCCGAGATCTAGGACTGGAAAAAGGAAGGGTACTCGGAACGAAGATGATCTTCTCGTTCCCAGGTAGCTTCTCGGTCTGTGTGATGTGACCACTTGACTTTCAGAAACTTGATGGACTTGTTGCGAGTCTTGCGTTCGGTTTCTTCGAGAATTGCAACTGGATGCTCTCGGTAGGAAAGGTCTTGTTGAAGATCAATCTCCTCAAACGGAATCATGCGCTCAGGTGCCTTGAAGCATTTGCGAAGTTGAGACACATGGAAGACATCATGAACATTTGCAAAGTTGGAAGGGAGCTCGAGCTGATAGGCTAGATCGCCTCTTTTGCCAAGAATTTTGAAAGGCCCGACGTATCTAGGAGCAAGCTTTCCTTTGATACCGAACCTTTGGGTTCCTTTCATCGGAGAAACTCGGAGATAGACATGATCACCGATGTCGAAAGCCAAATCACGATGCTTTCCGTCATAGTAGCTCTTCTGACGCGACTGAGCGGCCTTGAGATTCTCACGTATGACTTTGCACATTTCTTCGGCTTCAGAGATCAAATCATTGCCAAGAAGTTGGCGTTCGCCTGTTTCAGACCAGTTGAGAGGGGTACGGCACTTTCTGCCATAGAGAATTTCAAACGGTGCTTTGCCTGCACTTGCTTGAAAGCTGTTGTTGTAAGAGAACTCGGCAAATGGAAGGCAGTCTTCCCATTTCATGCCGAAGGAGATGACACAGGCTCTTAGCATATCTTCAAGGATCTGATTCACACGCTCGACTTGACCACTAGTCTGAGGGTGAAATGCAGTGCTGAACCTGATCTTCGTGCCCATGGCGGACTGAAAGGAGTCCCAGAACCTTGATGTGAACAAGCTGCCACGGTATGAGGATATCACTTGAGGAATGCCATGTAGGGACACAATTCTGGAAGTGTACAGCTCTGCAAGTTGAGCTGCATTGATTGATTCTTTGACTGGAAGAAAGTGAGCGACTTTGGTAAGCTTGTCAATCACCACAAAGATAGCATCATTGCCTCGCTTGGATTTAGGAAAGCCAGTGACGAAGTCCATTTCAATGTGGTCGTCCACTCAGGAATAGGAAGAGGTTGGAGAAGACCGGCTGGACGTTGATGTTCTGCTTTCACTCTTCTGCATACATCACATTCATTCACGAATTGGGCAATCTCCCTTTTCATGCGTGTCCACCAGTAAGATTGCTTGAGGTCTTGGTACATCTTGGAACTGCCAGGATGAATGGAAAGGAGAGAATCATGAGCTTCTTCCATTATGAGCTTCCCGAGATCACCTTTGGGAACAACGAGTCTGTCCTCGAAGAACAAGGTATCTCTCTCATCAACACGGAAGCACTTATATTTTGGAGTGCCCTTTGCAATGCCATGTTTCACCTTCTTCACCATGGTATCACGGAGCTGGGCCTCACGGACTTGATCTTCCAAGGTAGGAGCAATCTGGAGATTAGCAAGAAAACCCTGCGGAACAACCTGAAGGTTGAGCTTCCTGAATGCTTCACAAAGCTCAGGCTGGTGTGGCTTGATAAGAAGGCTGTTGCAATATGCCTTTCTGCTCAAAGCATCTGCAATCACATTCGCCTTGCCTGGAGTGTACTCAATGCTGGGGTTGTACTCTTGGATCATCTCGACCCAACGAGTCTGGCGGAGGTTCAGATGCGGCTGTGTGAAGATGTACTTCAAGCTCTTGTGATCAGTGAAGATGTCGACCTTTCTGCCCAACAACAGATGTCTCCACGTAATCAGAGCATGTACCACAGCTGCTAGCTCGAGATCATGTGTGGGATAGTTCTTCTCAGCTGGCTTTAGCTGACGTGAAGTGTATGCCACAATTCTCTTCTCTTGCATAAGCACACCACCAAGGCCTTGAAGAGAAGCGTCACAGAACACTTCATAGGGCTTGGATTCATCTGGAGGAATCAGAACTGGAGCAGAAACAAGCTTCTCTTTGAGGGTTTTGAAAGCCACTTCACATTCAGGGGACCAAAAGTATTTGACATTCTTCTGAAGGAGGTTGGAAAGAGGCTTGGCAATCTTGGAGAAGTTCTCCACAAACCTTCTGCAATAGCTGGCAAGACCCAGAAAACTGCGGAGCTGCTTGACGTTCTGAGGAGCTTCCCAGTTGACAATTGCTTCAACTTTCTCGGGATTAACCGCAATACCGTCAGCTGAGATAATGTGGCCCAGGTACAAAACCTTATCGAGCCAAAACTCGCACTTTGAGAACTTGGCATAGAATTTATGCTCTCGGAGTCGATCAAGAACCAGACGCAAGTGCTTTTCGTGATCTTCTTCATTCTTGGAAAACACCAGAATATCATCCAGATACACAAGCACAAACTCGCCAGTATAGGGGTTGAAGATGTAATGCATCATCCTTGAAAAGGTAGGAGGAGCATTGGCGAGACCGAAGGACATGACGGTATACTCATATGAACCGTAGCTCGTTCTGAAAGCCGTCTTGGGAATGTCTTCCTCGCGAATGCGAATTTGATGATAGCCCATTCGGAGGTCAAGCTTAGAGAATACTTTAGCTCCTTTGAGCTGCTCAAAGAGTTCGTTGATGTTGGGGAGCGGATACTTGTTCTTAATCGTCTTCTTGTTCAGTGGCCGGTAGTCAACACAGAGACGCTCCGTGCCATCTTTCTTCTTGACAAATAAGACACCACAGCCCCACGGAGATGTACTCGGTCTGATGAGACCCATACGCTCCTGTTCATCCAACTGTTTCTTCAATTCCTTCAATTCATCTGAAGAGAGCTTGTAAGGACGCCGGCAAACAGGTTCGGTGCCCGGCTCGAGTTCAATGACAAACTCCACCTGACGGTGTGGAGGCATGCCTGGAAGTTCTTCTGGAAAGACGTCTTGATATTCGTTCACCACTGGAATTTGCTCTATGGGATTAATTTCGCCCTTATCATTAAGAGAGAAAAGCCGAATAGTATTATCCCTGGAGGCGAAGATAATCACATCTTCATCAGAATGAGTCAATTTGACTTCCTTTTGAGCGCAATCAATGTGAGCATCATGCTGAGAAAGCCAATCCATTCCGAGAATGAGGTCGATGTCAGAATGACCAAGAATCACCGGTTTAGCCAGAAAACGATAGTCTCCCATGCGAATAGAAACATCCGGAGCATAAACACTAGAAGTCATAATCTTGCCCGGAGAAACAACTTGCAACTTCTGAGGCAAATTTGAAGTGACAATATCGTGCTTGGATGCAAATGGTTGAGACATGAAAGAGCATGAAGCACCCGAATCAAATAACACTTTAGCTGGAAAAGAGTTCACTGGAAGGTTACCCAAAATGACATCAGAAGAAGCCTCCGCTTGTGCTGCATTCATCAGATTAACCCTTGCTGCCTTTGGATCATGCTTGACCATAGCGGTACCGACAGGAGGAGGAGGCGGAAGGCGCCTTGGGTTGTTGCACTTGTTGGAATAATGACCCTTCTGGCCACATTTGTAGCAAGTCACCTCAGAGAGCGGACGGGTAGGAGGAGCATTTAGTCTTGGAGCTTGGAACTGCTGCTTGGACTGCTTGTTGGAGTTGGGTGGGTGGGAGAAACCACGACCACTAGAGTTCTTGTTGTTGGAGTTGTTGAAGTTGCTGGAGTTGTTGAATGGAGCTCGAATCATTGGAGGAGGAGGAAGCCAGAATTTCTGTTGTTTCGCAGCCAACTGAGACGATGAGGTAGAGTGAACAGCATCTCGAATTCTCTTCTTAGAAGCCTCCATCTTGAGCTGAGCTGCTTCTTGTTTCAAAGCCATGTTATAGAACTTATCGAATTCGTCTGGCTCGAACAGAGTGAGAGCAAGCTGAATTTCATCTTTGAGACCTCCACGGAACTGATAGATTTTACTCTTTGCATCAGGAATGTCTTGCTTTGCATAGCGAGCGAGGTTTTGGAACTTGACATTATACTGATAGACTGTCATGGAGCCCTGCTTGAGGTTGCGGAATTGCTCACGCATACCCTCAATGACACTTGTAGGAATGTGATGCGAGCGGAAATCCTTGCAGAAATTCTCCCAAGAGATCACTTGACCCGGCCTTGAGTCTTTGTACTGCTGCCACCAGTCAGCTGCTTGATCTTTCAGTTGGAAGGCTGCAAACTTCACATAGTCATCTTCTTTCACGTTACTGCACTCAAAATGCTTCTTTATATCTGTCAGCCAATCTTCAGCATCAAGAGGGTCGACACAGTAACTGAAAGCTTTAGGATTGTTAGCCAGGAACTGGTTGAGAGTAGCATGGTGCTGCTGGAAGAAGTTGCCTTGGTTCATTGGAACGCCCTGATTAGCTTGATTAGCTTGATTAGCTTGCATCATCTGCATCATCTGCATCATCAACTGAGTGTTCTGAGCAGTAGTCTGCATAATTGCTCTCCAAGCCTCAGGCGGAGGAGGAGGGGAAGGAGGATGCTCTGGGACCTCTTCCACCTCTGGGTTGGCATTCGGAACCTTTTTCGGAGCCATCCTGTAAGAGATGACCATGAATCAGCAATTGATTGACAAAAGGAATAAGCGGAATCAATGGAATGAATTGCAACAAGTCTTCACAATAATCATTCGAACAATAAGAACGAATGAAATCATCCGAACAAGAGGAACGAATGAATTTCTTAGTTAAATGATAACATCAGTCTTCATGAGAAGCCACGTAGGGATCAAAAGGATAAAATAATAAAAACAACAAGGTACAGACGGGAACAAACACAAGAGAGGAGTTTCGTTCTAACATCTTTGTGCTGAAAGCATATGAACGCGTTACGAAAAGGTTTTGCAATCCCCGGATCAGCATAGCCAAGGACCCTTTAAGATGCAACTCCTGATAGTAACAACGGTCATATAACCCCTTCACTCAATGTCGAACCCCGAACTCACTAACCTGCATTCGTTGGAAGAATGCCTACGATCTACTGGATAAAACCCACCTATAGCTTTCCGAAAGATTCCAGTTATGCAATCAGGTGTTGGGGATACACGGGAAGCACCGCGCAATCAACTCTAACCTACATCCAGGTGTATCCATCCTTCAACACATAACCAGTCTTTCTCGGAAACTGTGTACCTCGGACCTTCGAAAAGCATCCACTATAACAAGCTATGGCAATACTCCCGAACTACCTCCCCAGTACTGGGTGATGTCGGGGTTATCTTGCCACTGGCCGTATAGGGGAGATTTTCGATGTCGGCCGTCTTAAGTATTTAGTACTGTCGCGATATGCTTGTTACAATGATACCCCGAAGCTCAACTCCTCGGTAACAGGAGGCATCGGGAACAATATCCTTGTCACAAGAACATCGAAACAATCCCAGAATACTCGCGGGATTCCTAAAAAAAAAAAATTGTGCAAATTTTGAAGATAGGAGAGACAAGAGTAGACGTCAGGAGTCCTCACCAGAGAGAAAAGGGGATGAGAAGCAAAGAAATCCTACTCTCCGATATAATATAGGACTCAAAAAGTTTTTAGTGTGTGCCTAGACTCAACCGTCAACGGTTCGATCAAAACAGTGGGGGCTCCTAGGTCGGAGAAGGCTCTGATACCAACTTGTAATGCCCAGGATGGAATTATACCTCCTACGTGTCGAGGCACGACTTAAAGGCATAAGTCCATCCTAGAATGATCTCAAGTTTGGTAATCTTTGCACAACTCATGTAAAAGAGGGATAGTAAACTGAAATTAGTTGGCTTACAATCGCCACGTCACAGAATAACAGTACAAGTCTCAAACATCAAACATTAAGAGCACTACAACCCTCTAAGGGCAAAAGCCAAATGTCAAAGTACCAAACTCAGATAAATAAAACAACCACAGGCGGATCGAAATCCTAGTAAGAGACTCCACTACTGATCGTCCGGGTAGCGCACGTAGTACCGACTACGCTCCTCGTCGTACTCCCAATCCAGCTCGGTGCCATCACCTGGATAGCTCACCGCTGGACCTGCATCTGGTGTGTGAAGTAACTGTGAGCCACAGAGGACTCAGCAATCCCGTTCCCGGGTAACCGAACTATCAAAGCCTTTAGGTGAGGGAAAAGGCTGAAGAAAGAACAAGTCTGCAGCAGCAACTAGCATCTATCTTACGCAAGTAAGAGCGAGAAGAGAAGGCATCGGCGAGAAGTGATCACGAAGTGATCCTAGCTACAGCTCACAAACATAACCCCTCCGTGTTCAACTCCCGAATCCCGATTCGGAAATTGACAGTCACGGAACACACGCTGGTAGTGTATTAGTATCATTGTGTCAAGTTATCTACAACCGGAATTAACAAGCTCCCATCTGCCACATAACCGCGGGCACGGCTTTCGAAAGTTCAAACCCTGCAGGGGTGTTCCAACTTGACCCATTACAAGCCCACGATCCGCGGAGTCGCAACTCCAAAGTGGGAAGACCCGAGTATCCTCGGAATCCCGTGCTCAAGATATACCGAGCTAAGGTAAGGCTAATCCAGCAAATCCTCCCGGCGTGCCGACACCCTGATAGTAGCCGCGCGTATCTAGTCTCAGGCCACGACCGGATGGGCGATTCTACAGGACCCAATCCTCGAGTTTCCCCGTGGTGGTTCCCGCAGACTCCCCGATTGGGACCAACACCATCGGCACTGGCCCCCCCTGCTATGTTGAATTAAGAATCCTCGGGGACATGACCCCCTATGCAATTTAATTAAAATTATTTAAGTTGTTATTATGAGGCAAATAGTACCAAAAGTTGGGACTTGCTGGAAAAGACTTAGCACTTAGCGGTTTATCGAGGGGGTCCCATAAACCCCAACCGTGTTAGGAACGCATAATCAAGGAACATAAAACCGGCTTATACGGATCCTAACGGCATGAGTGGAACAAAACACCAAGCAAAAGGCTTAGCCTTCCACCCTTGCCAATATATAGATGATTTCAGTTTAAGCATTTATATAGTGTGATATAACCCAACCAAACTTCAACATGGAGCAAGCATCTTCACTTCACCTGCAACTAGCAACGCTATAAGAAGGGGCTGAGCGAAGCGTACTTAGCCAAGCAACGGTTTGCATAGGTAGGGTGGTTAATCATGGCAATTGGTTACAAGTAGGAGGCTGACAAGAAGAACATGGGCATCGAGGCAAAACTATAGATCGAGACTACTAGCAATAGGCAAAGATAGTAAAGTTATCGGGGTTCGGTCATCTTGCCTGAAGAGAAGACGTTCGGATCGTAAGAAGGGTCCTCGGGCTCAACCTCATTGGAAAACTCGTGCTCAACTTCGAACTCGTTCTCAGCTTCCGGCTCTAAACAAGACAAACACACCAAGCACCAATCAACACGATGCAATGCGCACTCGAAAAACATGAATGCATGATGGATGCACTAGGGATGCACATGGAGCACGTAAAACATCACTCAAGCAAAACACCTCAAAACAAGATAACAACCTGATATTATTAATCTACACAGAAAATCACCCAAGTTTGATATAAGATTCGCTGAAATCGGAGTTACGGGCTAAAAGTTATGCCCGAAACAAGATTTGAGCGAAAACTGCAAATTACAGCAACATAGCATCTTGGTAGCTCAAAATAATTAATCTACAGCACCCAAAAAGCATGACAAAGAACTTGAACACAAACTAGATATAAAGTACAGCAACTAGGTCCAAAGTGCACCCCAAACGGAGTCACGGATCAATAGCAATGATCTTGGACATATTGAACTTTGAAATAAAATTCTGGCAGCAGAATTTTATTGAAAGTTTGGAGCAAAAGATAAACATGCTACAGCCACTCAAATGGACATGTGAGGACATGGATGGAAAGACAACAATATATACTACAAGGAACAATCAAAATCCACCCCAAAACTATCATGTTTTGTCCTACAACATCACACGAACATGGCATCGGAACGTTACAGATTTCAGACTTAGTGAAATTTCACTAAGTCCCAAAACAGCAACATCATCATAGCATCAAAAAGAGCATGTTTAAGTCACCTCGAAACTAAACATGGCAAAGGGTAAGCACCTCATCAAAATACATATGACGGTGATCCCGAAACACACAAGCATGCATCATTGTGGTGAACACAACGATTGCAACGAGCTCAACAAGATGGCATTTCATAACAAATAAAACACAACATGTGAACATGGCATTTTGCAACGATGATAACAAGGAAACAAAAAATCTACCATGCAACCTATCACACACAACACGTAGTTCGTGGCAAGACGAACACGTGGACATGTCATTTGCGTCGTTTGGACAAACGAGCTAAAAGATATCACATGTCAAAGGAGGCATGAAAATAACACATAACAGCAGTTTATATCATCATACACTCTTGCAACAGCAAAACAAGCCCCTAGATGACATCTAACATGCATGACTACCACAGGCAAAACGTAGAGGACATCTCCACGAACATCTGGACATGCTACACGCGCAAAACGGAGTAACAGGCACAAAGTTAGAGCAGTTCAAAGGTCGCATAACAGATCAGGATTTAAAGGACTTAGTGGGGAAGAAGTCAACCTCAACAGAAAAAAAACAGATCTGAGAACAGTGTCGGGCCGGCGGCTACAGTGGCGGCGGCCCGGTGGAGCTGGTGGCCTGGCGGCCCGATCCGGATGGCGCGGCTGGCGGTGGTGGCGGCGAAGCGGCCCACTGGCCCAGGGGGGAAGAAGCGGCGGCGGCCCGCGGCTGGCGCGACGGGAGGCGCCCAGGCGCGAGCGGGGGAGGCCCACTGGGGCAGGCCCAGCTGAGGCGAGTCAGCGCCTGGTGGCCTGGAGCGGGCGATGGCGCTTCGGGCCGGCGAGGAGGCCTGCTCGGGCGCCCGGCCTGGCGCGGCTGCGGCGAAGGAGAGGCGACGTACGGGCCGAGCCCAGGCGAGGCGATGAAGTGGCGGAGAGGTGGCGATGCGGCTGGGCCAGCGCGGCGTCGATGTGGTCCAGGCGCCCGGTCGCTCGCACGGTGAGGCGACGAGATCTGGCCCGCTCGGACCAGATCGAGCGGGGACACGGGGGCGAGGCGCTCGCTCGGCGAGCGTTGACTTCGCTCGCTCGAGGGAAAACGATCGGGGCGGCTCGGCGGTCGAGGAAGCTGGAATCCCTCGGGATCCAGAAGAAAAACCAGGGGTTGGATCTGAGATCTGAATAAAAGGGGAAAAAAATAGAGGGAAGGAGGAAGAAGAAGGGGACATGCCAAAATAGACTAGGGGTCTATATATAGCAGTTTTAGACTAGGATTAGGAGATAGGGGTGTTTAGGAGCCCTCCGATCGCGATCCGACGGATCCGATCGCGGGGGTTGTTTTAAAAGACCTAGACGGAGATAAAAGAAAACAGCAGGGGTATTTCCGGGACAGGAAGTGAAGGCACATCGGACCCACACGGACAACGGAGGGAAAAGTCAACGGAGTCCAAACGAGACGAGATTTGAGAGGCGGGTTGCACACAACAAAACAACAACACACAACACAACCTCGCGGCACACCGGTAACGAAAAACGCCCGAACAACAAAGTAGGCCTACGGGACGTCACGGACACGTGAGGGAGCTCCGGAACGCGAAACGGACAACGGGAAGAAACACGATGATCCGGATGCAACCCACAACACCAATGCAATGCAATGCACATGTCTACATGATATGAATGAATGCCACACACTCACACAACAACACGACGAAAGCCCGAAAGACAAAGAACCCGAAATGGAAATAGATGAAGCCGGAGATTTATTATAA
Source organism: Secale cereale (assembly GCA_902687465.1). Taxonomy (NCBI): domain Eukaryota; kingdom Viridiplantae; phylum Streptophyta; class Magnoliopsida; order Poales; family Poaceae; genus Secale; species Secale cereale. Next base: position 516,157,320 of record LR738709.1, read on the forward strand.
GCCCAAAAGGGAAAGTATTACATCCGGGGCATTACACTGTTGTAACTTGTTATTTTCATGCCATGTTTGAGATGTGATAACTTGGTACATGTTTATCCAAATGAAGCAAATGATATGTCAAAATGTTCCTTGTGAAATGCTCTACATGTTGGTTGCTGTAGCATCCTTGTTAGGGTTTATTTTGACATGTTAAACTTGGTTGCAAACGTGCATGTGTCCGTTAAGTTATGATACATGAGATGCTGATTTGAAGAGCTCGTTGCTAGTGATGTGTTTGTCCCCATGTCACATGTTAATATGTTTTAGAATCCCCATCATATGGTCTTTGCTGTGGTGCAAACCAATTTCCATGATATGCCTTGATGTGACTTAAACATGCTTGTAAACATGCCATGCCAACATAACTATTTTTATCCTTAGTGAAATTTTGTCTAAGTCTAGAATCTGTCTTAACCTGATGCTATGTTTGCTTGATGCCCTAGTCAAATCCGTGCATGTTTTGGAGTGGCCAATGATCATTCCTTGTTGTCCATGTTATTGTCTATCCATCCATGCCCTTACTTGCTCATATGGCTTGCTGTAGCTTATTTATTTCTTGCTCCTAAGTTGCTATAAAATATAACTGTCAGGTTTTTAACGTCATGATCAAAATGTTGTAGCTTGTTGCTATTGATCCATGCCTCCTATGGAGTTGTTTGCTGTAGGATATATCTACTTCATGTCGATGCTTATTGTCATCATGTTTGAGTGCTGTAGAGTATATATTTCTTGCTCCAAAGTGGCTATGTGGCTGTTAATTTCAGCTTTGCATTGTATGTTGTATCTTGTTTCGTGTGTATGTGTTGAACCGTTGCTCCGTTTTGAGCGTGCCCTATAGGAAACTTGTGTGAATTTGCATGTAGAATCATAATATCATGTTGTTAACATGTTTGGAGTGTGTTTGCTTGATGTTTGTGTGCATCTTGCACCGTTGCCATGCCTGTCTTGTTTTGCTCATATCTTCTAGACCGTAGCTCCGAATTAAACAAACTTTATATGAAACTTGACTAGAATTTCGTGTAGATTATCATGATGCATGTTAACTTGCTGTTTAACAACTTTAACTTAAGGTTTGGTCAGATCTGGACCAATCTCAACATATGCATATGAGGACTTACTGGATTAGCTATATGTTGATTCCGGCCTCATTTAAACTTGTTGTTTTGTGTTGTTCTTGTGTGTTTCATCCCTTGACATGTATTGCGTCATAAATGCATCATACTTGCATCATGTTGATTGTGCATTGCACCTTGTTTGATATCTTTCCCCGTTGTGTTCTTGTGTTGAGTAGAGCCGGGAGCCGAGACCGAGTACGAGAACGAGGTTACTACCGAGGTTGAGAACGAGGAGCCGTCTTACGATCCCATCGACGACTGGACATGCAAGATGACCTGACCCAGATATCATTACTATCTTTGCCTATTTCTAGATGTCTCGCCCTTTAGCTCATTGCCTCGATGCCCATGTTTGTTTGTCAGCCTCCTATTGTAACCATGAATCTGTCTAACCACCCAACCTAGCAAACCTTTGTTTGGCTATGTAAGCTTCGCTCAGCCCCTCTAATAGCATTGTTAGTTGCAGGAGAAGATTTGAAGATTCTTGCTTCATGTTGAAGTTATTGTTGGGTTATCACACTATATAAACTCTTAAACTAAATCATCTATATACTTGGCAATGGGTGGAAGGCTAAGCCTCTCACTTGGTGATTTGTTCCACTCATGCCACCCTAGGAACCGTATAAACCGGTGTTATGTTCCTTGATTATGCGTTTCTAACACGGTTGGGGTTATGGGACCCCCTCGATAACCCGCTTGGCGCTAAATCTTTTCTAGCAAGGCCCAACTTTGGTACTCCATTTGCCTAACAACTAAAACCTGCCGAGGGAGTAATTAACCCGAGGATTAATTAATCAACCCCCCTAGGCCAGTGCTTGATTTGAGTGTTGGTCCAAAATGGGCGGACTGCAGGGCCACCTTGGGGGAACCCGAGGGCTGGTATTTTCCTGTAGGCTGACCTATCCGGTTGTGGCCTGAGACTAGATACGCGCGGCTACTGTCAGGGTGTCGGCACGCCGGGAGGTCTTGCTGGATTAGTTTTACCTATGTCGGAATATCTTGAGCACGAGATTCCGAGAATACTCGGGCCTTCCCACCTTGGAGTTGCGACTCCACGGATCGTGAGCTTGTAATGGGCTAAGTTGGGACACCCCTACAGGGTTTTGAACTTTCGAAAGCCGTGCCCGCGGTTATGTGGCAGATGGGAATTTGTTAATATCCGGTTCTAGAAAACTTGACACCATGTTCATAACACACTACCAGTGTGAGTAACCGTGACGGTCATTTTCCGAAAGGGTTTCGGGAAGTGAACACGGTGGGGTTATGTTTGACGTGCTTAGATAGGATAACTTCGTGATCACTTTGACGCTCGTGGCACTTCTCTTCTCGCTCTCAACACGTAAGCTAGTGCTAGTGCAGGTGCAACCTTTATTTTTTCTTCAGCCTTGTTCCACACCCAAGGCTTAGATAGTTTTGCTACCCGGGAACTGGATTGCTGAGTCCTCCGTGGCTCACAGATTCTACACCACAGCAGATGCAGGTACTATGGTGGACTACGCAGGTGACGGCACCGAGCTGTACTGGGAGTTCGATGAAGAACGTAGTCGATACTATGTGCACTATCCCGATGATCAGTAGTGGCTTCTACTAGGGGCGATTCGGACCTTGTGGCTTTATGTATTTGGTATCTTTCATTTGGATCTTCGTCCGTAGTCGGACTGTGATGTTTTGGATGATTATTTTCTTATGTAATGTATTGCGTGACGTGGCGAGTGTAAGCCAACTATCCTTTTGTAATTTCATCCCTATTTTTACATGCGTCATGCAAAGATACCATACTTGAGATCATTCTAGTATGGGCTTATACCTTTAAGTCGTGCCTCGACACGTAGGAGGTATAATCCCATACTGGGCATCACAAGTTGGTAATCAGAGCCTTCTTCGACCTAGAAGCCCCCACTGATTGATCGAATCGTTGACGGTTGAGTCTAGGCACACACTTGAAAATGTTTTGAGTCATATATATATATATATATATATATATATATATATATATATATATATATATATATATATATCGGAGAGTAGGATTTCTTTTCCTTCTCATCTCTTTTCACTCTGGTGAGGACTCCTGACAATTACTTGCCTCTTCTACTCTCAAAATTTCACAATTTTTTTTTAGGATCACGCGGGTATTGTTTGGATTGTTCTGATGTCTTTGTGACGAGAACATTGTTCTCGATGCCTCCTGTCATTTAGGGGTTGTGGCAGTGTCCCGGGGAGTTGAGCTCCGAGGTGTTGTCGTCACAAATATATCACAACAGTTCTGGAATACTTAAGACGGCCGACATCGAAAACTCTCCTATGCGGTTAGTGGCAAGATAACCCCGACATCACCCAGTACTGGGGAGGTAGTTCGGGAGTATTGCCATAGCTTATATAGTAGATGCGTTTCGAAGGTCCGAGGTAGACGGTTTCCGGAAATAACTGGTTATGTGTTGAAGGATGGATACAGCTAGATGTAGGATTAGAGTTGAGTGCGCGATGCTTCCCCTGTATCCCCAACACGTGATTGCATAACTGGAAACTTTCGGAAATTAATAGGTGGGTTCATCTAGTAGCTTGTAGGCATTCTTCCAACGGATGCATGATATGGAGTTCGGGGTTCTACATTGAGTGAAGTAGTTTTATGTGCATTGTTCCGATCGGGGGTTGCATCTTAAAGGGTCCTTGGCTATGCTGATCCGGGGATTGCAAAACCCTTTTGTAACACGTTCCATAAGCTTTCAGCACGAATATGTCGAACGAAGCTTATATCTTGTATTTGTTCTATATGCTCCTTGTTGTGTTTTTATTTACCTTTTGTTCTCCCAAGTGGCTTCTCAAGAAGATTGTTGTACCATTAAACTGTGGATTACATTCGTTCATTTTTGTTCGAATGTTCTTGTGAAGACTTATGTTGCAATTTCTAGCCGTTGATTTAGCTTATATATTTTTTCTCAATCAATGGCGAATAGTTGTCATCTCATTCAGGATGGCTCCTAAAAGGGTTCCCAACGCTAACCAAGAGGGTGAAGAAGTTCTTGATCGTCCTCCTTCCCCTCCTCCTCCGTCTGAGGCCTAGAGAGCAATTATGCAAGCGACGAACCAGAACACCCAGATGCTTTTGCAAATGATGCAGAACATTCAAGCAAATCAAGCAAATCAAGGTGGTCATGGGAACCAAGGCCAAGCCAATTTGTTCAACCAACCTCACTTTGCTACACTCAACCAGTTCCTGGCAAACCAACCAAAGGCATTCAGTTACTGTGTGGACCCTCTAGATGCTGAAGACTGGATAACTGATATCAAGAAGCATTTCGAGTGCAGTAACGTGAGACCTGAGGACTATGTGAAGTTTGCCGCCTTCCAACTCAAGGACCAAGCCGCACATTGGTGGCAGCAGTACAAAGATTCCAGAGAAGGACGTGAAATCTCATGGGCTGACTTCTGCAAAGATTTTCGCTCTCACCACATTCCAACTAGTGTCATCGAAGGTATGCGTGAGCAATTCCACAACCTAAAGCAAGGCTCTATGTCTGTTTATCAATATAATTTCAAGTTCTAGAACCTTGCCCGCTATGCCATGAAAGACATCCCAGATGCCAAGAGCAAGATTTATCAGTTTCGTGGTGGTCTGAAGGATGAACTCCAACTAGCTCCCACCTTGTTCGAGCCTGATGAATTTGATCAATTCTATAACATGGCACTTAAGCAAGAGGCAGCCCAGCTCATGATGGAAGCTTCCAAAAAGAAGATCAGAGACGCTGTTCACTCCTCCTCTTCTTCCCAAGTGGTTGCAAAGCAGCAGAAGTTTTGGCTTACACCTCCTCCAGTGATCCGACCTCCCAACAACATCAAAAAGCATTCTGGTGGCTGTGGTTTCTCCCACCCACTGATACGTCCAAAACGTATCTATAATTTCTGCTTGCTCCATGCCTCTTTTGTGTGATATTGCTATGATATTTAAGTACTTTCATACACTTTTGATCATATTTGGACTAACCTATTAACTCAGTGCACCCCAGCGCCAGTTTCTGTTTTTTGCTGTTTTTGTATTTCAGGTTTTCCCATTACTTAAATTGCCAGAAAAATTCTGGGAAAAATATATAAAAAATCAGCGCTCCAGAAGCTTCCATGCGGCCAAAGTAGGGCCAGAGGGGGGCCAGAGGGGCTCCAGGCGCCCTGGGGGGGCGGCCCCACCCCTGGCCGCGCCGGGGGGCGCCTGGGCCCCCCTTACCGCCTCTGGTGCCCCCCTTTGGCATATATTTACACCGCGTCCCGAAACCCTCGAGGACGGAACCCTTTTTCGTGATCTCATCTCTGTTCCGCCGCCGCCTCGCTTCCAAGATCGGGAGCACTAGGAGAACTCTTCCCGGCACCCTGCCGGAGGGGAGAACCACCACCGGGAGCTTCTCCACCACCATGGACGCCTCCCGGATGAGTTGTGAGTAGTCCCCCTTGGACCATGGGTCCATGACCAGTAGCTATGTGATGTTCTCCTTCCCTCTTTGTTCTTCACCGATTAGACCTCGTGAGCTGCCCTACATGATCGAGGCACATATGTAATCCTTATGCTGTTGCTATGCTGAGTTTGCTGGGATCCGATGGATTATGAGATTATGTTCAGATTGTGTGTGAGTAATATATTTGATTCACCTCTTTTATATTTATGTTCTTGAGTAATTCTTGCATGTTCTCCGTTGATGTTTATTGCTTTGGCCAAGTAGTAGGTAGTAACTCCAAGAGGGAACGTTATGCTTGATTGTGGGTTCATGCCCCTCGATGACTAGCTTGAGTGACAGAAACATGAGTCCAGGGGATGTGCTGTTGCCACAAGGGGGAAAACAACGGTGCTTGTATTTGCGGGTGCAAGGATTGTTTACTTTACGCAAAGTTCTTTTAATGCAGTTATCTGTTGCTTTGAGTTTACACTATGGGTGGGACTCGCAACTTAATACCAGCGAGATGTTCTGGATAGATATCTCAAGGTGGATGATTAGTAGTAGATGCAGATGGATTTCGGTCTACTTGCCTTGGCGTACCGCCCATGCTTTTGAGCCTCTACCTTTCTTACAACATTGTTAGCATTGGTTTGCGCACATAATCCTGTCAATTGCCCAGCTGTAATTCGTTTACCTCGCTTAGCTGTTTTATCGTCTTTTGGGAGAGAGACATCACTAGTGAACATCATGGGACACTGGTCCATATTACCATCACTGATCACACCCATTATTTATTTCCTGTTCTTATTTACTAGTTGCAGTCATACCTATCACTATTATCTCTTGCGTTTGATCCTTTGTAAACGACAAGGCCGGAGGGATTGACAACCTCTCTGTACTCGTTGGGAGCAAAGTTATTTGTATCTGTGTGCAGGTCCTGTCAACCGCTAAGTATCTGGCTCCGTTAGCTGTTGACACCTTCGTGTCGACCCTCGGAGTCTCACGTGATTCGATCCTTGGTATCTTTGCCAAGGGAAAACTACCGCTACGCTACATCTCAAACCTTCCACTTGGGGTAACCAACGAGAGGCAAGAAGCCATCAAGCAAAGTTTTCTGGCGCCGTTGCCGGGGACTCCACTCTTCAAGATAGGGGAGTTGCATGCTATCTTTTATCTTTGCTTTTTAGTCTTGTTAGTTTACCTTTCAGTTTTGCTTTAGTTCCCTTTATCAAAAATCACAAAAATAGTTATCTTGCTTGCTTGCTACTATGGGTTCCACCGAGAACACCAAGTTGTGTGACTTCACTAGTCATAACAACGATGACTTTATCTGCACGCCTATTACTACACCTACCACTTCAGCACCTTCTTATGAAATTAAACCCGCTTTAGTGAACCTAGTTATGAAAGATCAATTCTCCGGTGCTGGAGATGATGCTGCTTTGCACTTAAATAATTTTGTTGAACTCTGTGATATGCAAAAGTACCAAGAAATAGATGGTAATATTGTTAAGCTTAAGCTTTTTCCTTTCTCCTTGAGAGGAGGAGCTAAAATTTGGTTTCAATCTTTGCCTAGGAATAGCATAGATTCTTGGGACAAGTGCAAGGATGCCTTTATTGGGAAGTACTATCCACCTGCTAAAATTATCCAACTAAGGAGTAACATAATGAATTTTAAACAATTGGATAATGAACACGTTGCCCAAGCTTGGGAACGCATGAAATCTCTTGTCAAGAACTGCCCTACTCATGGTTTGACTACTTGGATGGTTATCCAAATTTTTTATGCAGGCTTGAACTTTACCTCGCAGAACTTGTTAGATTCGGCCGCAGGAGGAACCTTTATGTCAACTACACTTGGTGCTGCCACGAAGCTTCTCGATGAGATGATGACCAATTATTCCCAATGGCACACCGAACGCGCTCCAACAGGTAGGAAGGTAAACTCTGTCGAGGAGATTTCCTCCCTAAATGAAAAAGTTGACTTGATCATGTCTCTACTTTCCAAGCAATCTTTTATTGATCCTCGTGATGTTCCTTTAAATTCTTTGATTGCTCAAGATCAAGTAGATGTGAACTTTATCTCTAGAAACAATTTCAATAACAATGCTTATAAGTGTAATTTTGGTAGCAACCCTAGACCGTTCCCCTCTAATTCCTATGGGAACAACAATGTTTATCCTAGCACCAAGGACTCCACTTCTGAACTAGAGATTATGCTTAAAGACTTCATCACTACCCAAAAAGCCTTCAATAAGAATGTAGAAGAAAAACTAGCCAAACTAGATAATCTCTCTTCGAAGGTAGACAATTTAGCCCATGAGGTAGAGTTGCTTAAAATTAGAACTTCTCCTCTTGAGGAGAGAAAGACCACTCCTATGAATGCTATTCAAGTGCAAATTAATGAAAACATTAGGATGTTGGCTAAACTTAAAGAGAGATGGGCTAGAGAAAAGGAGGAAGAAGATAGAATTAAGAGCCTTCCTACCCACCACACTGTTGCTACTATCCAAGTTGTTGAGGATATCCAAACTCTTAGCACCCAATGCACCCCTGGTCCCATTGGACCTATTAATGGTGATGCTATGACCTTAACCGTAGAAACTCCTATGGCCATAGAAGCTACCAAACAAGTGAGCCTAAAGGACACCACTACCACTTTACTTGATAGTAGTGACCTTGATTTTGATAATTGCACCCTTTCTGAAGTTATTGATTTTCTTCACAAGATGTCTAGAGATCCCCGCACTAGCACACTTAATCTTGCCTTCACAAAGCATATCACTAATGCTCTCATCAAAGCTAGGGAGGAGAAGCTTAGGGTAGAAGCCTCCATACCTAGAAAGCAAGAGGATGGTTGGGATCCTATGATTAAAATTAAGTTGAATAACTTCTCTTGCTATGCTTTATGTGATGTTGGAGCTAGTACCTCCGTTATGCCCAAAAGAATATATGATATGCTTAAATTGAAACCTTTTGATTCTTGTTCTTTTGGTGTTCGTCTTGTTGATTCTTCCATAAAGAAACCTTTGGGGAGGATCGACAATGTTCTTATCATTGTCAATGACAATTATGTTCCCGTTGATTTTACTATTATGGATATTGAATATGAACCTTCTTGTCCAATTATTTTGGGACGTCCTTTTCTCCGCACCGTTGGTGCCATAATTGACATGAAAGAGGGGAATATAAAATTCCAATTTCCTCTCAAGAAAGGGATGTAACACTTCCCTAGAAAGAAGATCAAGTTACCTTTTGAGTCCGTTATACGGACTAGCTATTCTTTTACTCTTGATAAAACTTGATCTTTTTGCATTATGCCTAGCTTAAAGGCATAAAAGAAAGCGCTTTTGGGAGGCAGCCCACAATGAATAAAGTTTTATTTTGCTTTTGTTGTGTCTTGATGTTTGTTACTACAGTAGCATCATCATTGTATCTTTACTTTTCAGCTTTGTGCCAAGTTTAGCCTCTGATTGCAAGAAAGTTCAAAAGTTGTGACGTGCTGTCCAGGAAACAGATTCTGTCCTTGGACAGAAAAATTCGTATAAAATCACCAGATCATCTTTTTGGTCTGAATTTTTTCGACAGCATGCTCTATACAATTGGCTTTCGGGCGTCTATTCTGAGTTTTTTGATTTGAGTTGCAGAAGTGCCCCAAAAAAATTATTTACTACCTGTTGGTCTGTTTTTCACAGATTCTGTCCTGTTTTGCCTTTTCTTCGTTTTGCAAACCTTGAGCTTGCTTTTTCTTTGCAAAAACCTTTTGGCAATCTTGAGAAACAGTAGCCCTTCAAGAATATCCTTATTTCCAGCAAGGAAAAAATTATTTTATTATGGGCACTAACCTCGCTAATCAGATTATGATGAGTTATGTATGAAGGGAGTTTTCAAGTGTGCGAGGGAAGATGATAAAAAGATTCAGGAGTGTCAAACGCTCAAGCTTGGGGATGCCCCCGTGTACCCCCAAGACATATTCAAGAAGACTCAAGCATCTAAGCTTGGGGATGCCCCCCGTGCATCCCCTTCTCCATCAACAATTATCAGTTCGTCTTTCGTTCCACTATATTTTAATCACTTCATGCGTTATGTGCTATGCTTGGAGCGTCTTGCTTTTAGTTTCCTTTTTAGTTTTCTTTAGCTTTGCTTGCTGTTCATAACGAGTTAGAACCCAGCTTTCTTTGTGTGGGAGAGAAACACGCTCCACTTCAACCTAGAACACAACATAGGATTTTCATGTTTATCTTTGTTGTGTATGTTCTTTGTCCTTCCATAGCTACTGTCATGTTTAGCTCTTAGTTTTCATGCTTTTCTTTTTAAAGAGCTTTTGTTTAGTTGGTTGTTGAACTCTCTTGAGTTCTCATGCTTATCTTGTTAAGAGAGTTGGCTTCTGTTACACTGGTTGATATGTCTATGATAAAAATGCTATGTGCATAATGGTGCTTAGTAGTTCATGTTTTCTTATGGTTAGTCTCAAATAGCTGGGGGGGGGTTCTTAATGTGTTATTGAAGTACCAGCATGATTTGTTTGCCTATGATGTGGTATGGTTCAGTGATATCTTCCTCCAAGAATTTATTTTGATTGACTTGGCATATGCTCACGCATATTTAAGACTGTAAAGAAAGTCTATCAAGCCTTGATGATCTTTAATTTCTGAGTAGCGATATAACTTCCATGCCCGATTCAATGTTGCTTTGTCGCTCTGCATGATTATGGCCGTCATTGCTCTCTTAGTTGGTCGCTCCCAGTCTTCTGCTAGCCTTCACCTGTACTAAGCGGACTGACTGCTTGTGCATCCAAAATCCTTGAAACCAGTTGTGCCATATGAGTCCACCATACCTTCCTATACATGGTATTTACTTGCCATTCCTAACGAAGACTTTCGTGTACCATCTCGAAATTATTCAAAAGCATTTCTCTTTTGTGCCTCTATTTTAGCTCATGAGGAAGTAGTACTTAATTCATGATCTTTTTAAGTTGGACAAGTTTCACCCCGGGATTGCATGTCTAATCTGCAAACCCCTAATACGAGAAGGAACTGGCATGAGTGCGCCCGGCTCATAAAAAAATAATATATACAACAAACAAACCCTCCTTCACGCTTTGTTCATGAGAAATCAGAAAACTTTGGCAGTGATAAACAAAGTAGATTAAGGGGATGTGATCGTCCCCGTGCGGGAGCCGTTCCTCGAAACTTGTCCAGCTCGAGAAGTAATTGAGTTATCTACTAGCATTCGTTGACGAAATATGCATCTTAAAAAATCATTTTTACCTCTGTTTTTAAAAACCAAGAGCTCTGGTACATGTTTAGTCTTTGCTTCCAACCACGGGTTTTCAATCTTGCCATCAAAAGCCACGGTTCGAGAGTCTCCACCTTCTTTCTTCAAAGCACCAACTATTGAGAGCATGATTGTCATTCTGAGTGTAATGTGCATTGTCCCAAAGTACCATTGTCTTCTGCATGATTATGATATCGCTTATTCTGAAATCATTGTATCTAGTCTTCACTTAAACTTCGGAAGTGCTCCTGCATTTATGTTTTGCTTCACTAAAGGGGGCAAACGAGGTATCACTTTGTCATGTTTGCACACCATGCTCACTACAAATCTATTGGGTGTTTTCAGTATCATACTGTAAAACTTTCAGTTCTTTGTGATATTCTCATGAGGCAACTTAATTACTAAAGATTCATTATCTCAGTAAGCATTTGTCATGTGACTATGAAAAGTTCTTATATGGTTGATAGCATGTCACCACAGAAATTATGCTTGTTATCATTTACCTACTCGAGGACGAGCAGGAATTAAGCTTGGGGATGTTGATACGTCCAAAACGTATCTATAATTTCTGCTTGCTCCATGCCTCTTTTGTGTGATATTGCTATGATATTTAAGCACTTCCATACACTTTTGATCATATTTGGACTAACCTATTAACTCAGTGCACCCCAGTGCCAGTTTCTGTTTTCTGCTGTTTTTGTATTTCAGGTTTTCCCATTACTTAAATTGCCAGAAAAATTCCGGGAAATATATATAAAAAATCAGCGCTCCAGAAGCTTCCATGCGGCCAAAGTAGGGCCAGAGGGGGGCCAGAGGGGCTCCAGGCACCCTGGGGGGGCGGCCCCACCCCTGGCCGCGCCGGGGGGGCGCCTGGGCCCCCTTACCGCCTCTGGTGCCCCCTTTGGCATATATTTACACCGCGTCCCGAAACCCTCGAGGACGGAACACTTTTTCGCGATCTCATCTCTGTTCCGCCGCCGCCGCGCTTCCAAGATCGGGAGCACCAGGAGAACTCTTCCCGGCACGCTGCCGGAGGGGAGAACCACCACCGGGAGCTTCTCCACCACCATGGACGCCTCCCGGATGAGTTGTGAGTAGTCCCCCTTGGACCATGGGTCCATGACCGGTAGCTATGTGATGTTCTCCTCCCCTCTTTGTTCTTCACCGATTAGACCTCGTGAGCTGCCCTACATGATCGAGGCACATATGTAATCCTTATGCTGTTGCTATGCTGAGTTTGCTGGTTTCCAATGGATTATGAGATTATGTTCAGATTGTGTGTGAGTAATATATTTGATTCACCTCTTTTATATTTATGTTCTTGAGTAATTCTTGCATGTTCTCCGTTGCTGTTTATTGCTTTGGCCAAGTAGTAGGTAGTAACTCCAAGAGAGAACATTATGCTTGATTGTGGGTTCATGCCCCTCAATGACTAGCTTGAGTGACAGAAACATGAGTCTAGGGGATGTGCTGTTGCCACAAGGGGGAAAACAACGGTGCTTGTACTTGCGGGTGCAAGGATTGTTTACTTTACGCAAAGTTCTTTTAATGCAGTTGTCTGTTGCTTTGAGTTTACACTATGGGTGGGACTCACAACTTAATACCAGTGAGATGTTCTGGATATATATCTCAAGGTGGATGATTAGTAGTAGATGCAGATGGATTTCGGTCTACTTGCCTTGGCGTACCGCCCATGCTTTTGAGCCTCTACCTTTCTTACAGCATAGTTAGCATTGGTTTGCGCACATAATCCTGTCAATTGCCCAGCTGTAATTCGTTTACCTCGCTTAGCTGTTTTATCGTCTTTTGGGAGAGAGACATCACTAGTGAACATCATGGGACCCTGGTCCATATTACCATCACTGATCACACCCGTTATTTATTTCCTGTTCTTATTTACTAGTTGTAGTCATACCTATCACTATTATCTCTTGCGTTTGATCCTTTGTAAACGACAAGGCCGGAGGGATTGACAACCTCTCTGTACTCGTTGGGAGCAAAGTTATTTGTATCTGTGTGCAGGTCCTGTCAACCGCTAAGTATCTGGCGCCGTTAGCTGTTGACACCTTCTTGTCGACCCTCGGAGTCTCACGGGATTTGATCCTTGGTATCTTTGCCAAGGGAAAACTACCGCTACGCTACATCTCAAACCTTCCACTTGGGGTAACCAACGAGGGGCGAGAAGCCATCACCCACCCAACCCAAGCAATCAGTCAAAGAATCACTTTCAAGCTTCGAAGTCAAGTGCTCCTTATCACCATCCTCTCTCAGAAGTGGTTTGCAACAAGTGCACTCAGAAGGGTCATTATGCTAACAAGTGCCCCAACCCAAGGCGCCTTCCGCCTCCTCCACCTGTCAGCACTGCTATTGTCAAGCACAATCCCAAGCATGCAAGAGTAAATCTGATGAATGCAGCTCTGAAAGGATCGATATGGTTGACTAGAGGGGGGGTGAATAGGCAACTAACAATTTTTAGCTTTTCTTAACCAATTAAAATTAGGCGACAAAATAAGTTGTCTAGATAAACTACTATGAAGACAACTAATGACAATAAGCCCAACAACTACACAAGCATGCTATAGGAATTAAACAAGTAAAGCATGCAAGAGTAAAGGTAAGAAATAACCACAAGTAGAACCGAAGGAGACGAGGATGTGTTTCCGAAGTTCCTTCCCTTTGAGGGGAAGTACGTCTCCGTTGGAGCGGTGTGGAGGCACAATGCTCCCCAAGAAGCCACTAGGGCCACCGTAATCTCCTCACGCCCTCACACGATGCAAGGTGCCGTGATTCCACTAGTGGTGCCCTTGAAGGCGGCAACCGAACCTTTACAAACAAGGTTGGGGCAATCTCCACAACTTGGAGGCTCCCAACAAACCACGAAGCTTCACCACAATGGAATATGGCTTCGAGGTGACCTCAACCGTCTAGGGTGCTCAAACACCCAAGAGTAACAAGATCCGCAAGGGATTAGTGGGGAGAATCAAATATCTCTTGGTGGAAGTGTAGATCGATGCCTCCTCAAGCAATCCCGAGCAAATCAACAAGTTTGATTGGCTAGGGAGAGAGATCGGGCGGAAATGGAGCTTTTGGAGCAACAATGGAGTAGTGGGGGAAGAGGTAGGTCTCCTTGGAGAAGAAGACCCCCTATATATAGTGGGGGGACAAATCCAACCGTTATTTGAGGTTTCAGCCCGCAGAGAGCGGTAGTACCGCAACTCATGAGCGGTACTACCGCTGGCTGAGCGATACTACCGCTTGGGAAGCGGTACTACCGCCAAGGCAAAAACTCGAGACCTGATACAGCCACGGATGAAATAAATTACATCCGTGGCTACATCCGCAGGGGAAAACGGAAGTAGCAAAATGCGACACGGTACTACCGCATCAGCTAAGCGGTACTACCGCTTAGGCTAAGCGGTACTACCGCACGGTATGCGGAAGTAAAAAATTACTTCCGCATCCACTTCTCATACTTATACTTCAGCGCCTGGCCCAGATACACGGTACTACCGCATGGGGACGCGGTACTACCGCGGCAGCGGTACTACCGTGTACCTGTGCGGTACTACCGCTTGGCAGAGCGGTACTACCGCATGCTTGGCAGAAGATCAGTACAGAAGCCACAGAATTGCCTCAACGAAAGAAAAACCGGTTGGACCTCCAGAGAAGCAAGGAAAGGAAGAGTGGGAGAAAGATGTGTACGTGTTGATTCTACCCAAACCTTTCCGACGCGGACCCCCTCTTAATAGTACGGCTTTCCTATTACTCAATGCCACCTACAGGGAGCAAAAAGAAAACACCGTCCTTCATGGAATCCGAGGGGCAATCAATCGTCTTGTGCCATAAGGGAGATATACCTGTATGAGCTTACAGCACACGATTAGTCCGCAAGAGTATTGTCATCAATCACCAAAACCATTAGGGAGAAAAATGCCCTTACAAGCTCAAGCGGAGAATTCTTCTCATGTGATATTGGGTAACCTCTCAGTTAACTCTATTCCTGCTAAAGTATTGTTTGATTCTGGTGCATCACTTTGCTTCATGTCAAGACCATTCTTTACCAAGCATGATTTCATTTCGGCACCCTTGGACAAGGAGTTATCAATTATTTATCCAAGCAAGCACATGAATTCTAGCTTGTATGCTCCGAATGTATCTATTCGTATGGGTGATTACCGCTCTCTGGCTTCTCCGGTTGTTCTCGGCAACTCCGACATTGATCTTATTCTTGGGATGGATTGGCTCTCGAAGCATGATGCTCACATTGATTGTGCAAATAAGGAAGTCAAGCTTACTCATCCTGACGAAGACGTGATTATCTTCGCCTCTCGAGATAACACAATCAGGCTATTCTCTCTCAATGACAAGGGCGAGATTAATGCCATATCTCAAATTCCGGTGGTAAATGAATATGAAGATGTTTTCCCTGAAGAGCTTCCAGGCATGCCTCTGCATCGTCAAGTTGAATTCGTCATTGAACTCGAGCCCGGTACTGAGCCAGCATGTCCGCGTCCGTACAAGCTTTCCCCTGATGAGTTGAAGGAGCTGAAGAAACAACTCGATGAGCAAGAGCGTATGGGTCTAATCAGGCCTAGCACTTCTCCTTGGGGCTGTGGTGTTCTTTTTGTCAAGAAGAAGGATGGCACGGAGCGCCTTTGCGTTGATTACCGGCCATTGAACAAGAAGACAATAAAGAACAAGTATCCGCTCCCCAACATCAATGAATTGTTTGAGTAGCTCAAAGGAGCAAAAGTGTTCTCAAAGCTCGATCTCCGGATGGGTTATCACCAGATCCGTATCCGAGAAGAAGATATTCACAAGACTGCATTCAGAACAAGCTACGACTCCTATAAATACACAGTCATGTCATTTGGCCTTGCAAATGCTCCACCCACCTTCTCGAGAATGATGCACTACATATTCAACCCCTACACCAACGAATTTGTGCTCGTCTATCTGGATGACATCTTGGTATTCTCCAAGAATGAAGAGGGTCATGAAAAGCACCTACGTTTGGTTCTCGACATACTCCGTGAACATAAGTTCTATGCCAAGTTCTCTAAATGTGAATTCTGGCTCGATAAGGTCTTATATCTTGGCCGTATCATCTCTACTGAGGGTATCTCTGTCAACCCCGAGAAAGTTGAAGTGATTGTCAACTGGGAACCCCCTCAGAACGTCAAGTAACTCCGAAGCTTCCTTGGTCTCGCTAGCTATTGCAGAAGGTTCGTTGAAAACTTCTGTAAGTTTGCCAAGCCTCTTTCCAACTTGTTGCAGAAGAATGTCAAGTACAACTGGTCTCCGGATTGTGATGTGGCATTCAAAACACTCAAAGAAAAGCTCATCTCTCCTCCGGTTCTTACTCCTCCAGATGAGTATAAGCCCTACGAAGTATTCCGTGATGCTTCTCTTCAAGGACTTGGTGGTGTTCTTATGGAGGACAAGAAGATTGTGGCTTACACTTCTCGTCAATTGAAGCCAAATGAGAAGAACTACCCCACACATGATCTCGAGCTAGCAGCAGTGGTACACGCCTTGATCACGTGGAGACACCTTCTGTTGGGAAGAAAAGTGGACATCTTCACCGATCACAAGAGCTTGAAGTACATCTTCACACAGCCGAACCTGAACCTTCGCCATACTCGTTGGGTTGAAATGATCCAAGAGTATGATCCAAGCATCGAATATACACCTGGCAAGGCCAATGTCATTGAAGATGCCTTGAGAAGAAAGGCATATTGCAATAGTCTCCTTATCAAGCCGTTTCAGCCTGAGCTTTGTGAAGCATTCAGGAAGCTCAACCTCCAAGTTGTTCCGCAAGGCTTTCTTGCAAATCTTCAAGTTGCTCCTACCTTGGAAGATCAGATCCGTGAGGCCCAGCTCAGTGATGCTATGGTGCAGAAAGTGAAACATGGTATTGCAAAGGGTACTCCCAAATACAAGTGCTAGCGCGTTGATGAGAAAGACACCTTGTTCTTTGAGGACAGACTTGTGGTTCCCAAGGGTGATCTCAGGAAGCTCATAATGAACGAAGTACATGACTCCCTCCTCTCCATTCATCCCGGAAGTTCCAAGATGTACCAAGACCTCAAGCAATCTTACTGGTGGACTCGCATGAAAAGGGAGATTGCCCAATTCGTGAATGAATGTGATGTCTATAGAAGAGTGAAGGCAGAGCATCAACGTCCAGCCGGTCTCCTCCAACCTCTTCCTATTCCCGAGTGGAAATTCGACCACATTGAAATGGATTTCGTCACTGGGTTTCCCAAATCCAAGAAGGGGAATGATGCTATCTTTGTTGTGATTGACAAGCTAACCAAAGTAGCTCACTTCCTTCCAGTCAAAGAATCCATCAATGCAGCTCAGCTGGCAGAGTTGTACACTTCTAGAATTGTGTTGTTACATGGCATTCCTCAAGTTATCTCCTCAGACCGTGGAAGTTTGTTCACATCCAAGTTCTGGGACTCCTTTCAGTCAGCCATGGGCACTAAGATTCGTTTCAGCACTGCGTTTCACCCTCAGACTAGTGGTCAAGTCGAAAGAGTGAACCGGATCCTCGAAGACATGCTCGGAGCTTGTATCATCTCTTTTGGCATGAAGTGGGAAGATTGCCTTCCGTTTGCCGAGTTCTCTTACAACAACAGTTTCCAAGCAAGTGCCGGAAAAGCTTCGTTTGAAATCCTCTATGGCAGAAAGTGCCGTACTCCTCTCAACTGGTCCGAGACTGGTGAACGTCAACTCCTTGGCAATGACTTGATCTCAGAAGCCGAAGAAATGTGCAAAGTCATACGTGAGAATCTCAAGGCCGCTCAGTCGCGTCAAAAGAGTTACTATGATGGCAAGCATCGTGATTTGGCTTTCGACATTGGAGACCACGTCTATCTCCGTGTCTCTCCTATGAAAGGAACCCAAAGGTTCGGTATCAAAGGGAACCTTGCTCCTAGATATGTGGGCCCTTTCAAGATTCTTGGCAAAAGAGGCGATCTAGCCTATCAACTTGAGCTCCCCTCCAACTTTGCAAATGTTCATGATGTGTTTCACGTGTCTCAACTCCGCAAGTGCTTCAAGACACCTGAATGCACTATTCCGTTTGAGGAGATTGATCTTTAACAAGACTTGTCTTACCGTGAGCACCCCGTTGCTATTCTTGAAGAAACCGAGCGCAAGACCCGCAATAAGTCAATCAAGTTCTTGAAAGTTAAGTGGTCACACCATACCGACCGAGAAGCTACGTGGGAACGAGAAGATGACCTTCGTTCCGAGTATCCTTCCTTCTTCCAGTCCTAGATCTCGGGACGAGATCTTTTCGTAGTAGAGGAGAGTTTGTAATGCCCCAGATGTAACACTTTCCAAATGTGGCAATATATAAACTTTGACTTCGTCAATTCCATTCTGGGCTCTTCTTTCATTTCGGGTTTTTCATTTTGTCGTGTGTGTGTGTGAATTTCATTCATGTCATGTTGTTATGTGCATTGCATTGCATTCGTGTTGTCACTTGCACCCGGTTCCACTCGCCTCTTCCCGTTGTCCGTTTCGAGTTCTGACGCTCACACATGTGTCCGTGACGTCCCCGAGTCCATCTTTCGTGTGTGGCCGTGTAACGTTCTCGGAATGAGCTGAGACTTGTCGTGTGATGTTGTTTTGGTACGTGTAGGCCGCCTGTCAAGTTTCATCGCGTTTGGAGTTTGTTTGGTACTCCAACGGTTAACCTAGTGGGCTAAAAGAACCTCTTCTTTAAGGCCCAAGACCCCCTCCACAACAGCCCACAAACCCAGCACAACCACTCCCATCATCTCGGTCGTCGAATTGTGATCGCGTGGCCGAAAACCGCTCCTCTTTTGGAGTTTTCTAGCTCCCAGAAACTATAATACAGTCCCCATCCCCGAAATCTCAGTGCAACCCTAATTTTCCTCCCGCTCCGCGGGCCCGACACGTCCGACCCGCGGCCACCTCACTCCAACCAATCGGAGGCCGCCACGTGGCAACCTCCCATTTGCCGGGCCACCTCATCCCACACCTCCAGCGCCACCTCACCCGCTGGCCGCCGGAGTTTCGCCGGACCACCGCGGAAGCTCACCGGACGCCGACCTTGCCGGAGCCTCGCCGTCGCCGCGCCTAAGACCCCGCCGGCCACCGCAGCGCCTCCGCCGCCGGCCACCTACCCCGCCGCCGGCGCCCCCGTCCACCGCCGCCGCGCGCGCGCCGGGCCGCTCCGCCGCCACCGGCCTCACTAACCGCCGCCGCCGGGCCCTTCATCGCGCCGCCGCCCCGGTCCCTTCATCGCGCCATCGCCGCCGCCTTCAACCGCCGCCGCCGCGCCGCCTTCAACCACCGCAGCCGCGCCGCCGGACGCCGGGCACCGCGCCGCCGCCGCCCCGGAGCACCGTCCTCCGTTTGCAGCTCCGTCTCCGGCCATCTCCTCGCCGCCCCGACATCTTCCCCGTCAACTCCGGTCATCTTCTTCCTCCAACTCCGGCGAACTCCGGATCGGGACGAGATCCACCGGTCCCCGATCCAAATGCCCGGATATCCCTCCATCCCGCGTTGACTTTTCACGGAGATGATTTTCCACTAAGTCCCAGTTTGGTAACATTTTGTTGCCTCCTTTGCATGCCCGTAACTTTGTGCTCATAGATCCGTTTTGTGCATATGATATATCAAAATGATCGTGGTGATGTGCTCTACACTTTGTTCCATTGTGCCATGCTTGTTTGACTTCATCTAGAGGTCTTAATCTTCGTGACAAGAGTGCTACTTGTTATAAACTGCTGTAACTTGTTATTTTCATGCCATGTTTGAGATGTGATTACTTGGTGCATGTTTATCCAAATGAAGCAAATGATATGTCAAAATATTCCTTGTGAAATGCTCTACATGTTGGTTGCTGTAGCATCCTTGTTAGGGTTTATTTTGCCATGTTAAAATTGATTGCAGAAGTGCATGTGGCTGTTAAGTTATGAAACATCTTATGAGATGCTGATTTGAAGAGCTCGTTGCTAGTGATGTGTTTGTCCCCATGTCACATGTTAATATGTTTTAGAATCCCCATCATATGGTCTTTGCTGTGGTGCAAACCACTTTCCATGATATGCCTTGAGGTGACTTAAACATGCTTGTAAACATGCCATGCCAACATAACTATTTTTATCCTTAGTGAAATTTTGTCTAAGTCTGGAATCTGTCTTAACCTGATGCTATGGTTGCTTGATGCCCTAGTCAAATCCGTGCATGTTTTGGAGTGGCCAATGATCATTTCTTGTTTTCCATATTATTCTCTATCCATCCATGCCCTTACTTGCTCATATGGCTTGCTGTAACTTATTTATTTCTTGCTCCCAAGTTGCTATAAAATATAACTGTCAGGTTTTTAACGTCATGATCAAAATGCTGTAGCTTGTTGCTATTGATCCATGCCTCCTATGGAGTTGCTCCAATGGAGTTGTTTGCTGTAGGATATGTCTACTTCATGTCCATGCTTATTGTCATCATGTTTGAGTGATGTAGAGTATATATTTCTTGCTCCAAAGTGGCTATGTGGCTGTTAATTTCAGCTTTGCATTGTATGTTGTATCTTGTTTCGTGTGTATGTGTTGAACCGTTGCTCCGTTTTGAGCGTGCCCTATAGGAAACTTGTGTGATTTTGCATGTAGAATCATAATATCATGTTGTTAACATGTTTGGAGTGTGTTTGCTTGATGTTTGGGTGCATCTTGCACCGTTGCCATGCTTGTCTTGTTTTGCTCATATCTTCTAGACCGTAGCTCCGAATTAAACAAACTTTATATGAAACTTGACTAGAATTTCATGTAGATTATCATGGTGCATGTTAACTTGCTGCTTAACAACTTTAACTTAAGGTTTGTTCAGATCTGGACCAATCTCAACATATGCATATGAGGACTTACTGGATTAGCTATCTGTTGATTCCGGCCTCATTTAAACTTGTTGTTTTGTGTTGTTCTTGTGTGCTTCATCCCTTGACATGTATTGCATCATAAGTGCATCATACTTGCATCATGTTGATTGTGCATTGCACCTTGTTTGATATCTTGCCCCGTTGTGTTCTTGTGTTGAGTAGAGCCGGGAGCCGAGACCGAGTACGAGAACGGGGTTACTACCGAGGTTGAGAATGAGGAGACGTCTTACGATCCCATCGACGACTCGATAGGCAAGATGACCTGATCCAGATATCATTACTATCTTTGCCTATTGCTAGATGTCTCGCTCTTTAGCTCATTGCCTCGATGCCCATGTTTGTTTGTCAGCCTCCTATTGTAACCATGAATCTGTCTAACCACCCAACCTAGCAAACCTTTGTTTGGCTATGTAAGCTTCGCTCAGCCCCTCTTATAGCATTGTTAGTTGCAGGAGAAGATTTGAAGATTCTTGCTTCATGTTGAAGTTATTGTTGAGTTATCACACTATATTAACTCTTAAACTAAATCATCTATATACTTGGCAATGGGTGGAAGGCTAAGCCTCTCGCTTGGTGATTTGTTCCACTCATGCCACCCTAGGAACCGTATAAACCGGTGTTATGTTCCTTGATTATGCATTCCTAACACGGTTGGGGTTATGGGACCCCCTCGATAACCCGCTTAGCGCTAAACCTTTTCCAGCAAGGCCCAGCTTTGGTACTTGATGGGCCTCGAACCCCTCGTTGGTTACCCCAAGTGGAAGGTGTAAGATGCAGTAAGTAGAAGTGTTTTCCCCTAGCAAAGATGCCAAGGATCGAATCCCCAGAGACTCCTAGGTTCAACAGGTAGGTGTCAACTGCTAACGGCGCAATTAGCAATCAACGTGGACCTGCACAAAGATACAAATAACTTTGCTCCCAACGAGTACAGAGAGGTTGTCAATTTCTCCGGCCTTGTAGTTCACAAAGGGTTAAAAGCAATATGATAGTAGTGATAGATAGTGTTTTGCAATAGTAAATAAAATAGCGAAAAGTAAATAGTGGATGTGATCAATGATGGTAATATGGACCGGAGTCTCATGATGTTCACTAGTGATGTCTCTCTCCCAAAAGACGATAAAACAGCTATGCGAGGTAACATATTACAGCTGGGCAATTGACAGGACCATGAACGCAAACCAATGCTGACTACATTGCAAGAAAGGTTGAGGTTCAAAGCATGGGCGGTATGCCAAAGTAAGTAGACCGAAATCCATCAATATCTACTACTAATCATCCACCTTGAGATATCTATCCAGAACATCTCGCTGGTATTAAGTTGCGAGTCCCACCCATAGTGTAAACTCAATGCAACAGACAACTGCATTAAAAGAACTTTGCGTAAAGTAAACAATCCTTGCACCCGCGGGCACAAGCACCGTTGTTTTCCCCCTTGTGGCAACAGCACATCCCCTAGACTCATGTTTCTGTCACTCAAGCTAGTCATCGAGGGGCATGAACCCACAATCGAGCATAAAGTTCCCTCTTGGAGTCACTACCTATTACTCGGCCAAAGCAATAAATAACAACGGAGAACATGCAAGAATTACTTATGAACTAAAATATAAAAGAGGTGAATCAAA
Organism: Secale cereale; assembly: GCA_902687465.1. NCBI lineage: Eukaryota > Viridiplantae > Streptophyta > Magnoliopsida > Poales > Poaceae > Secale > Secale cereale. The sequence goes on from LR738709.1 coordinate 516,179,713, forward strand.
TATATTACTCAAGATCAATCTGAACATAATCTCATAATCCATCGGATCCCAGCAAACTCAACATAGCAACAGCATAAGGATTACATAGGTGCCTCGATCATGTAGGGCAGCTCACGAGGACTAATTAGTGAAGCACAAGAACGGGAGGAGAACATCACAAAGCTACTGGTCATGGACTCATGGTCCAAGGGAGACTACTCACGAGTCATCCGGGAGGAGTCCATGGTGGTGGAGAAGCTCCCGGTGGTGATCCTCCCCTCCGGCAAGGTGCCGGGAAGTGTTCTCCTGGTGCTCCCGATCTTGGAAGCGGCGGCGGCGGCAGAACAGAGATGGGATCGCGAAAAAAAGTCATGTTTCGAGGGTTACGGGGAACCCTTTAAATATATGCCAAAGTAGGGCACCGGGAGAGCCTCGGGGGGCCCAGGCGCCCCCCGGCGCGGCCCAGGGGGGGCGCGCCCACAGGGCGCCTGGAGCCCCTGTGCCCCCCCCAGGCTGCCCTTCGGACGCAGTGTTGTTTCCGGTTCGCTGATTTTTTATATAATTTTTCTGGATTTTTCTGGGCAGTTCTCGAAACGTGAAAACCTGAAATACAAAAACAGCCGAAAACAGAAACTGGCACTGGGGTGCACTGGATTAGTAAGTTAGTCCAAATATGATCAAAAGTGTATGGAAGTGTATGAATATCATAGCAATATCACCCAAAAGTGGCATGGAGCAAGCAGAAATTATAGATACGTTTTGGACGTATCAGTACTCCGTTTTCCTAACAACTAAAACCTGCTGAGGGAGTAATTAACCCGAGGATTAATTAATCAACCCCCCTGGGCCAGTGCTCGATTTGAGTGTTGTCCAAAATGGGCGGACTGCAGGGCCACCTTGGGGGAACCCGAGGGCTGGTATTTTCCTGTAGACTGACCTATCCGGTCGTGGCCTGAGACTAGATACGCGCGGCTACTGTCAGGGTGTCGGCACGCCGGGAGGTCTTGCTGGATTAGTTTTACCTATGTCGGAATATCTTGAGCACGGGATTCCGAGAATACTCGGGCCTTCCCACCTTGGAGTTGCGACTCCGCGGATCGTGAGCTTGTAATGGGCTAAGTTGGGACACCCCTGCAGGGTTTTGAACTTTCGAAAGCCGTGCCCGTGGTTATGTGGCAGATGGGAATTTGTTAATATCCGGTTGTAGAAAACTTGACACCATGTTCAGAACACACTACCAGCGTGAGTAACCGTGACGGTCATTTTCCGAAAGGGGTTCGGGAAGTGAACACGGTGGGGTTATGTTTGACGTGCTTAGATAGGATCACGTCGTGATCACTTTGACGCTCGTGGCACTTCTCTTCTCGCTCTCAACACGTAAGCTAGTGCTAGTGCAGTTGCAACCTTTATTTTTTCTTCCGCCTTGTTCCACACCCAAGGCTTAGATAGTTTTGCTACCCGGGAACGGGATTGCTGAGTCCTCCGTGGCTCACAGATTCTACACCACACCAGATGCAGGTACTATGATGGACTACGCAGGTGACGGCACCGAGCTGTACTAGGAGTTCGATGAAGAACGTAGTCGATACTATGTGCACTATCCCGATGATCAGTAGTGGCTTCTACTAGGGGCGATTCGGACCTTGTGGCTTTATGTATTTGGTATCTATCATTTGGATCTTCATCCGTAGTCGGACTGTGCTGTTTTGGATGATGATTTTCTTATGTAATGTATTGCGTGACGTGGCGAGTGTAAGCCAACTATCCTTTTGCAATTTCATCCCTATTTTTACACGAGTCGTGCAAAGATACCATACTTGAGATCATTCTAGTATGGGCTTATAACTTTAAGTCATGCCTCGACACGTAGGAGGTATAATCTCATACTGGGCATTACAACGACACCGTATGAACTTTGGTTTGGCAAGAAACATAAGCTGTCGTTTCTGAAAGTTTGGGGTTGAGATGCTTATGTCAAGAAACTTCAACCTGAAAAGCTCGAACCCAAATCGGAAAAATGCGTCTTCATAGGATACCCAATGGGTACACCTTCTACCTCAGATCCGAAGGCAAGGTCTTCGTTGCCAAGAATGGATCCTTTCTGGAGAAAGATTTTCTCTCAAAAGAAGTGAGTGGGAGTAAAGTAGAACTTGATGAGGTGACAGTCACCCCTCTCGAACCGGAAAGTAGCGCAGCGCAGGAAATTGTTCCTGAGGTGCCTGCACCGATAGGGGAGGAAGTTAATGATGATGATCATGAATATTCAGATCAAGTTACTACTGAACTTCGAAGGTCCACAAGGACACGTTCCGCACCAGAGTGGTACGGCAACCCTGTCATGGAAATCATGTTGTTAGACAACAGTGAACCTTCGAACTATGAAGAAGCAATGGCGGGCTCGGATTCCAACAAATGGCTTGAAGCCATGAAATCCGCGATAGGATCCATGTATGAATACAAAGTGTGGACTTTGGTGGACTTGCTCGATGATCGGCACGCCATAGAAAATAAATGGATATTTAAGAAGACTGACGCGGATGGTAATGTGACCATCTATAAGGCTCGTCTTGTCGCTAAAGGTTATCGACAAGTTCAAGGGATTGACTACGACGAGACTTTCTCTCCCGTAGCGATGCTGAAGTCCGTCCGAATCATGTTAGCAATTGCCGCATTCTATGATTATGAGATATGGCAAATGGACGTCAAAACGACATTCCTTAATGGCTTCCTCAAGGAAGAGCTGTATATGATGCAGCCGGAAGGTTTTGTCGATCCTGAAAATGCTAACAAGGTATGCAAGCTCCAGCGCTCGATCTACGGGCTGGTGCAAGCATCTTGGAGTTGGAATATTTTTGCTTTAATGATGTGATCAAAGTGTTTGGGTTTATACAGACTTGGGGAGAAGCCTGTATTTACAAGAAAGTGAGTGGGAGCTCTGTGGCATTTCTCATATTATATGTGGATGACATACTGCTGATGGGAAATGATATAGAATTCTTGGAGAGCATAAAGGCCTACTTGAATAAGAGTTTTTCAATGAAGGACCTTGGAGAAGCTGCTTATATATTAGGCATGAAGATCTATAGAGATAGATCGAGACGCCTCATTGGTCTTTCACAAAGCACATACCTTGATAAGATATTGAAGAAGTTCAATATGGATTAGTCCAAGAAAGGGTTCTTCCCTATATTGGAAGATACGAGATTGAGCACGGCTCAATCCCCGACCACGGCAGAAGATAGAGAAAAGATGAGTGTCATCCCCTATGCCTCAGCCATAGGTTCTATTATGTATGCGATGCTGTGTACCAGACCTGATGTGAACCTTGCCATTAGTTTGGTAGGGAGGTACCAAAGTGATCCCGGTATGGAACACTGGACATTGGTCAAGAACATCCTGAAGTACCTGAAAAGGACTAAGGATATGTTTCTCGTTTATGGAGGTGACGAAGAGCTCGTCGTAAAGGGTTACGTCGATGCTAGCTTCGACACAGATCTGGATAACTCTAAGTCACAAACCGGATACGTGTATATTTTGAATGGAGGGGCAGTCAGCTGGTGCAGTTGCAAGAAGAGCGCCGTGGCGCATTCTACATGTGAAGCGGAGTACATAGCTGCTTGCGAAGCAGCGCAGGAAGGAGTCTGGATGAAGGAGTTCATCACCGACCTAGGAGTCATTCCAAGCGCGTCAAGCCCGATGACTCTCTTCTGTGACAACACTGGAGCCATTGACATTGCCAAGGAGCCCAGGTTTCACAAGAAGACCAAGCACATCAAGCGCCGTTTCAACTCCATCCGGAATTATGTTCAAGATGGAGACATAGATATTTGTAAAGTGCATACGGATCTGAATGTCGCAGATCCGTTGACTAAACCTCTTCCACGAGCAAAACATGATCAACACCAGAACTGTATGGGTGTTCAATTCATCACAATGTAACTAGATTATTGACTCTAGTGCAAGTGGGAGACTGTTGGAAATATGACCTAGATGCAATAATAAAATGTTTATTATTATATTTCCTTGTTCATGATAATTGTCTGCTATTCATGCTTAAATTGTATTGTACGGAAACAGCGATACATGTGTGAATACATAGACCACAACGTGTCCCTGGTAAGCCTCTAGTTACTGGCTCGTTGATCAACAGATGGTCACGGTTTCCTGTCCATGGACATTGGATGTCATTGATAACGGGATCACATCATTAGGAGAATGATATGATGGACAAGACCCAATCCTAAGCCTAGCACAAAGATCGTGTAGTTCGTAATGCTATAGCTTTTCCAATGTCAAGTATCTTTTCCTTAGACCATGAGGTTGTGCAACTCCCAGACACCGTAGGAATAATTTGGGTGTGCCAAACGTCACAACGTAACTGGGTGGCTATAAAGGTACGCAACGGGTATCTCCGAAAGTGTCTGTTGGGTTGGCACGAACCGAGACTGGGATTTGTCACTCCGTATGGCGGAGAGGTATCTCTGGGCCCACTCGGTAAGACATCATCATAATGAGCTCAATGTGACTAAGGAGTTAGTCACGGGATGATGTATTATGGAACAAGTAAAGAGACTTGCCATGACGAGATTGAACAAGGTATCGGTATACCGACAATCGAATCTCGGGCAAGTGCTATACCAATAGACAAAGGGAATACGTACGAGATTGAGTGAATCCTTGACATCATGGTTCATCCGATGAGATCATCGAGGAACACGTAGGAACCAACATGGGTATCCAGATCCCGCTGTTGGTTATTGACCGGAGAGTCGTCTCGGTCATGTCTACGTGTCTCCCGAACCCGTAGGGTCTACACACTTAAGGTTCGGTGACGCTAGGGTTGTAGAGATATATGCACACGGTAACCCGGATGTTTTTTCGGAGTCCCGGATGAGATCCCGGAAGTCATGAGGAGTTCCGGAATGGTCTGGAGGTAAAGAATTATATATAGGAAGTCCAGTTTCGGCCATCGGGAGAGTTCCGGGGGTCACCGGTAGTGTACCGGGACCACCGGAAGGATCTCGGGGGTCCACCGGGTGGGGCCACCCATCCCGGAGGGCCCCATGGGCCGTAAGGGGAGGGGGGCCACCCCCTTGGGCCTCCCCCTACGCCTAGGGTTGGAAACCCTAGGGGTGGGGGCACCACCCTTGCCTTGGGGGGCAAGTCTCCCCCCTGGCCGCCGCCCCCCTAGGAGATCCCATCTCCTAGGGCCGGCGCCCCCTGGCCCCTATATATAGTGGGGGGAGAGAGGGCAGTCGCACCTTAGCCCCGGGCGCCTCTCCCCCCATTACACCTCTTCCTCCTCCCGTAGGTCCTTGCCGAAGCCCTACAGTTTTTTCCGTTGCATCCACCACCACACCGTTGTGCTGCTGGATCTCCATCAACCTCTCATCCCCCCTTGCTGGATCAAGAAGGAGGAGACGTTGCTGCACCGTACGTGTGTTGAACGCGGAGGTGTCATCCGTTCGGCGCTGGGATCATCGGTGATAGGTATCACGACGAGTATGACTCCATCATCCACGTTCGCTTGAACGCTTCCGCTCGCGATCTACAAAGGGTATGTAGATGCACTCTTTTATTCTCGTTGCTAGATGACTCCTTAGATTGATCTTGGTGAAGCGTAGGAAATTTTTTGAATTCTGCTACGTTACCCAACAATAAGAGGGGCTGAGCGATGCTTACGTAGCCAAACAACGGTTTGCTAGGTGGGTGGTCAGAGGGTTTCATGGCAACAATAGGAAGGCTGACAAACAAACATAGGCATCGAGGCAATATCTAAAGAGCGAGACAACTAGCATAGGCAAAGATAGTAGTGATATCTGGGTATGGTCATCTTGCCTGTTCATTCCATGGAGGGATCGAAACCTTGCTCCTCAAACTCAACCTCGATAGGAACCTCGTACTCCGTATCGTCATCGGGCTCTAACCAACACAACAAGCATCACCGGAACAACAATAAATCATCATGCAATGCTCAACCACATGATGCATGAACACGAAGCTTATGGACATGGGAAGAAATTATGCATGGCCTAGGGTCACAAAAGTGTAATAACATCATAGCCAAACAAGATCACTCACATGAAAGGAAACAAGCAAAAGAACAACTAACAAGTTTATGTAGGTTATCAAACAAGCACCCAACAAGTTAGAACCCCTGCCCTGCACGGATTCGAACCCACGACCTGATGCATATCTGACGGAGACATAAGCACTGAGCTAGCGATCGATTCTTGACAGAATACAGGTGTGAAACCTGAAGAGGTAACTGAAGATGCAGAAGTAAAGGAAAAGCAGGGCTCGTCGGAGCTGCTCATCGAAGCTGCTCCGGCGACCAAAACTGACGGCGGAGGCAAGCGGAGTGCTCCTGGAGGAGTTCCGCACCCACTTGAAGCACTTGCAGCACCTAACATGCAATACAACATCGGCGGCGAGCACTTGACAGAACGGTGGCGGCGGACAACTACGCGGCGATGCAACGGCCTTGGCGGAGCGGCGACTACTCTGGCAGCATCTACACGACGAGCTGAAGCAAACGGGCAGCAATAGACGACCTACGGTGGTCGGGACACTTGCCGAAGACGAGGCCCGATGGCGACGAGCTCGGGCGCTCAATGAACTTGGAGCTAGACGGTGCTAAGGAGGGGGAAAAGGGCACGAGGAGGTGGAGGCGCTCACCACGAACACGGAGGTGTGTTCGGCTGGCCCGGAGGTGGATGGAGTCGACGACGGCGTGGCTCGAACAGCTGCGGGCACCGGAGTGGAAGAAGAGGAAGAACACGTCGGCGACGAGGCGATCGGCTCCGCGTAGAGGACGTAGTCGACGTAGTCGACGTCGGGGAAGCAGTTGGACACGGTTGGCGAGGCTGAGGTCTACGGGAGGCACGCCGGCGACAAGCTAGCGCTCCCAGATGCGTGCAAGACTTCTCTGAAGCGGCAGATCTGGTGGAGCTTGGCTCTCCAGGCGGCGGGAGGAGGAAGAGGAACCCTAGAGAAAGGGGTTGGACATGCTGCGGGTTTAAAAGGAGGGCTCAGATCACGAGGCCTCGACGTCCGTGATCACGGCGCGACGGCGAGTGCACGCTTTGGCTCAGCAGCACGTGACGGAGGTAGACGGCGACGCGGGGATGTGAGGTTGACAAGTGGGGCTAGGGGGAAAAACGAACGACGCGACTGCGCACGACGCTGGCTGGCTGGGCCGCTGCGGAAGAGAAGAGATGGGCCGCGGGGCTGCTGGGGAGAAGGACAGGGCCTCGGGGGGGAGGAAGAGGAGGCCCAGGCCACTGCTGCTCTGCTGATTCTTTTTCCTTTTCATTTTTCTTTAGACGGAAAAAAAAAGCACATGCTTAAAGGAAAAGAGTTAGGGGAAAAAGAAAATATCCCCATGCTCCTTTATTTATGCCCTATTTAATAAAATTGGTTTGGACATTTTTAGAGGCAAAAAAATAAAAGGAGTTTGAATATGGTTCAAGCTGTTGTCATTTTTGAACCCAACCAAATCAATTCCAATAAGGCTGAATTTTGGCAGAGAGGGTGTAGACATGGTGCAAGGTTTTTAGGAAAATAAAGAACATTAATGAACTTGGCTAGGTGACTTGCAAAATTGATTAAAGAAGGGTAAGAAAAGAAGAGGAGGAAGAAGAAGAGGGAAAACAAAAGGAGGGGGTCTAGGGTTTAGCAAGCCAAGGCTAGAACCACACTCACATACACACATCAACAAGAGTAAACTAAGATGCCATGATGATGAAAGCAATGCATGGATGCAAAAAAAATGACATGACAATGCAAAAAAATAAAATGAGCTCAAATGACAAGAACCCCCAAGGATAAGGACAAGGATCAAAATGAGAATGCTTTATTGCCATTATAGGAAAGTAACATATATGGGGTGTTACATTCATATAGAGTCATACTTTGTTGTAGTATAGAGTTGTAATTTCGAGTTGTAATGAAAGTGTGATGATCATCATTAGAGCATTGTCCCATGGGAGGAAAGGCTAAATCTATAAAGCCCCTCCGCAAAAAAAGGCCAAAGAAAAAGAAAGGCCAAAAAAAAGAAAAAAAAAAGAAAAAAAAATGGACAATTGCTACTATCCTTTTTTTCCACACTTGTGCTTCAAAGTAGCACCATGTTCTTCATTGTAGAGAGTCTCATGTTTAGTCACTTTATATGCTAGTGGGAATTTTCGTTATAGAACTTGGCTTGTATATTCCAACGATGGGCTTCCTCAAATGCCCTAGGTCTTCGTGAGCAAGCAAGTTGGATGCACACCCACTAGTTTGTTTTGTTGAGCTTTCATACATATTTAGCTCTAGTGCATCTATTGCATGGCAATCCCTACTCACTCACATTGATATCTATTGATGGGCATCTCCATAGCCCGTTGATACGCCTAGTCGATGTGAGACTATCTCCCTTCTCTTTGTCTTCTCCACAACCACCTCTATTCCACCCATAGTGCTATGTCCATGGCTCACGCTCATGTATTACGTGAAAGTTGAAAGGTTTGAAAAGATAGAGTATGAAAACAAGTGCTTGGCTGAAATCGGGGTTGTGCATGATATGAATATTGTGTGTGATGAAGAGGGAGCATAGCCAGACTATATGATTTTGTAGGGATAGCTTTCTTTAGCCATAGTATTTTGAGAAGACATGATTGCTTTGTTAGTATGCTTGAAGTATTGTTATTTCTTATGTCAATATGGACTTTTATCTTGAATCTTTCAGATCTGAACATTCATGCCACAATTAAGAGAATTACATTGAGAAACTATATTGGTTAGCATAACACATCAAAAATTCTTTCTTTGTCATTTGCCTACTCGAGGACGGGCAGGAATTAAGCTTGGGGATGCTTGATACGTCACCAACGTATCTATAATTTTTTATTGTTCCGTGCTATTATTTATGAAGTCTTGGATGTTTAATGGGCTTTAGAATACACTTTTATATCATTTTTGGGACTAACTTACTAACCCAAAGGCACAGTCCAGTTTGCTGGTTTTTGCCTGTTTCAGGGTTTTGCAGAAAAAGAATATCAAACGGAGTCCAAACGGAATGAAACCTTCGCGAGAGATATTTTTGGAGAAAATCACGCACTTGGAACTTGAGAACCATGTCAGGGGAGCATCGAGGTGCCCACGAGGGTGGGGGGCGCGGCCCCTGCCTCATGGGCCCCTCGAGCACCCCTCGGTGTTCTCCTTCCTCCTATATAAGTCTACGTACCCCGAGACCTTCGACAACAGAGAGAAAACCCTAATTCCATCGCCGGAACCTTCTGCTCCCGTGAGATCCCATCTTGGAGCCTATTCCGGAGCTCCACCGGAGGGGTATCCATCACGAATTTCTTCATCATCATCATCATCACCCTCACCATGAGTTGTGTAATGCCCAGGATGGAACTATACCTCCTACGTGTCGAGGCACGACTTAAAGGTATAAGACCATTCTGGAATGATCTCAAGTTTGGTATCTTTGGACGACTCATGTAAAAATAGGGATGAAATTGCAAAAGGATAGTTCGCTTACACTCGCCACGTCACACAATACATTACATAAGCAAAACATCATTCAAAACAACACAACCCGACTACGGGTGAAGATCCAAAAGAAAGATACCAAATACATAACGTCACAGGTCCGAATCGCCCCTAGTAGAAACCACTACTGATCATCGAAAACGTCACAAGCATACGGCCACTCTCTTCATCGAGCTCCCAGTGAAGTACTTGAACCAGCTCCGGCATCAATCTCGGCTGAACCTGCATCTGGTGTTGTAGTATCTGTGAGCCATGAGGACTCAGCAATCCCATAACCATGGGTATCAAGACTAGCAAAGCTTTATGGGTAGGAAGAGGTAAAGTGGTGAGGTTGCAGCAGCGGCTAAGCATAATATGGTGGCTAGCTTACGAGTACAAGAATAAGATGAGCATCTACGCAAACGGTCGCAAACTAGTAGTGATCGCTAAAGATCCTGAACTACCTACGAGTCAATCATAACCCCATCGTGTTCTCTTCTCAAAGTGAAAAGAGACAGTCACGGTTACTCACCCAGTTGTGTGTTTTACTTCGGATCCTCTGTCAAGTTTTCTACAACCGGACATTAACAAATTCCAATCTGCCACATAACCGCGGGCACGGCTTTCGAAAGATCATAACCCTGCAGGGGTGTCCCAACTTAGCCCATCACAAGCTCTCACGATCAGCTGAAGTGATAAATATAATATCATCACCCCTTATCTTAGGGAAATCCGATCAGGCTTGGCATCCCGGTGCACAAGACATTTCGACAATGGTAAAACAAGTCCAGCAAGACCTCCCGGCATGCCGACACCCTGATAGTAGCCGCGCGTATCTCGTCTCAGGCCACAACCGGATAGGTGAGCCTACGGGAGCCAATCCTCGAGTTTCCCCGTGGTGGCCCCGTAGTCTCCCCATTTGGGACCAACACCATCAGCACTGCCCCCCTGCTATGTAGAAAGAATACCCGGGGACGCGACCCCCTATGCAAATTTAATTAATTAATTAAGTTGTTATTATGAGGCAAATTAAAACCAATGTTGGGCCTTGCTGGAGGAGTTTTATTCAAAGACGAACTGTCAAGGGGTCCCCATATACCCATCATGTAAGGAACGCAAAATCAAGGAACATAATGCCGGTTTATCGGCGCCTAAGGTGGCATGAGTGGAACAAATCACCGAGCAAAAGGCCAAGCCTTCCACCCATGCCTAGTATATAGGTGTGTTAAGAATAATAATAGATATTGTGATATTCCAACAACAAGTTCCCTCCTGGAACGATCTTCATCTTCACCTGCAACTAACAACGCTATAAGAGGGGCTGAGCAAGCGGGTAACATAGCCAAACAATGGTTTTGCTAGGAAGGTTTCAAAGGTTAGAGGTTTCATGGCAACAAGGAGAGGGGCTGACAATAAGATGGGTAGCGCGACATGTAATGATAGAATCGAGACTACTAAGCATGGCAATGATAGTAAAGGTATCCAAGGGTATGATCATCTTGCCTGAGATTTCGCAAGGAAGAAGAACGGATCCAAGAAGTAGTCGAACAATTCTCACAACTCCGGAACGAACCCGAAGCTAACGAGGGAAGCAAACCGGAAAGAAACAAGCAACCCGGTAAACACACAAGCATAAACATGGCATACGATGCACATCCAAGTATGATGCAAGACAGTTCTATATAGGATGTACTACAAGTCTATACAGGAATCAATACATGGCAAGGTAGGAAGCACAGAAAAACAGCACAAGCCTATATGATGCAATACATGGCAAGGTATGATGCATGACAAGTCTATACAGGAAGCAATACATGGCAAGGTAGGAAGCACAGAAAACAACACAAGCAACATGACAATAAGCTCAACCGAGTAGGATGGAAGACAAGTCTATATAGGATGCACAACAAGTCTGTACAGGAAGCAAAACATGGCAAGGTAGGAAGCACAGAAAAACAACACAAGTCTATATGATGCAATACATGGCAAGGTATGATGCATGACAAGTCTATACAGGAAGCATAACATGGCAAGGTAGGAAGCACTCAAAAACTACACAAGTCAACAAGTTTAAATGAGGCCGGAAACTACAACAACAATACCGGAAAAACCCCATATGCATGTTTAGCAATTGCTAAAGCAAACAATCTTTTAACATTTAAAGGTTGTTATGATGATGCAGATGACATGATCAAGTTTATGCAATTTTTATTAAAAGTGAACATGAAGAGATATGAAGTATTGTCACCGTGGTGGAAGGAAAGGGTGCCACGGCAATGATCCGAAAATGATGCAGCGGCAACATCTCGGTTCCGGTAACTCGTCGAGAGACCGGTGCAAAAGAAAGGTGGCGTGAGCGAGTCGAACAAGATGAAAGGTGGGATGATCCCGGCTTCCGGGTTCCCACGGGTCGGCGACAAGGTAAACGAGGGCCACAACGGACACGATGCAAACATCCGATTCATCTTATACAACATATGCAGTCCACGGGTCATCGTCTCGGGGTTATACCTTCGGAACGTGCTTTTTCGGAGGGGTTCTAGTCATCGAGGGACGTAGTGGAAGTAGTGGAAGTAGACGTTCTCGAGGCGGTCGTTGTCGAAGTTGTCGTTCACATTGCCAAAAGGAAGTAGTCGTTCACGTATGTAGTCGTACACGGGGTCGGTAGTCGAACTTGACGAAAACCAACCGGAGGTAGCCGTACATTTGAAGAGGAACTTGGCGTTTCTCCTTGTTCGGTAGTCGTTCGACTCGGCATCAACAGCAACAGTCTTGGCGAATCCCTGTAGACGTACATATCTTCATGTGCTGTAGTCAAACTTGGGGTCTTGGCGTATCCGTGCGTAGACGTACTTGCTGCTCCGTGTGATTGAACTCGAGGTGTTCTCGCCGTCGGACTTGGTGCGAAACAGAAGGAGCAGCTCCAACGGTGGCCATGCGACGAGGAGGAAGACGGGGCGTAGCAGAACAATGCGACGGGGCGGCTCCGGGCGAGCGGGCAGAGGTGCAGTGAGAGGAGCAGGCCGGAGGGGACAGGCCACAGGTCGCGAGGCCGAGGCAGGCGGCGGTGATCCCGACCGGCGGCTGAGGTGCGGGGCGGCACCGGCGGGAGGCGGAGCAGACGGGAGAAGGCGGCGGGGTCGTGGAGGCGCTCGGCAGCGGGGCCGACGGCTGAGGTGCCGACTGGCGCTGAGGATCATCCGGTTTTCCGGTATACTAGCACATCAGGCCTAAACGCCGGCTCAGTGTAAGAATGCTCGAGGCAAGCCAACAGCGAACAAAGTCTACTCCGGTTAAGCCGTTGGCCATAAAGGCCCTCAGCTTAGAAAGTTGAGGGGCAAACCGGGCATGGTCTGGGGCACTGAGGCGCTGCGGCAGGGGATGATCCTCAGGTAGGCGATATGCACGGTAACCCGGCAGTGGGTTTTCTCCTTCAGGCGAAGTATCTATGCAATAGAACCACGATTGGTTCCATTCCTTGGGGTGCGTGTGAAGGGCAGCATGAGGGAAGCTCACATCCTTTCTCTTTTGAATGCTGACGCCGCCCAGTTCTTGATGCGACCCATCGGAAAACTCTGTCCGCCGGTTTAAATGGAAAAAGTCTCTGAACAGATCTACTGGCGGTTCTTCTTGAAGATATGCTTCTGAGAAGACTTGAAAATTGCAGACATTTGATATAGAGTTCGGACCTACGTCTTGAGGATGGAGTTGAAAAGCAGCTAGCACATCCCGGAAGAATTTTGAACCAGGAGGGCTAAAACCCCGGGCCAGGTGATCGAAGAAAACAATGACCTCTCCTTCCTTAGGAGTAGGTGGACACTCATCTCCTGGGGCCCGCTGATACGTCCAAAATGCATCACTATTTTGTATCATAATTTATCCTTATTCATTGATATATTTCACGTTACGGTGATGTTCTTATGTTGTTTTGGTCTATTTTACACAGTTTGCAAACATTTCGATGCCGAAGCAGCAGAGGATTCAGCAGTAAAAAGTGGACGCTGAGTTGCTGAAGAAGAATACCTCCAAATTACCTGAAAATTGACAGGAGATATTTTTCAGACGGATCACAAAGGCACGCGAAAGGGCAACCAGAGGGGGGCCACAGGGTGCCCAGGCGGCCTGGGGGCGCCTGGAGCCCCTGGCCCACCTCTGGCCGCCCCCTTTTGCATATATGCTCTCCGTTATCCAAAAACCCTAGAGACGGGAATTTTTACGGAGTTCCGCCGCCGCTCCATGGCGGAAACCTACAGAGAAGAAAAAGCTATCTCCGGTGGGCAGATTCCGCTGGGGAGATCACCTCCCGGAAGGGGAGATCGTCGCCATCGTCACGGGCATCATCGAGATCATCATCAACATCATCCCCAACACCAGCACCATCTCCATCTTCATCCAAATCTCATCTTACAATCGCAACTCGTGTTGTAACTCGTACTACCTATCCTCTCTACTCCATCGGTGTTGATTACTATTTTGTGGTGAATGCTATTGAGTTTTGTTGGAGAAATACTATTATGTCCAGATTGTTTATCACATATTTATCCCCACTGATCATGATCTCTTTTATGTCTTGTGAGTAGTTACTTTAGTTCTTGAGGACATGGGGAAAGTCTTGTTGTTAGTAGTCATATGCTGTTGAAGTAATATGTGTTGTTTGATATTTAAGTTGTGTTGTCATTCTACTAGTGGTGTTGTGTGAGTCGAACACCCAACACTTCTCCTTATTAAGGACCTAGGAGAATACATTGTGTATAAAGAATGCTTATGGTGGGTTGCCGGAGTGACAGAAACCTGAACCCCAGTTCACACGCTTTTGCATAAGGGAATAATGGATCCTCGATCGTATTGCTATGGTTAGGCTTTTGCCTTAAATTCTATCTTGTATTTGCGGATGCTTGCAAGGTGTTTAATCATAAGAGTGCATTCATCTTAGTCTAGAGAGTGCACTAGCATAGATCCACCCACTCAACACTTATCAACACATAACATAGTATCGATATGGAATATGGTGAAAGCACATGACTACCTCTCCCGTGTGTCCTCAGGAACGCTTTAGTCTTTATAAGTTCAGTTGCTAGGCCTCTCATTTGCTAAGAAAGGATTGGGCCACTTGATACTCTCAGTACCTTTTACATTACTTGCTTTTACTTTCCTGTTGCTTATACCGAGAAAACCCCTAAAAGTTATCTTTCAGTGCATGCAGTAATTTCTTGCTCAGAATCGCTTATCAATACCTTCTGCTCCTCGTTGGGTTCGACACTCTTACTTATCGAAAACGCTGCAATAGATCCCTTATGGTTGTGGGTCATCAAGTACCGTTTTCTGGCGCCGTTGCCGGGGAGCGTATCGCTATTGGTAAAGTGAAACTGGTAAGAAAGTTTTTTTATAATTCTGTTTTTATTTTTGCTATTTGCTGCTCCTTGTCCTTATGGACAACCCTATTATTGGATCGTTGCTTGCGGGAAGACGCCCCACACCTGTGGTGGTTGATCCTCCCCCTACTGAAATTGTGCCTTATAAAATACCAGCTGGTATTATCGATTATGTTTTGGCTAATCGTTACGCAGGAGACAGGCATCCCGGTGAACACTTGCTATATCTGTCACAACTATGTTCATTATTTAAGCTTGCAGGTGTATCGAGGGAGTTTGTCATGAGGAAATTGTTTGTTGTATCACTTATAGATAAAGCTTCAGATTGGTATGGGCTTCTCGATAACTCACACTTGCTGGACTGGCAGGAGCTTATGTCTCTCTTTTATACTAAGTTTTATCCTCTTCATGAAATTCATCGAGACATGAATTATATCTATAACTTTAGGTCTCGTGACGGAGAAAGCATTGCTCAAGCCTGGGGGAGATTGAAGTCCCTAATGCTCAAATGCCCTATTCATAAGCTTCCCAAGGAAATTATACTTACAAATTTTTATGCCAGGCTTTCTCGTCAGGATAAGGAGATGTTGGATGCCTCCTCTAGTGGGGTATTTCAGAAGAAGAGTGTTGAAGAAAGGTGGGATCTCATTGAAAGAATCCAGAGGAATACCGAAGATTGGGAAATTGATAAAGGTATTGAACCCGCTATAAATTATGAACATGATTATATTGAGAGCTATGTGAAAACTGATTACTTCAATACTTTTTGCTCTAAGATTGGTCTTGATTCCCATCTAGTGATTGATTTGTGTAAGAATTTTGCCTCTCACGTTGATTCTTTTAAAAAGAAGAGAGACCAGAACCATGAACCTTTTAAAGAACCACCTATTGATATTTATGTTGCTGACCCTATTTTGCCTGCAGTTATATATGAAAAGCCTCCTTTTCCCACGAGGATAAGGGAGCACTCTCTTGTGACAGGCATAATAAATAAAAGTGAGAGAAGAGTTGATGAGCCTGAGGACCAGATCAGGGTCTATCCTCAAGTTGCATTGATTAAAGACCTTGCTACTAATGATATTTTGGATTCCAATATAAATTTTTGTGATGTTTCCACTAACCTTGTCACAGCAAAGAATAAAGGCCCAATTTCAGGTACTCCAGTGGTATCTGTTAAAATAGGAGATCACAATTATTATGGGCTATGCGATTTGGGATCGAGTGCAAGTGCTATCCCCTATTCACTTTATGAAGAGATCATCGGTGAGATTTCTCCTTGTGAACTTGAAGAAGTTGATGTTACTATTCATCTTGCAAATAGAACAACTATCTCTCCTATCGGAATTGTGAGGGACGTTGAAGTCCTATGTGGAAAGGTAAAATACCCTACCGACTTTCTAGTACTTGGTTCAGAGAGGGACAATTTTTGTCCAATTATTTTTGGTAGACCTTTTCTTAGAACTTGTGGAGCTATAATAGATTGCAAGAAAGGTAAAGTTTCTGTTGAATTCGATGGTGAGCCATATGAATTTAATTTTTCTAAGTTCTCTAAGCAGCCTCGTGGTACTGATTTACCTAGTGATGATAAAATTATTGAAAGTATTGCCTCTATTGCTATTACCCCTAATGATCCTTTGCAGCAATACATGGAGGACCACGAGAATGATTTGCATATGCAGGAAAGAAATGAACTAGATGAAATATTCTTGAGGCAGCCTGCTATCCTGAAGCACAACCTTCCGGTTGAACCTTTGGGAATTTTATCAAAACCGAAAGAAGACCCGGTGTTCGATCTTAAACCTCTTCCCGATACGCTCAAGTATGCCTATTTAGATGAAAAGAAAGTATATCCTGTTATTATCAATTCTAACCTTTCAGGATATGAAGAAGAGTGATTATTGGAAGTACTTCGTAAACACCGAGGCGCAATTGGCTACACCCTTGATGACCTTAAGGGGATTAGTCCATCTATCTGTCAACATACTATCAACCTTGAGCCTGATGCTAAACCAGTTGTTGATCATCAACGACGGTTGAACCCGAAGATGATGGATGTCGTGAGAACTGAGATTCTCAAGCTTCTAGCCACAGGTATTATCTACCCTATAGCTGATAGTAAGTGGGTAAGTCCGGTACATTGTGTTCCTAAGAAAGGAGGTACAACTGTGGTTCCTAATGATAAAAATGAATTAATACCTCAGAGAATTATTATTGGATATAGAATGTGTATTGATTACAGGAAGTTGAACAAGGCAACCAGGAAGGATCACTATCCGTTGCCGTTCATCGACCAAATGCTTGAAAGGTTATCCAAAAATACCCACTTTTGTTATCTCGATGGTTATTCTGGCTTCTCTCAAATTCATGTTAACACTGTCGATCAAGAGAAGACCACTTTTACTTGTCCCTTTGGTACTTATGCTTACAGGCATATGCCTTTTGGTTTATGTAATGCCCCTGCTACTTTTCAAAGGTGTATGTCTGCTATCTTTCATGGTTTCTGCGGGGATATTATGGAAGTCTTCATGGACGATTTCTCCGTCTATGGAACTTCTTTTGACCATTGTCTTCACAACCTTAATAAAGTTTTGCAGAGATGCGAGGAGACAAATTTGGTACTCAACTGGGAAAAGTGCCACTTTATGGTTAATGAAGGAATTGTTCTTGGTCACAAGATTTCCGAAAGGGGAATTGAAGTGGACAAAGCCAAGATCGAAGCTATTGAGAGGATGCCCTATCCAAGGGACATCAAAGGTATTCGCAGTTTTCTCGGTCATGCAGGTTTTTATAGAAGATTTATTAAAGACTTTTCTAAAACCTCAAGACCCCTCACTAATCTTCTCCAGAAGGACGTTCCTTTTGTATTTGATGAAAATTGTAAGGAAGCTTTTGAAGTCCTTAAGAAAGCATTAATAACCGCTCCTATAGTACAACCACCTGACTGGAATTTACCTTTTGAGATTATGTGTGATGCAAGTGATTTTGCTGTTGGAGCTGTTTTAGGACAAAGAGTTGATAAGAAAGTAAATGTTATACATTATGCTAGCAAAACACTTGATAGTGCTCAAAGGAATTATGCTACTACTGAGAAGGAATTCTTAGCTGTAGTTTTTGCTTGTGATAAGTTTAGGCAGTATATTGTTGATTCCAAAGTTATTATTCATACTGATCATGCTGCCATTAAGTACCTTATGACAAAGAAGGATGCCAAGCCAAGGCTTATCAGATGGGTACTCCTTCTTCAAGAATTTGATTTGCAGATTGTTGATAAGAAAGGGGAAGACAATCCCGTGGCGGACAATCTTTCAAGGATGGAAGATATACCGCATGATCCCATCCCAGCCAACGATAGTTTTCCAGACGAGCAACTTGTCGTTGTAAAAGTACAATCTCTTTCCGATCCTTGGTATGCAGATTATGCTAATTTTATTGTTGCAAAGTATTTGCCTCCAAGTCTAACATTTCAGCAAAGGAAGAAGTTCTTTCATGATTTGAGGCACTACTTTTGGGATGACCCACATCTTTTCAAAGAAGGTCCCGACGGGATCGTGAGAAGATGCATTCCGGAACATGAGCAGAAGGACATTCTCAGACGGTGTCATGATAGTCCCTACGGAGGACATCATGCCGGTGAGAGGACTGCACATAAGGTTCTTCAATCAGGTTTTTATTGGCCTACTCTCTTTAAAGATGCTAGAAATTATGTTTTAGCATGTGATAAATGTCAGAGAGTTGGTAACATTAGTAGAAGGAATGAGATGCCTATGAATTACTCACTAGTGATTGAACCTTTCGATTGTTGGGGTTTTGATTTTATGGGTCCTTTTCCTTCTTCGCACAAGTACACTCACATTTTAGTAGCTGTTGATTATGTGACCAAGTGGGTTGAAGCAATCCCCACTGAAAGTGCTGATCACAAGACATCTTTGAAAATGCTTAAAGATGTAATATTTCCTAGGTTTGGTGTACCAAGGTATCTCATGACTGATGGGGGATCACACTTCACGCACGGAGCTTTTAGAAAAGCTTTGGCCAAATACGATGTTAATCATAGAATTCCTTCACCATATCATCCTCAAACTAGTGGGCAAGTTGAGCTCACCAATAGATAGATTAAGTTGATCTTGCAGAAAACAGTAAACAGAAATAGGAAGGATTGGTCAAACAAGTTAGGAGATGCTTTGTGGGCATATAGAACTGCTTACAAAAACCCCATGGGCATGTCTCCCTATAAGATGGTGAATGGCAAGGCTTGCCATTTGCCATTAGAGTTAGAGAACAAAGCTTTCTGGGCTGTTAGAGAGCTTAACGCTGACCCAAAACTAGCTGGTGAGAAGCGTCTCATGAACTTGACTTCTCTAGATGAATGGAGAAGTGAAGCTTACGAGAGCGCTAAAATGTTCAAGGAAAAGGTAAAAAAGTGGCATGATAGGAAGATTCTGAAATGTGAATTTAATGTTGGTGATAAAGTTTTGTTGTTCAGATCCCGTTTCAGGTTTTCTCCAGGTAAACTACTTTCCAGGTGGGAAGGACCATTTCATATTGAAGAAGTTTATCTGTCTGGTGCAATTAAGATTAATAATTTTGAAGGCACCAAACCTCAAGTTGTGAATGGGCAAAGACTTAAACATTACATAGCAGGAGACCCTGTCAATGTTGATGTGAATATAATACACACAACAACCCACGAAGAACATGTTGCAGCCCTGTTTCAGACGCCAGCAGAAGCAGAATAAAGAAAAGGTATGTAGTACGGTAAGGAAACATCGCGAACCACCATAAAAGTTCCGTATTACGAGTTTCTGCAAAATTAGTAAAATTCCGAGCCTAAGTGGAGCCGGAGACGACCTCCAGGGGGTCCAGGCCCCCCCCCCCCCCCC
>LR738709.1:516199562-516223831 GCA_902687465.1 Secale cereale
CCCCCCCCGCCCCCCCTGGGCCGCGCCGGGAGGCCGCCTGGACACCCGGGAGTCCGTCTCCGACCCCGCTTTGGTCCGTTACCTTCCTTTCTGTGCATAAATTGTTCCTATATATTTGCCCGGATTGTTCCGGCAACGTATCTTGCGATTTCGCCTGTTTTCTCTTCGATCTGTTTCTGCCAGGGAATCTTTCAGCTGAATTTAGGTGCCATGGCTTCTCCAAGTTCCCCCAAGGACAAGTTTGTCGTCAACGTCATCAACCCTTACCTCGCTGAGGTGAAGAAGCACCCTCAGGTTGTTCAGATGAAGGACGGCGTCCTTCATCAAGAAGATCTGAAGGGACCTATCAAGGAGGGGAGCATCCAGGCCAGGCTGGAAGAAGTGGAGCAAGAAGTCTTCGAGCACAAGAAGATGATCGAGCATGGTGTTGAAGCTAAATTTGACATCACCAACGAGCTGAAGAACTACTTCCTGAAGGAGATGGAGGAGATGTGGAAAAGCATCACCGCGTCTGAAGAAAGAATTGAAGAACTTCAAGGGCAAATTCAGGATCTACATCGCCAGAACTGTGAGTATGAACTAAGGTTTATGCGCATGAGTTTGGGTGCTGAATGCAGGACTCAGGAGACGAGCTTCTCAAAGGAGGCTTTAGCTAGATATCCATGGAAGCGTTTCGCCAAAGACTACGTGATCAACGCCAACAAGGATGATGAGTGAAATCTCCTGGGGTAATGGCATTCCCTTGGCTTGTTCCAAGCTTGGGGGAGTGCCCGGTATCATTATCTTTACCTTTTGTCTTTTAGAGTCAAGTAGAGTCGTATCATGTCTAGGGAGGTTGTTATATGAGGTAGGTGTTTGCATTGAGGTCTATCACTCCTTCGGTGAAGAATTGTATCCGTGAGTGTGGAGTCGTCTATGATGGAATATTAATGAGAAGTTTATCGGTCCCTTTTGCTGCACTCGGTATTCTCTTCACGCAATCGACCTTATATGATGATTCTTATGGGGAGTATTGACCTTATGTCAAGTATGGCTATGAAACTTTATTTAATCTTGGCAAACATAGCTTTGGTCATAACAACAAGCATAATTCTCTTAGAAGTATCAACATAGCCAAAACCTTTATGTTATTATGCTTGAAGTGTTATGCTGACAAGGAAGACAACTTGATGTGTTATGCTTATTTCAATGTTCATGCTTTATATTGCTTTGCATCTTAGTCATCATCAGTTGTCTGCTCTCTCAAAACCTTTGCTAGCCTAACTCTGTACTAAGCGGAATTCTGCTTGTGCATCCATACCCTTAAGCCAATACCTTCCATATGAGTCCACCATACCTACCTACTCGTGGTATTCCACTACCACCTCCTAAAAGTATATAATTTATGTGTTATCCTTAAATGTTCAAAATCTTTTATTTTGTGCCTCTGTTTTAGCTCATGAGGAAGTAATAGCTAATTCATGATCTTTTTGAGTCGGACAAGCTTCACCCCGGGATTGCATGTCTAATGTGCAAACCCATAATACGAGAAGGAACTGGCAAAGAGTGCGCCCGGCTCGAAAATAATATAACAAACAAACCCTCCTTCACGCTTTGTTCATGAGAAATCAGAAAACTTTGATAATGATTAACAAAGGAGAATAAGAGGATGTGATCGTCCTCGTGCGGGAGCCGTTCCTCGAAACTTGTCCAGCTCAAGAAGTAGTTGAGTTATCTATTAGCATTCGTTGACAAATCATGCACCTCTCAAAACTTGTTTTCATTCTGTTTGATTTGAGGATAGCACATGAGTTTTCCCTACTACCCTAGAGCAGGGCCTATCTTTTAATTTTAAGCTGAGTCAGTTATCCCCACTTCCTTCTATTTCTCAAAGAGAGCAGACATTTGATGTTGACAAGGATTCATTCATATAAGGCTGCATTAAGATTCGTCATATCATATCGTTGTTGACATTATCATTCGATAAGTAAGTTGTTTGTCATGCCCAGCTAAGGCAAATATCTTCCTTTGTGTTAACACTTTCACTTCTTGCCTATTAACATGTTATTTCAAAAAAAGCTTCAATTGATCTCATCAAAATATAAGAGAAAAAGTTAAATCTACTTGTTGTTCTTTGACCAAAGGACATGTTTGCCATGATATAATGAGTTTCCTTAGCCCTACTTTCGAATATAAGTGTTATCACTCTTTTATAAGGGCTTTATGAATTGAAGATTGCTGTTGAGGATATTTGAGTTGGTAAAGAAACTATGATGCTTCTTGTCCGTATTCTATTTATCGACACTTCACTCTCTAAACTTGTGGACAGGTTTACCGAGCTCAGTATTCGCTTGGGGACAAGCGAGGTCTAAGCTTGGGGGTGTTGATACGTCCAAAATGCATCACTATTTTGTATCATAATTTATCCTTATTCATTGATATATTTCACGTTACGGTGATGTTCTTATGTTGTTTTGGTCTATTTTACACAGTTTGCAAACTTTCCGATGCCGAAGCAGCAGACGCAGGATTCAGCAGTAAAAAGTGGACGCTGAGTTGCTGAAGAAGAATACCTCCAAATTACCTGAAAATTGACAGGAGATATTTTTCAGACGGATCACGAAGGCACGCGAAAGGGCAACCAGAGGGGGCCACAGGGTGCCCAGGCGGCCTGGGGGCGCGTCACCCCCCCTAGCCGCGCCGGGGGGGCGCCTGGAGCCCCTGGCCCACCTCTGGCCGCCCCCTTTTGCATATATGCTCTCCGTTATCGAAAAACCCTAGAGACTGGAATTTTTACGGAGTTCCACCGCCGCTCCGTGGCGGAAACCTACAGAGAAGAAAAAGCCATCTCCGGCGGGCAGATTCCGCCGGGGAGATCACCTCCCGGAAGGGGAGATCGTCGCCATCGTCATCACCATCGTCACGGGCATCATCGAGATCATCATCAACATCATCCCCAACACCAGCACCATCTCCATCTTCATCCAAATCTCATCTTACAATCGCAACTCGTGTTGTAACTCGTACTACCTATCCTCTCTACTCCATCGGTGTTGATTACT
Source organism: Secale cereale (assembly GCA_902687465.1). Classification (NCBI taxonomy): domain Eukaryota; kingdom Viridiplantae; phylum Streptophyta; class Magnoliopsida; order Poales; family Poaceae; genus Secale; species Secale cereale. Next base: position 516,202,604 of record LR738709.1, read on the forward strand.
ATTTTGTGGTGAATGCTATTGAGTTTTGTTGGAGAAATACTATTATGTCCAGATTGTTTATCACATATTTATCCCCACTGATCATGATCTCTTTTATGTCTTGTGAGTAGTTACTTTAGTTCTTGAGGACATGGGGAAAGTCTTGTTGTTAGTAGTCATATGCTGTTGAAGTAATATGTGTTGTTTGATATTTAAGTTGTGTTGTCATTCTACTAGTGGTGTTGTGTGAGTCGAACACCCAACACTTTGCCTTATTAAGGACCTAGGAGAATACATTGTGTATAAAGAATGCTTATGGTGGGTTGCCGGAGTGACAGAAACCTGAACCCCAGTTCGCACGCTTTTGCATAAGGGAATAATGGATCCTCGATCGTATTGCTATGGTTAGGCTTTTGCCTTAAATTCTATCTTGTATTTGCGGATGCTTGCAAGGTGTTTAATCATAAGAGTGCATTCATCTTAGTCTAGAGAGTGCACTAGCATAGATCCACCCACTCAACACTTATCAACACATAACATAGTATCGATACGGAATATGGTGAAAGCACATGACTACCTCTCCCGTGTGTCCTCAGGAACGCTTTAGTCTTTATAAGTTCAGTTGCTAGGCCTCTCCTTTGCTAAGAAAGGATTGGGCCACTTGATACTCTCAGTACCTTTTACATTACTTGCTTTTACTTTCCTGTTGCTTATACCGAGAAAACCCCTAAAAGTTATCTTTCAGTGCTTGCAGTAATTTCTTGCTCAGAATCGCTTATCAATACCTTCTACTCCTCGTTGGGTTCGACACTCTTACTTATCGAAAACGCTGCAACAGATCCCTTACGGTTGTGGGTCATCACCCGCCAGTTCAGAACCTCCTTAGGGCCCAGAATACCAATTGAAGCGGCGTTTGTTAAATCATCCTCAGTAATGCGGGAACGAGCCCAGTTGCAAGCAACAAACTGCTTGGCCATCGTTCGGAATAAGGAAATGCTGAAAAATACAGTACAAAATCCGGTTATCAATTGTTGAAGCATAAAACCGGAGCATGGTATGAAATTATGGATCTAATTGGCGGTTTAGACAAGGGACTAATGGCATTGGCAATCCGGAAACAGATGCGAGGCGAACAGTTACCGGTTTATCATAGAGAAAGATGAAGCTAAACCGTCAATTACATATAGGGGCTTACTTCTAACCCGTCAAAGAAAACATACGATTGATTAAACCGGAGAAGTCAGGTTACAGATCTATAGCATGACAAAACAGTTTCCACAGAAAGGCTGAAGTAAAAATGGATCTGAGGCATAAGAAAAAGATGAAATATATGCAAGTCATATGCAGGAAGAACCACGAAGGTTTTCTACAGATAAAATCTAAGTTGGTAAACTAGAGGAACTAAAGACATTAGCGACGGAGATAGAGGAAGACGAAGGCAGAAGGGGAAAAAAGAGGCAGACCCCAGCGGTATTTATAAGCCGAAGAGGTGAAATGGTAAGCGTGGGAATCGAGGAGGTCAGAGATTGGATAAAGATTGCGATGTCGCCTCGATTTTTGGGATGGCATTTAACAAAGGTAACAGCGAGAGGTGAGCAATAAATGTGGAGGTGATGTCACGACGGATTAGAGTGCTTCCCAGAGATGACATCATAGCCGGTTTACGAAACAGATAAATTGCAGAAAGAGATTTGTGCAAAACTTAGAAGACTGACATGAACAAGTTCAAATCAATCTGGGGCCTAATGTCAGGGCTATTACTAGCAGGTATAAACCGGCCAGGAAGATCCGGATTACACTAGTCTGGTTGTATTATTACAAAGCCGAGTAGAATATGTACAAAGGTTACAGCCCATATAGGTTTAGGGCCCATGTGTGGAGCCTACGGTTTGTAAACCGTCATATCATGTAACTTGGGATGTAAGATAGAAAGAGGAGAGACTGAGGCGGACACGTTTATGAGCCAGCCTCGGGACTCTGTAAACCGGACCAGGCGTCGCCTCCTATATAAAGGGACGACCCGGCGACGGTTCAAGGACAAGCAACAACAAGTCGAGACACATGCAAGCGATCCGCTCCCTGTTCATCGACGCACAAGCAGTACCACACCAAACTAGACGTAGTCTTTTACCTTCATCGAAGGGGCCGAACTAGTTTTAACCCTATGTGTCCTTTGTGTGCTTTTAACCCCTTTAAGCTAACCCGCGCGATGGCCTCACACCTAAGTCCTCTAAACCGGACATCTGTCATGCCAATTCCACGACAGTTTATGTTCGGCCACGACGGTCGTCGTTGTGCCTTTGGTAGGCACGGGGCCACCCAGGTTCCGATGGGAAATGAGTCGGAGTGGTCGAGAGAGTGTCATGGCAATGGAAGAGTTTCGTCGGTACGCCGTTGGTCCACCCGAATGGGAGAGCGAGGCCATGGGTTCTGTGGTGTGGGTACAGTGCACTACCTCTGCAGAGTGTAATTAATCTATCGATAGCCGAGGCCACGGTCACGGACACGCTCGAAAGTAAGTCACACCATGGGTTAACATTTAATAAAATTTTGCTCACTAAGTGATGAACTTTGCACTGTTAAAGATGGTGGAAGAGCCACCGGGATGATTGAGACCAAGTGTGGTCAGGGTTGTGATCGCCGGAAAGATCACGAGATTTGTTATGTTGAGATGAACAAGTTGGTGTATCACGAATGATCACCGTTGGTAAGTCAGTCCGAGGGACTAGATTCACAAAGGCATGATCACAACATGTTGGTTATATTCATACTCACGTATGGTGTTGCATTTTAATAGTTGAATAATTATCATGATATTGTTTGTCATTATGATTTTGTTTGCTGTAAGCTTGCAAGTACATTCAATGTACTGACCTGGCGTGTCATGCCAGATTTCAGGAAAGTTTCGCTGGAAAGGAGTGCCATCCGAGTCTAGATCGTGTGCTCATCGGTGTACCTGTGCTATGGGGTTCCGCTACGAAGTTGTTCCGCTGCCGCGTAGTTGTTATGATCGAGGCCTTCTATGTTCACTAAATAATGTACATATTGTCCAGTCACACCTTGTGTGCCGCTTGGCCTCGCTACATGTTGTGTAAAACTTGATCCGCTAGTATCAATAAAGCGGTTGTTTTCTGTACCAAGATGTTGTGTGTTGCCAGAAGACAAGGTCTCTGGGCTGGCAATGCAGGGTAAACCGGTCGCTCTGAGCCGGGGTGCCACAACGCTTGGTATCATAGTCGTGCTGACTGTAGGACACGTTAGACTAAGACGTGTTAACTAAACGCTAGGTACACGTTTAAGTTGAGTGCCGGTAGTCTGCGTAGCTGGTTGTTGCTTTGCATATACTTACCTTATTTCTATGCTAACCTAATGATGGTTGTGAGTGTAGATGGCTCCGGTGCCATATCCGTGCTAATTGCAGCTGATGCCATACACGTCACCGCACCTTCTTCGTAACGTGTGGCGTCGGACATACCCTCTCAGAGACGACCTAGTTTATCGTGTGTACCGGGAGCGTCTAGCAGGCTCAGTGTATGAGTATCAGGCTGTGGTTACTCTGCACACCCATTCCGACTCCAGCTCTTACACTCGTACCTCTCGGAGCGGTTACGCTTCTACCGCTTCGCAGGTCGTCCAATTTGCTGCATTCGAGATCCTTGTTGAACTCCATCACAGCGAGGTCCGCATGCAGAATCACCCGGGTTTCCAATACTATCCTTCTCTACACGACAATGGTCGTGTTCATTTCCCTGATATTGATCCGGAGTCTGATAGTGTTGCTAGCCACCTTTCCCGTTATATTACTGCTAGCTATCTCCTCATCCACGAGCTGGCTCGAGAGTTGACTAACACCCATATTGCTTTAGCCATTACTAGGTCTGTCACCATTCCCGCATCCACAGGATTTACCCCTTACATTCCCGCCAGTTCTGGTTCCCCTATTTCACCAGTTACTCCTCCGAGTAGCTCGGGCGCCTCTACCATAAATCCTCTCAGTGCTCCTGCTGAGTGGGTTTCGCTTCTCATTACTCCTGTAGCTCCTATAATTCACCCTACTCCTGCCCCGGAAGGAGAGCCTCTGAGGCAGCGTCGTCGTGTTACCTTTAACCCAGAGGTTTCAGTTAACCTCATCAGTTCAGGATCCGAGTCCGCTTCAGGAGAGGACCCCGCAGCACCCGCTGAGCAGTAGAGCTCAAGAGTATTCGCAGTTGTCGGGATGATGTATGGATGTAGCTGTACGAGTCATGATGTTTCGTTCCATGTATGAGTGTGGTGGAACCAGGCATGTTAATTATTTTTCATGTATGAGTCAATGTATAATTATGCTCGAACTGTAACTGTCTTTTCTTCGTAATTTTGTTTTCTCTCGGGATTTGTTGCTGGCTCTTCCCCGATATTCCTTTTGAATGTTTCTCATCTCGGTTGCGTTGTCATGGGAAAAATCCATAATAGGATGACGCGGGGAGGCAACAGTAGCAGCGCTCACGAGGATGTTCCTGTTCGTCGCTCCGCCCGACAAGCAGGACACTCTCCCAAGCCGTACATACCACCGCCTCCACCGCCAAATCCGCTTACCACCGAGCAAATTCTGTGTATGTTTGAGGAAAGGAGAAGCAATGATCTGCTTGAGATATCAAAAAGTGTTCAAGAAATGGTTGGTCAGAATGGAAATCAGAACGGTCATCATTCCAAGCTATCATATTTTCAGAGAACTCTGCCTCCCAGTTTCAGTCAGGTTGTTGACCCTTTGGATGCCGACGATTGGTTGCGAACCATTGAAAGGAAGCTTGAGATTGCCCGTACTGTAGAAGAAGACAAAGTTCCATATGCAACTCACTATCTTGAAGGCACTGCTGCAATATGGTGGGAAAATGCAAAAGCCATGTGGCCTACTGATGAAGAACTCACCTGGTCAAAATTCAAGGATCAGTTCCGAAAATATCATATCCCTACTAGAATTATGAAGACCAAGCTGAGTGAATTTCTTGCACTCACCCAAGGAAATCTGTCTGTGGGTGAATATTTGCAAAAATTCAACCATCTGGCCCGTTACTCACTTTATGACGTGGCCACTGAAGAAAGAAAGATTGACAGATTTCTTGGAGGATTAAACTCGCAACTCCGGTGCACCCTCAGCATGCTCGATTTTCCAGACTTCCAAACTTTGGTGAACAAAGCTTTCATTGCGGAAAGAGAACACAAGCTCGTGCTGGACAACAGGCCTGCTAATAATGATCACAAGCGCAAGTTTGAACCAAGGAAAGAAGGGCAACGAGTGCATAAGGCTCGAACCTGGCAGCAGACTCAGGCAGAATACAAACCCAATTGGCAACAGAATATTAACAAGACCACTACTCAAGTCAAGAATGTCGTGACCAACCCAGTACACGAGGAGCGTCAGCGCAACAATTCTTGTTTCAGTTGTGGTCAAAACGGGCATTATGCCACGCAGTGCCCTAAGAACAGTAAGGCAAACGCCTTATATAGGCCACAAGTCAACTTTATGGGGTCATACCCGAACCAGCAACACATCGTCGGGCACGTCCATCACCTCTCTACGGATGAAGCCCAAGAAAACCCCGAAGTAGTCATTGGTATGTTTTCTGTTAATAGGATACCTGCAATAATTTTATTTGACTCGGGGGCTTTCCACTCTTTTATTTCTCGGAGTTTTGTTGCCCAAAACAAATTTTCTTGTTCGCTTTTGGGCAAAAATATGCTGGTACAAACCCCGGGATCCTTAATCAAGAGTAATCTGGTCTGCCGTGATTTGGAAATCAATATCAACGGAATAAGCTATCCAACTTCCTTGATACTCATCGAATCGGTATAGTTGGACGTTATCTTGGGCATGAATTGGCTGACCCAATATCAAGTATGCATAAATTGTGCAACCCGAGAAGTCATTTTGACCAGTCAGGAAGGGCAGACAACCAAATTCTACTCTCGCAGAAGCATACCCAAGAAAGGAATGATATTCATCGTTATGGAAGAATTGGAATTAATTCCCGTGGTCAGTGAATTTCCTGGTGTATTTCCAGAAGAACTGCCAGGTATGCCGCCAGATCGAGAGCTTGAGTTTGCAATAGATCTTGTCCCCGGAACCGCACCGCTATACAAGAAGTACTACCGGATGCCCTCATCAGAATTAGTGGAATTAAAGAAGCAGCTCAATGAAATGCTCGAGAAAGGATACATCCGTCCTAGCTCCTCACCATGGGGATCACCTGCTCTCTTCGTAAGCAAGAAGGATGGCAGCCTCCACATGTGTGTGGATTACCGTCAGCTGAATGATGTCACCATCAAAAAATAAATATCCGCTGCCAAGAGTTAATGACTTGTTTGATCAACTCAGTGGGGCCAAGGTATTCTCCAAGATTGATTTACGGACATGATACCATCAGCTTAAGATTAAAAAGGAAGATATTCCTAAGACCGCATTCACCACTCGATACGGTCTTTATGAATATACAGTTATGTCCTTTGGTCTCACCAATGCCCCTGCATTCTTCATGCACATGATGAACAAGTATTCATGGACTTCCTCGATCAGTTCGTGGTAGTCTTTATCGATGACATACTTATATACTCAAAAAGTGAAGGGGGCATAAAGAACACCTCCGAGCAGTGGTACAACGACTCCGCGAGCATCAACTTTATGCCAAATTCAGTAAGTGTGAGTTTTGGCTCAAACAAGTTGGATTTCTTGGACATGTGCTATTCGCCGAGGGTATAGCCGTAGACCCCAAGCAAGGTAAAAGATGTGCTCAATTGGTTGCCACCAACAACGGTATCATAGATTCGGAGTTTCCTTGGACTGGCCGGATATTACCGTCATTTCATTGAAGGGTTCTCCAAGATTGCTAAACCCATGACAGAGCTGCTAAAAAAAGACAAGAAGTTTGAATGGACTAAATACTGTGAGAAAAGTTTCAGTGAGCTAAAAATACGGCCGACGGCCGCACCCATATTTACTCTTCTAGACATCTACCGCAGTTTTGATGTATAATGTGACGCATCTAGACAAGGACTTGGTTGCGTACTTATGCAAGACGGCAAGGTAGTAGCATATGCATCACGATAGCTGCGACCGCACGAGGGAAATTACCCTACTCATGATCTGGAATTGGCCGCAGTGGTGCATGCTCTCAAAATATGGAGGCATTACCTCATCGGGAAGAGGTGCCAAATCTTTACTGATCACAAAAGTCTCAAGTATATATTCACTCAGCCAGACTTAAATCTCCGTCAGCGAAGATGGCTTGAGCTACTAAGGATTATGACCTTGGAATCAATTACCACCCGGGTAAAGCCAACGTGGTGGCTGACGCACTCACTCGAAAGCCAGTCAGCCTAAATGTCCTATTAAAATCCTTGCCCCCTAAACTTCAAGAGGAGATTACTCAACTCAATCTGAACATAGTTGAGGCTAGTCTCACTAATATTTTGGAAGTTACCCCCACACTTGAGGAAGAAATCCGCAAGGCCCAGCCAGACGACCCTGTCCTGCAAAGACATGCCAAGAATATGCTGGCAGGACGTACCTCTGATTTCTCAAAGGACCACTTCGGGACTCTCTGATTCTGTGGAAGGATTTGTGTACCCAATCAGTCGGACTTGAAGCAGAAAATCTTGTCAGAAGCACACGAATCCTCCTACTCTATTCACCCTGGAGGTACAAAAATGTATGAAGACCTTCGTCAAATATTCTGGTGGGATGGAATGAAGAAGGACATTGCCTATTTTGTGGCTTGTTGTGACATATGCAACAAGGTGAAGGCAGAACATCAGAAGCCAGCCGGACTTATTCAACCACTGCCAGTTGCACAATGGAAATGGGATGACGTATGCCTGGATTTTATCACTGGACTACCCAAGACTCAGCGAGGCAATGATGCAATATGGGTAATAGTGGACACTCTAACCAAGGTAGCTCACTTTATCCCGGTCAAGACCACATATCGAGTAGACCAACTTGCACAGCTGTATGTGTCTAGAATAGTCAGTCTACATGGAGTACCTCGAACCATCACTTCCAACCGAGGTTCACTCTTTACCTCCGCTTTTTGGTCACGTCACCATCAAGCCCTGGGGACATCGCTGAAATACAACACCGCTTATCATCCTCAGACTGATGGACAGACAGAGCGGGTAAACCAAATACTCGAAGATATGCTGCGAGCCTGCGTCTTGGCCCAAGGATCAAAGTGGGAAGATTTTCTGCCTTATGCCGAGTTCTCTTACAACAACAGTTTCCAAACCAGTCTAAAGATGTCACCGTACGAAGCTTTGTATGGCCGTAAGTGTCGTACCCCATTAAATTGGTCTCAGACTGGGGATAGCCGTATCTTCGGGACAAACCTCGTGATGGAAGCTGAGAAACAAGTTAAGGAGATCAGAGATAGATTGCAATTGGCCAAATCTCGACAGAAGAGTTATTATGAGGCAAAAGACCGACATATCAGTTTTGAGCCCGGAGAACACGTATACCTCCGAGTCACTCCTATGAAAGGAGTCAAGAGATTCCAGACTCGCGGAAAGTTGGCACCAAGATTTATTGGTCCCTTTCCAGTTATTTCTCGAGTGGGCGCTGTTGCTTATCAGTTGGAATTACCATCGGAATTGTCCGATGTGCACAACGTGTTCCATGTCTCAAAATTGAGGCGGTGCATATCGCCGCCTGAGAAAAGGACTGCCATGACCGATATAGAGTTGGCAAAGGATTTAACATACGAAGAGAGACCATTCAAAATTGTGGATCAGATGGAAAGGGTCACTCGCAGTAAAGTAAGAAAGTTTTATAAAGTCCAGTGGGAGCATCACACCGAGTCAGAATCAACCTGGGAACGGGAAGAATTCCTAAGGACACATTATCCAGAATGGTTTTCGTAAGCAATCGAATCTCGAGGACGAGATTCATTCTAAGTGGGGGAGGTTCGTGACAGCCTGATTTTTGCCCTCTTTTATTTGCCTGAGTTTTATTTTGATTTAATTTGAACCTTGGGATTTTTGAATCTTTTCATATGGACTTAAACACTTGGGTACCCTTGGCTTTCACCCAAGTGCCTCATCTCCATCTCAAATCATCTTTTCCCCTCTGGTTCACCCTAAAATAAGGATTGGAATATTTTCTTTATTGAAAAATATTCATTTTCCCTCCAAAACCCTAGTTAAGCTCATTGTGCTCCAAAGCAACCCCAATTTTTCTTGCCCACAAAAATGTGAGGAAATTCACAAATATTCTTTGGACCCTAGGACACCTTCCTGAGCAAAATATTGCACCACTTTTTGGAATATTTTTGCTACAGAAATTCTTTTCTATTCTGGACAGAAATGGTAGTTTCTACAGCAACTACCATTTTACTTGCTCCATTGTATCTGAAACTCCTTGTGCATATTTACCTTAGTAACTTAGGGCTAGCCTCCAAAGCACAGCCACCAACTCCCAGCCATTTTACCTCAGTAAACTCTCAAAGTTTCTGTCAAGAAACTTACCAGCTATGTGAAATCTTTTCTACTGCGTCTGGATCCAAACTAAACCGGGGAAACACTCAAATCTACCACGAACAACATGCCAGACATGATCTTTGGTCCCAAGTCGGCCAGTAGGCAGAGTTCACACGGTGACCACGCGTGTGCACCATGCCAGGCTGCTAGTCGACGCGCTCTGGATGCTGCCGAGCGCTCTGTTTCGCGCGTGCTCACTTCCACGCCTACCGGAGCTTGCCAAACCGCGCCACCATCTTCGTCCCGACTTCTACAGCCCTCCTGGCACTCGCCGACGCCGGAGCTCGCCGTAGCGAGCACGGGCGCGGTCCAGCCAAGGCAATAGTGCGGTGCGCACTGTGCTCGTCGCCATCCCAGTGATCCTATGCTCGTCACCGTCCGTCCACAGCTCCTGCGTGAACCCCGTCGCCTTCTTCCCCTCTCACTGACGTCGTTCGTCGCCGGGCGCAGCGTCCAGGTGTCGCCGACGGAGCCCCGATCCCCCCTCTCGGCTCGCCTATATATAGAGCCCTTCCCAGCCTTCCCAAGCATCCCGCTCCACTCCCACACACCCCACAACTGCGTAGAAACTCGTAGCCCGGCCAGGCAGGCCGCAGGCCGCCGTCCCCGAGCTTGAGCTCGCCAGCGATCCCCTCGGGTCGTCGCGGTAGCTCCAGTCCCTCTCAGGCGAGGGCAACTCTTTCAGAGCCTCCGCCACTCTCTGGTGGTGCTGTTCCACCTAGTTGGAAACTCTGGAGTCGCCGTTGCTCGCCGTCGTCCTCAACTCCGGCGACCACCCCATTCTGCCTCCTCCTGCGAGGCCATTTCCGACGCCGTCCGACCACCCCTACTTACGCTACGGGTACGGGCAGGTGCGCCTCGACCCCCTCTGTCGATCTATCCCTCTCATCTTGGCCAAGAAGCTCGTGTCGCCGGTGTGCGCTCCGGCGAGGCCACGGCCGCCTCTGTTCCTCTCTCCCTCTTCCCTCACCTGACTAGCAGGGCCCGCTAGTCAGCCTCTCTGTACTCGCGCGAAGCGGTACGAGTGGTGGCGCCCTGGGCCTTTACGCCTTCGATGTCACCCCCTTCTCAGTCTGTTTATTTAAATTCAAATTTACATATTTCTAGAACACTTCAAACTGCAATAACTTTTTAACCATAAGTCCAAATGAATTGGTTCTTTTTGGATTGTGTTCTTTGTAAAGAAATCTTGCAGCACACCAAAGATGAGACTTTTCTATGCTGTGTAGATTTTCTGGTGAATTTTTGAATGGTTCTTGATATTTTCTTTTTGTACTTTTAAATCTTTTCAGAAGGTGAAACTTGTCTTGAGGATCACCAGGAGGCTTGTGAACCTCATTTGCACTAAGGCAAGCCACATCAACATTTTCATGGTGCCATTTCAATATTTGTGATTTTCCAACTTGAATAGATGATTTAATCCATGCATATGAATTATTTTTATTAATTGTATTCTGTTGGTTGCTGTATTTAGTTGTTATATTTAGTTTACAGAAAGTTGGAAGTGGATTTAAGTTGTCAATGTAACTAGAAGAAAGTTTGGGTCATAAAGAACTAATATGGGTATGAATATAAATAGTTATGTGAAGTTATTTTCTTGCATAAGAAATATGGTAAAATTTTGCTAGAATATATTTCGATTTTAATTGAAAGTAAATCCTAACCAGAAGAATATTGGAAGTTGTGATGCTTACACTTAGTATGGCAGAGCTGATCAAGTTCTTTACGGCAATGCATATTGGTATGTTGCATTTGCATGGCATTTTATGACACCGGTTATTTCTTTAAGTTGAACCTGCTAATAACTCAACTTGAATAATTTGTTGACCGGGTCATGGTGCCACTGAATCGAGTTTTTTCCCAGTGCAACCACATTTGCCTTTATGGGAAGGTCTTTATTCGGTCCGTTGTCATGCCTCTGGTCGGTACCTCCAAGTAGGGAAGGTTATGGGCGTGTGGTACCCTGGCCCGGTAAGTAGACATAACCTTGTGTGCCCGTTGTTGAGTTTATGGTACCGAGTCCCCGTTTGGGACAGTTTATGTGTGGCCACGACGGTGGTCGTTGTGCCTTTGGTAGGCACGGGGCTACCCAGGACTATTCCGATGGGAATGAGTCGGAGTGGCCGAGAGAGTGTCATGGCAATGGAAGAGTTTCTTCGGAACGTCGTTGGTCCATCCGAATGGGAGAGCGAGGCCATGGGTTCCGTGGTGTGGGTACAGTGCACTACCTCTGCAGAGTGTAATTAATCTATCGATAGCCGAGTCCACGGTCACGGACACGCTCGAAAGTAAGTCACACCATGGGTCAACATTTAATAAAATTTTGCTCACTAAGTGATGAACTTTGCACTGTTAAAGATGGTGGAAGAGCCACCGGGATGATTGAGACCAAGTGTGGTCAGGGTTGTGATCGCCAAAAGATCACGAGATTTGTTATGTTGAGATGAACAAGTTGGTGTATCACGAATGATCACCGTTGGTAAGTCAGTCTGAGGGACTGGATTCACAAAGGCATGAGCACAGCATGTTGGTTATATTCATACTCATGTATGGTGTTGCATTTTAATAATTGAATAATTATCATGAAATTGTTTGTCATTATGATTTTGTTTGTTGTAAGCTTGCAAGTACATTCAATGTACTGACCTGGCGTGTCATGCTAGATTTCAGGAAAGTTTCGCTGGAAAGGAGTGTCGTCCGAGTCTAGATCGTGTCCACATCGGTGTCCCTGTGCTATGGAGTTCCGCTACGAAGTTGTTCCGCTACCGCGTAGTTGTTATGATCGAGGCATTTTATGTTCACTAAATAATGTACATATTGTCCAGCCGCACCGTGTGTGCCGCTTGGCCTCGCTACATGTTGTAATGTAAAACTTGATCCGCTAGTATCAATAAAGCGGTTGTTTTCTGTACCAAGATGTAGTGTGTTGCCAGAAGACAAGGTCTCTAGGCTGGCAATGCAGGGTAAACCGGTCACTCTAAGCCGGGGTGCCACAGTTCTGCTCTCCTGCTATCCGGAGCAGCGCCCGGATCTGCTGCAAGCCTCTCCCAGCCTCCGACTAAGACAGCTGGATAGAATATGCGATGCGGGTTGCAGCTTCGAGGTTCTGGATCGGCGTTCGGAATACCTGAGGTTCGTGCAGGAACGATTGCCGCGGCCGTCGACTGGATTCGGGAATCAGTCGGCGGGCCCGATCGTCGAGTGAACGCTGGATGTTTTTCAGTCGTGCACGCTCAGCCACAGTGGTTAGGCGCGTGGCTTCCAGGGCCCGAGCCTCTGCAGAGTATCCCATGATAGGGGTGTAAAGTTCATCTTCATTGCGGCGGCAAAGCTCGTCCCTTTGCTCGGTAGTGAGGGGCTGGGGAATGTACCCATCGTGGTCGTATGACTGACCGTTTCCGCTACCGCCGTTTCCGCCGCGAGGGTACCCCGGTGGACTACGCCGTGAGTCGACCATGAGGACTTCAGCCGCGGGGTCGCTGCTCCCGCACTCGGAAAGCGAGTGTACGGACTCAGTCGACGGATCGACCGGCCCGTAGTGGTATTCGTCGGGCTTGATGGACGCAACTTGAGGGGTGGCCGTTTGGCGAACCACCGCGTGCTTCACCCACCGCTGGAGCCGCGACCGACCGGATCGCTTGTGGCGGCGTCTAGCGGGGACGACAGACGATGAAGGAGCCGATCGATATTGAGTCGACGGCTGCCGGAGAAGGACGCCGCAGGCGCTGGCACGGAAGTGCGCGGCCCCGCGGACGGGTAGCGCCTCAACGTCGAGGGGGACCTCCTGGAGCCAAGCGGAGTCGTCGACGACGAAGACGAGCGCGCCGAGTCGGATCTCGCGGCCCGGCACTAAACCACCGCCGGAAACCATGATGATGGAGGTCGGAGAAAAAAGCTTGCAACCTCACCGGAAGTCGCTAAGACATCTGCCCCACGGTGGGCGCCAACTGTCGTGGTTCTAAGTTTGACAATACGAGTAGGGGGTACGTAGGAGGAGGCAAGGTCCTAGCTACCATGAGATTGTACACGCGATGTTTACGAGTTCAGGCCCTTCTCGGAGGAAGTAAAAGCCCTACGTCACGGTGCCCGGAGGTGGTCGACTGGAATGTATATGCGTGCTTGTGTTACAGGGGGTGCGAACCCTTGTACTGGAGGAGGGGGTGGCTTATGTAGAGTGCGCCAGGACCCCAGCCATCCCTACGTTACAGCGGGTTCAATGTACATAAAGGCAGGACATTACTGATAACGCCTGCATAAAGGGTGATAAAGGCATTCATTACTGCAGAATGAATGCATGACCCTTGCTGGCCTAACGGGACCTTTGACCTTTGGGGGTCGAGTGTTTTTGTATGGCCGAGTGTCCTCATCCTTCCGAGTGGAGTTGAGTCGTCTGAATGGAGGTATGCGGTCGAGTGAAATGCCTTCTTGGGTCGTGTCAGTCGACTGTTTCTGTTGTCTTTGAGTTGTCTCTTGAGCTTCTCGGGTAGTGACCTTGGGTGGGGTATCTGGGCAGGCCCGTGACCCTACCCTAGGTCTGTAGCATCATCACCCACTACTTGATGCCCGAGCGTGCAAGGGGCGCGAGAATGTCGGCCGCCGTTGCCTTGAGGAATAGTTTGTGTAGCGGCTCCATGCACAAGATGAATAGCATTGGGGAGGTTGGGCCCCCCTGTCTAAGGCCGCAATAGTTGAAGATTGCCTCCCCGGGCACTCCACTAACCGAAATCATGGTTGTTGAAGTTGAAAGGATTCCACAAATCCAAGATCTCCACCTTGCCCAAAAGCCCATTTGCTCCAAGACCTCTACAAGGAACGACCACTGGATGTTGTCAAACACCTTGGAGATGTCCAGTTTCACTAGGATCGTGGGGTCCCGCATAACATGTAAGCGGCGGGCTGTGCTTATCGTGCTCAAAGATCTTGATTACACCATGGATGAGGCTCGCAAGACGGAAGTCCTTAAGTTCGACTGCCCCAACCACTTTAGGCAGGAGCGAAACAAGGGCATTGTTAATTGCGGCCAAGATGCGCATGTCGCGTCGAAAGAAGTGTTCCATTGCCCGCATAAGGTCGTCCTCTATAATGTGCCAGCACGAAGTATAGAATCGACTCGTGAACCCGTCCAGTCCTCGCTCTTTGTCCAGTGGCATTCCCTTCACAATTTCCTCGACCTCCTCGTAAGAGAAGGAGGCCTCCAGATGTGCAACGTCGCTCCCTGGCAAGCCCAAGCCATTCATGTTCAGCGCAAAGGCCCGCTCCGGGGCCAACCCAAACAACCTCGAGTAGTAGTTGTCTACCTCCTCGGCAATCTCCTCCTGGCCTGACCGCACGAGCCCGTCGGTCTGCAAGGATAGGATGGCATTGCGCCACTGCCGGTGGCATGCCTGTCGGTGGAAGTACGTTGTGTTTGCCTCCCCAACCTTGAGCTGGAGCATCCGCGATCGGAGGCGTGCGATCGTGCGTTGCAATGACGCAAGCCCAAGCAGCTTCTGCTTCAGGGTTTTACGTAGTCCATGCTCCTCCACTTAGAGATCTCTATTGTCCATGGCTTGATCGAGCCTCACAATGACCTCGAGGACGATCAAGTTTTGCAACTTCATGTTGCCAATCCACCGGTCACTCCACCTTTGTAAGGCCTTGGCGGTTGCCCTCAGCTTGTTGTCTAGAGCGACGAATGGATCTCCGGTTCCGGGCACCGAGTGCCAGGCCGCCCCGACGGTATCGAAGAATCCCTCTACCTTGGGCTAGAAAGCTTCGAAGCGGAAGCGTTTGTCCACCATGATATCCACATTTAGGTCCAACAGGAGCGGGGCGTGGTCTGACACAGCCGACCCAGAAGTGGTGAGGAGGCATGCTGGGTGGAGATCCTCCCAGCAAGTAGACACGAAGACATGGTCGATTTTCTCTAAAGTGGGGTG
The DNA here is from genome assembly GCA_902687465.1 of Secale cereale. Taxonomy (NCBI): domain Eukaryota; kingdom Viridiplantae; phylum Streptophyta; class Magnoliopsida; order Poales; family Poaceae; genus Secale; species Secale cereale. The sequence goes on from LR738709.1 coordinate 516,218,008, forward strand.
TTGCCGCTCGTTCGACCACGTAAATCTCCTTCCGTTGAGGTACAACTCCTTAAGCTCAAGGCGATCGAGTCGCGTCCGAAACTTGGCCATCATGCGACGATTCACCGCATCATTGCTCTTATCCTCCGGGTTGGCAAGGAGATTAAAGTCACCGGCCACCAGGGGCCGGCGTGCAAGTCCCTGACGTCAAGTAGTTCCTGCATGAACTGAACCTTGGCCTGGTTTCCTTATGGCCCGTACACGCCGGTGAGCCACCATTCGGTCCCCTCAACCGGTTTCATCAAAGCTGTAAGCGTGTTCGTGGTCCGGTGAAGGTTGGACACTGCCTTCACTGTAGCGTCCCATGCTATCAGGATGCCATCGCGCTTGCCCACGGCAGGGAGGTAGAAGAAGCTCTCAAGTCTATTACCTAGGCAATGCCTAATAGTTTCAGGTGATACAACTTCCAGTTTGGTTTCCTGAAAACACACGATGGATGAACGCACACTCGTGTTTGGTCTCCTGGAGACACACGATGAATGGACGCACACTCGTTACGACTGGGAAGATCGCGTTTCGCCTCGCCGGGGAGTTAAGCCCCCTGACATGCTGTGTTTTCCTACGTGACACGATGCCATTCTCCTCGCACTAACAAGTCCCTCATGACCCCTCAAAAAAAAAAAAAAAACAAGTCCCTGATGACCACCCAAAACGGACCAGTAAAAAAAAAATCCGGTACTTCCTTCCACTAAGAAAATAAAACGGTACTGGCCTGATGCTTTATGCTTTCCTTTTTCGTATCGGTGTGGGAGAGTTCGTGCTGACGTGCGCCTGCGTGCCCCGAGTGGCACCGTCGTGGCGATAAAAGAAGACCCAGCTCGTCGCACGAACGAAATTAATAGTACGAACGTTCAGTTTCAGTAGTCAGATGCGCGACAGTGCCCTAACTCACTAAAGTCCACGCGCAATCAGCTAAAAAAAATCCAGCGAGCGAGTCACCGTTCTCTTCTTGCCATTTCCATTTTATTAGAACAGCGAGCGTGAGTCGGTCACTGCGACCGTGGCCGCACGTGTTGGTCACGTCGCCACGCGGCGCTGCATCTCGGCGTCCACTTGCTTTTTACCGTTGGTTTTCCTCGGCCCCGCACGGCCCATTTCTCCGATCTCTCGCGGCCCGCCAGGTCAATCACCCCACTCGGCTGTGCTTCCATGTCGGGACGGCGATGATGCTCCGTGGAAGAAGAAGCGAGACCACAAGAATCCAACGGCGCAACAACTCCATCTCTGACTGTTTGCATTACTGCCCCTGGTTAATTTCCCTGCTCCGGCTGCGTTAACTTACTGCCTCTGACATCGTGGATCAGGCTACTACTGATCGTGTTGGTCCCGTAGAGGTAAAAAAATTAGGCACGTTCTCGCCAACCAGCAAAGCCGCGCGTACACTTTGGGTAAGAGTATAACTGAAGGAAAGAACACCAGCAGCAGAGTGAACGGCGCCGATGATGTGGATAGTAACTGTGTGGATATGCATGCATGCACATCTTGGGAATCATCTGGGATCTTGTCATCTTTGCGATAGCAACATCCGTGTCCTATGCGGTGTGTCCTGCATCTACCCTGAAGCTCTATAGATCAACCGACCAAGTGTCATCTTTGCGATAACCAATTCTTTTTTACTCGGGTTGAATCCAACGACACGAACAAAACAGATACCCGAGCACCGCACCTGACAAGTCACACACATGACACACCACAACAGAGCTGGAGGAGCAGCTACGGTACACAGTACCCCTCCAGCTCGTATGGCCGCGTCCTCTTCTCCCCCTCCTAAAACCCCAGTACCCCTCCAGCTCAGAAAAAACGCCAACCGCGCTGGTGGTAGATCCAGCGAACCCCTCGACCACCGTCAATGACACGCGGGCCCGAAGGAACACTGACCCGCCCGAGGCGGGACCACGGATGAATCTCGCTCTCACGTATCGCCAACAGCTAGTTTTTTTACTGCCGCAGAACCATCTCGGCTCCCCAGGCCGGAGGCATTCATGGCGCCCAACAGCCACATGGACGAGCGCGGGGCCCGCTTGTCATCCCCTCCGAACGTGCGCGCGGCCCCACCCGAGCCTCAGGCTCGGACAGCCGTTTGAGCCACCGAGCCACTAAAAAACGCGACAGGTAGTGGGCGAGTGCTCGCGAAGGAGAGAAAGGGAGAGCAGAGGAAGCCAGGGTTGATTACTCCCACCACTTCGTCTCCACCTCCGACCGAATCCGTCCTCGCCAAGCCACCATCATTGCGCCACCGCCGCCTCGCTAGTTTCTTACTCCTCCCCTGCGGCCTACTGCTGCCGTCGTGGCCGGCTGGCTGGCTTCGCGGCAAAGCCTTCCTCCTCCTTCTACTACTGGAGTGGAGTGGAGTGAGCGCGCCACCCACCGCCACGCCCCCATTAAAGGCGCTCACGCGGCACCGCCATCTCCATTCCTCCACGAGAAAGGGTGCTGAGAGAGAGACTGCGTGCGTGCTCCATTCCTCCCCTCACGGGAGCAGCAGCAAAGGCCGCCAACGCCCAGCGCCGCCCCCACGCCGCACCGCGCGCCTTTAAAGAAGGGGAGGACGGCGCGCCACCTTAAAGATTCCCACGCCGCAAGCTCGCTCTCCCGCCACGAGGTTGATCGGTGCTTTTAATTCTTCCTTCTTGCAGAAGGCCTTCCGTTCCATTGCGAGCTTGAGCCGGGGTGCTTTCTGGGAATGGCGCGGCTCGGCGCTGTCGTGGTGGTGTTCTTGGCGGCGGCGCTCGCGGCGGAGTGCATTCTTGACCCGGTGGACTTCCTCGCGCTGCAGGCGGTGCGGCGGTCGCTCGACGACATGCCGGGCTCCGCCTTCTTCGACGCCTGGGACTTCACGGCGGACCCCTGCGGCTTCCCCGGCGTGTACTGCGACGGGAACAGGGTGTCGGCGCTCGCGCTCGGCGACCCGAGGGCCGGCTCGCCGGGGCTGACCGGGAGGCTTGACCCGGCGCTAGGCAGGATGTCCGCGCTCACCGAGCTCTCGCTCGTGCCTGGCCGCGTCCAGGGCGAGCTCCCGGCCTCCCTCGCCTCCTGCTCCAACCTCCGCTTCTTGGCCGTCAGCAAGAACCTCATCTCCGGCGGGATACCGGACGGCATTGGCGCGCTGTCCAACCTCCGGACGCTCGACGTCAGCTTCAACCAGATCTCCGGCGCCATCCCGCCGTCCATTGCGTCGCTGCCGTCGATCACCAACCTCATCCTCTGCCACAACCAGCTCACCGGTGGCATCCCGTCGTTCCCGGACTCCTCGCCGCTCCTCCGGATGGACCTCAAGCACAATGCCCTCTCCGGCGGCGTGCCCAGCCTGCCGGGATCGCTGCAGTACCTCTCGCTCGCGGCGAACCATCTCACCGGCAACGTCGACTCTGTGCTGCCCCGGCTGACTCGGCTCAACTACCTCGACCTCAGCATGAACCAGCTCCAGGGGCCGATCCCGGCGTCCGTCTTCACATTGCCGCTCTCCGTGCTCCAGCTTCAGCGCAACTTCTTCTCCGGCCTCCTCCAGCCGACGAGCGACGTGACGATCCCGGTGGTGGACCTGAGCTACAACCGGTTTTGGGGGCCTCTGTCGCCGCTCCTGGCGGGCATTGGGCAGCTGTACCTGAACAACAACCGGTTCACCGGCGATGTGCCGTCGAGGCTGGTGCAGGAGCTGGTGGGCACCGGCGGGCTGCAGCTGCTGTACCTGCAGCACAACTTCCTGACCGGCATCGAGATATCGCCGTCGTCATCGCTCCCCTCCGGCGTGTCGCTCTGCCTGATGTACAACTGCATGGTGCCGCCGGTGTACGCGCCGTGCCCGATCAAGGCCGGCACACAGAACACCCGGCCGGCCGACCAGTGCCCGGAATGGAGGGGCTAAGATGTCTGGCTGCTCTCAGAAGCCAGGACAACATCAATGCCGGGTCGCCTCTGATCGGGGAGGAGGAGCAAGGACAAGAATGGAGGAGATTGCAAATGGTGGTCTCTGATTCTTTGATTAAATTTGTCCAGTTTACTAGTATTATTCTTTTTGTTGGGGGAGGGGATAGTCACAGACAGAAGAAGTTGGTGCTTTAATAATCGTGGTTTATAGGTGTAATTTTGTGTTTAGCTGGTGTAAGTTTATGTGCTTGTGTCTCTGTTGTATAGACAGTGAGTGAGTGAGTGGTGAACACTGGATCTTGATGTTGTCCTGACGATGAGATGATGGTGTGAGGATCAGTGGTGTTTTTATGATGATCATCAAATATGGCAATGCGGCTGTCTAAATCGTACGATGTTGTACGAGACTGAATGAAAATGATGAACAATGGTTACAAGCTTACAGTTCTTTTGGTTAGCGTGGTCTATAAGCATGTGTTGTGTTGATTGCATTTCCTGATCTTATGTGTGAGAGATCATGGGATCGACCTTTTGCTGTGGGGTGTTCACGTTGTACTTGCCTTCTACGCGATAGCCCTCTGAGCAATCATAATGCCTGACTAGGAAACCTGATTTGTGATTTGCGCCGTTGTACTTGTCAATTTCAGTTGCTTGGCTTGTAGATTTGCGCCGCTGTGAGCATATTAAACAATTTATGGCGGAGTGATTGTGGCAGAAAGAAAGTGGTTTTCTTGTAGTAGTGAATTCTGCATCATTTCCATTGATTTTCTTTTTGACCCCGCGTTCCCAGTGAATTCAGTTTGCTCTGTTCGCCTGCTCCCCTGTTTCTTCTTGTCCTGATCAACTGGTCAAGCTGTTTTTCTCCCGTAAAAAAGAAAAAGAAAATACTGATCAGCTGTTTTGGTTCGAACGGCTTTCACCTCGTATCCACACCTATTCATCTTGATAACTTGTCTCCTATAAAAAAAAACACGGATTTTGCTGAGAATTTGCTCAGAGTTGCACACAGCTCGACGTTCAGATAAGCTTCGCGTAGGATGGCCGTGCTGGATGCTCGGAGCAGACAGCAGCGTAAGTGCACACTATGCTAATTGAAACTGTCGTCTCGACGCCTCCATTTAATCAACCTTTTCTCTGAACAACCGACTACGGACGGGGTGATGTTGAAGATGGCAACAGAGTGACCGTACGAGATTTAAGCCCTTGGCGCGTACGCTGTTCCGCACTTCCGCACCAGCACGTACAGGTGCACAGGCAAAGGCATCAAAATCCTCGGCGATCTCCCGCGGGTGTACACGGCCCTCGCAAATGTACAGCTCTACGTCCGCGCGAGAACAGTCTTGCAGATCTGCACGAAACTGAAAATATACGTCGCAGGATCGGCACGTACGCGTCGAGGCCGGGAGGGGCCGTGCGCCGGCCGCATTGCCTTCTCGGCGGCGCCGGCATTGAAGACGGCGCGGATCGCACCGCCCGTACGCGTAACGTGGTAGTACAGTACTGGAGAGAAGGTGTGTGTACAATTTGGTACCGCGCGGACGAGCTTTACTAGCCTTTGCCGCGGTGAGCGTGACGGGCATTTACTACACACCCTAGGCGTTCTAATCTCTCCTTTTCCTCTTCTTTTCGTGTGGTCGAGATGTTTTTTTATGCTACCTCGACGTGACCGCGCCTTTGCCAAATGTACCGTCACTCTCGATCCAAACTCTTTGTTTACGTAGAAACTGGCTAAACTAAACTGTGATAACAACTGGACAGGAACTCCTGGGTTAACTACTCGAACTTCGCTCATCGGAGACGAACGCCGTGGGTCCATCCGCCGGTCCGGTAGGCCACCGCCGACGCGCACAAAGTGGATAGTCGGCGCGTGGTCCCACGTGACAGTGAAACGAGGCACCGAAGTCCCTTTTTTTTTTTT
>LR738709.1:516226578-516402431 GCA_902687465.1 Secale cereale
GGGTTTCGAGGTCTTTACGATCCTTCTTCATGGTGCATTCCAACATCTTCGAGGTTGCTTCTCCTCCTCTAACTCCTTGCTCCATAGTGTGCCATGTCCACCAGGCTTCTTCAACATCAAAGCCATCATGCCTAAGCACACATAGAGCTCCAATTTTAGATAGAAGCCATGCCTCATCTAAATGCATAGAGAGCTCAAAGAGGAGAGGTGTCAAATGCATTCAAAGAAGGGGATCGTGGGGTAGACGAAGGAGGCGATGGAGCGTATAAAAGCCAAATCATTACGTGCAGTCATCATACCCCCACCACTTTGGTTATTGGTTATAGCCAATGGATCACAACTGTTAGATTGTTAGCTTCGGTCTGCAGTTGGGCTTTCTCTTCCTCTTAGCCCTGACGAGGCCTTCATCTCCCACAAATTCAAGGTGAGGAGTAGGGAATGTGACAACACCAATCCTATTTCATGTGAAGCGCGTCAACTGTTGATGAGCCACAAGTATAGGGTGTCAATCATAGTCCTTTCGATAAGTAAGAGTGTCAAACCCAACAAGGAACATAATGAATCAATAAAAGATTTTCAACAAGGTATTCTTTGCAAGTGTTGTAAAGTAGTTATGACACATAATTTGGTACCAGCATAATTTGTAGAAAGTAATAAGTAACAAGGTGCAAAAAGGTGACCCAATCCTTTTAATTGCATCGCACAAGCCGAAAGTATTTCTTATAGTGAGCAAAACGTTCTCGAGGACGCATGGGAATCTCATCTAGCTATCTTCATCACGATTCATTGACTCGTGTTCACTGATTTGATAAGTTGTTATGTGGGTGAACCGGTGCTAAGTTGATGCTCAAACTACTTATGATTAACCCCTCTCGAAAGTATTCGCAAATACGAAAGGAGAATTAAGATAAACCTAACCATTGCATGAAACATATGGATCCAAATCAGCCCCTTACAAAATAGCGCATAAACTAGGGTTTTAGCTTATGCCACTCTCGCAACCCAACATCTACTTACTCCCACAATGCCTTCCCCTAGGCCCAAGCATGGTAATGTGTCATGTAGTTGACGTTCACATGACACCACTAGAGGAAAAACAACATAACACATCATCATAACATTGAACGAAAACCAACTTCACATGTTACTTAAAATAAGACTTTTCCCGTGTCCTCAAAGACAAACGGAACTACTGACAAATCATATTCCTGATCAGAGGAGTATAATATATGATTAACAATCTGAACATATGATCTTCCGCCAAATAAACTATTGGGGAACGTTGCATGGGAAACAAAAAAATTCCTACGCTCACGAAGATCCAATCTAGGAGATGACCATCTACGAGAGTTGAGATTGAATCTACATACCCTTGTAGATCGCTAAGCGAAAGCGTTAAGAAACACGATTGATGTAGTCGAACGTCTTCGTGACCCAATCACGATCCGTCCCGCGAACTCTGATCTAGCGCCGAACGAACGGCACCTCCGCGTTCAACACATGTACGACTTGATGACGCCTTCACCTCCTTGATCCAGTGAGCGATGGTGAAGTAGTAGCTCAAGTCCTCCGGCAGCATGACTGCATGGTGGCGGCGGTGGTGGTGGAATCTCAGAAGATCTTTGCTAAGCATTACGGAGAGGAAGATCGCTACGAGGGAGAGGAAGGGCAGCGCCGTGGCTTAGATTTGTATCTAAAAAGTGTGGCTGCCCTCCCTCTATATATAGGGGGAAGGGGGAGAGGGGGCTCCCCTAGAGGATCCCATCTAGGGCCGACGGCCACTAAATTCTCCCCAAGCCAAAGGGGTGGGTGATGGGGAACGTAGTATTTTAAAATTTTCCTACGATCACGCAAGATCTATCTACCAGATGCATAGCAACGAGAGGGGAGAGTGTGTCTACATACCCTCGTAGACCGAAAGCGGAAGCGTCAAGTCACGTGGTTGATGTAGTCGAACTTCTTCGCGATCCAACCGATCAAGCACCGAACATACGACACCTCGCGTTCAGCACACGTTCAGCTTGATGACGTCCCACGAGCTCTTGATCCAGTTGAGCCTCATGGGAGAGTTTCGTCAGCACGATGGCACGGTGACGGATATGATGAAGTTACCGGTGCAGGGCTTCGCCTAAGCACTGCAATGGTATGACCGAGGTGTGTTTCTGTGGAGGGGGGCACATGTAATGCCCAGTATTAGATTATACCTCCCACGTGTCGAGGCACGACTTAAAGGCATAATATCATACTGGAATGATATCAAGAATGGTATCTTTGCACAACTCATGTAAAAGAGGGATGAAATTGCAAAAGAGTAGTTGGCTTACACTCGCCGCGTCACACAATGCATTACATAAACATTCATCATCCAAATAACATCAGAGTCCGACTACGGACGAAGATCCAAATGAAAGATACCATAAATTAAATAACACAAGGTATGATCGCCCCTAGTAGAAGCCCTACTGATCCTCTGGGTAAGACACATAGTATCGCCCACGTTCTTCGTCGAACTCCCAATACAACTCTGTGCCATCACCTGTGTAGTTCACCATGGTACCTGCATCTGGTGTTGTGTAAAATCTGTGAGCCACGGGTAGCAAAACTATCTAAGCCTTGGGTGTGGAACAAGGCTGAAGAACAAGGTTGCAGCTGCACTAGCACTAGCTTACGTGTTTAGAGTGAGAAGAGAAGTGCCAACGATCGTCAAAGTGATCACGAAGTGATCCTATCTAAGCAAGTCAAACATAACCCCACCGTGTTCACTTCCCGAACCCCTTCGGAAAGCGACCGTCACGGTTACTCATGCTGGTAGTGTATTATGAACATGGTGTCAAGTTTTCTACAACCGGATATTAACAAATTCCCATTCGCCACATAACCGCGGGCACGGCTTTCGAAAGATCAAAACCCTGCAGGGGTGTCCCAACTTAGCCCATCACAAGCTCACGATCTGCGGAGTCGCAACTACAAGGTGGGAAGACCCGAGTATTCTCGAAATCCCGTGCTCAAGATATTCCGACTAAGGTAAAACTAATCCAGCAAGACCTCCTGGTGTGCCGACACCCTGATAGTAGCCGCGCGTATCTCGTCTCAGGCCACGACCGGATGGGCGATGCTACAGGTTTTTACCAGCCCTCGGGTTTCCCCAAGGTGGCCCTGCAGGACCCCTAGTTTGGACCAACACTCATGTGGAGCACTGCCCCGGGTTGTTGATTAAGAAAAGGATTTATAACTCCATATGCAAGTTTAGTTATTAGGCAAATGTAAAACCAATGTTGGGCCTTGCTGGAAAAGCTTTAGCGCTAAGCGGGTTATCGAGGGGGGCCCATAAACCCCAACCGTGTTAGGGACGCAAAATCAAGGAACATAACAACGGTTTAAACGGTTCCTCGGGTGGCATGAGTGGAACAAAACACCAAGCAAGAGGCTTAGCCTTCCACCCATTACCAATATATAGATGATTTAGTTTAAGAGTTTATATATTGTGATATCCCAACAATAACTTTATCATGAAGCAAGAATCCTCAAACAAGCATGCCACAATGGAACAAAATGAAGAGCATATCACAACAAACATTTTGATATATTACACGCCCAAAACGGATCTATGAGCACGAAGTTACAGCCATGCAAAGGATGCAACAAAATTACGAAATCTGGGGACTTAGTGGGTTTTTCACCTCCCGAAAGTCAAACGTGGATGGAGGTGTGCGGGACGAGGAGATCCGGGAAGAGCGGGGTGTGTTTGGATGGAGGGAGTGGCGGATCTCGTCCACTCCCTGATCCAGATCAGATCTCGCCAGAGAAGACGACGGGCGGTGGCGGCGGCTCGCCGAAGTCGGGCCGGTGGCGAGGCGGGGGTTGCCGGGGCAGCGGGGCCGGTGGGAGGCGACGGTTGGAGAAAGTAGCGGCGGCGAGCGCCCGTCGATGGAGGAGGCGGGGCCAAGCGGCGGCGGTCGCACGCCGGCGGGAGGCGGCGCCGGCAGAGCTCCGTGGCGGCGCGGGGCCGGCGGCAGCGGGCGGCGACAGAAGGCGTCGGGCGCGGGTGGCGGAGACGCGCGGGCCGGGCGGGCTGGCCTCGGGCTCGCGGTCCCGCGGCGGCGCTGGTGGGAGGCGGCGGCGGAGGGGCCACGTGGCTGCGGCCGATTGGCTGGGCGCGTCCGGGCGGACGTGTCCGGCACCGTCCGGACATGTTCGGCGGCCGAATGAGCTGCGGGGCGCGGGGAAAAAGGAGAAAAATGGGAAGGACTAGGGTTTCGCCCGAAAATGGAGGGGATGGGGCCTTTTTATAGGCATAGGGAGCTAGGAGACTCCAAATGGGGAGTGGTTTTCGCCCACACGTTCATGATCCGACGACCGAGAGGATGGGAGTGGTTGTGCTGGGTTAGTGGGCTGTTGTGGAGGGGGTCTTGGGCCAAAAGGAAGAGGTGCTTCTAGCCCACTAGGTTAACCGTTGGAGTACCAAACGAACTCCAAACGCGACGAAACTTGGCAGGCGGCCTACACGTACCAAAACAACAACGCACGACAAGTCTCACCTCAAACCGGGAACGTTACACGAACACACACGAAAGAAGGACTCGGGGTTGCCACGGGCACGTGTGTGAGTGTCGGAACTCAAAACGGACAACGGGAAGAGGCGAGTGGTACCGGGTGCAAGTGACAACACGAATGCAATGCAATGCACATGATAACATGACATGGATGAGATGCACACACGCACACAACAAAACGAAGAAACCCGAAATGAAAGAAGAGCCCATAATGGAATTGTTGAAGTCAATGTTTCATATATTGCCATAAATGGAAGGTGTTACATCTGGGGTGTTACAAACTCTCCTCTACTACAAAAAGATCTCGTCCCGAGATCTAGGACTGGAAGAAGGAAGGATACTCGGAATGAAGGTGATCTTCTCGTTCCCACGTAGCTTCTCGGTCGGTATGGTGTGACCACTTTAGTTTCAAGAACTTGATGGACTTGTTGCGAGTCTTGCGCTCAGTTTCTTCAAGAATAGCAACAGGGTGCTCACGATAAGACAAGTCTTGTTGAAGACCAATCTCCTCGAACAGAATGGTGCGTTTAGGTGTCTTGAAGCACTTGCGGAGTTGAGACACGTGAAACACATCATGAACATTTGCAAAGTTGGAGGGAAGCTCGAGTTGATAGGCTAGATCGCCTCTTTTGCCAAGAATCTTAAAAAGTCCCACGTATCTCGGAGCAAGCTTGCCTTTGATACTAAATCTCTGGGTGCCTTTCATAGGAGAAACACCGAGATAGACATGATCTCCAATGTCGAAAGCCAAGTCACGATGCTTGCCGTCATAGTAGCTCTTTTGACGTGACTAAGCGGCCTTGAGATTCTCACGTATGACTTTGCACATTTCTTCGGCCTCTGAGATCAAGTCATTGCCAAGAAGTTGACGTTCACCAGTCTCAGACCAGTTGAGCGGGGTACGACACTTTCTGCCATAGAGGATTTCAAAAGGAGCTTTGCCGGCACTTGCTTGGAAACCGTTGTTGTAAGAGAACTCGGCAAACGGGAGACAATCTTCCCACTTCATGCCAAAAGAGATGACACAAGCTCCGAGCATGTCTTCGAGGATCTGGTTCACTCTTTCGACTTGACCACTAGTCTGAGGGTGAAACGCAGTGCTGAAACGAATCTTAGTGCCCATGGCTGTCTGAAAGGAGTCCCAGAACTTGGATGTGAACAAACTTCCAGGGTCTGAGGAGATGACTTGAGGAATGCCATGCAAAGAAACAATTCTGGAAGTGTACAACTCTGCCAGCTGAGCTGCATTGATGGATTCTTTGACGGGAAGGAAGTGAGCTACTTTGGTTAGCTTGTCAATCACTACAAAGATAGCATCATTCCCCTTCTTGGACTTAGGAAACCCAGTGACGAAATCCATTTCAACATGGTCGAATTTCCACTCGGGAATAGTTAGAGGTTGGAGGAGACTGGCTGGACGTTGATGCTCTGCCTTCACTCTTCTGCAGACATCACATTCATTCACGAATTGGGCAATCTCCCTTTTCATGTGAGTCCACCAGTACGATTGCTTGAGGTCTTGGTACATCTTGGAACTTCCAAGATGAATCCAGAGGAGGGAGTCATGTGCTTCGTTCATTATGAGCTTCCTGAGATCACCCTTAGGAACGACAATTCTGTCCTCAAAGAACAAGGTGTCTTTCTCATCAACGCGATAGCACTTGTACTTGGGAGTACCCTTAGCAACACCATGTTTCACTTTCTGCACCATAGCATCACTTAGTTGGGCCTCACGGATCTGATCTTCCAAGGTAGGAGCAACTTGAAGGTTTGCAAGAAAGCCTTGCGGAAAAACTTGGAGGTTGAGCTTCCTAAATGATTCACAAAGTTCAGGCTGGAACGGTTTGAGAAGGAGACTGTTGCAATATGCCTTTCTGCTCAAGGCATCTGCAATGACATTGGCCTTGCCAGGTGTGTATTCAATGCTTGGATCATACTCTTGGATCATCTCAACCCAACGAGTATGGCGAAGGTTCAGGTTAGGCTGTGTGAAGATGTACTTCTAGCTCTTGTGATCGGTGAAGATGTCCACTTTTCTGCCCAACAGAAGGTGTCTCCACGTGATCAATGCATGTACAACTGCTGCTAGCTCAAGATCATGTGTGGGGTAATTCTTCTCATTTGGTTTCAATTGATGAGAAGTGTATGCCACAATCTTCTTGTCTTGCATGAGAACACCACCAAGTCCTTGTAAAGAAGCATCACAGAAGACTTCATAGGGCTTGGACTCATCCGGAGGAGTAAGAACCGGAGCAGAAATGAGCTTCTCTTTGAGTGTTTTGAATGCCACATCACAATCAGGAGTCCAGTTGTACTTGACATTCTTCCGCAACAGGTTGGAAAGAGGCTTGGCAATCTTGGAGAAGTTCTCAACGAACCTCCTGCAATAGCTAGCGAGACCAAGGAAGCTTCGGAGTTGCTTGACGTTCTGCGGGGGTTCCTAGTTGACAATAGCTTCACCTTTCTCGGGGTTGACAGAAATACCCTCAGCAGAGATGATATGGCCAAGATATAAGACCTTATCCAGCCAGAATTCACACTTGGAGAACTTCACATAGAACTTGTGTTCACGGAGCCTGTCTAGGACCAAACGGAGGTGCTTGGCATGGTCTTCTTCATTCTTGGAGAATACCAAGATGTCATCCAGATAGACGAGAACAAATTCATTGGTGTAGGGGTTGAATACGAAGTGCATCATCCTTGAGAAGGTGGGTGGAGCATTTGCGAGGCCAAAAGACATGATCGTGTATTCATAGGAGCCGTAGCTTGTTCTGAATGCGGTCTTGTGAATATCCTCTTCACGGATACGAATCTGGTGATAACCCATCCGGAGGTCGAGCTTTGAGAACACCTTTGCTCCTTTGAGCTGCTCGAACAATTCATTGATATTGGGGAGCGGATACTTGTTCTTTATTGTCTTCTTGTTCAATGGCCGGTAATCGACGCAAAGGCGTTCCGTGCCATCCTTCTTCTTGACAAATAGAACACCACAGCCCCAAGGAGAAGTACTAGGCGTGATTAGACCCATACGCTCTTGCTCATCGAGTTGTTTCTTCAGCTCCTTCAACTCATCAGGGGAAAGCTTGTACGGACGCCGACATGCTGGCTCGGTACCGGGCTCGAGTTCAATGACGAATTCAACTTGACGATGGGGAGGCATGCCTGGAAGCTCTTCAGGGAAAACATCTTCATATTCATTGATCACCGGAATCTGAGAGATGGCATTAATCTCGCCCTTGTCATTGAGAGAGAATAGCCTGATTGTGTTATCTCGAGAGGCGAAGATAATCACGTCTTCGCCGGGATGAGTAAGCTTGACTTCCTTATTTGCACAATCAATGTTTGCATCATGCTTGGAGAGCCAATCCATTCCAAGAATAAGATCAATGTCGGAGTTGCCGAGAATAACCGGAGAAACCAGAAAGCGGTAGTCACCCATATAAATAGATATATCCGGAGCATACACACTAGAATGCATTTGTTTTCCCAGAGAAATAACTGATAACTCCCTTGGAAATTTTTTGGTGACAACATTGTGCTTTGTTGCAAATGGATGAGATATGAAAGAGCATGATGCACCTGAATCAAACAAAACTTTAGCAGGTTTAAGATTGACTAGAAGGTTACCAAGTATCACATCTGAAGAATTCTTTGCTTGAGCTGCATCCATCAGATTCACTCTTGCTGCCTTGGGGTTGTGCTTGACAATAGCAGTGCTGACAGGTGGAGGAGGCGGAAGGCGCCTTGGGTTGGGACACTTGTTAGCATAATGACCCTTCTGAGTGCACTTGTTGCAAACCACTTCTGAGAGAGGACGGTGATAAGGACCACTTGACTTCGAAGCTTGAAAGTGATTCTTGGACTGATTGCTTGGGTTGGGTGGGTGGGAGAAACCACGGCCACTAGAGTGCTTGTTGTTGTTGTTGTTGTTGGGAGGGCGGAGCACTGGAGGAGGTGGAAGCCAAAACTTCTGTTGCTTTGCAACCACTTGGGAAGAAGAGGAGGAGTTGACAGCATCTCTGATCCTCTTTTTGGAAGCTTCAACCTTGAGTTGGGCTGCCTCTTGCTTAAGGGACATGTTATAGAATTGATCAAATTCATCCGGCTCGAACAAGGTGAGAGCTAGTTGGAGTTCATCCTTTAGACCACCACGGAACTGATAAATCTTGCTCTTGGCATCTGGGATGTCTTGCTTGGCATAGCGGGCAATGTTCTGGAACTTGACATTGTATTGATAAACGGACATGGTGCATTGCTTCAGGTTGCGGAATTGCTCACGCATGCCTTCAATGACACTTGTTGGAATGTGGCGAGAGCTGAAATCCTTGCAGAAGTCAGTCCACGAGATTTCACGTCCCTCTCTGGAATCTTTGTACTGTTGCCACCAATCAGCGGCTTGGTCCTTGAGTTGGAAGGCGGCAAACTTGACATAATCCTCAGGTCTCATGCTACTGCACTCGAAATGCTTTTTGATGTCTGTTATCCAGTATTCAGCATCTAGGGGATCCACACAGTAACTGAACACCTTCGGTTGGTTTGCCAGGAATTGGTTGAGGGTTGCAAAGTGAGGTTGACTGAACAAATTGCCTTGGCCTTGGTTCCCATGACCACCTTGATTTGCTTGGTTGGCTTGAATGTTCTGCATCATTTGCATAAGCATCTGGGTGTTCTGGTTTGTCGCTTGCATGATTGCTCTCCAGGCCTCAGACAGAGGAGGAGGGGAAGGAGGACGACCAGGAACTTCTTCACCCTCTGGGTTAGCATTGGGTACCTTCTTAGGAGCCATCCTGAATGAGATGAAAACTATTAGCCATTGATTGAAAATATATAAGCTGAATCAACGGCTAGAACTTGCAACATAAGTCTTCACAAGAACATTCGAACAAAATGAACGAATGTAATCCACAGTTTAATGGTACAACAATCTTCTCGTGAAGCCACTTGGGAGAACAAAAGGTAAATAAAAAATAACAAGGAGCAGCTAGAACAAATACAAGATAGAAGCTTCGTTCCACATGTTCGCGCTGAAAGCTCATGGAACATGTTACAAAAGGGTTTTGCAATCCCCGGATCAGCATAGCCAAGGACCCTTTAAGATGCAACTCCCGATCGGAACAAACGGCCATAAAACCACTTCACTCAATGTAGAACCCCGAACTCCATATCATGCATTCGTTGGAAGAATGCCTACGAGCTACTAGATGAACCCACCTATTAATTTCTGAAAGTTTCCAGTTATGCAGTCAGGTGTTGGGGATACAGGGGAAGCACCGCGCACTCAACTCTAATCCTACATCCAGTTGTATCCATCCTTCAACACATAACCAGTTATTTCCGGAACCCGTTTACCTCGGACCTTCGAAACGCATCTGCTATACAAGCTATGGCAATACTCCTGAACTACCTCCCCAGTACTGGGTGATGTCGGGGTTATCTTGCCACTAACCGCATAGAAGAGTTTTCGATGTCGGCCGTCTTAAGTATTCCAAAACTGTTGTGATAGATTTGTGACAACAACACCTCGGAGCTCAACTCCCCCGGACACTGCCACAACCCCTAAATGACAGGAGGCATCGAGAACAATGTTCACGTCACAAAGACATTGGAACAATCCAAACAATACTCGCGCGATCCTAATTTTTTTTTTCGTGAATTTTTTAGAGTAGAAGAGATAAAGTAATCATCAGGAGTCCTCACCAGAGTGATAAATGGATGAGGAGTAAAATAAATCCTACTCTCCGATATATATAGAGTGGGTCTATTCTCATAACACCCCTTAAGACCTTATTCTCCTAACAACAGGCTTATTCTCCTAACATCCCTCCCCCACCCCTACAGACCTTATAGCGCGGGAGCGCCCCGATGCCGGCGTCCTCCCCGACCCCTCCCCGCCTTCTAGCGCGGGAGCGCCCCGACGACGGCGTCCTCCTCGACCGCTCCCTAACTCCTAGCGCGGGAGCGCCCAGGCGGCGGGCCTCCTCCCCCACCCCTCCCCGCCTCCTAGCGCGCCAGCTCCCCGGCGGCCGGCGGCGACACCCACCCTTCCCCGCCTTCTTCCGCGCCACCGCCCCGGCGTCCGGCGGCCACCCCCACCCCTCCCCGCCTTCTTCCGCGCCAAGCACCACAGAGCGCGAGCCAAACGGCCGGCAATGCAGTCCGGCGGCGATGATATTTCCGCGGCGGCGTTTAGGAAGCGACGGCGCACCTCACCTTCGCCCCAAGACCACCTGGGGGATCCGCCGCTGAAGCATCCTGCCTCAGTCATGCATGACAGAGGAAAGTGAACTGCAAGGATGACTACTCCATCGCATTCGTCGTGGATGCGAACTGCAGTGCACAATCTGAGAAGAAGCACCAGGAAAAGGACGTAGATCAACACATATGCAGTTTTACATTTAAAAAAACATATTAACTTGTAATATGTTTGATAAAATGCAGTTCTCTTCTATATGAAAAAGAAAATAAGATCTTAGAATGCGGTTCTCTTCTGTATAAAAACTTTGAGATCGGAATGTCATTTGGAGAATGCAGTTCTCTTCGTCGTATAGAATCTGACATGACCATGAATCAATACAGAATGCAGTTAGAAGACAAAAAATGTAGAGTCAGACTAGGATTCGCGTACACTGCAGTGCGTGCGTGGTGCGTTTAAAGCTTGCACTGCAGTACGCTTCGAGTACACAGTGCAGTGCGCTTAGTGCAAAAAAAATTGTGAAAACAAAAACTTGGCTGCAGTGCGGATGAATTTTGAAACTCGACGACAAACACGTTGAATTCATCTTTGCAGTCCCATGTGATAAGGTGAGATGCAGTGCGGATGCGTATATTTAAAAAAAACTTGGCTGCTACTCATATGAGAGAATGCAGTGCACTGCGAACATGTTACAACTCACAAGGAGGAGTTGGCTGAAAGCTCCATTATGTACATATTTGACATTGTCACCATCTGCCACAAAAAAAAACACAAAAACTAATAGACCGATATATACAAAAGCACACAGCATGGTGTTTACAGCTTTGCACATCGAGAACTACACACAGCGACCATACATTACCGTTTACATAAAGTTCTGGAGCACACACGAAAAAGACATCAACACACGTAGAAAAAGATCTGCTATCATTTATGCCTCATCCTGCTCCTGCGAATGCAGTCTTGGAGAGAAGCCAAGAGAAATGCAGAGATTTCTTAGATCCTCCGGGAACTCGGTGACAACGACCATGTTTTCTGGGTGGAACAGAATCTGGAACAAAAACTCAGCCTTCCAATCCTGAATAACAGCTTCCCGCGATGAAGAAAAAAATAAAATAAACAAATATACAACATCATCTACAAAAAAAACAAACTGACGAAAAAAATATCAAGGAATGAGGAGATATTGCTGGGTTAAAAAGAAGATACTTACACTACACTTTGCGAATTTCACAACAAAGGTTTTGCCGTCGTAATACTGAGCCATCTTCAGAACATAAAATCCGCACTCGTTGGGGCCCTGCTCAGGGGTGCCCAAATAGCTAGCTTTCTTTGAAACATCCACCCAGTCTACCGACTCCTTTCTCTTGTACTCTTTTTCTCCATAAACCTTCTTCAACAATGCAGTCATCCTGATCATCTGGTGGAAAATAAAAAAAAAATAAAAATACACATCACAACAAATATTATTCAACACGCACACGCATGAAAAAAAACAAGAAAGGTGAAAAAAGGAAATTTTTTACCATTTCAGTGCGGTCGCTGTGGTATTCAGACTTATGCCACCTCGTCGTTTGATCAACCGGTCCGCTGTACCTCCTAGTGTCATGAATGTCAAGGGTCTCGTGGTGCCTATTCATCGTGTATAGCGAATAATGCTGGTCTTTCATCTGTGGTAACAAAATCTGATTTTGCTTCATCAAATTTGTTATGGGTTTGATCAGTGAAAAAGGATTACTGGAAAAAATTGGGAGAGAAAATAAATACAAAAAGGCTGAACAAAAGCAAATCTGATAACTTACTAATTTGCAATCGAGAAGGTTCTCGTCATCACGGACATAAAGTTCGAACTGTTGTGCTGCATCTTCGACGTTAAACTTGCCGTGGACAAAAGGCAACACAACATTTCCATCTTCATCTCTATTCGCGTGATCATTCATTTGAAGCACATACTGCGTGTGGGTAATTCACAAAAGAAAGTTAATGCAGTTCACCTTAAAAAGATGTTCGCTCCGACGCTTAATAAAAAAAGGGATCACGCTTCTCTAAAAAACAGTATGCAGTTCACAAATTCTCACCATAATTTGTTTCGTTTTAAGATGCATGGGTTAAGACACAAAAAAATGTATGCAGTTCAGTACATTCTAAAAACAAATTATTATACGCTATTTACTGCAGTTCACTCGAGCAGAAAAAAAATAAGAAAAAAGAGAAATACCGTGATAAACAAAGGGGACAGCAGAACGCGTTCGCCAGATCGATAAACCACATTCATACTCTCGTCATTCTTCCAGAACCTGATGATATGATCCATCAATTCCGCGTCCATAAAACCACCTTTGGTGAAAGTTAAGAACAAGTAGTCCACAGTCACGGTGTAGACTTCGATAGGATTCTTGTGCATGAAAAGCGCGCACCTGCACAAAAGAAACGGCGAAGGTGGGGGGGTTAGTAGCACAAAAGCAAAAACACAGAAAGAACATTACACACATTAAAAATCAAAAAAATAGAAAAAACTAACGAAAAAAGAACTGACTCGCTGTATTTCTGCCTGAATTGTGTGCTCGTGATGAGTTGCAAGACTTTCCTCATCTCCACAAGATGGCTGAATCTCGCAGGATTCAACTTCTGTACAGGAGATCGAAACTTTGATGGCTTCTGCACAGGCCTCTTATTTGATAGAATTAGTGCCTCACTGTCCGTCGGGCATTCCACAGCTGCGCTCCTGGTCCTCCTAGGCACTGGTGGTGGCCTCTCAAAATCATCATCGCTATCTTCAGCATTCGGAGGGCTTGCAGCTTTCTTCACATGCTTAACATTGACAGGAGATTTCTCAAGAGCTTTTTCATTCGAAGTGCCGGCGCCACTCCTCAACCTCTTACACACAGGTTCTTTCACAACCTTAACAGGAGGTTCATCAAGGACAACTTTCTGAATAGTTGGAGTATGAACCTGAGTTTCAAACAAGGAAATACCACCTTGGTGTGCGCCTTCATCAAAGCCTGCACAAAAAAATGGATAATGAGCAAAAGTAGTGAAAAAGAATCACCAAGTTCCCTAAGGAAAAGTCATTTTAAACACACAAATGGGGTTCTACTAAAAATCTTAACAAAATTAGTCGACCTCCCCTCTCTGTACCAATGAAGTTCACTTAATAAAAAAGGTGTGTGACTGAAAAAAATGTAATAACCTTCTTTAAAAATTAAAAGTGATGTCAGGTCCAGACAGCAATGCGACGAGGTCAGCCAACTATAGAGCATAGCCTTCCTGATGTAGCCAATGTGCTCCTTCCCAAACTTGGCAATCGTTTCACCATCCCAGGTCTGCATGAACTGGAACATGTAAAATCCACAATCATGCCTGCAAAGAAAACCAACACAAAACACATTAACAATGCAGTTCACTCAGTAATAAAAGTGCTACTGATGTTAGTAAAACAATGCAGCTTCATACACACAAGAAACCGAGGGAGAACAACCAATAACACATTAGTAATGCAGTTCGCTCAAGGGAAAAGGTGCTTCTAATTTAGTAAAAACAATGCAGCTCACTTACACAAGAAAAAATGAAGGAGGAAAAAGAAAAAAGGAGAACAGGTACAAACCCGTTTCCCTGTTGCGGGACGTTAATATGAGTCAGCGCATAGCCGTCCAGGGTGGGAGGGTTCAACGGCTCGTCGCAGCTTGCGCTGCCATCTTTCCAGACTTTTTTGATGTTCCTGACCATTTTCCTGAAGACAACACTTGCAGCAGCGCTGTCTCCTTCGTTCAATGAGTCCAGAAGCTCAAAACGCTTCTCTCGCAGGTTCAAAGTGACCAAGCAGTAGTGGCCTATCGCGTCCTTCACTGTTGCGGGAGGAGGGTCAAATGTTGCAAACATAATCTGAAATAAAAAAAACAATAAAACAAACCAGATGAGAAAAAATAGAAAAAACAGAAAACTTATTTTCAAGATGAAGAAAAATGGTCAAGATGCGTTACCAAGTTTTTCTTGTCCACACGTTCCTATGCGCTTGAAGAAAACATCTTTTTCAAAGCCCTATTTGTGGCACCGCCGTTCCAAATGGAATTCTGCAAAAAAGACAAAACCAGAGAGTTAATAAAAATGGTTATAGCACAAATAAAAATTGGACGAGGGGGATAAAATATAAATTAATAAAATGCTTACACATAGGTTGTACGGGACAATCATAATTTGAGATCCTTTGAACCTTTCAGCTAGCATAGAGACGCCAATGTTTGCGAGGCGCGTGCTCAGCGTTCCATACGACCAAAAAGACTCGCCAACATGGCCGATAGTAATATCACCAAACTCGCCCTTGAACGCAACTAGATGCCTTCAGACAAGAAGAAAAAAGAACAACAAAAAGTAATAAGATGGGAGCGTCCCTAAAAAAATAACATATTAATTAACCGGGGCGTAAGACAGAAAATGTCATACCGCTTCTTCTTGTCCCTCCTAGCCCTCGTAACAGCGCCATACAACTCATTGTATCTCCTCATAAGAGCTGGATCAATCCTTGAAGGAGTAACAACAGGTAATTCCTCATCTGCATACAGAGTGGGAACGATATCAGATTATAAAACACACACGGTCCATTTCGCCACCGGGAAAAAGAACAAAAAATAATGCAGTTCGCTTACCTTCGGTTTCAGAATAAACTTCCTTCTGCTGCTCATATACATCTTCGCTGAGCGTCAAGTGCTCCAGCCCGGTAATATCATCGTCAAGCGGCGCTTGATTACTCATGTCCTGAGAGAGTCTTGGCTGTTCCTCTTCAGAATCAATCGAAACTGTCTCAGATGGGAATTTGGTTGTATCAGCTGGGAAAGCCAGATTGCCGACAGATTGCTCAGGGGTGCGAGGGACCACACAAAATTTCTCAGGCACCTCGTCGCCAACCAACAAAACAGTAGGCCCAACAACACCATCGATGCCCGCGGATGTCCCGGCATCGTCAAATCCGACTCTACGAGTTCCTTCTGTCTCTTCTGCAACTTCAACTGTAACACCAGGAGCTCCTTCTTTCTCTTCATGCTTATCACAATCCACGATGTCCTCCCTTCCTTCTCTCTCTTGTGCCTTATCAGCCTCAACAGGACACTCCCCTCCTTCTCTACCTTCTGCCTTATCAACCTCCGCATCAGGCTCCTGCCCTCCTCTCCCTTCCACGTTATCATCCCCAATGTTGTGCTCCGCTTGGATTTCAACATTTAATCCGCAGTTCTGATGAGTTAAAAAATAAAACACATTACACAAAAAAGCTAGAATGCAGTTCACTAATAAAAACGGACCATGAAGCTACCACGAAAAATAAAAAATAAAACACAAAAATGCAAAAATTCTCTATACTCACCAGGGGAGCGTCATCGCCTTCCATCTCTTTACACTTGTCAGCCTCCTCATCCTTGCCAGCGTCGTCACCATCTGCCTCCTTCCCATGTATCTCCATGTTTGATTCGGCAACCTAAAAAACATTAAAACATAAATAAAACTATTATCCAAATCTGCAGTTCTACAACTAAAAAACCAACACCAGATCATGCAGTTCACTGCTAAAAAAAAGATGATGCTTCTTCTCTAAACAACAACTACAGTGCACTACCACTTCTGGTGCACAAAAATACAAAAAAAAGTTAAAAACTGCAGTTCGCTGCCACTGCTGGTGCAAAAAAAATATGATTGTTTGTTTTGGACACTACAAAAAAATCAAACAATGAAGTTCACTGTAACAAAAAAAGGAAGAAATCAAACCTTGTCGATGACAACTTCGTCAATAGGATTGTCTTTGGCAGCTTCGTCAACGGGGGATAATGGCCTGTCAAACAAGTAATTAGAATCAACACCGTCGTGGTCCTGGTGCTCATCAACACGACCAGCGTTAGCCTTGGAAGATTCTCCAACACACTGCGAAAAGAACAAAAGGATAGAAAAAACAAATAGTCAAAGCCACAAACGCACAGAAAAAATAGATAACAAAATATGGGTAAAAAAACTGTTCACATATGAAAAAAAGACATACATCCACATCTGCGGGGTCGGGCAGAGAAGGCCGGATAACATCTTCATGCCTGTTCATTTTCTTCACGATTGCATCCGCTTCCTGCTCATACGTAGCACACCTGTCATCCTGAGACTGCTTAAACTGAACGAATGAAGATCTGATATTCGTTAAAGCCTGCTTAAGGAATTCAAGCTGCCCACGGTCAAAGTTATGAGCGGCCTCGATTTCTGCTTCAGAAGGGCCTTTGCCTTCAGGAAACAAACCGGCAATATTCCTCATCCTGGAGCCGGATGTTGGGAAATCACTAGTTATATTGATGACCCTATCGAGAAGCTCATCGACCTGAACAAATTTATTACGATCAGCAGAAGCATGGCCAGAAAAACCTCCAGCAGCCGCCCTAGCAAAACGACGACCCCGTCGAATTGGAGCCGCCCTAGCAAGAGGCTCACAAAACATTTCAGGGGCTTCAGCAACTGCAGTCCGCTTATACACAATGTCCGCTTCCGCCTTCCACTGAGAAAATTAACAAAAAAAAAGAGATGCAGTTCACAAAAAAAGTACATAAGAGGTTCACATTTAGCATGCGCGAAAAAAAGGAATAAAAACAAAAACAAAACATGGCTATGCACTCACCGGCAGCTTGCCAAACTTGTAAGAGTTCAGGTGTATCTTTCCCCTGACAACGATGTCGGCGTTGTGAATCTTCTTCAACTGCACATGGGACAGTATTGCGGCGCGTGGAGTGCGTTTATCCATCACCGATACTTTTCGAAGGTTCAAGGAATCCAGGTACATGAACAGGGGAACGATGGTGCAACCCTCAGCGCAGTTCTGCTTGCTCCCTGTAGAATTCCACTTGTACACAGCGGCCTGCAGCTCGTCGACAACAAGCTGACAAAAATCCATGCTAGCCATAGATGCAATATCCAAGTTTTCAACCATAGCAGCTACCCTGGACAACCGAGTTGCGGGGCTAGGACAAAGCAAGCACTGGAAGACAATGAGAAAAAAAACCTTCACCGTCTTATCAACCTTCGTAGGGTCCGCAGCCAGCGTGCGAAGTAAGGTAAGTAGGTCCTTCGCATCTATGCTACGAGAACGGTTGAACCCGAGTTCATCCTTCAGGTTAGTCAGCGAATCATCATGGCCGCTGGCAGTAGGCCTGGGAGCAGTATGAGAACCCATAGGGAAGTCAAAAATGTGATGGACAGCCTCGCGATTGATTTTCAGAACCTTGTTTGGCCCACAGTCCAGTCTCATCGTGTCGGGGTCGATCTTTCCCATCAGCTTGCACATCAAAACACGAGAAACATTCTTCTCTAATTTCAGGTCAAAGACAATGCCAAAACCTGCTTGCCGCACCAAAGTTCTGTGCACCTCACCCAGCAAAGTGACAACTTTGATTACATTTGGAATGGACAGCCGAACAGTCTTGTTGAAACGCCATTCGTGCGCAACATCGTCTTCAGACCTCTTCCTCTTCGTACCCTTAGCAGCCTACAAAAAAACAAAGAATAAAAAATGCAGTTCACATCAGCAAACTCAGGCAAAAACAACTTAAAAAAACAAAAGAAAAAGTAAATAAACAGCGTATACCTTACTAACATCAACATCCTCCTCATCAGAATCACTGTCCAGAGCTTCTTCAGCTGCATTTTCTCGCGCAAGCTTAGATCGACGCTCAGAATCAACACGAGAGTGATCGTCCGCCCGTCTCCGCTTTCCTTGAATCCCACCCACATCAACCTCGGCGTAATTAGGTCTCTTTGAGTAATCAACACGCGGGCTCCGGCGTGGAGAACTTAAACCTTGCTCTGCGACAGTGTTGAGTTTCCTCTTCACAGGATTCTTTGCGGGGGCAAATTTAGCAGACTTCTTTGAATCTGCAATCCTCCTTCCTATCTCCTTACCCTCCCCTAACTTTACTTGCTTCGCCCTATGAGCCTTCACGAAAGTATTACCGAGCGCAATAGCTTTCTGCCTTCTCCTCTCAACATCGGCTGCAATCTGATCAGGGACCATCCAATCCTGTGTAACTGGCTCTGTGCCATCAACAGATTGCGACTGGGTTTCACTCAACTCAGGTGGAATGTTGACCTGATCAGATGTACCGCCACCGACAACATCGGCTGTGAAATAACGTGTAATCAAATAGTTAACGCCACCACCCCCTGACCCACCAGGAGATAAAACTGTGGGTGAGAAAAAACATAAGAAAAGATGTGTGTGTGACATGAAGACCTAAACTTAATGCAGCTCATATCAAGTTGGAAAAACAAAAAAAATGTAGAAATGCAGTGCACTTTTCCAGTAGTTTATGTTTAACAATTAAAAACATAACAGTAAATCTAAAAAATGCAGTTCATGTCGCTTGAATATCATATTCACGCGTGTCTGAAAGTGGACATTGGCACAGGGTTATATGATGCAGTGCACTAATTCGTTCAAGTGACCAATTGACCGCATATAAAAAAAGAAGTGGGCTTAGATATGCAAAACAAAACAAATTCATGCAGTTATGTGAGAGGCAAAAACTAAAACTTAATGCAGCTCATATCGATTTCGCAAAACCGCATAGTGGATAGACAAAAATAAAAAAAAATACAAAGCAGTGTCCAAAATGCAGTGCTCTTTTAGCAGTTTATGTTTAACAAAAAAAACATAACAACTAACTTAATGTCCTTCCAAAAAAGTAAAAAACAATTAACTTGACGCAGTTCATATCAGTTTGCCACGCGTGTCTTAAAAAAAGGCCTTACTAAAAAGGAATCTAAGATGCAGTGCACTATTTCGTTCAACAAAAAGAAGTAAATTGACCCTGAATGAAAAGTGCAGTTCACTATGATGTAGTTACCAGATGGAGAAGCCGTTCTAACTGGTGACGCATCAATTGGTGAGGAAGAAGCCATACTGTGCCTCCAATCAGCAAGGGATAATAATTAAACCCTAGACAGCAAACCCCAAATTCAGGCAGAGAAAAACTTTCAATTCATAGGGAGTTCCAATTTCAAGCATACAAAACAACCTTAAGAAGAGAATGCTGGCACAAAAAATAACCCTAGCACAAGATCTGGAACGGATTAGGGGCGATTTGGGGCTCACCGTGGGACGAAGTGACGGCCGGACGAGGCGGGTGCGGACGACAACGGCGGAGGAAGCGCCCTACGGACGGCGGCGGCTGCGGGCGTCGTCGCCCTCCACCACCAGAGAGCCCCTACGGACGGCGGCGGCTGCGGGCGTCGTCGCTCTCCACCACGAGAGCACGAGGGCGGGGGAGATTTCTGTGCGGGCACGGGGGAGAGGGAAGTGGAAGCGGGCAAGGGGGCTGCAAGAGAGACTTAATGAATAAAAGCCCGTCCGACAGGCCCACAGGTCATAGACAAAAAATAAAAAAACGTCTCGTTGTTGTAACACGATGCAGTTTGCTTACGGAAAACCGCCTCGGCTTCTGAAGCGTTGCAGTTCATTTACGGCGGACGATTCCACTTCTGAAGCGATGCAGTTCGCTTACGGCGGACGATTCGGTTCGCCTGCCCTAAAATAAATGCGCCCACTATCGCCTGAAGCGCCCGCGCCCCCCACCCCTCCTCTATCCCGCCGGTTGCATGCCGCACGAACTGCAACGATCATCACGAACCCACGATCGCCAACACGGTTGGGAGACGAGATCGTGGCCTCGGCAGAAGTTGCTGCCGCTCCCATTTAAATCCCGCGCTCCATCAACCAGACCGTCCGCACAAAACACACGACGCTGCCCCTTCCTCCTCCTCTTCCTCCTCTTTGCAGCCATGGGGTTCAGCAGGACCTACGACGACGTGCATGCGCACGGGAACACGAAGCTGAAGGTGATCTACACCACCGACGTCGCCGCCATGGCGACGTACGTCGAAGAGTTCAAGACAGTTCTCCAGCGGCACCGCCAGAAGATCGTCGGCATCGACGTGGAGTACACACCCGACCACGAGAGGGCGGCCCTGGTTCAACTATCCATCGGCAAGTACCACCCAGTGCTTCTTTTCCAGGTATGTGGTACATTGGGCAAGAGATGCATCCCCTTCGACAGGTTCCTCGGTGACCCAAGGTAAGCAATTCTCTCTGCCGAGTACGTGTTGCAGTTCTATATGCCCATGTATGCAGTTCCGAAAGGTATAACTTGTGGTTCACTTTCCTTAGGTTCGAGTTCGGTGGCTTCGCCATCAAGCAGGACAAGGAGAAGCTCGCACGCTGCGACCTCCACATCCCCAACTTCGTCGACATCCAGACGAACTGGAGGGTGCCTGATGGAACGAAGCCACTGGACTCGCTTGGCGATGTAGCTGCTGCCATCATCGACGACGAGTACGCAGACATGAAGATGAAGATGACAGACCACGACCAGAGCCTGTGGACTTCGATTCTCAGC
Organism: Secale cereale; assembly: GCA_902687465.1. NCBI lineage: Eukaryota > Viridiplantae > Streptophyta > Magnoliopsida > Poales > Poaceae > Secale > Secale cereale. The sequence goes on from LR738709.1 coordinate 516,247,734, forward strand.
ACCAAGCACGTCGAGTATGCTGCCAAGGACGCCTACGCTGCGTTCGAGATATGGAACCGAATCACCACGATGAAGAAAGGCCTCGCGCGCGCTGAAACAGAGAAAACCAGGAAGCGCCCGAGGTCATCCTGGAAGCCGTGGGGCAAGGGGGCATCAACTTCCACCTCCAGCTCCAACGGGTGGAACTAGTGAAGCAGGACAGATGCTGAAAGCCAAGGATTCCTGTCGCAAGTGCTCGATTAGTTTCCCTCTACGTATGTAGATTAGTTTGCTTTCGTTGTAGTTTGCTTTGGGACAACGTTTGCTTATGTTGCGTTAGATTGCTTGATGATGTACTATGTTAATTATGAGCGCAGAACCTTGGTTTCTATCTATCAACTATATGCAGTTCTAAGTAGTCTGTTTTCAGTATGTATATTGCTTCAAAACTGCTGCTGTAGCTAGGATACACATAAAAAACAAAACTATCAGAGCAGTTCACATAGAGTATTCTTTCACAAAACTGCTCCTATTAAGAAGGTTGATGCAGTCCTCTTTTATTAAAAAAACTCTAGTTCCGTATGTGGGTTAAAAAAAAGAAAAAGCTCGGTGGGGGTTTCCAGTATGGATGTTCTTCAACTGCTGCTGCTGATAGGATGCACATGAAAAACTATATGTAAAAAAGCAGTTCACTTATACTCAGGATTCTCATAAAGAAAATACACTAGAAGCAACGCAAAAAAGCAGTCCACCGCGCTTGACCAATCAAAAAGCTTATCAAACTAGTCCCCCCACACCCCCGTGGCTGTAATGCAGTTCATACAGGCTCGCATTGCATATTAATGCAGTTCGCCGCACTACAAAAATTCACCGCGCATTGCATATTAATGCAGTCCACCGCTCTTGACCACAATTCACAGACGGAAAACACAGCCTGCAATGCAGTTCTAACAACTATATAATGCAAAAAATCTCAAAAAACATCTTTGAGAAACGACCAGAGCCAGTCGCGCCGCAAAAAAACATGGACAAAAAACTTAAATTCTTCAAAATTAACAACTTAATCCGCTCCAATTCATACGGATAGATCAAAAGCAGCCCGTAATTGCCGAAAACAACAGAATATTACATACAAAACGCAACAATTTTGATCCGCACGGGGAAGAACAGAGAACAGAGGTTTTTCCGCTAGAACAGAGAGATACTCGACAAATTATACTGAAATTTCAATCCTATTAGCAGATTAATCTGTCGCGGAATAACACAAACATCAACGCGATAATGGTAACACACAAACATCAATAGAATACGAACAACCAACAACAAGATGCGAAACTCCTCCACCAGCGGAAGAACGGAGGCAGATCCGCCAAATCCAAGGATTTCCGTCGTTTTCTCGCTGAATTCAGTGCTTAACCACATATTAAATCAGCGCACGCACAAATAAACCAGTAGAAATCAATCAAACTAGCCAGAAACGCTGCTAAATGAATGTTTCCTACTGCACCTCTATGTGGTTCGCAGCAGAAGAAGGAAGCAGTGCGCATAGCTTTCCAATGCAATTTTCCAAAACGTATCTATAATTTCTGCTTGCTCCATGCCTCTTTTGTGTGATATTGCTATGATATTTATGCACTTCCATACACTTTTGATCATATTTGGACTAACCTACTAATGGTTGCAAAAGTGCACAATGTTCTTGTTTTACACTTTATTGTGTAGGAAATTACTTGGAAATTGACAAAAACGCAAAAGGAGTCATATTGGAGTAGGACTCTGACTTTACTGAAATCTGTCTGAGAACGTTTTTTAAAGATGGTCACGTTCCGGCCAGAAGACGACGTCAAACGGAGAAAGTCTAGTTGCAAAAGTTGTGGGGAATTTCGAGGCGATGCTTCTGGATATCAAATTCGTCCAAATCGGAGTCCGGACGGCCGAGTAAAGCCCGTTTTACTGAGGCCCAAAATCTGATGACGGGAATCCGAGAGTCTATATAAAGCGAGGAAACCTAGGTCACCAAGGGCCACGAATTTTCCTCCTCCCGAGCCGCCGTCTTGGAGGGGAGGACCAGCACCATTGCAGCACCATCCACAAGGAAGAAGGGGGGCCAAGGAGCCGCTGCCCCCTAGGGCCGCCGCCGCCCCGAGGGCCGCCGCCGCCGCCGCCGCGCCCCCAAGGGCCGCCGCCGCCGCCTCCGTGGCTGCCGCCGCCTCCGTGGCTGTCGCCGGCCGTCTCCTCCTCGCGGGGCTGCACCTCTCCATCAACACCATCATCAACCTCCTCCTCATCATGTCCATGCGTGAGTAGTTTCCTCCGGGGCCGAGGGCTTGTACGTGTAGCTATGTGGTTATCTCTCTCTCCCATGATGTGATCTTCGTTGTGATCATAGGCTATGTTAATTTAGGGTGATCCCATGATATTTTCCCTTCCTCTATGTATTGGATTGATGTACTCACTTGTCTTTATCTAGTATAATCCCCGAGACCAGGGTGACAGCGGTCTATTGGACATGGATTAGAAAAATATTTTCATGAGTGATTTCCTCTCTTGTGTGTTGACTGAAGATTGAGAGTCTCTTGGTGCTTGTCTTTGACTATCCTTTAGATATGTTGTGCTGATTGTGGGACTCTCTTTGGATGGCCGCGGTGACATTAGGAAATCCTTAGATTGAGAACTACGAACTTTGAGGTGTGCTTTTGTAGCCCTACATAATTCTCGTCCTCTCTTGACCACGAAGGAATGACCTCCGGGTGCGTCTCCATTGCATGTTTTATGGGAAATATTATGTGATTCGATTATGTTAATGTTGTTGGGAGTTGCCACTAGTGAAAGTATGAAGCCTAGGCCTTGTTTCCACCATTGCAATACCATTTGTGCTCCCGTTTACCACTTGTTTGCTTGCTGCACTTTTTATTACAGATTTATATTACTTTGTTTTGCCATCCATATCACTTGCCATTTAACATCTCTTCGCCGAACTAGTGCACCTATACATCTAACAAGTGTATTAGGTGTGTTGGGGACACAAGAGACTTCTTGTATCTTAGTTGCAGGGTTGCTTGAGAGAGACCATCTTCAACCTCTACTTCCCTGAGTTCGATAAACCTTAGGTCATCCACTTGAGGGAAATTGCTGCTGTCCTACAAACCTCTGCGCTTGGAGGCCCAACATAGTCTACAAGAGTAGAAGCGTGTGTAGACATCACGGTGGTGGCGGCGGTCGGAGAAAGTGGCGGAGGCGAGCGCCCGTCGGTGGAGGAGGCGGGGCCGAGCAGCGGCGGTCGCACGCGGGCGAGAGGCGGCGCCGGCAGAGCTCCGCGGTGGCGCGGGGCCGGTGGCAGCGGGCGGCGATAAGAGGCGTCGGGCACGAGTGGCGGAGTCGCGCGGGCCGGGCGGGCCGGCCTCGGGCTCGCGGCCCGCGGCTGCGCTGGTGGGAGGCGGCGGCGGAGGGGCCACGTGGCTGCGGCCGATTGGCTGGGCGCGTCCGGGCGGACGTGTTCGGCACCGTCCGGACGTGTCCGGCGGCCGGAGGAGCTGTGGGACGCGGGGAAAAAGGAAAAAATGGGAAGGACTAGGGTTTCGCCCGAAAATGGAGGGGATGGGGCCTTTTTATAGGCATAGGGATCTAGGAGACTCCAAATGGGGAGCGGTTTTCGTCCACATGTTCACAATCCGACGACCAAGAGGATGGGATTGGTTGTGCTGGGTTAGTGGGGTGTTGTGGAGGGGGTCTTGGGTCAAAAGGAAGAGTTGCTTTTAGCCCACTAGGTTTACCGTTGGAGTACCAAACAAACTCCAAACGCGACGAAACTTGGCAGGCGGCCTACACGTACCAAAACAACAACGCACGACAAGCCTCACCTCAAACCGGGAACGTTACATGGCCACACACGAAAGAAGGACTCGGGGTTGCCATGGGCACGTGTGTGAGTGTCGGAACTCGAAACGGACAATGGGAAGAGGCGAGTGGGACCGGGTGCAAGTGACAACATGAATGCAATGCAATGCACATGATAACATGACATGGATGAGATGCACACACGCACAGGACAAAACGAAGAAACCCGAAATGAAAGAAGAGCCCAGAATGGAATTGTTGAAGTCAACGTTTCATATATTGCCATAAATGGAAGGTGTTACATCTGGGGTGTTACAGCACTGCACACGGCTGGAGAGATTAACTTGTGTGTCTAGAGGTGCCCCCTGCTCCCGTATATAAAGGAGCTAGGGGGGAGGCCGACCATCCCCTATGGCGCGCCTAGGAGGAGCAATCTTACTAGGAATGGGATTGCAATCCTATTCCTAGTAGGAATCACCAAGAGGGAGAAGGGGGGAAGGAAGGAGAGGGAGAGGGAGAAGGAAAGGGGCGCCGGCCCCCCTCCTTCCTTGTACAATTCGGACCAAGGGGTGGGGGGCGTGCGGCCCAGCCCTGGCCTTCCTCCTATCTTTCTCCTATGGCCCATTAAGGCCCATAGCTTCCCTCGGGGGTTCCGGTAACCCCCCGGCACTCCGGTTAATTCCGAAACTTTACGGAACGCTTCCGGTGTCCGAATATAGTCGTCCAATATATCAATCTTTACATCTCGGACATTCCGAGACTCCTCGTCATGTCCGTGATCTTATCCGGGACTCTGAATGTGACGCCCGAGACCGACGTCCCAGAAGGTTCCAGAAGATTCCAGATGTTCCGGGTCCTCCCGTGGGTTGCATTGTGCTTGTGTTATTTATTTTTTGCGTTGCATCATGTCATCATGCCATCATGTCATTTATTTTTTGCATCTCAACTTAAATAATCCGTGTGGGCCTTCGGTCCATTTAAATCGAGGGAAGTTGTCTTCTCTTTATAACATATAAAAGCCTCCTAATAATTATGGAGCTATATTAATAATTATTCCGTTGCTTCGGAATCACCATAACACACTTGCATAATCTCCCCATGTCTTTTCACTTCGAGTTTCACCTTCAAAATCTTGCCGGTAATTTCTTTCCGTTGTTTCGAGGCTCCTCCAAAAATCTAAACTCCTTTTTTTTGCAAGCTAAATGTTTTAGTTTGCACTTCCTTTGTGTTGGAACTATTTTTGTTGGGTTGGTAATATCCCGTAAAGCCTTATAAAAATGTTCCATATTTTTATTTTCCGTTCTTTGCCTCTTTTCTTTTTATTTTTGCTCTCTCTCTCTTTTATTTCTGTTTAAGAAATAAAAACAGAGGCAGCCAGCCTCTTGGGCCTCCTCTTCCCTCACCAGCCCCGCTTGGGTCCTTCCTCTAGGCCCAGCTCGCAGCTGGACCTCCTTCTGTCCAAGCCAGGCCGGCCCAGCTCCTAGGCCAAGGCCCGACCAGCCCGCATCCAGGCCGAACCCTAGCACTCCCGACCGCATCTCCCTCTCCCCTCGCAGCCTTTTTCCCTCGTGCCGCCGCCGCCCCGTTCCCTCGTTCGACCCCCCTTTCTCCTTCCCCGAATTTCCTCTCCCTCTGTCCCTCGAGGCACCCTCTCGCTCTCTTTCCCCTCGATCGAGCCTCACCTCGCCTCTACCCGATTCCCTGGTGCCTCGTTGCAACCTCCTCCCCGCGACCTTCACCGCCGTCGCCTCTAGGCTGCCGGCCGGATCCCGCGGCGCGTCGCCGTCCAGCGCCTCGCGGCCGCCTCCTCCGCGCCGGTTCGGCCTCCCTCCGTCCAGCGCCCCGGCGCCTCCACCGCGCGCCAGCCAGGCCCGGTGCCCCGCTCCCTCGGCCTCCTGTCGACCGAGGCGCAGCCTCTCCCGCGCAGCGCCCCAGGCCCGTCCAGGCCTCGTCCGCGTCCCCGAGCGACGCCGCGGCCAGGACCGCCTCGCCTCCGCTGGACCTCCCTCCGCGCCAGGCTCCCGCGGCCTCACCTCGTCCAGCCCGGCCGCCCCAAGCCCTCCGAGGAGCTGCTGCAACCCCGTCACCAAGAGCCTCGGCCTCTTCTTCGTCTGACCCGTGCTGCTGCCGTGGCCTCGTCGCTGTGCTGCCGTTGTTGTTTTCTGTTGTGTGTTGCTTTTGCTGTTGACTTGACAGAGAACGTGTACATCTACGGGAAGACGAGCTCGTGAACGGCTACGGATATGAGTACATCTACAAAACGCTCCGTGTACGACTACATGACCGACAAGTACCACGACGACCCGTTCATCTACGGAAGAATGAGCGCGAGTACCTCTACCGTCGCCCGGAAACGAGGAATTCACCAAGTACCCCTACCGTCGCCCGAACGTCTACCGACGACATGTACATCTACGAGAACGACTACTTCCTCTACTTCCACTACTACGGTTACTTCCTCGACGCTCCCGAACCGTCCCGAAACGCACGCTTCGAAGGTATAACCCCGAGACGTGCCCGTGACCCGTGTGCATGCTTGTGTTGTATGAAATGTTTCCCGTGTGTGCTCCGTGCCCGTTCCGCCCTTTTGACATGTTCCTCGGTTGCCTCGTCACCGACTCGTGGGAACCCGGCAACGGGATCACCCCATCATCTTGTTCAACTCGTTCACTCCACCTTTTGTTTTGCACCGGTCTCTCCCGAGTTACCGGTACCGATATGTTGCCATGCTTCATTTTCGGATCGTTGCCGTGGCACCCTTTTTTCTTTCCACCACGGTGACAAATGCTTCATGTCTCTTTTAAGTCAACCTTTTAATAAACTTGCATAAACTTGATCATGTCATCCGCATCATGTTTAACAACATTATAAATGTTTAATTGTTGTTGCTTATAATTATTATACATGCTCATGAGGATTTTCCGGATATGTTGTTGTTATTCTCCGGCCTCATTTAAAATGCCTAAATAGTGTAGTTTCTTTATGCTTCACCTCTTGCCATGCTAAAAATAATTAAACTTGTCTTGTTAATAATGAGAGTCAACTAAATAATTAATATGTGGTGTTTCGTCAATATGCAACTCGTTGCATATTGATCTCCACTTAACTTGTAGTATTTGTTTGTGCACTTTGCCATGTCTTGCATATTTAAACCGGACATGCATCATACTTGGATGTGCATTGTATGCCATGTTTATGTTATGTGTGTTCACCGTGTTGTTTCTTTCTTTCCGGTTGCTTCTCTTGTTAGCTTCGGTTTTGTTCCGGAGTTGTGAGGATCCGCTCGACTGTTGCTCCGTCTTCTTCTTGGATCCGTTCTTCTCCCTTGTGGAATTCCAGGCAAGATGACCGAACCCGGATACCATTACTATCTTTGCCTATTGCTAGTAGTCTCGATCTATAGTTTTGCCTCGATGCCCATGTTCTTCTTGTCAGCCTCCTACTTGTAACCAATTGCCATGTTTAACCACCCTACCTACGCAAACCGTTGCTTGGCTAAGTACGCTTCGCTCAGCCCTTCTTATAGCATTGCTAGTTGCAGGTGAAGATTGAAGATGCTCGCTTCATGTTGAAGTTTGGTTGGGTTATATCACACTATATAAATGCTTAAAAATGAAATCATCTATATACTGGCAGGGTGGAAGGCTAAGCCTTTTGCTTGGTGTTTTGTTCCACTCATGCCGTTAGGATCCGTATAAGCCGGTGTTATGTTCCTTGATTATGCGTTCCTAACACGGTTGGGGTGTATGGGACCCCCTTGATAAACCGCTAAGTGCTAAGTCTTTTCCAGCAAGTCCCAACATTGGTACTATTTGCCTAATAACTAATAAAACTTGCATGTGGACTAGCTATCCCTTTTATTTTAATTCAACCCCCCGGGCCAGTGCTCCTCATGAGTGTTGGTCCGAAACGAGCGGACTGCGGGGCCACCTCAAGGAAACTTGAGGTTTGGTAAAAACCCGTAGGATGTCTCATCCGGTCGTGTCCTGAGACCTAGATACGCGCGGCTACTATCAGGGTGTCGACACGCCGGGAGGATTTGCTGGATTAGCCTTACCTTAGTTCGGTTTAACTTGAGCACGGGATTCCGAGATTACTCGGGTCTTCCCACCTATGGAGTTGCGACTCCGCGGATCGTGGGCTTGTGATGGGCCAAGTTGGAACACCCCTGCAGGGTTTGAACTTTCGAAAGCCGTGCCCGCGGTTATGTGGCAGATGGGAGCTTGTTAATTCCGGTTGTAGATAACTTGACACAATGTTTCTAATACACTACCAGCGTGTGTACCGTGACTGTCAATTTCCGAATAGGGATTCGGGAGTTGAACACGGTGGGGTTATGTTTGACCGGCTTTAGATAGGATCACTTCGTGATCATCTTTCGACCGATGCACTTCTCATCTCGCTCTCTTTTACGTAAGTTAGTGCTAGTTGCTGCTGCAGACTCTTGTTTGTTCCTTCACCTCATATTTCTTTCTTCAGCCTTATCCTCACCCAAGGCTTAAATAGTCGTGTTACCCGGGAACGGGATTGCTGAGTCCTCTGTGGCTCACAGTTACTTCACCACACCAGTTGCAGGTTCAGCCGTGTACGATGCAGGAGCTGGTCCAAGTTCTTCACTTGGAGCTCGTTGAAGAGTTGTCCGTTTGCTTGTGACGTTTCGACGATCAGTAGTGGTTTCTACTAGGATTCGATCCTGACCTGTGGCTTTATGTTGTTTTGGTATCTTTCTTTTGGTTCTTCACCCGTAGTCGGGTTGTGATGTTTTTGTATGATGTTTTGTTTATTTAATGTATTGTGTGAAGTGGCGAGTGTAAGCCAACTATCTCCTTTTGCAATTTAATCCCTCTTTTACATGAGTTGTGCAAAGATACCAAACGTGAGATCATTCTAGGATGGGCTTATATCTTTAAGTCGTGCCTCGACACGTAGGAGATATAGTCCCATCCTGGGCATTACAAGTTGGTATTCAGAGCCTTCTCCGACCTAGAAGCCCCTACTGATTGATCGAATCGTTGACGGTTGAGTCTAGGCACACACTGAAAACTTTTTGAGTCCTATATTATATCGGAGAGTAGGATTTCTTTGCTTCTCATCCCCTTTCTCTCTGGTGAGGACTCCTGACGATTACTCTTTTCTCTTCTACTTTCAAAAATTGCACCAATTTTTTTTAGGATCCCGCGAGTATTCTGGGATTGTTCCGATGTTCTTGTGACAAGGATATTGTTCCCGATGCCTCCTGTTACCGAGGAGTTGAGCTTCGGGGTATCATTGTAGCAAGCATATCGCGGCAGTACTAAATACTTAAGACGACCGACATCAAAAATCTCTCCTATACGGCCAGTGGCAAGATAACCCCGACATCACCCAGTACTGGGGAGGTAGTTCGAGAGTATTGCCATAGCTTGTTATAGTGGATGCTTTTCGAAGGTCCGAGGTAAACAGTTTCCGAGAAAGACTGGTTATGTGTTGAAGGATGGATACACCTGGATGTAGGTTTAGAGTTGATTGCGCGGTGCTTCCCGTGTATCCCCAACACCTGATTGCATAACTGGAATCTTTCGGAAATCTATAGGTGGGTTCATCAAGTAGTTCTAGGCATTCTTCCAACGGATGCACGATATGAAGTTTGGGGTTCTACATTGAGTGAAGTGGTTTTATGGACTTGTTCTCATCGGGAGTTGCATCTTAAAGGGTCCTTGGCTATGCTGATCCGGGGATTGCAAAACCCTTTTGTAACACGTTCCATGAGCTTCAGCACGAAGATGTCGAACGAAACTTCTATCTTGTATTTGTTCTATCTGTTCCTTGTTCCTTTTTATTTACTTTTGTTCTCCAAGTGGCTTCTCGTCGAGTTGATGTACCTACGGAATTCATTCGTTCAATCCTCTGTTCGAATGATATTGTGAAGATCATGTTGCATATCTATCCTTTGTTCTTGTTTTGATTCTGGTATTCGAGTTGCTTCGATGTCAAATGTTGATTCCATACCTTTCTTAATCGGTGTTCTCATATTTCTATGGGAGCGCTATTTCTTCTTGATCATCAAGATAGTCATGTTAAATTCTTTTTCAACCGGTGTGCCTTCTCTTCAAGTTATTCCATACGGACGTCGTTGAGAAATCTGACGATTGTCTGTTTCATTCATCCCAAGTTGTCTTTGTTTTCCCCACCCTCCCACCCCTTTTTCTTAGGGAGCTGGAATTCTTAATGAAGTATCCATATTATTCATGTGATATTTCTTCATTCATTTCCTTCAATGTTCTTATCCGGTGATTTATCATGAAAATGCTCAAGAGCTTCAAGTTCATCATTCTTCGTTCTCGTTTCTTCTCTGGTGGATGTAATTCAAGATTTCGGTGTTGATCTTATCCTTTTCCTCTTTTCACTATGCTTTCTTATTCCGGTGCTCCAATTAATCATTCTCCTCTTGCTATTCATATCCGGAGTACTCAAGATTCATAATTCCATTCTTAATCCATTCAAGCCTTTTGAGGATTGTTATCTTATTCAAGCCATTTAATTCAACCGGTGCAATATCTCTTAAGCAATCTTTTTCAACGGTGATTTCTTTGAGTGGGCCCTAACCCACAGGTCTTTTCCAGGATCTTACCTGACTCTTCTAATTATTCCGGAGATATACTTAAATTCTTTTCAAAGTGTGACGTAAGAATGATCTCCATCAGTCACATGCCTTCTCCAAGATCGCTTTCAAATTCTTTCCATCGTTGGTTCAACCTTTTTAATTCTTCATTCCGGAGTGCTCAACAATTCTTCATGGCATTTCTCGTCTTCATTCTCACCATTTGGAGATCGGAGAAGTGTTTCTCTTAAATCTTGGCCCGTCTTCTTAAAGATTCGTGGTTCTAGCTTCTTGCCATCCTCATTATTGTTCCGCTTGTGAGGAATTCTTTTATGCCATCCGGAGCATTTCATGAATTCTTTTCTTTGTGATCCTCCGAAGGCCTTCATTTCAGCATATTTCTTCGTTCTCAGTTTTCAACCTCGTCCTCCAAATATTCTTCATTGATGTCTCTTCGTTCGTCTCCTAATTCTTACGGTGGTTCATTCAAGTTTTCTCTTCCGTTGTTATCGTTTTAATTCACTTGTTCTTTTCATAATCCTACCGGGGTTTCGTTGAAGATTTATCCAAGCTTGTGCGAGATCTCTCTTAATTCTTTCCAACGAGAATAAGTAGTATGCCTAATCCTTGGTTGCCATCATTTAAATTGGTGAAGGAGATGCATGGCATAATTCTTATTCTTATTCCTTCAAGGTGTTTTAATCTCTGTTTTCCGGAGCTTGTTCATCATATCATATTCTCGGTTCTAAGTTGTTCATCTTCTTTTCCGGAGCTCCAAGTTATTTCAATTATATCATTTCAAAGCTCAATCTATTCATCGCAGTCCTTGATTCATATTCTTTTCATCTTTCACTTCTCTTGCTTTCATTACCGGAGTTCTCATGATGATTGATCATGTTTTAATTCATCCTCAAAGTTTCATCAAGATTCTTGTTGGAGCTCAAGCATTCTTCTTCATGCTTTCCAATTGCAATTCTTTCTACCTTATCTTTTCAGGTGGTGTTATGTCATTCTTGTCAATTCCTTCATGTTGTATGTTTCACGAGTTGTCAAGAATGAGATAATTAAAACCATCATTTCTTTCTCTTTAGGAGATCCTTTCAACCCCTCCTTTTATCTCTTGGAGTTATCTTGGGTTATTTTTCACCTAAAAGCTTTCCTTGAGAATTGTTGCTATTGTGGTGCTTATAAATGACCCAAGTTCTTCTTTTATCTTTCCGGTGAGTTAAGATTTCATCAACTTGTTCTTCTCAATCCAAGCAATTTGTTTAAGTTAGTGGCTGGTTGTCACCTCATAATTTTGAGATGTTTTCCATAAGCCCACAACGAGCTTATTCTTTTCGTTGTCGATATTCCATCAACCCCACTCAACCCTTCTTCGTAAGGAGGATTTTCTAATTCATCCACGGGAGAAGTTGTCATTTTTCTTCTCCATTCATTTCTTTCATTGATCTATATTCTATTCTTTCATTCCGGAGGTATTGTTATGTTGCTCTCTCCAAACCATCATCTCGTTTTTATCGAGATTCATGTTCTTTCTCTTTTATCATTTAACAGGAGTGTGGTATTCTTAATTCTAGTTCCCTCATCTTTTAATGTTTTGCCTGTCTCTTAACCGGAGTGCTGTCTGAATCGTTCTTAACCCCTTGTGCCATTCTTTCAATTGTTTCGGAGGCAATATGTTGCTGTTTTCATCAAGTATCATTCCATCTCCTCAAGTTTTTGTTCAATTCCTTCCATTTTCAAACGGAGTGCTGTCCAAATTCTGTCATTCTTATTCCTTGGCTATACCGTTGCAGTTTCTTATTCTTTTGGTTCATGAGCTCTTGTTTCATGTTTTTCAACCTTCAAGGTTCTTGCAATGTTCCTTGTTCCTCTTTTCTAACGGAGTTTTCATCTTCGTTCATCTCCGTTGTATTCTTTCTTTCATTTTGGTCAACCTCTCAAGGTTCCTTGGTTTCACTCGTCTGTCAAAGAAGCAACTTTGTTTTACCTCTTCCTCTTCGTTTTTACCCAGTGATATCTCTAGGATCTCGGGTCGAGATCCTCTGTTAGTGTGGGAGAGTTGTGACGCCCGAGACCGACGTCCCAGAAGGTTCCAGAAGATTCCAGATGTTCCGGGTCCTCCCGTGGGTTGCATTGTGCTTGTGTTATTTATTTTTTGCGTTGCATCATGTCATCATGCCATCATGTCATTTATTTTTTGCATCTCAACTTAAATAATCCGTGTGGGCCTTCGGTCCATTTAAATCGAGGGAAGTTGTCTTCTCTTTATAACATATAAAAGCCTCCTAATAATTATGGAGCTATATTAATAATTATTCCGTTGCTTCGGAATCACCATAACACACTTGCATAATCTCCCCATGTCTTTTCACTTCGAGTTTCACCTTCAAAATCTTGCCGGTAATTTCTTTCCGTTGTTTCGAGGCTCCTCCAAAAATCTAAACTCCTTTTTTTTGCAAGCTAAATGTTTTAGTTTGCACTTCCTTTGTGTTGGAACTATTTTTGTTGGGTTGGTAATATCCCGTAAAGCCTTATAAAAATGTTCCATATTTTTATTTTCCGTTCTTTGCCTCTTTTCTTTTTATTTTTGCTCTCTCTCTCTCTTTTATTTCTGTTTAAGAAATAAAAACAGAGGCAGCCAGCCTCTTGGGCCTCCTCTTCCCTCACCAGCCCCGCTTGGGTCCTTCCTCTAGGCCCAGCTCGCAGCTGGACCTCCTTCTGTCCAAGCCAGGCCGGCCCAGCTCCTAGGCCAAGGCCCGACCAGCCCGCATCCAGGCCGAACCCTAGCACTCCCGACCGCATCTCCCTCTCCCCTCGCAGCCTTTTTCCCTCGTGCCGCCGCCGCCCCGTTCCCTCGTTCGACCCCCCTTTCTCCTTCCCCGAATTTCCTCTCCCTCTGTCCCTCGAGGCTCCCTCTCGCTCTCTTTCCCCTCGATCGAGCCTCACCTCGCCTCTACCCGATTCCCTGGTGCCTCGTTGCAACCTCCTCCCCGCGACCTTCACCGCCGTCGCCTCTAGGCTGCCGGCCGGATCCCGCGGCGCGTCGCCGTCCAGCGCCTCGCGGCCGCCTCCTCCGCGCCGGTTCGACCTCCCTCCGTCCAGCGCCCCGGCGCCTCCACCGCGCGCCAGCCAGGCCCGGTGCCCCGCTCCCTCGGCCTCCTGTCGACCGAGGCGCAGCCTCTCCCGCGCAGCGCCCCAGGCCCGTCCAGGCCTCGTCCGCTTCCCCGAGCGACGCCGCGGCCAGGACCGCCTCGCCTCCGCTGGACCTCCCTCCGCGCCAGGCTCCCGCGGCCTCACCTCGTCCAGCCCGGCCGCCCCAAGCCCTCCGAGGAGCTGCTGCAACCCCGTCGCCAAGAGCCTCGGCCTCTTCTTCGTCTGACCCGTGCTGCTGCCGTGGCCTCGTCGCTGTGCTGCCGTTGTTGTTTTCTGTTGTGTGTTGCTTTTGCTGTTGACTTGACAGAGAACGTGTACATCTACGGGAAGACGAGCTCGTGAACGGCTACGGATATGAGTACATCTACAAAACGCTCCGTGTACGACTACATGACCGACAAGTACCACGACGACCCGTTCATCTACGGAAGAATGAGCGCGAGTACCTCTACCGTCGCCCGGAAACGAGGAATTCACCAAGTACCCCTACCGTCGCCCGAACGTCTACCGACGACATGTACATCTACGAGAACGACTACTTCCTCTACTTCCACTACTACGGTTACTTCCTCGACGCTCTCGAACCGTCCCGAAACGCACGCTTCGAAGGTATAACCCCGAGACGTGCCCGTGACCCGTGTGCATGCTTGTGTTGTATGAAATGTTTCCCGTGTGTGCTCCGTGCCCGTTCCGCCCTTTTGTCATGTTCCTCGGTTGCCTCGTCACCGACTCGTGGGAACCCGGCAACGGGATCACCCCATCATCTTGTTCAACTCGTTCACTCCACCTTTTGTTTTGCACCGGTCTCTCCCGAGTTACCGGTACCGATATGTTGCCATGCTTCATTTTCGGATCGTTGCCGTGGCACCCTTTTTTCTTTCCACCACGGTGACAAATGCTTCATGTCTCTTTTAAGTCAACCTTTTAATAAACTTGCATAAACTTGATCATGTCATCCGCATCATGTTTAACAACATTATAAATGTTTAATTGTTGTTGCTTATACTTATTATACATGCTCATGAGGATTTTCCGGATATGTTGTTGTTATTCTCCGGCCTCATTTAAAATGCCTAAATAGTGTAGTTTCTTTATGCTTCACCTCTTGCCATGCTAAAAACAATTAAACTTGTCTTGTTAATAATGAGAGTCAACTAAATAATTAATATGTGGTGTTTCGTCAATATGCAACTCGTTGCATATTGATCTCCACTTAACTTGTAGTATTTGTTTGTGCACTTTGCCATGTCTTGCATATTTAAACCGGACATGCATCATACTTGGATGTGCATTGTATGCCATGTTTATGTTATGTGTGTTCACCGTGTTGTTTCTTTCTTTCCGGTTGCTTCTCTTGTTAGCTTCGGTTTTGTTCCGGAGTTGTGAGGATCCGCTCGACTGTTGCTCCGTCTTCTTCTTGGATCCGTTCTTCTCCCTTGTGGAATTCCAGGCAAGATGACCGAACCCGGATACCATTACTATCTTTGCCTATTGCTAGTAGTCTCGATCTATAGTTTTGCCTCGATGCCCATGTTCTTCTTGTCAGCCTCCTACTTGTAACCAATTGCCATGTTTAACCACCCTACCTACGCAAACCGTTGCTTGGCTAAGTACGCTTCGCTCAGCCCTTCTTATAGCATTGCTAGTTGCAGGTGAAGATTGAAGATGCTCGCTTCATGTTGAAGTTTGGTTGGGTTATATCACACTATATAAATGCTTAAAAATGAAATCATCTATATACTGGCAGGGTGGAAGGCTAAGCCTTTTGCTTGGTGTTTTGTTCCACTCATGCCGTTAGGATCCGTATAAGCCGGTGTTATGTTCCTTGATTATGCGTTCCTAACACGGTTGGGGTGTATGGGACCCCCTTGATAAACCGCTAAGTGCTAAGTCTTTTCCAGCAAGTCCCAACATTGGTACTATTTGCCTAATAACTAATAAAACTTGCATGTGGACTAGCTATCCCTTTTATTTTAATTCAACCCCCCGGGCCAGTGCTCCTCATGAGTGTTGGTACGAAACGAGCGGACTGCGGGGCCACCTCAAGGAAACTTGAGGTTTGGTAAAAACCCGTAGGATGTCTCATCCGGTCGTGTCCTGAGACCTAGATACGCGCGGCTACTATCAGGGTGTCGACACGCCGGGAGGATTTGCTGGATTAGCCTTACCTTAGTTCGGTTTAACTTGAGCACGGGATTTCGAGATTACTCGGGTCTTCCCACCTATGGAGTTGCGACTCCGCGGATCGTGGGCTTGTGATGGGCCAAGTTGGAACACCCCTGCAGGGTTTGAACTTTCGAAAGCCGTGCCTGCGGTTATGTGGCAGATGGGAGCTTGTTAATTCCGGTTGTAGATAACTTGACACAATGTTTCTAATACACTACCAGCGTGTGTACCGTGACTGTCAATTTCCGAATAGGGATTCGGGAGTTGAACGCGGTGGGGTTATGTTTGACCGGCTTTAGATAGGATCACTTCGTGATCATCTTTCGACCGATGCACTTCTCATCTCGCTCTCTTTTACGTAAGTTAGTGCTAGTTGCTGCTGCAGACTCTTGTTTGTTCCTTCACCTCATATTTCTTTCTTCAGCCTTATCCTCACCCAAGGCTTAAATAGTCGTGTTACCCGGGAACGGGATTGCTGAGTCCTTTGTGGCTCACAGTTACTTCACCACACCAGTTGCAGGTTCAGCCGTGTACGATGCAGGAGCTGGTCCAAGTTCTTCACTTGGAGCTCGTTGAAGAGTTGTCCGTTTGCTTGTGACGTTTCGACGATCAGTAGTGGTTTCTACTAGGATTCGATCCTGACCTGTGGCTTTATGTTGTTTTGGTATCTTTCTTTTGGTTCTTCACCCGTAGTCGGGTTGTGATGTTTTTGTATGATGTTTTGTTTATTTAATGTATTGTGTGAAGTGGCGAGTGTAAGCCAACTATCTCCTTTTGCAATTTAATCCCTCTTTTACATGAGTTGTGCAAAGATACCAAACGTGAGATCATTCTAGGATGGGCTTATATCTTTAAGTCGTGCCTCGACACGTAGGAGATATAGTCCCATCCTGGGCATTACACTGAACTACCTTCGGTACATCAAAACTCATAAACTCATAATACCGATCGTCATCAAACGTTAAGCGTGCGGACCCTACGAGTTCGAGAACTATGTAGACATGACCGAGACTCATCTCCGATCAATAGCCAATAGTGGAACCTGGATGCTCATATTGGCTCCTACATATTCTACGAAGATATTTATCGGTCAAACCGCATAACAACATATGTTGTTCCCTTTGTCATCGGTATGTTACTTGCCCGAGATTCGATCGTCGGTATCTCAACACCTAGTTCAATCTCGTTACCGGCAAGTCTCTTTACTCGTTTCGTAATACATCATCCTGTGACTAACTCATTAGTCATTTGCCTGCAAGGCTTATTATGATGTGTATTACCGAGAGGGCCCAGAGATACCTCTCCGACACTCGGAGTGACAAATCCTATTCTTGATATATGCCAACACCACGAATACTTTCGGAGACACCTGTAGAGCATCTTTATAATCACCCAGTTACGTTGTGATATTTGATAGCACACAAGGTGTTCCTCCGGTATACGGGAGTTGCATAATCTCATAGTCATAGGAACATGTATAAGTCATGAAGAAAGCAATAGCAGTAAAACTAAACAATCATAGTGCTAAGCTAACGGTTGGGTCTTGTCCATCACATCATTCTCCTAATGATGTGATCCGTTGATCAAATGACAACTCATGTCTATGGATAGGAAGCATTACCATCTTTGATCAATGAGCTAGTCTAGTAGAGGCATACTAGGGACATACTGTTTTGTCTATGTATTCACACATGTACTAGTTTCCGGTTAATACCATTCTAGCATGAATAAAATACATTTATTATGATATAAGGAAATACAAATAACATCTTTATTATTGCCTCTAGGGAATATTTCCTTCAGTCTCCCACTTGAACTAGAGTCAATAATCTAGATTACAAAGTAATGATCCTAACACCCATGGAGTCTTGGTGCTGATCATGTTTTGCCCGTGGAAGAGGCTTAGTCAATGGGTCTGCAACATTCAGATCCGTATGTATCTTTCAAATCTCTATGTCTCCCTCCTTGACTAGATCGCGGATGGAATTGAAGCGTCTTTTCATGTGCTTTGTTCTCTGGTGAAACCTGGATTCCTTCGCTAAGGCTATTGCTCCAGTGTTGTCACACAAGATTTTCATTGGATCCGATGCACTAGGTATTACACCTAGATCGGATATGAACTCCTTCATCCAGACTCCTTCATTTGCTGCTTCCGAAGCAGCTATGTATTCTGCTTCACACGTAGATCCCGCCACGATGCTCTGCTTGGAACTGCACCAACTGACAGCTCCACCGTTTAATAAAAATACATATCCGGTTTGTGACTTAGAGTCATCCGGATCAGTGTCAAAGCTTGAATCGATGTAACCATTTACGACGAGCTGTTTGTCACCTCCATACACGAGAAACATATCTTTTGTCCTTTTCAGGTACTTTAGGATGTTCTTGACCGCTGTCCAGTAATCCACTCCTGGATTACTTTGGTACCTCCCTGCTAGACTTATAGCAAGGCACACATCAGGTCTGGTACACAACATTGCATACATGATAGATCCTGTGGCTGAGGCATAGGAAATGACTTTCATTTTCTCTCTATCTTCTGGAGTGGTCGGGCATTGAGTCTTACTCAAATTCACACCTTGTAACACAGGCAAGAACCCTTTCTTTCACTGATCCATTTTGAACTTCTTCAAAACTTTATCAAGGTATGTGCTTTGTGAAAGTCCAATTAAGCGTCTTGATCTATCTCTATAGATCTTGATGCCTAATATGTAAGCAGCTTCACCGAGGTCTTTCATTGAAAAATTCTTATTCAAGTATCCTTTTATGCTATCTAGAAATTCTATATCATTTCCAATCAACAATATGTCATCCACATATAATATCAGAAATGCTACAGAGCTCCCACTCACTTCCTTGTAAATACAGGCTTCTCCAAAAGTCTGTATAAAACCATATGCTTTGATCACCTCATCAAAGCTTATATTCCAACTCCGAGATGCTTGCACCAGTCCATAGATGGATCGCTAGAGCTTGCACACTTTGTTAGCACCTTTAGGATCGACAAAACCTCCTAGTTGCATCATATACAACTGTTCTTTGAGATATCCATTCAGGAATGCAATTTTGACATCCATTTGCTAGATTTCATAATCATAAAATGCGGCAATTGCTAACATGATTCAGACAGATTTGAGCATCGCTACGGGTGAGAAAGTCTCATCGTAGTCAACTCCTTGAACTTATCGAAAACCTTTCGCAACAAGTCGAGCTTTGTAAACAGTAATATTACCGTCTGCGTCGGTCTTCCTCTTGAAAATCCATTTATTTTCGATGGCTTGCCGATCATCGGGCAAGCCAACCAATGTACACACTTTGTTCTCATACATGGATCCCATCTCAGATTTCATGGCCTCAAGACATTTCACGGAATCTGGGCTCATCATCGCTTCCTCATAGTTCATAGGTTCATCATGGTCTAGTAACATGACTTCTAGAACTGGGTTGTCGTACCACTCTGGTGCGGAACGAACTCTGGTTGATCTACGAAGTTCAGCAGAAACTTGATATGAAGTTTCATGATCATTATCATTAGCTTCCTCACTAATTGGTGTAGGAATCACTGGAACTATTTTCTGTGATGTACTACCTTCGAATTCGGGAGAAGGTACAATTACCTCATTAAGTTCTACTTTTCTCCCACTCACTTCTTTCGAGAGAAACTCCTTCTCTAGAAAGGATCCATTCTTAGCAACGAATATCTTGCCTTCGGATCTGTGATAGAAGGTGTACCCAACAGTCTCTTTTGGGTATCCTATGAAGGCACATTTCTCCGACTTAGGTTCGAGCTTATCAGGTTGAAGCTTTTTCACATAAGCATCGCAACCCCAAACTTTAAGAAACGACAACTTTGGTTTCTTGCCAAACCACAATTCATAAGGCGTCGTCTCAACGGATTTTGATGGTGCCCTATTTAACGTGAATGTAGCTGTCTCTAAAGCATAACCCCAAAACGATAGTGGTAAATCGGTAAGAGACATCATAGACCACACCATATCCAATAAAGTACGGTTACGACGTTCGGACACACCATTACGCTGTGGTGTTCCGGGTGGCGTAAGTTGTGAAACTATTCCACAGTTTTTCAAATGAAGACCAAACTCGTAACTCAAATATTCACCTCCACGATCAGATCATAGAAACTTCTTGTTACGATGATTCTCTACTTCACTCTGAAATTCTTTGAACTTTTCAAATGTTTCAGACTTGTGTTTCATCAAGTAGATATACCCATATCTGCTCAAATCATCAATGAAGGTCAGAAAATAACGATAACCGCCGCGAGCTTCAACACTCATTGGTCCACATACATCTGTATGTATGATCTCCAACAAATCTGTTGCTCTCTCCATTGTTCCGAAGAACGGAGTTTTAGTCATCTTGCCCATGAGGCATGGTTCGCAAGCACCAAGTGATTCATAATAAAGTGATTCCAAAAGTCCATCACTATGGAGTTTCTTCATGCGCTTTACTCCAATATGACCTAAATGGCAGTGCCACAAATAAGTTGCACTATCATTATTAACCTTGCATCTTTTGGCTTGAATATTATGAATATCGTATCACTACAATCGAGATCCAACAAGAATAGACCACTCTTCAAGGGTGCATGACCATAAAAGATATTATTCATAAAAATAGAACAACCATTATTCTCTGATTTAAATGAATAACCGTCTCGCAACAAACAAGATCCAGATATAATGTTCATGCTTAACGCTGGCACCAAATAACAATTATTCAGGTCTAAAACTAATCCCGAAGGTAGATGTAGAGGTAGCGTGCCGACGACGATCACATTGACTTTGGAACCATTTCCCACGCGCATCGTCACCTCGTCCTTAGCCAATCTTTGTTTAATCCGTAGTCCCTGTTTCGAGTTACAAATATTAGCAACCGAACCGGTATCAAATACCCAGGTACTACTACGAGCATTAGTAAGGTACACATAAATAACATGTATATCACATATACCTTTGTTCACCTTGCCATCCTTCTTATCCGCCAAATACTTGGGGCAGTTCCGCTTCCAGTGTCCAGACCCTTTGCAGTAGAAGCACTCAGTTTCAGGCTTGGCTCTAGACTTGGGTTTCTTCGCGGGAGTAGCAACTGTCTTGCTATTTTTCTTGAAGTTCCCTTTCTTTCCCTTGCGCATTTTCTTGAAACTAGTGGTCTTCTTAACCATCAACACTTGATGCTCCTTTTTGATTTCTACCTCCGCTGCCTTGAGCATAGCGAAGAGCTCGGGAATTGTCTTTTGCATCCCTTGCGTATTATAGTTCATCATGAAGCCTTTATAGCTTGGTGGCAGTGATTGAAGAACTCTATCAATAACACTATCCTCGTCAACTTTGCAAACAAGTTGAGTCATATGATTGTAGTACCCAGACATTCTGAGCAAGTGTTCACTGATAGAACTGTTCTCCTCCATCTTGCAGCTATAGAACTTGTTGGAAATCTCATATTTCTCAATCCGGGCATTTGCTTGAAATATTAACTTCAACTCCTGGAACATCTCATATGGTCCATGACGTTCAAAACGTCGTTGAAGTCCCGGTTCTAAGCCGTAGAGCATGGCACACTGAACTATCATGTAGTCATCAGACCGCGTCTGCCAGACGTTCAAAGCGTCTACATTAGCGGGAGGGGGCTTGTCACCTAGCGGTGCTTCAAGGACATAATTCTTCTGTGCAGCAATGAGGATAATCCTCAAGTTACGGACCCAGTCCATGTAATTGCTACCATCATCTTTCAACTTAGATTTCTCTAGGAATGCATTAAAATTCAAAGGAACGGTAGCACGGGCCATTGATCTACAACAACATAGATATGCAAAAACTATCAGGACTAAGTTCATAATAAATTAAAGTTCAATTAATCATATTACTAAATAACTCCCACTTAGATAGACATCCCTCCGGTCATCTAAATGATCACGTGATCCAAATCAACTAAACCATGTCCGATCATCACGTGAGATGGAGTAGTTTCAATGGTGAACATCTTATGTTGATCATATCTACTATATGATTCACGCTTGACCTTTCGGTCTCCTGCGTTCCGAGGCCATATCTGCATATGCTAGGCTCGTCAAGTTTAACCCGAGTATTGTGCGTGTGAAAAACTGGTTTACACCCGTTGTATTTGAACGTAGAGCTTATCACACCCGATCATCACGTGGTGTCTCGGCACGACGAACTTTCGCAACGGTGCATACTCAGGGAGAAAACTTATACCTTGAAATTTTGTAAGGGGTCATCTTATAATGCTACTGTCATACTAAGCAAAATAAAAAGCATAATAAGATAAACATCATATGCAATCAAAAAATAAGTGACATGATATGGCCATCATCATCTTGTGCTTTTGATCTCCATATTGAAAGCACCGTCATGATCACCTTCGTCACTGGCGCGACACCTTGATCTCCATCGTAGCATCGTTGTCATCTCGCCAACTATTGCTTCTACGACTATCGCTACCGCTTAGTGATAAAGTAAAGCAATTACATGGCGATTGCATTTCATACAATAAAGCGACAACCATATGGCTCCTGCCAGTTGCCGATAACTTTACAAAACATGATCATCTCATACAAAACCGTATAACTCATCATGTCTTGACCATATCACATCACAACATGCCCTGCAAAAACAAGTTAGACGTCCTCTACTTTGTTGTTGCAAGTTTTACGTGGCTGCTACGGGCTTAGCAAGAACCGTTCTTACCTACGCATACAAAACCAAAACGCTGTTTCGTCAAGTATGTGATGTTTTTACCTTCATAAGGACCGGGCATAGTCAAACTCGATTCAGCTAAAGTGAGAGAGACAGACACTCGCCAGTCACCTTTAAGCAACGCGTGCTCATAACGGTGAAACCAGTCTCGCGTAAGCGTACGCGTAATGTCGGTCCGGGCCGCTTCATCTCACAATACCGCCGACCAAAGTATGACATGCTGGTAAGCAGTATGACTAGTATCGTCCACAACTCACTTGTGTTCTATTCATGCATATCATCTACGCATAGACTTGGCTCATGAGGCCACTGTTGGGGAACGTAGTATTTTAAAATTTTCCTACGATCATGCAAGATCTATCTACCAGATGCATAGCAACGAGAGGGGAGAGTGTGTCTACGTACCCTCGTAGACCGAAAGCGGAAGCGTCAAGTGACGCGGTTGATGTAGTCGAACGTCTTCGCGATCCAACCGATCAAGCACCGAACATACGACACCTCCGCGTTCAGCACACGTTCAGCTTGATGACGTCCCACGAGCTCTTGATCGAGTTGAGCTTCACGGGAGAGTTTCGTCAGCATGATGGCGTGGTGACGGATATGATGAAGTTACCGGCGTAGGGCTTCGCCTAAGCACTGCAACGGTATGACCGAGGTGTGTTTGTATGGAGGGGGGCACCGCACACGGTTGGAGAGATCAACTTGTGTGTCTAGAGGTGCCCCCCTGCCCCCATATATAAAGGAGCAAGGGGGGAGGTCGGCCAGCCCCTATGGCGCACCTAGGAGGAGCAATCCTACTAGGAATAGGATTGCAATCCTATTCCTAGTAGGAATCACCAAGAGGGAGAAGGGGGGAAGGAAGGAGAGGGGGAGGGAGAAGGAAAGGGGCGCCGCCCCCCTCCTTCATTGTCCAATTCGGACCAAGGGGTGGGGGCGCGCAACCCAGCCCTGGCCTTCCTTCTCTCTTTCTCCTATGGCCCATTAAGGCCCATAGCTTCCCCGGGGGGTTCCGGTAACCCCCCGGCCCTCCGGTTAATTCCGAAACTTTACGAAACGCTTCCGGTGTCCGAATATAGTCGTCCAATATATCAATCTTTATGTCTCGGACATTCCGAGACTCCTTGTCATGTCCGTGATCTTATCCGGGACTCCGAACTACCTTCAGTACATCAAAACTCATAAACTCATAATACCGATTGTCATCAAACGTTAAGCGTGCGGACCCTACGGGTTCGAGAACTATGTAGACATGACCGAGACTCATCTCCGGTCAATAGCCAATAGCGGAACCTGGATGCTCATATTGGCTCCTACATATTCTACGAAGATCTTTATCGGTCAAACCGCATAACAACATACGTTGTTCCCTTTGTCATCGGTATGTTACTTGCCCGAGATTCGATCGTCGGTATCTCAATACCTAGTTCAATCTCGTTAATGGCAAGTCTCTTTACTTGTTCTGTAATGCATCATCCCGTGACTAACTCATTAGTCATTTGCTTGCAAGGCTTATTATGATGTGTATTACCGAGAGGGCCCAGTGATACCTCTCCGACACTCGGAGTGACAAATCCTATTCTTGATATATGCCAACACCACGAATACCTTCGAAGACACCTGTAGAGCATCTTTATAATCACCCAGTTACGTTGTGACGTTTGATAGCACATAAGGTGTTCCTCCGTTATACGGGAGTTGCATAATCTCATAGTCATAGGAACATGTATAAGTCATGAAGAAAGCAATAGCAGTAAAACTAAACGACCATAGTGCTAAGTTAACGGTTGGGTCTTGTCCATCACATCATTCTCCTAATGATGTGATCCCGTTGATCAAATGACAACTCATGTCTATGGATAGGAAACATAACCATATTTGATCAATGAGCTAGTCTAGTAGAGGCATACTAGGGACATACTGTTTTGTCTATGTATTCACACATGTACTAAGTTTCCGGTTAATACAATTCTAGCATGAATAAAAGACATTTATCACGATATAAGGAAATACAAATAACATCTTTATTTTTGCCTCTAGGCCATATTTCCTTCAGTGGGAACCCTAGGGTGGAGCCCCCCCCTCCTCGCACAACATGGGAAGGGGTGAGGGGGGGGGGAGCCAAACCCCTTAGTGGGATGGTTTGCCCCCTCTCCTTGGTCCATGAGGCCCCCAAAACTTGCCCCCCCCGAAACACCTTTCGGTCATGCTGGTCATCACCCGGTACCCCCGGAACAATTCTGGACTCGTATACCCTTCGTCCAATATATCGATCTTCACCTCCGGACCATTCCGGAGTTCCTCTTCACGTTCGGGATCTCATCCGGGACTCCAAACAACCTTCGGTAGCCACCATAATGACTGAATTATACTTATATCGTGACCAAACGTTAAGTGTGTAGACCCTATGGGTTTGAGAACTATGCAGACGTGACCGAGACACCTCTACGGCCAATAACCAATAGCGGGACCTGGATGCCCATATTGGTTCCCACATATTCTACAAAGATCTTATCGGTCGAACCTCGATGTCAAGGATTCAGTCAATCCCGTATGTAGTTCCCTTTGTCTATCAGTATGTTACTTGCTCGAGATTCGATCGACATTATCTCCATACCTAGTTCAATCTCGTTACCGGCAAGTCTCTTTACTCGTTTCGTAATACAAGATCTCGTGGCTAACTCATTAGTCACATTGCTTGCAAGCTTATTGTGATGATGTATTACCGAGTGGGCCCTGAGATACCTCTCCATCATACAGAGTGCAAAATCCCAGTCTTGATCCATTTAAACTCAACAGACACCCTCGGAGATACCTGTAGAGCACCTTTATAGTCACCCAGTTAAGTTGCGACGTTTGGTACACACAAGGTACTCCTGCGGAGTCAGTGAGTTGCATGATCTCATGGTCATAGGAACATATACTTGACATGCAAAAAATGATAGCAATAAACTTGATACGATCATATGCTACATTCATAGTTTGGGTCTTGTCCATCACATCATTCTCCTAATGATGTGATCCCGTTATCAAATGACAACTCATGTATATGACTACGAAACCTTAGCCATCTTTGATCAACGAGCTAGTCCGGTAGAGGCTTACTAGGGACATGTTGCTGTCTATGTATCCACACATGCATTTGAGTTTCCGGTCAGTACAATTCTAGCATGGATAATAAACGATTATCATGAATAGGGAAATATGATAATAACTAATTTATTATTGCCTCTAGGGCATATTTCCAATAGTCTCCCACTTGCACTAGAGTCAATAATCTAGTTCACATCGCCATGTGATTAACACTCATAGTTCACATCGCCATGTGACTAACACCCAAAGAGTTTACTAGAGTCAATAATCTAGTTCACATCACCATGTGATTAACACTCAATGAGTTCTAGGGTTTGATCATGTTATCCTTGTGAGAGAGGTTTTAGTCAATAGGTCCGCAACATTCAGATCCGTATGTACTTTGCAAATCTCTATGTCATATTGTAGATGTTGCTACCATGCTCCACTTGGAGCTATTCCAAATGGTTACTCCACTATACATATCCGGTTTGCTACTCAGAGTCATTCAGATAGGTGTCAAAGCTTGCATCGATGTAACCCTTTATGCTGAACTCTTTATCACCTCCATAACCGAGAAATATTTCCTTATTCCTCAAAGGACAATTTTGACCGCTATCAAGTGATCCACTCCTGGGTCACTTTTGTACCCCCTTGCCAGACACGTGGCAAGGCACACATTAGATGCGGTACACAGCATGTCATACCGTATAGAGCCTATAGCTAAGGCATAGAAGACGACCTTCGTCGTTTCTCTTTCTTCTGCCGTGGTCGAGCTTTGAGTCTAACTCAACTTCACACCTTACCACTCAGGCAAGAACTCCTTCTTTGACTCATCCATTTTGAACTCCTTCAAAATCATGTCAAGGTATGTGCTCTATGAAAGTCTTATCAGGCGTCTTGATCTATCTCTATAGATCTTGTTGCCCAATACGTAAGCAGCTTTACCGAGGTCTTCCTTTGGAAAACTCCTTTCAAACAACTCTTCATGCTTTTCCAGAAATTCTACATCATTTTAGATCAACTATATGTCATCCACATATACTTATCAGAAATGTTGTAGTACCCCCACTCACTTTCTTGTAAATACAAGTTTCTTGCAAACTTTGTATAAACCCAAAAGCTTTGATCACTTCATCAAAGCGTATATTCCAACTCCGAGATGCTTGCTCCAGTCCATAGAATGATCGCCAGAGCTTGCATACCTTTTAGAATCCTTAGGATCGACAAAACCTTCTGGTTGTATCACATACAACCTTTCCTCACTGTCGGTGTCAAAACCGGCAGATCTCGGGTAGGGGGGGGCCCAAGCTATGCGTCTAAGGACCGATGGTAACAGGACACCGGGGACACGATGTTTACCCAGGTTCAGGCCCTCTCGATCGAGGTAAACCCTACTTCCTGCTAGATTGATCTTGATGAATATGATTACAAGAGTTGATCTACCTCGAGATCGTAATGGCTAAACCCTAAAGCCTAGCATATGAGGATGTAATGATTCTGTCGTTAGCCTCTACAGACTAAACCCTCCATCTTATATACACGCCGGAGGGGACCTAGGGTTACAAAGATCACTTGGGGAGAAAGTAATAGCCACATCTGGACATCATGCATGTCTTTCTACGTACACAGGAGTCTTGGCCGAATACGTGGGAGAGTCTTCCGCTTCCATCTTCGTGGCCCATCAATACGACCCAGCTTCATCGACCCGTACGCCTGAGGACCCCTGAATCCAGGACTCCCTCAGTAGCACCCGGACTTTCCTTCAAGGACGAGATTGTGTCGGGCTTCATGTATTTGGTCTTGCAAGGTGAGTCCTTCTGGATGATAGTTTGGCTTCATTTAATATTGTATCCCGTTGATTCCTCGCCGCCGTCGCCTTTGCCTCCACGTGTCCAACCAATTCTAACCGTCTGGGTATTTTTGCGATTACCCCCTTGACTGTGTAGGGAAGGCGCCTATATAAGAAGACTAAATCTCATATGCCGTTCCATTCCATTCCACGCGGAAAATCCCTAGTACCTGCCACGAAAAATCTTCAAACATGGCCGGCGTTCCTAGCTCTTCCTCGCGCCCTCACGGCCCTCGAGCGGGCGATTGGGAAAGTTGCTCCGTATCCCATGCGCATCTGAGGAAGCTTCAAGCACAGGGATATCTTCCTCCCGAGGATCTAGTCCCCGTTCGGGCCGGATTAACTTCCGTCGACAATCAAGCCCTGGCAGAGAATTTTCCCAACCCCTCCAGTGGAGAGCGGGTATGTTTCATCTCTTTCCTTCTAAGAGGCGTAGGATTCCCCGTCCACCCCTTCCTTAGGGGCCTCTTGGAGTTCTATGGTCTTCAACTGCATGATTTCACGCTAGGGTCTATCCTGCACATTGCGGGATTCGTCGCTTTATGCGAATTATTTCTGGGCTGCAAGCCTCATTTTGAGTTGTGGCAGAAATTCTTCTGCCTTGTCCCTCGCTTCAAGGAGGGATCCAAATTTGGCGGCGCCAAAGTATGGCGCATAGCAGGGACATGTTGTATGTCCGACACTCCAAAGAAGGCATCCGAAGAGTGGCCTTCAGAGTGGTTTTACATTGAGGACGTTGCCTTGCCGGATCCAGTTCGACAGGGCCTTCCCAAATACTCCAATGCTCCTCTGAAGAAGATTTTCAACTGGCATCCCCGCAGTCCCACAGAAGGAGAAAGTGCGGAGGTCAAAAGACTGGCCAGCAAGATCAGACTGCTTGCAAGTTCGGGGCTGTCAATAATCGAAGTGGTGGCGATCTCAATAAAGCAATGCGTACAACTGCTCCAAGCTAGAGGATTTCCTATGTGGCATTATAATGGCCAGAATGATGCCTCACGCTGCTTATGCCTGGGTCCGGATGACACTGCTGCTCTAGCCGCCATCCTAGCAGATCTTTACAAAGGAAAGAAGCAAGACTTTCTCCGCTTGAAGTGTCAGGAAGGTTTCTCTATGTATAATCCTCCCAACTGGGTAAGTCTTTCTCTTGACCGCTATTGTTGCCCGTTCTTCATTATAAGATGTGTTGGCCGAACTGAATTCGGTTATTCCCAGCAGGAGTGGAGGAAGGTGGTCACGGGGATTAATAGTCCCGCCCCACAGCGAGAGGTCCACTTTCAAAATGTGGGCCCCGGATTCGATGAGCATCCGGATATAGGCTTATAATTAGAAGATGGAGTGTTCTATCAAGCCAGCCATGACAGCATCCAAGTGGCTATCTTAGCTGATTATCCCGGCCTCATTCCTTCCTCTCACGTAAGTATCTAGGACATACCTCCTTAAAAAGAAGATTCCCAGTGCACCTCACCCATCGCACTTTTTTATGCTCACAAGGGGCGGCGCTCCTCTCGCCGAACTATGCGAAGAACGTCATCCCAAAGGGCGACGCCTAAATCGGGTGAGGCCTTGAAGCAAAAGAGGACAGTGAACACCGCCGAACCTTCGAAGAGGTATGTTTTATTTAACATATACTGGGTGATGAAGCCGATATTACAACTTTCCGCCTTGTTTTTCCTTTTAGGAGGAACATACACAGGTCTATGTCCGGAAATCGTGCAGATCAAGCTCCAATCAATCCGGCATCCAGCCTGTCTACAAGGACAAAGGTTAATGCCGATACAACGCCGGATTGTCCTCTTCAAGAGGATTCAGATGAAATGTCGGTCACTAATTCTGAAGCGGAGGTCGCGATGGTTCACCGATGGCGAAAAGCAGCCATGCGTGACCCAGCCTTTTCCGAGGAGGCGTTTAACGCCCTTAGTTCTGCAGATGCTTATATCCAAGTGGCTCAAGACGGACTCGCTGGAGCCACTCACCAGCTTTCAAAAGATATGCAGGTAAGTGTTAATTTAGTGTTCCCATGCCAGTAGCCCCCGAGACATAAAGCAGTTGGTCCAACTGATTTGAGGATCGTTGTGTTTTGCAGGCACTCCAAGAAAAGAATAACATCTTATCCGAGGAGCTGGAAGAATGTCGGACCCAGCTGACGACTTTTACCACCGAATTGGAAAATTGGAAGAAATCCGAAAAGGATAATGATGGTAAGAACAATAGTGTCCAGACAGTATGATATTTGTGCCGATCAATAGCCTCTAAGTACATGCCGATTGGAATGCAGCAACAGGGCCGACCGACCAATGTGAGAAGAAGCTAAGGGCTGCTCTGGCGGATAAAAAATATGCCAAAGGGGAAACAACCACTGGTAAGCGTGTATTGATGCAAGCCATAGATAAAAGAAACCAAGCGCATGATAAAAATGTCAGGCTAGAACAGGAGCTAAAGGACGTAAGAGCCCAACTCTCAAATGCAATGGAAGAGAACAGGGTTCTAAAAGGCGGCATATTCAGTATGTCCTTTAAACCTAGCTCTCCTTATAGTCCCTTGTTTTGCAAGTTTTTCATAAAACTATTCCTGCAGGTTTGTTAACTGGGCAGCCCGAGGGGGAAGTGTCTGGTTTTCAAGGCGACGTGCTGCAAGAGCTTTCCAAAGTACACGAGCGAGCTCGGAAGGCCATGAAGAATATGGCCAAGGCTTTATGGCCGGGAGATTCCCCTCCAGAAACTATGGAGGACTTGGCGGACTTGTTCAAAGGGGCTCAACGCCGCTTTGAACTATGGAAAACGTCAGCATGTCGCATGGGTGCTCGAGAAGCCTAGGCCATGGTGAAGATGCGCTACACCAGCCTTGATCCGAATCATATGGCCCGCGTGGGACCTTCAGGATAGGATGGACAAGAAATTCCCATGAGCTTGGTATATGACCAAGTGAAGATAGCTACCAAGTTTTCCCAACAGGACTGTAAACTATACATGCTTATAGAGGGAATAGAGAAAGAGTAGTCGTTTGATTCTATGTATCCATGTACTTTAACATCAAACTTATCTCCGACCGAAATTATAAAAAGATTGTCATGGCCGACCTTCCGCTTTAACCTCCATAAACCCAAAGCCTGGTAAACACGTGGTATGTTCGGAAACCATGCAATTGATATGTCCCAAACATATCCATAATTTTTGCTTGTGACATGCTTGTTTTGCATCATTGTCTCATGTTTATATCAAAGTTTTCTATCTTTTTAGGCATTTATTGGACTAACCTACTAATGGTTGCAAAAGTGCACAATGTTCTTGTTTTACACTTTATTGTGTAGGAATTACTTGGAAATTGACAAAAACGCAAAAGGAGTCGTATTGGAGTAGGACTCTGACTTTCCTGAAATCTGTCTGAGAACGTTTTTAGAAGATGGTCACGTTCCGGCCCGAAGACGACGTCAAACGGAAAAAGCCTAGTTGTGGAAGTTGTGGGGAATTTTGAGAGGATGCTTCTGGATATAAAATTCGTCCAAATCGGAGTCCGGACGGCCAAGAAAAACCTGTTTTACTGAAGCCCAAAATCTGATGACGGGAATCCGAGAGTCTATATAAAGAGAGGAAACCTAGGTCACCAAGGGCCACGAATTTTCCTCCTCCCAGGCCGCCGTCTTGGAGGGGAGGACCAGCACCATTGCAGCATCATCTACAAGGAAGAAAGGGGGCCAAGGAGCCGCTGCCCCCTAGGGCCGCCGCCGCCCCGAGGGCCGCCGCCGCCGCCCCGGCTGCCGCCGGCCGCCTCCTCCTCTCCGGGCTGCACCTCTCCATCAACACCACCATCAATCTCTTGCTCACCATGGCCATGTGTGAGTAGTATCCTCCGGGGCTGAGGGCTTGTACGTAAGGATGGCAATGGGTCGGGTTTGGATCGGCTTGAACAATATCAAATCCATATCCATATCCATGAAGACAGTCTCTGTCCGCCCATGAAAAAACCCATGGGCGAAAAATTGTGTCCATGCACAAACCCGATGGATATCCATATCCGTTGGATATCCATGGGGTCTTCTCAAGACATATACATAAGACACAACACAACATGCACATAAGCTATTGCACCCATGCATCAATGCGCGTGTGAAGAAGCAGAGACGGAGGGTTCAGGGGCTACTTAGTTGCGTTGTCATAGGTCAATGGTGCTGGCTATTGAAGTGCTCCACCATACATGGAGATAGCGGAGAAGGGGATGATACTTAATGATGCGTCATTTAACTACGACATAAATGGTCTGAAGGGGGCTGAAGTAATATTAAGGTGGGGATTGTGCAATTTGCTTTGAATGTTTAGATTATAATGGGTGAAATTACAGTGGCACATGTGACTGTGGGGGTGGGGATAGCAATCCATTAAGTCAAACTATCAGGTCGGGTTTGGATATATCCATGGGTACAAGATTATGTCCATGCTCTACCCACGAGTAATCGGGTCGGGTTTGGGCGCCGCCCATGGGCACAAAAGCATATCCAAACCCTGTCCATACGGGTCGGATATCCATGGGTATCCATGTCCATGGGTAAAATTGCCATCCTTACTTGTACGTGTAGCTATGTGGTTATCTCTCTCTCCCATGATGTGATCTTCGTTGTGATCATAGGCTATGTTAATCTAGGGTGATCCCATGATATTTCCCCTTCCTCTATGTATTGGATTGATGTACGCACTTGTCTTTATCTAGTATAATCCCCGAGACCAAGGTGACAACGGTCTATTGGACATGGATTAGAAGAATATTTTCATGAGTGATTTCCTCTTTTGTGTGTTGATTGAAGATTGAGAGTCTCTTGGCGCCTATCTTTGACTATCCTTGAGATATGTTGTGGTGATTGTGGTACTCTCTTTGGATGATGGCCGCGGTGACATTGGGAAATCCATAGATTGAGAACTACGAACTTTGAGGTGTGCTTTTGTAGCCCTACATAATTCTCGTCCTCTCTTGACCACAAAGGAATGACCTCCGGGTGCGTCTCCATTGCATGTTTTATGGGAAATATCATATGATTAGACTATGTTAATGTTGTTGGGAGTTTCCACTAGTGAAAGTATGAAGCCTAGGCCTTGTTTCCACCATTGCAATACCATTTGTGCTCACGTTTACCACTTGTTTGCTTGCTGCACTTTTTATTACAGATTTATATTACTTTGCTTTGCCACTCCTATCATCCATATTTTACCATCTCTTCGCCGAACTAGTGCACCTATACAACTCCTAGTTGTATTAGGTGTGTTGGGGACACAAGAGACTTCTTGTATCTTGATTGCAGGGTTGCTTGAAAGGGGTACGTTCAACCTCCACTTACCTGAGTTCGATAAACCTTAGGTCATCCACTTGAGGGAAATTGCTGCTGTCCTACAAACCTCTGCTCTTGGAGGCCCAACACTGTCTACATGAATAGAAGCGTGTAGTAGACATCAAGCTATTTCTGGCGCCGTTGCTGGGGAAGTGAGGTAAGTGAAGGTACCTTCTCTAGATCTTGCAATTAAATCTTTTTGTTTCTTGTTTTTATTTCACTAGTTTTGCTTAATGAAAAACAACAAAAATATGAGAGAGCTTTATAAGCTCTACCTTGAACTTGGACATGATGTGTTTATAGAGAAAATTAAAAAACCTTTGGAACTTTATTATTTGCATAACAATCATGATGGTGGTGATGTTATTAGTATGTTTTTTTTAATATCAATATTGCTAATGACATGGAAAGCTCTAAGCTTGGGGATGACACGTTTGATGAACATGATATTTTTAGTCCACCTACTATTGAGGATAAAATTTATTATGATTATGATATGCCTCCTAAATATGATGATTACCATGATGGTTATGATTGCTTTACTCTCACTATTCCTAATAAGAAAGATTTTGCTTATATGAAGAGTAATGATACTTTTATGCTTTTGGATCATGGAAATAATGCCTTATGTGATAGTTATATTGTTGAGTTCATCCATGATGCCACTGAAATTTATTATGAGAAGGGAACATATTCTTATAGATATTTCAATAATATCAAGTTCCCTCTCTTTATGTTGAAAGTTTTGAAGCTGCACTTGTTTTGTCTTCCTATGCTTATTGCTTTGTGCTTCAAAGAATTATTCTATTGCAAT
The DNA here is from genome assembly GCA_902687465.1 of Secale cereale. NCBI lineage: Eukaryota > Viridiplantae > Streptophyta > Magnoliopsida > Poales > Poaceae > Secale > Secale cereale. The sequence continues at coordinate 516,281,241 of LR738709.1, forward strand.
ATTCCTATGCATAGGAAGCATGTTAGGCTTAAATGTGTTTGGTATTTGCTTCTTGATGCTCTCTTTTGTTCTTCAACTCTTATTCCTACGAGAGCTTCATTAATGTCTTAAGCCTATCCTTATGGCTATAAAGAAAGAGCTCTAGGGAGACAACCCTTGTTATCTTTGCTTTCAGTTTGTTCTTTCAGTTCTTAGTGGTCTTGATGTTTGTTACTACTGTAGCAACATCATTGTATCTTTATTTTTCAGCTTTGTGCCAATTTTAGCCTCTGATTGCAAGAAAGTTCAAAAGTTGTGACATGCTGTCCAGAAAACAGATTTTGTCCTTGGAAAGAAAAATTCTAATAAAATCACCAGTTAATCTTTTTGATCTGAATTTTTTTGACAGCATGCTCTATACAATTGGCTTTCGAGCGTCTGTTCTGAGTTTTTTGATTTGAGTTGCAGAAGTGCCCCGAAAAAATTATTTACTACCTGATGGTCTGTTTTTCACACATTCTGTCCTGTTTTTCCTTTTCTTCGTTTTGCAAACCTTGAGCTTGCTTTTTCTTTGCAAAAACCTTTTGACAATCTTGAGAAACAGTAGCTCTTCAAGATTATCCTTATTTCCAGTAGGGAAAAGTTTTTTTATTATGGGTATTGGGTACTAACCTCGCTAATCAGATTATGATGAGTTATGTATGAACGGAGTTTTCAAGTGTGCGAGGGAAGATGATAAAAGAAGATTCAGGAGGGTCAAACGCTCAAGCTTGGGGATGCCCCCGTGCACCCCCAAGAAATATTCAAGAAGACTCAAGCGTCTAAGCTTGGGGATGCCCCCATACATCCCCTTCTCCATCAACAATTATCAGTTCGTCTTTCGCTCCACTATATTTTAATCACTTCATGCGTTATGTGCTATGCTTGGAGCGTCTTGCTCTTTTCTTTTTAGTTTATTTAGTTTTACTTGCTAGTCTTAAATAAGTTGCATCTGATCATTCTTATTTGGGAGAGAGACACACTCCGCTTTGTCATGAAACACTCATGTTCTTCACTTATATCTTTTTGAGTGTTTTAGCTACCTTGTTATATACTTCTAGCTCTTGTTTTTATTTCATATCATGTTCAGAGCTATTAGTTCTTTTATAGAAAGTACTCTCTTGCTTCACTTATATCTTTTTGGAGAGTTGAATTGGTTTGAATTGCTAAATAATATGTTGGATCTGAAAGATGCCAAGTGTGGCCGTGGTGCAAAGAATAAAAAGCTTGCATAGTTTTGAAGATCATTGAGTAACTTGATCCCTATCAATTGTTTTGAGAAATTAAGTAGTTATGCCTAAACATGTAGATCATTTAATAAAGTCTTATTAGTGAAGAAATACCTTTGAAGTTTGCAATTGTTTAGTTTTTCACCATTGGTAGTTTTAAAGTTCTTGTTTGTCGGTGTACTAAGATAGGGGTACCTCAGTACCCCAACTTGTGCACGGGCAGTAGCAGCTTCCCGCGGCAGGACCTACCACGTGCTTGCCGGAGACCCTTTTTCTGATCCATATGAAGCCATTCAAAAACAAAGTATACAAGGCTGAAGATCAAGGCCCCGGCAAGTGGAGCTTGCCGGGAAGGCCGTCCCAGGCTCAAGATTTCCTCACTAACACAAGACCCTGGCAAGAGGAGCTTGCCAGGAAGACCAGAAGATTACATTTCAGAAGACATGCCTCGGCGCAGCATGCGCCCCGGCATGGCCCGGGGAGCGACAAGCCTCAGAGCCCGGCAAGCTTCCGGGCCCGGCAAGGTCAAGGCCCCGGCAAGGTGCTTGGCGGGGAGAGTTACGCTGTGTGCCCACGCTCCAGCTCATCGAACCACGCGTCGCCTTGGGGCCATTCCAGGGACGCATGGCGGATGGCTGTGCAGTCTGGGGGACACGGTGGCACTCCACGGTGACGAGCCCATCACCGTGGCAAACGGAGACGCAAGGGCGGGCGCTTTTGGGGTCGACGGTGACGGGCATTTAATGCTCTTGTCCCCCACTGTCAAAGTAGGTGATGACCACTGTTCATCCACTGTTCCCGCACTGTTACAACTACCACCAAAGTTACATTTTTACCCCTTCTTCTACATTGACACCTGTCGGTGACCCCTTGAGCTATAAAAGGAGGCCCATGCACAACGTAGAAGGGGTTCGAAACCTAGATCGCTCATTTGCTCGGTGTAGCTAGTTCTTCAAGCTCCCGAGCTCCCCAACTCAATACAAACCAAGCAGGAGTAGGGTTTTACGCGTCCGTCGCGGCCCGAACCTGGGTAAACTGCCCGCGTGCTCACCTCGATCCGCTCTTTGTGCTCCCTCCGCTCCCTTACCGTACGAACAAGGGGCTCCGGTCCCATAGGTGCTCGTGGTGGACAGTTTCCCCCGACATCTTTGGCGCGCCAGGTAGGGGGGCGTCGAGGTTGTGCGAACCTGATCCGGCGTTCACGCGGGTGCATTCTTCATCAACCTCTCCAGCCACATCAACTTCATCAGCAACAACAGCATGGCCCCGAAGAAGAAGGCTTCGGAGGTCGCAGGCCCGTCTGCGTCTCATCCGCCGCCACCGGAACCAACGGTGGGTGGAGGAGACGCCGGCGGAAGGGTGGTTGCCGGTGAGGAGACTCACGGCACCGCTAAATCCAAGGACAAGGCGGACGGCCGGACCAACTCCAAGGCCTCGGTCTCCGTAGATGCGCCACGTCCATCCCACCAGACGACAGGCCCGCAGCGCCATGGCACAGGAGGTGCCATCCGCTTGCTGGGCCAAGGGCAAATCGGAGGCTCGCGGGATGCTCCGGACCACCGTCCGGGCACGAGCAAGGTGCGGTCACCGGGGCGGGAAACTGCTCCTTCTAACCCCGTTAGGAGTCCGAGCATATCCCGCTCCTCGCACCGCTCGCCCCCGCTCCCCTCCTCTCCAGCAGAAGCACTCGCAAGAGCGCAACTGCTCCTCGACTTCCCTCCAGCGGCAGACAAGGCCGAAGACTGGAGGGCAACAATCCAAAGCCTCATCGCCTTCGCCAACAACGACACGCCACAGTAGCCGGCGACCTCGCGGCCACGGCAAGTCGAGAAGACGAAGGCCGACGGCGATAAGACCGCCGGGGGTGCAACCACCGTGCACTCCCCGCCGCGGAAGCAGAAGACGCCACCCCGCCGGATCAACGTCGACGACGACTCCACGGCGTCGTCGGATCCGCGGGCTCGTCGGGACCAGCGCCAGGTCCTTGACGACCGTCGGCAAGAAGACGCTCGAACGACAATCGAGCGCCGCCGAGAAGCTCGGCGACAATCAGATCAGCGAGCTGGGACCGCAGTTGACACACACGCGCCCGGTGAGCCAGGCGACTTGCCGTGCGCCTCGGAATTCCTCAGCATTTACACCATCGCGGTGCAGGCCGCCGGGGGGCGCGACGAGAAGATACTGGCGAACTACTTCCCGCTAGTGCTTAAGCCGAACGTCCGTTCTTGGCTTATGCACTTCCCGGAAGGCTCCATTTCTTCTTGGGCCGATCTTTGCCACCAATTTGTTGGCGCCTTCACGGGTGGCCACAAACCCCACGGTCAGGAGAGCGATCTCCACATCTTGGCCCAGAAGGAAGGAGAACCTCTGCGCAAGTACATCCAGCGTTTCAGCCGCGTGCAGCACAACATCCTCGACGTCCACCCTGCTGCGGTTATCAGTGCGTTTCACCAGAACGTACGTAACCGCCGGATGCGTGAGGAGATGGCAATGACCAAGATACGGGATGTCAGCGAGCTCTATGCTCTAGCTGATGAGTGCGCACGCGCCAAAGAAGGGAGGAGACTCCCCGGGGAGGATGCTGGCGCAGGGGGAAGCGACAGCGAGGATGCCGCCCCGGCAAAGAAGAGCCGGCGGCGGAACAATAGAAAAAAGAAGAACAAGGAAGTGCTTGCCGTCGAGAAGTCCGGCAAGGAGGCTCCCGCCAAGCAAGCACAGGCTGGCGGCTCCGGCAAGGAGCCTGCCCCTATAGCGGCAGCCGACAAGTAGGACGGCTCCGACAAGCAATATTGCAAGATCCACCGCACTAAGGGCCACGACCTCTCCAACTGCAAACGCGTCGAATACCTCGTCGAGCAGCAGAAAGCTGACTACGAGCGGCGCGACAAGGAGAAGGCCCAAGGTGGCGGAGGAGAGCCAAGCAAGAAGCGGCCATTCAATGGCCGGGGAGGACGCCGCGGCAAGGCCAAGCAGCGGCAAGGTGACCGACCTCCCCGGGGCCGCGACAAGGATGAAGAAGACGACGACGATGACATGGAGGAAGAAGATAACCGCGAACAGGAGTTCCAGAAGGCCATGGAAGTCCTGTGCGTCGACGGCGGCGCCTCTCCGCATACTTCCTACCGCCAACTCAAGCAGTGGGTGCGGGAAGTAAATGCAGCAGAGCCGCCCGTGGAGTCGCGCAGGCTCCTCAAATGGTCCAGCACGCCCATCATTTTTGATCTTGAGGATCACCCTGATCGCACCACTGCGGTCGGGTGTTTGCCGATGTTGGTCTCACCAACCATCCGCAACCTCAGCTGTGATCAAGAAACTCCAAATCCCAGACGGCGAGCTCGAAGAGACCGGTTCGTTCCAAGGAATAAACCCGGGAAGGAGCAAGCCCAAGGGGAAGATCACTCTGCCAGTGACCTTTGGCGGGGAGCTGAACTTCAGGACGGAGAGGATAACCTTCGATGTTGTCGATATCCCATTGCCATACAACGGGATACTTGGACGTCCTGCCCTCGCCAAGTTCATGGCAGCTTCCCACTACGCCTACAACGTACTCAAGATGCCGGGGCCGATAAGCGTCATCTCTGTCCATGGCGACAAGAAGGACGCGCTTATCTGCGCCGACAAGATCTACCGGGACGCAGCAGCCGCGGCGGAGAGCAGTACACTTGCCGCTGAAGCTCCCGGGGGGAAGAAGACCAAGACCAAGTCCGTCAAGTGCTCTGGGACCCACTCCGGCAACCGCACCTCTTCGGAGTGCTGCGTCGCCGTCGAGGACGTTCCATCGAGCTCCACCGACAAGTGCAAGAAGGGGATGGCCGCTCCACCGGCAACCAAGAAGGTGTCCGCCAAGGAGGACGGCACTGGTGGTACTTTCACCATCAGTGCTATGCTCGACAGCAAATAGGAAAGCGCGCTCGTTGCCTTCCTGCGGGCGAATGTCGATGTGTTTGCCTGGCAACCATCTGACATCCCCGGTGTTCCCAGGAAGGTAATTGAGCACAAGCTTGCTGTTTGTCCTCATGCGCGGCCCGTCAAGCAGAAGGTCAGAAAGCAAGCCGTGGAGCGCCAAGAATTCATTGCCGAAGAAATCAAGAAGCTAGAAGCAGCGGGCCTAGTTAGAGGCGTGATCCATCCGACGTGGTTAGCAAACCCAGTTGTCGTGCGAAAGGCCAACGGGAAGTGGAGACTGTGTATAGACTTCACTGATGTCAATAAAGCATGTCCCAAGGATCCATTTCCCTTACCGCGCATTGACCAGATTGTTGACTCCACCGCCGGATGTGAGCTGCTCTCTTTCCTTGATGCATATTCAGGCTACCACCAGATTTTCATGGCCAAGGAAGATGAAGAGAAGACTGCATTTATCACTCCATGTGGCACATATTGCTTCATACGCATGCCCTTCGGATTGAAGAATGCAGGCTCCACGTTTGCAAGAGTAGTATACACTGCTTTTGAGCCACAGATCCACAGAAATGTAGAGGCTTACATGGATGATATCGTGGTCAAGAGCAAGAGCAAGGATACACTGATCCAAGATTTAGAAGAGACATTTGAGAACCTGCGCAAGATTCAGCTTAAGTTGAACCCCGAGAAGTGCGTCTTTGGAGTCCCCTCCGGCAAGCTTCTTGGGTTCTTTGTGTCACAGAGGGGGATTGAAGCCAACCCCGACAAGATAAAAGCCATCGAGCAGATCGAAGCCCCGAAGCGCGTCAAGGATGTGAGGAGACTTGCAGGTTGTGTGGCTGCCCTCAGTAGGTTCATTTCAAAGTCTGCAGAACGCGCCCTTCCTTTCTTCAAAATCTTGAAGAAGGCAGGTCCTATGAAATGGACTCCGGAAGCGGAGGCAGCGCTGCAAGACTTGAAAGGATACCTATCCTCCACTCCAATACTTGTCGCACCTAGGCCACAAGAGAAGTTGCTGCTATACCTAGCAGCAACCAATCAAGTGGTTAGTGCTGCGTTAGTAGCGGAAAGGGAGGCCGGCGAGGAGTCAGCACCACCGGCAAGCGAATTCAGCGACAAGCAAGGGGCTCCTCCGACAAGCTCTGGCCCCGACAAGGACAACTCTGCGCAGGAACAAGGAGAGGTGCGGAAGAAGATGGTGCAGCGCCCGGTATATTTTGTGAGTTCCCTCTTGCAGGGAGCTAGATCAAGATATTCCGGGGTGCAAAAGTTGCTTTTCGGCCTCCTCATGGCCTCGAGAAAGCTGCGCCATTACTTCCAAGCACATGAGATAACAGTGGTCACTCACTTTCCGCTGAAGAGGATATTGCACAATCCAGAAGCAACAGGCAGGATCGTCGAGTGGGCACTTGAGCTGTCAAGCTTTGGCCTCAAGTTTGAGAGTACCTCAACTATCCAGAGCCGAGCTTTGGCAGAATTCATAGCTGAATGGACCCCGACGCCCGATGAGGAAGTTCCAGAAACAAGTGTACCCGTACAAGAAGCGACAAGTGAATGGGTAATGTACTTTGATGGTGCCTTCTCGCTGCAAGGCGCTGGAGCCGGTGTGGTACTCATAGCACCCACCGGAGAACACCTCAAGTATGTTATCCAGATGCACTTTCCCAGGGAACAAGCGACAAACAACACTGCAGAGTATGAGTGTGACGCCCGAGACCGACGTCCCAGAAGATCCCAGAAGATTCCAGAATATTCCAGACGTTCCGGGTTGCCCGTGTGTTCTTTTGTGCTTGTGTTATTTATTTTTGCATTGCATCATGTCATCATGCCATCATGTCATATTTTATTTTGCATCTCAACTTAAATAAACCGTGTGGACCTTCGGTCCATTTAAATCGAGGGAAGGTGTCTTCTCTTTAAAACATATAAAAGCCTCTCAATATTTAGGGAGCTATATTTATTAATTATTCCATTGTTGGAATTACCCCAACACACTTGCAAATTCCCCATGTTTATTTCACTTTGAGTTTCTACTTCTAAATCTTGCCAATAATTCTTTTCCGTTGTTTCGAGGTTCCTCCAAAAATTTGAACATTTTTGGACACTTCAATAATCAAGTCTTAGTTCAAACTATTTGAATTAAATTCAAATATGTTTGAATTATTTTTTCCAATCATGCCTTTTATATTTTTCTCGGACCGTGCTCTTTTCATGATGGCCGAGAAAAATAACCTCCTGTACTAACTTTTGCCCTAACTCCTCCCTTCTTTTCTTTCTTCTTGCTGTTTTTTTTCTGTTGTAATTTAGAAAAAAAAAACAGCATAAGAGGGGGCCTCCTCCTTTCCCTCTATTCGGCCCAGCAGCCAGCCTCTAGGCCCAGGCCTCTCCTCCCTCTGCAGCCCAGCCGCACCTCCCTCCTTCGGCCCATCTCCCTGGCCACTCCAGCCGCGCCCTGGCCCATCAGGCCTGGCCTCCCGACCGAACCCTAGCAGCTCGCAGCCTTCCCTTCGCTCCCTCCTTTCCCTGCGAGCGCCGCCACCCTCTCGAACCCTCCGTTCCCCTCTGCCCGATCCCGTTTCTCTCTCCCCCTCGAGCCCTCGCTCTCTCCCCTCGATCTCCGCCTCTGCACTCCTTCCCTCGAGCCCGACCGCTCCTCCTGCCTCCCTCGCCCGATCTCCTTTCTCCCAGCTCCTCCAGGCCCCGTTCCCCCATCGCTCTCCCTCTCGCCTCGACACCCGGCCGCCCCGAGCGCCATGGCCCCCCAGCTTCGACCGTCCTCACGCGCCTCTCCCTCCGTCTTCGACCGCGGCCTGCTTCCTCCTCGCGCGGAGCCGCGCCGGCGGCCGCCATCTCCTGTGAGCGCCGCGCCTCCAGCCGTCCTCGCCAGCCCCGCCGCGGGAGCGCCGCGCACGAGCGCGTGCCCTCGTTCCTCGTCTCCTCGCACCCAAGACCCCGCGCCCGAGCGCCCCGCCGGTCAGAGGCAGCAGCAGCACCAGATCGCCGCCCTGCTTCTTCTCCAGCAGCGCCAAGGCTGCAAAAGCCGTGGCCTCCTCCCTCCGTCCTCCCCGTCAAGACCAGCAGCACCGCGCCCCTCTTGGTCGCCCTCGTCGTGCCGCTGCCAGGGTCCCTTCCCGCAAGAACGTGCTGTAGTTTTGTTTTGTTTTGGTGTTGCTTTGTGCTGTAATTTTTTGACAGATGACCCGTGTACGACTACCGGCGACCCGACCAAGTACCTCTACGACCTGAGTACCCCTACGCTCGACGACCCTCATGTACCACGACGACGACGTCCGTCAAGTTCGACTACACGGCGATATGTCAAGTACCCCTACACGGCGAAACAACGAGTACCACTACCCATGCCGGAGCCATCGGAACCCTCAAGTACCTCGACGGCATGTACATCTACGACCCGAGACGATGACAAGTACCTCTACGGATCATGTACAACTACCGTCGCTCGATGACCGCGAGTACCACTACCGTCGCCCGAGTACAACTACCGCTACGAGAACGACTACCTTCGGTGAAGAAATGAGAACGTCTACTTCCTCTCCGAACGGAACATCTACTTCCACTACACCCCGTGAACGACTACTTCCTCTACGAACCATGTTCCACTACTTCCTCTACGATCTCGAACCACCCCGAAACGTTGGTTCCGAAGGTATAACCCCCGAGTCGTGACCCGTGTGATGCTTGTTGTGGTTGTATGAATGTTTCCCGTGTGTGGCATCGTGCCCGTTCCGATCTTTTGTCATGTTCCTCGGTTGCCTCGTCACCGACTCGTGGGAACCCGGTAACGGGATCGCCCCACCTTTCATCTCGTTTGACTCGTTCACTCCACCTTTTGTTTTGCACCGGTCTCTCATCGAGTTACCGGAACCGATATGATGCCGTTGCATCATTTTCGGATCGTTGCCGTGGCACTCTTTTCATTCCACCACGGTGACAATACTTCTTATCTCTTTTAAGACAACCTTTTAATAAAATTGCATAAAACTTGATCATGTCATCCGCATCATGTGAACAACACTAAAATGTTTAATTGTTGTTGCTTTATAATTATTAAACATGCTCATGGGGATTTTCCGGATATGTTGTTGTTATTTCCGGCCTCATTTAAAATGCCTAAATAGTGTAGTTTCTTTATGCTTCACCTCTTGCCATGTTAACAAACATTTAATCTTGTCTTGTAAATAACGAGAGTCAATTAAATAATTAATTGTGGTGTTTTGTCAATATGCAACTCGTTGCATATTGATCTCCACTTAACTTGTAGTGTTGTTTGTGCACTTTGCCATGCCATGCATATTTAAACCGGACATGCATCATACTTGGATGTGCATCGTATGCCATGTTTATGCTTGTGTGTTTACCGTGTTGTTTGTTTCTTTCCGGTTGCTTCTCTTGTTAGCTTCGGTTTCGTTCCGGAGTTGTGAGGATTCTCTCGACTGTTGCTCCGTCTACTTCATGGATCCGTTCTTATCCCTCGTGGAATTCCAGGCAAGATGATCATACCCTTGGATACCTTTACTACCATTGCCATGCTTAGTTGTCTCGATGCTATCGTTACATGTCGCGCTACCCATCTTTTATGTCAGCCTCTCCTTGTTTCCATGAAACCTCTAATCTTGACACCTTCCTAGCAAAACCACTGTCTGGCTATGTTACCCGCTTGCTCAGCCTCGCTTGCTCAGTCCTTCTTATAGCGTTGTTAGTTGCAGGTGAAGATGAAGTTCGTTCCAGGAGGGAACTTGTTGTTGGATATATCACAATATCTATAATAAATATTTAACACACCTTATATACTGGGCATGGGTGGAAGGCTTGGCCTTTTGCTCGGTGTTTTGTTCCACTCATGCCACCTTAGGCGCCGATAAACCGGCATTATGTTCCTTGATTTTGCGTTCCTAACACGATGGGTGTAATGGGGACCCCTTGACAGTTCGACTTTGAATAAAACTCCTCAAGCAAGGCCCAACATTGGTTTTAATTTGCTCATAATAACAACTTAATTAATTAATTAAATTGCATAGGGAGTTAGCGCTACCCGAGGATTCTTAATTCTACATAGCAGGGGGGCCAGTGCTGATGGTGTTGGTCCCAAACGGGGAGCCTGCGGGGCTGCCTTGGGGAAACCCGAGGTATCTGGTATACCCGTAGCTTCACCCATCCGGTAGTGTCCTGAGACGAGATACGCGCGGCTACTATCAGGGTGTCGACACACCGGGAGGTCTTGCTGGACTAGTTTTACCATTGTCGAAATGACTTGTGCTACCGGGATGCCGAGCCTGATCGGATTTTCCCTAAGATAAGGAGTGATGATATTATATTTATCACTTCAGCTAATCGTGAGAGCTTGTGATGGGCTAAGTTGGAACACCCCTGCAGGGTTATGATCTTTCGAAAGCCGTGCCCGCGGTTATGTGGCAGATTGGAATTTGTTAATGTCCGGTTGTAGAAAACTTGACAGAGGATCCGAAGTAAAAACACACAACTGTGTGAGTAACCGTGTCTGTCTCTTTTCACTTTGAGAAGAGAACACGGTGGGGTTATGTTTGACCGTATGTAGTTAGGATCTTTAGCGATCACCTCTTTTGCGACCGTTTGCGTAGCTTCTCATCTTGTTCTGGTAGTCGTAAGTTAGCCACCATATCATGCTTAGCCGCTGCTGCAACCTCACCACTTTACCTCTTCCTACCCACAAAGCTTTGCTAGTCTTGTTACCCATGGTTATGGGATTGCTGAGTCCTCGTGGCTCACAGTTACTACAACACCAGATGCAGGTTCAGCCGAGTTTGAAGCAGGAGCTGGTTCAGTTCTTCACCCGGGAGTCCGATGAAGCTTGTGGCCGTTTGCTTGTGACGTTTTGATGTTCAGTAGTGGTTTCTACTAGGATTCGATCCTGGCCTGTGGCTTTATGTTGTTTTGGTATCTTTCTTTTGGATCTTCACCCGTAGTCGGGTTGTGATGTTTTGAATGATGTATTGCTTATGTAATGTATTGTGTGAAGTGGCGAGTGTAAGCCAACTATCTCCTTTTGCAATTTAATCCCTCTTTTACATGAGTCGTGCAAAGATACCAAACTTGAGATCATTCTAGGATGGGCTTATACCTTTAAGTCGTGCCTCGACACGTAGGAGGTATAGTCCCATCCTGGGCATTACAAGTTGGTATTCAGAGCCTTCTCCGACCTAGAAGCCCCCACTGATTGATCGAATCGTTGACGGTTGAGTCTAGGCACACACTGAAAACTTTTTGAGTCCTATATTATATCGGAGAGTAGGATTTCTTTGCTTCTCATCCCCTTTCTCTCTGGTGAGGACTCCTGACGATTACTCTTTTCTCTTCTACTTTCAAAAATTGCACCAAATTTTTTTTAGGATCCCGCGAGTATTCTGGGATTGTTTCGATGTTCTTGTGACAAGGATATTGTTCTCGATGCCTCCTGTTCCCGGGGAGTTGAGCTTCGGGGTATCATTGACACAAGCATATCACGGCAGTCCTAAATACTTAAGACGGCCGACATCGAAAATCTCTCCTATACGGCCAGTGGCAAGATAACCCCGACATCACCCAGTACTGGGGAGGTAGTTCGAGAGTATTGCCATAGCTTGTTATAGTGGATGCTTTTCGAAGGTCCGAGGTAAACAGTTTCCGAGAACAACTGGTTATGTGTTGAAGGATGGATACACCTGGATGTAGGTTTAGAGTTGATTGCGCGGTGCTTCCCGTGTATCCCCAACACCTGATTGCATAACTGGAAACTTTCGGAAATCTATAGGTGGGTTCATCTAGTAGTTCTAGGCATTCTTCCAACAGATGCTCGTTATGAAGTTTGGGGTTATACATTGAGTGAAGTGGTTTTATGGACTTGTTCTGATCGGGAGTTGCATCTTAAAGGGTCCTTGGCTATGCTGATCCGGGGATTGCAAAACCCTTTTGTAACACGTTCCATGAGCTTTCAGCACGAAGATGCCGAACGAAGCTTCTATCTTGTATTTGTTCTATCCGATCCTTGTTCCTTTTTATTTACCTTTTCCTTCTCCCAAGTGGCTTCTCGACTAGTTGATGTACCTACGGAATTCATTCGTTCAATCCTCTGTTCGAATGATATTGTGAAGATTCTTCTGCAACATTATATCCTTTGTTTCATTTGATTCTGGTATTCGAGTTGCTTCGATGTCAAATGTTAATTCCATACCTTTCTTAATCGGTGTTCTCATATTTCTATGGGAGTGCTAGTCCTTCTTGATCATCAAGATGGTCATGTTAATCCTTTCAACCGGTGTGCCTTCTCTTCAAGTTATTCCATACAGACGCCGTTGAGAAATCTGACGGTGTATGTTTCAATCATCCCAAGTTGTCTTTGTTTTTCCCCACCCTCCCACCCTTTTCTTCTTGGAGCCAGAAATTATCAAATGAAGTATCCATGTTATTCATGTGAGGTTCTTCATTCTTTTCCTTCAATGTTCTTATCCGGTGATTTATCGTGAAGATGTTCAAGAGCTTCAAGTTCATCATTCTTTTGTTCTCTAATTCTGCCGGTGGATGTAATTCAAGATTTCGGTGTTGATCTTATCCTTTTCCTCTTTTCAATATGCTTTCTTATTCCAGTGCACCAATTAATCATTCTCCTCTTGCTATTCATATCCGGAGAGCTCAAGATATCTCAGAAGATTCATAATTCCATTCTTAATCCATTCAAGCTATTTTGGGACTGCTATCTTATTCAAGTCAGTTAATTCAACCGGTGCAATATCTCTTAAGCAATCTTTTCCAACGGTGATTTCTTCAGTGGGCCCTAACCCACAGGTCTTTTCCAGGATCTTACCTGACTCTTCTAATTAATTTTCTGGAGTTATACTCAATTCTTTTCAAAGTGTGACGTAAGAATGAATCCCATCAGTCACATGCTTTCTCCAAGATCGTTTTCAAATTCAAGTTCATCATTGGTTCAACCTTTTAATTCTTCATTCCGGAGTGCTCAACAATTCTTCATGGCATTTCTCGTCTTCATTCTCAACATTTGGAGACCGGGGAAGTGTTTCTCTTAATCTTGGCTCGTTCTCTCAAGAGTTGTGGTTCTAGCTTCTTGCCATCCTCATTATTGTTCAGATTGTGAGGAATTCTTTTTATACCCGTCCGAAGTTTTTCATGAATTCTTTTCTTTGTGATCCTCCGAAGGCCATCATTTCAGAATACTTCTTCGTTCTCAGTTTTCAACTTCGCCCTCCAACTATTCTTCATTGATGTCTCTTCGTTCGTCTCCATATTCTTACGGGGGTTCTTTCAAGTTACTCTTCCGTTGTTATCATATTAATTCACTCGTTCTTTTCATAATCCTACCGGTGGTTCGTTGAAGACTAGATCTCTCTTTAATTCTTTCCAACGAGAATAAGTAGTATGCCAAATCCTTGGTTGTCATCAATTTTATTGGTGAAGGATATGCATAACATAAATCTTATTCTAGTTTCTTCCAAGTGTTTAATTCTTTTGTCTGGAGCTTGTTCATCATATCACATTCTCGGTTTTAAATTCTTCATCTTGTTTTTCCGGAGTTCCATGTTATTTCAATTATATCATTTCAAAGCTCCATCTAATTCATCGCAGGCCTTGAATCTTATTCTTTTCATCTTTCACTTCTCATCCTTTTGTTTACCGGAGTTCTTCATGGTGGTTCATCATCATTTAATTCATCCTCGAAGTCTTCATCAAGATTCTTGTTCGAGCTCAAGCATTCTTCATCATGCTTTCCAAGTGCAATTCTTTCTACCTTATCTTTTCAGATGGTGTTATGTCATTCTTGACAATTCCTTCATGTTTCATGATTCACGAGTTATCAAGAATGAGATGTTTAAAACCATCATTTCTTTTTCTTTAGGAGACCCTTTCAACCCCTCTTTTTTTTATTCATTGGAGTTATCTTGGGTTGTATTTCACCTAAAGTTTTCCCTAAGGATTGTTGCTATTATGGTGCTTATAAATGACCCAAGTTCTTCATTTATCATTCCGGTGAATAAGTTATCGTCTCTTTGTTGATCTCAATTCAATTAAATGTTTCCATCAGTGGCTGGTTGTCACCTCTTAATTTTGAGATGTTTTTCCATAAGCCCACATCAAACTTATTCTTTCGTTGTTGATTTTTCCAACAACTCCGTTCAACCCTTCTCCGTAAGGAGGATTTTCTAATTCATTCGTGGGAGAAGTTGTCATCTTCTTCTTCGATCTTTTCTTTCCAACGATCTAGCATCTATTCTTTCATTCCGGAGGCTTTGTGATATTGCTCTCTTTAACCATCATCTCGTTTTTATCAAGATCATGTTCTTTCCTTGCTTATCATTTAACCGGAGTGTTGTATTCTTCATTCTAGTTCCGTCATCTTATCTAGGTTGCCTCTCTTTCAACCGGGGTGCTGTCTGAATCCTTCTTATCCCTTATGCCATTCTTTTAATTGTTTCGGAGGCAATATGTGTTGTTGATTTCATCAAGTATCATCCCATCTCCTCTAGTTCTTCTTAATTCCTTCCATTTTCAGACGGAGTGCTGTCCGAATTCTGTCATTCTTATTCCTTGGCTATACCATTGCGGTTTCATATTCTTTTGGTCCGTGAGCTCTTGTTTCATGTCTTTTAACCTTCAAGGTTCTCGTAATGCTCCTGGTTCCTCTTTTCTATCGGAGTGTTTTCATCTTCGTTCATCTCCGTTGCTTTCTTTCTCTCAATTTGTTCAACCTCTCAAGGTTCGTGGTTTCACTCGTCTGTCAAAGAAGCAACTTTGTTTTACCTCTTCCTCTTCCGTTTTTATCCGGTGATATCTCTAGGATCTCGGGTCGAGATCCTCTGTTAGTGTGGGAGAGTTGTGACGCCCGAGACCGACGTCCCAGAAGATCCCAGAATATTCCAGAATATTCCAGACGTTCCGGGTTGCCCGTGTGTTCTTTTGTGCTTGTGTTATTTATTTTTGCATTGCATCATGTCATCATGCCATCATGTCATATTTTATTTTGCATCTCAACTTAAATAAACCGTGTGGACCTTCGGTCCATTTAAATCGAGGGAAGGTGTCTTCTCTTTAAAACATATAAAAGCCTCTCAATATTTAGGGAGCTATATTTATTAATTATTCCATTGTTGGAATTACCCCAACACACTTGCAAATTCCCCATGTTTATTTCACTTCGAGTTTCTACTT
This sequence comes from Secale cereale, assembly GCA_902687465.1. Classification (NCBI taxonomy): domain Eukaryota; kingdom Viridiplantae; phylum Streptophyta; class Magnoliopsida; order Poales; family Poaceae; genus Secale; species Secale cereale. The sequence goes on from LR738709.1 coordinate 516,296,588, forward strand.
CTAAATCTTGCCAATAATTCTTTTCCGTTGTTTCGAGGTTCCTCCAAAAATTTGAACATTTTTGGACACTTCAATAATCAAGTCTTAGTTCAAACTATTTGAATTAAATTCAAATATGTTTGAATTATTTTTTCCAATCATGCCTTTTATATTTTTCTCGGACCGTGCTCTTTTCATGATGGCCGAGAAAAATAACCTCCTGTACTAACTTTTGCCCTAACTCCTCCCTTCTTTTCTTTCTTCTTGTTGTTTTTTTTTCTGTTGTAATTTAGAAAAAAAACAGCAGAAGAGGGGGCCTCCTCCTTTCCCTCTATTCGGCCCAGCAGCTAGCCTCTAGGCCCAGGCCTCTCCTCCCTCTGCAGCCCAGCCGCACCTCCCTCCTTCGGCCCATCTCCCTGGCCACTCCAGCCGCGCCCTGGCCCATCAGGCCTGGCCTCCCGACCGAACCCTAGCAGCTCGCAGCCTTCCCTTCGCTCCCTCCTTTCCCTGCGAGCGCCGCCACCCTCTCGAACCCTCCGTTCCCCTCTGCCCGATCCCGTTTCTCTCTCCCCCTCGAGCCCTCGCTCTCTCCCCTCGATCTCCGCCTCTGCACTCCTTCCCTCGAGCCCGACCGCTCCTCCTGCCTCCCTCGCCCGATCTCCTTTCTCCCAGCTCCTCCAGGCCCCGTTCCCCCATCGCTCTCCCTCTCGCCTCGACGCCCGGCCGCCCCGAGCGCCATGGCCCTCCAGCTTCGACCGTCCTCACGCGCCTCTCCCTCCGTCTTCGACCGCGGCCTGCTTCCTCCTCGCGCGGAGCCGCGCCGGCGGCCGCCATCTCCTGTGAGCGCCGCGCCTCCAGCCGTCCTCGCTAGCCCCGCCGCGGGAGCGCCGCGCACGAGCGCGTGCCCTCGTTCCTCGTCTCCTCGCGCCCAAGACCCCGCGCCCGAGCGCCCCGCCGGTCAGAGGCAGCAGCAGCACCAGATCGCCGCCCTGCTTCTTCTCCAGCAGCGCCAAGGCTGCAAAAGCCGTGGCCTCCTCCCTCCGTCCTCCCCGTCAAGACCAGCAGCACCGCGCCCCTCTTGGTCGCCCTCGTCGTGCCGCTGCCAGGGTCCCTTCCCGCAAGAACGTGCTGTAGTTTTGTTTTGTTTTGGTGTTGCTTTGTGCTGTAATTTTTTGACAGATGACCCGTGTACGACTACCGGTGACCCGACCAAGTACCTCTACGACCTGAGTACCCCTACGCTCGACGACCCTCATGTACCACGACGACGACGTCCGTCAAGTTCGACTACACGGCGATATGTCAAGTACCCCTACACGGCGAAACGACGAGTACCACTACCCACGCCGGAGCCATCGGAACCCTCAAGTACCTCGACGGCATGTACATCTACGACCCGAGACGATGACAAGTACCTCTACGGATCATGTACAACTACCGTCGCTCGATGACCGCGAGTACCACTACCGTCGCCTGAGTACAACTACCGCTATGAGAACGACTACCTTCGGTGAAGAAATGAGAACGTCTACTTCCTCTCCGAACGGAACATCTACTTCCACTACACCCCGTGAACGACTACTTCCTCTACGAACCATGTTCCACTACTTCCTCTACGATCTCGAACCGCCCAGAAACGTTGGTTCCGAAGGTATAACCCCCGAGTCGTGACCCGTGTGATGCTTGTTGTGGTTGTATGAATGTTTCCCGTGTGTGGCATCGTGCCCGTTCCGATCTTTTGTCATGTTCCTCGGTTGCCTCGTCACCGACTCGTGGGAACCCGGTAACGGGATCGCCCCACCTTTCATCTCGTTTGACTCGTTCACTCCACCTTTTGTTTTGCACCGGTCTCTCATCGAGTTACCGGAACCGATATGATGCCGTTGCATCATTTTCGGATCGTTGCCGTGGCACTCTTTTCATTCCACCACGGTGACAATACTTCTTATCTCTTTTAAGACAACCTTTTAATAAAATTGCATAAAACTTGATCATGTCATCCGCATCATGTTAACAACACTAAAATGTTTAATTGTTGTTGCTTTATAATTATTAAACATGCTCATGGGGATTTTCCGGATATGTTGTTGTTATTTCCGGCCTCATTTAAAATGCCTAAATAGTGTAGTTTCTTTATGCTTCACCTCTTGCCATGTTAACAAACATTTAATCTTGTCTTGTAAATAACGAGAGTCAATTAAATAATTAATTGTGGTGTTTTGTCAATATGCAACTCGTTGCATATTGATCTCCACTTAACTTGTAGTGTTGTTTGTGCACTTTGCCATGCCATGCATATTTAAACCGGACATGCATCATACTTGGATGTGCATCGCATGCCATGTTTATGCTTGTGTGTTTACCGTGTTGTTTGTTTCTTTCCGGTTGCTTCTCTTGTTAGCTTCGGTTTCGTTCCGGAGTTGTGAGGATTCTCTCGACTGTTGCTCCGTCTACTTCATGGATCCGTTCTTCTCCCTCGTGGAATTCCAGGCAAGATGATCATACCCTTGGATACCTTTACTACCATTGCCATGCTTAGTTGTCTCGATGCTATCGTTACATGTCGCGCTACCCATCTTTTATGTCAGCCTCTCCTTGTTGCCATGAAACCTCTAACCTTGACACCTTCCTAGCAAAACCACTGTCTGGCTATGTTACCCGCTTGCTCAGCCTCGCTTGCTCAGTCCTTCTTATAGCGTTGTTAGTTGCAGGTGAAGATGAAGTTCGTTCCAGGAGGGAACTTGTTGTTGGATATATCACAATATCTATAATAAATATTTAACACACCTTATATAGTGGGCATGGGTGGAAGGCTTGGCCTTTTGCTCGGTGTTTTGTTCCACTCATGCCACCTTAGGCGCCGATAAACCGGCATTATGTTCCTTGATTTTGCGTTCCTAACACGATGGGTGTAATGGGGACCCCTTGACAGTTCGACTTTGAATAAAACTCCTCAAGCAAGGCCCAACATTGGTTTTAATTTGCTCATAATAACAACTTAATTAATTAATTAAATTGCATAGGGAGTTAGCGCTACCCGAGGATTCTTAATTCTACATAGCAGGGGGGGCCAGTGCTGATGGTGTTGGTCCCAAACGGGGAGCCTGCGGGGCCGCCTTGGGGAAACCCGAGGTATCTGGTATACCCGTAGCTCACCCATCCGGTAGTGTCCTGAGACGAGATACGCGCGGCTACTATCAGGGTGTCGACACACCGGGAGGTCTTGCTGGACTAGTTTTACCATTGTCGAAATGACTTGTGCTACCGGGATGCCGAGCCTGATCGGATTTTCCCTAAGATAAGGAGTGATGATATTATATTTATCACTTCAGCTAATCGTGAGAGCTTGTGATGGGCTAAGTTGGAACACCCCTGCAGGGTTATGATCTTTCGAAAGCCGTGCCCGCGGTTATGTGGCAGATTGGAATTTGTTAATGTCCGGTTGTAGAAAACTTGACAGAGGATCCGAAGTAAAAACACACAACTGTGTGAGTAACCGTGACTGTCTCTTTTCACTTTGAGAAGAGAACACGGTGGGGTTATGTTTGACCGTATGTAGTTAGGATCTTTAGCGATCACCTCTTTTGCGACCGTTTGCGTAGCTTCTCATCTTATTCTGGTAGTCGTAAGTTAGCCACCATATCATGCTTAGCCGCTGCTGCAACCTCACCACTTTACCTCTTCCTACCCACAAAGCTTTGCTAGTCTTGTTACCCATGGTTATGGGATTGCTGAGTCCTCGTGGCTCACAGTTACTACAACACCAGATGCAGGTTCAGCCGAGTTTGAAGCAGGAGCTGGTTCAGTTCTTCACCCGGGAGTCCGATGAAGCTTGTGGCCGTTTGCTTGTGACGTTTTGATGTTCAGTAGTGGTTTCTACTAGGATTCGATCCTGACCTGTGGCTTTATGTTGTTTTGGTATCTTTCTTTTGGATCTTCACCCGTAGTCGGGTTGTGATGTTTTGAATGATGTATTGCTTATGTAATGTATTGTGTGAAGTGGCGAGTGTAAGCCAACTATCTCCTTTTGCAATTTAATCCCTCTTTTACATGAGTCGTGCAAAGATACCAAACTTGAGATCATTCTAGGATGGGCTTATACCTTTAAGTCGTGCCTCGACACGTAGGAGGTATAGTCCCATCCTGGGCATTACAATGAAGGCCTGCTTGCCGGCCTCAGAATTGCAGCTGAACTTGGGATTAAGAAGCTGATTGTGCGGGAAGATTCTCAGTTGGTGGTCCGACAAGTCAACAAGAGTTACCAGAGCCCTTTGATGGAAGCTTATGTAGATGAAGTGAGGAAGCTTGAAGAACACTTTGAAGGTCTGCAAATGGAGCACGTCTCGAGAGCTCAGAATGACATTGCAGATGGCCTTTCAAAGTGTGCTGCGATGAAGTTACCTGTGGAACCAGGGACCTTCCTGCTCAAGCTAACTCAGCCATCTGTTACACCATCAATTGGGCAGACCAAGAAAAGGAAGTTGGTATCCGGCGACTACTTGCCGGCGGATCTCCCCGAGGCCGCCGCCAAGGTCCCCAAGATCAACAACCAAAACGCTGAGGAACAGTTTGCTCCTGCCGACCCGAGGGTCTGTACAGTTGAAGCAATCGTTCCCGACAAGCCTCGCCCCGGCGAGCTTGCCGGGGGACCATCAGCTCCGGCAGAACCAGAGGTTCTTGCCGTAGAAGCTGAGGTTCCTGCAGCGGCCCTCATGCCTTTAGTCCTTGCCGTTGAGCCTCGTGCTCCGGCATGGGCACAGCAGATTGTCCGCTTTCTGCAAACTGGAGAGCTTCCCGACGACCCGGCAGAGATAGAAAAGATAACCAGGCAGTCAAGTATGTACCAGTTCGTGGATAACGAGCTGTACAGAAGAAGACTCAATGGTGTCAGGTTGAAGTGCATCTCCAGGGAAGATGGACAGAAGCTGTTGGCAGAGGTACACGGAGGCATATGCGGCCACCACATTGGCGCAAGGGCCCTTGCCGGGAAGGCGTTCCGGCAAGGGTTTTTCTGGCCAGAAGCCCTCCAAGATGCAACTGCACAAGTAACCAAGTGTGAAGCGTGCCAGTTCCATGCCAAACAAATTCATCAGCTAGCTCAAGCTCTCCAGATGATCCCCTTGTCCTGGCCCTTCTCGGTCTGGGGGCTCGATATCCTCGGCCCCTTCCCCCGAGCTGTCGGGGGCTTTGAGTACTTGTACGTTGCAATCGACAAGTTCACAAAGTGGCCAGAAGTGGAGCCGGTGAGAAAGGTGACAGCACAGTCAGCGGTCAGGTTCTTCAGGTCGATTGTTTGCCGTTTCGGAATCCCTAACAGGATCATCACCGACAACGGTACACAATTTACTAGTCGCACCTTCATGCAGTACGTCCAAGACCTTGGCGCCAAGGTCTGCTTCGCTTCTGTTGCTCACCCGAGGAGCAACGGTCAAGCGGAGAGGGCAAATGCTAAAGTGCTGCGCGGACTCAAGACGAGGACCTTCGACAGGCTGCGCAAGTGCGGAAGAAACTGGATAGAGGAGCTACCGGCGGCTCTTTGGTCAATCAGAACGACACCAAGTCGAGCCACCGGACAGACACCCTTTACTCTTGTCTATGGAGCAGAGGCAGTTCTCCCCACGGAACTCATATACGGATCTCCTCGGGTGCTCGCTTATGATGAGCTCGAGCAAGAGCAACTGCGACAAGATGATGCATTGCTCCTCGAGGAGGAACGTCTCCAGGCTGCTATACGAGCTACTCGATACCAGCAGGCCTTGCACCGCTACCATAGCCGCAAGGTCAAAGCCAGGAGTCTCGAGGAAGGCGACCTTGTTCTTCAGCGTGTTCAGTCCGCCAAGAATTCCAACAAGTTGACGCCGAAGTGGGAAGGCCCTTATCGGGTGAGACAAGTAACAAGGCCCGGCGCTGTCCGCCTCGAGACCGAAGAAGGCTTACCGGTGAGCAACTCCTGGAACATAGAGCATCTTCGCAAGTTTCACCCATAAGGCGAGGTTGCCGTGATCCGTTCCGGCAACCACCTTTTGTACAAGCCTTGCCGCTGTTGCATGTAACCCTTTGTACAAAGTCGGGCGCAGATCCCGTGCATCAGTAAAGCTTTGTGTTTTGCACTATTTGCCTTTTCCATGCTTTTCTTCGTTATTTGCATGCATTATTTGGCATCTTGTGCAGCACACGTATCCGGTAAGCATTAGCATGCCGAAAGGCCATATACTTGTTTTCCCTCTTCTTTTTCTTTCCCTCTTAAGCAGAAGGAATGTTCCTCGCGCACAAGTTTGCCGGGGGGGAGGAGAGGGAGGAAGAACCAAGTGCTGTTCAAGAAAGAGAAGCCTTGTCGGGGAAGCAAGCAATATACGAAAGCTAAGTTACCAGAATTTGAGCAGTTCAAATTTTTAAATTTTGGTTATCTTCCTTGAACAACCACACTTTGTATGGAAAACCTGTGCGCGGAGGAACCTACCCGTGGCTAGCTGCACCCTTATCTTGTTTTCGAGTACGCTCAACGACTTAAGTGAGCTGCGACAAGTGTCGCGCCCTTGTTTCGTTTTCGAGTTCGCTCAGCAAGCTAAGTGCGTTGCGACTAGCTGCGGCAAGGTTACTTGCCGGCAAGACCTTGGCCAGCAGGCTGCTCAGAGTCCAGCACGCAGCGCTCGCGGCAAGGGCCCCTTGCCGGCAAGTCCCCTAGAAGCGTAGGGTTAAAAGCATACAAAGTAAAAGGCCAAAGCAAGGGAGATAACATTGCACTGATTGCTCAAAATAAGATAATATATTACAAGGGATAACTTGTCGCAATCACTAACAGATTTGTGTCCATGGCACACTTTGCAGTAACAAAGGAAATAAAAAGGAAGAGGCCTAATCTACGCGGTCGCCTTCACGCCTGGAGATCTTGTTCACCTTGGCGATAATGTGGGCGACCTGCGCCTTCAGCGCCTCCATATCCGCGTCGGCCGGCAAGCTGCGGAGAACGTTGACAAGATTTATACCAGGATTGCGGTACACTATCTTCGTCAGAACGCGCTCCAAAGTTCCCGCGCAGAGCTGGCGCGACTCCTCGGCCAGCTGCGCGGGGAGCTTCTTCTGTAGACTTGCGAGTGCCGGCGCGACCCCTCTGAAGAAGAGACTGAGCTTGGCGCTGTGGGGGAGATTTGGATCCGGAGAGTATATGAGATGCTCAACCCTCAGCGCCATCAGCTCCTTGTCGATGCTAGCTGCAAAAGCCACCAGATCTTCGGTCCATACTTCGACGGTCCGGCGGAAGTTCTCAGCTGAAGTGGCGGCGCTCTCCACCAGGCCTCGCTCCTTGCGGAGCTCGTCCTTTAGCTTGGTTTCACGGTCCCGGACGGCGTCGAGGGAGTCCGTCAGTGTGGAGACCTTCAGCTCCAGATCTGCAATTGAATCCTTGGCAGCCTTCAGCTCGTTGCCTTGCTTGGAGAGGCGTACCTGAAGCTCAGAGTTAGTATGGGCGTCCTTCTCGCGCTCTAAGTTGAGCGCGGTGACCCTCTCCGTGCTCGCCTTCAGGGACTCCTCCAGCTGCGCCACCTTAGCCTCAAGGTCCTTCTTGGCGGTCTCTGCTGTGGCGGCGGCGGCCTTCGCTTCCTTCAGCTCTCCGCCAAGGGCCTGCTCCCGAGCGGCAAGATCATCCTCGTGAGAGTCGAGCTCGACCTTCCGCTGGTTGAGCGCTCCTTCTCGCTGGGACAACGCTTCTCCGGCGAGTCGCTGCTGCTCCTCGGCCTCGGCCTTCTCCAGGAGCCACTCTTGGTACTCTCCAGCAAGCCTCTCGCGCTCCTCCGCCAAGTCGCGGAGGGCCGCCTGGTTGGCGGCGCGGAGCTCCGCAGCGCGTTTCTCCATTTCTGCTGCGGCCTTGGCGGTGAGGGCTTCCCGAGACTCAAGTTTCGCCTGCCTGGCCCGGTAAAGGGCCAGGAGCCGGTGAAGCAGTTTTTCCTCCTCGGGCTCGTCGCTCCCGCCAGGCGCCTCGACGATCTTCAGCCCCGCGGAGGCGAGGACCTCCCCATCGAAGGTCTCTCCCTCCTCGGGGGCTCGCGACGAGGATCCCCACGGCACTTGAATGAAGACGCCGTTGGGAGCCTCAAGGTAGAAGCCCGACTGCTCCTTTCCGGCGGAGGGGTCGGCGGCCGGTGCAGCGCCCGACGCTCCTGCCACCTCCGGGCCGGCAGTGCGGTCGCCGTCCCCCTCCCCGGCCGCTGCGTCTGTGGTCGGGGCAGTCTCCTCCGCGGCAGGCTCGGCGGCTCCCGCCATGTCTTCAACGACAGGGGCGTTGCCGCCGTCGCCCTGCGCGCCCTCCTCCTCGACGACGATCTCCGTCTCCATCTGCTCTGGGGGAGGAGGATCTAGAAGAAGAAAAAGAAAAAGAAAAAGTTCAAGCAAATATCCAAAAAAGACAAGTCCAAGAAGACGAGGTTACAAGACTTACCTTGGCGGACTTCGTCGACGGCAGGCTCCCTCGCCGGGGAGCTCTCCCTTGGCGGGGTGGCCGCCCTCGCCGGACTGCTCGCCCTTGGCAGGGTACTCGCCCTTGGCAGAGTACCCGCCCTTGGCGGAGCGCTCTCCCTCGCCGGAGAGTTCGTCCTTGGCGGGGACGACGGGGCCTACGGCTCCTCGGGAGTGACCTCCGGGCGCTCCTGTGGCTGCGGCTCCACCTCTGCACAAGACAATCAAGACCAAACAGAGCAACAAGATGTTAGTACAAGACAAAAACTTCAGGCTCGCCCGACGAGCGGAAAGTTCAAAACCAGACTTACGCTGGGGGCTGCGCTGGGGGCTGCTCCTCGGAGCAGCACTTGGGTCCGGCAAGCTCGTCGCCGGCGCGTCCCCTGTCGCCGCGACGGGCGAGTCGTCCTCGACCTCGACCACGGGAACCTTGGCCTTCTTCGCCGCTCGCTGGGCCAGGGTCCTGTAAGCAAATCAGAAGCAAAGTCAGAATCATCAAAGAAAGAATCAAGACAAAATTAAAGGAGATACAAAACTTCAAGCACTTACTCCTCTTCCTCGTCGTCGTCGCTGAGGGCGGAGAAATCAAACTCCACCTGAGGCGCGTCCGCGCGAGGAGCAGGAGGAGAAGGCTCCCTCGGGCGCTTGGCGGTCCCCGGGGCTGGGGGCTGCGAAGACCCGGCCCCTGTGGACGCCGAGGCCCGGGGAGCAGGCGGAGCAGCCGCTCCGCTCTGAGAAGACCCTCCTCCACTTGGCGCTGACGTACGGGGCGCCTCCGCTGTAGCCTGTGTGCGGGGCGCCTCCGCCGCGGTTGGTGCGCCGGGCGCTCCCGTCGCGGCTTGGCTCCCCCGGGTAGCTCGCGCCGCCCGGCGAGCAGGTTGTTGTCGGGACGCCTGCGCCCCCGTCGTCGTCATCGCCTTGCGGAGGCGCTTCAACGGAGATCGCCTGGGACTTGCCCGTGGCGGGGAGGTCTCTGATGACGAGGAGGCGTCGTCGTTGAGCCCCAGAGACCCACCGGAGTCCTCGCCGGCCCCGGCCTCCTCCTCCTCCTCGGCCGGCTCGCTGGGCCCAGCACCCTGCCCTGCGGCCGTGCTCCCTCCGGCGCCTCCGCTCCCTCCGGCGCCTCTGCTTCCTCCGGCAACATCGCCCCTCGCGGCGGCCTCGCTCACGATCCCGGGGATCCCAGCATACCTCAGAGAGGGGACCCCGACGAGCTCGTCGGGCGGAAGCTTAAGCAGCCTATGGATCTCCGCCTCCTCTGCTTGGCACGACGCTTTCGCAGCCTCTGCCTCTTCAACTGTAAACCCGAACTCTCCTGCCGCTGCAGCTGCGGCGGCCTCTTCTACCCGGGAAGCGATATAAGCAATCTCCCGCTCAGTGGTGGCCCGGGTGAGCCCCTTGATCTCCTCCTTGTTCTTCGGCACCTCCACCAAGTTGTCGAAGAAGCTCATGATGGCATCCGGCGTGGGCACTATCCATGTGGGGTCAACACCGTGCGAGTCACATGCGGGCATCATTGCGCGCAAGGAGTCCCGGGCCGTGCTGTTGCATAGGGGCACCACTCCCCGGGGAGCTCTAAACCACTCCGGGTGGGCCGGGTCATGCTTAAAAAGCTCCCGGACCATCCCCTTCAGCTCCAGCGACGTGAAGTTGAAGTTCAGTCCTGGGCGCAGTCTCATAATGTCCGCCGCATTGCCGTACTCCCATGCTGGCCTTTTCCTCTCCTGTAAAGGGGCAATGCGGCGGCGGAGGAAGTCTGCCCCTACTTCTTCGATGGTCAACTTGGCTACCCGGAGACGAAGAATTCTGACAAGGGCGACGTTGAGCTTGATGTCGTCCGAGTCCAGCTCACTCCAGTCCCTGCCGCGCACTATAGCAGTTGTGCGCGGCACGGTGAAGGGCTGCGGCTCCTCCTCTACTATCAAGCACCAATCCGCGCGCCACTCCTCCCACTTGCCGCGGAGCTCCCCTTGCAGATAGGATTCCTTCTTGTTCAAGCGGAAGACCCAAGAGATACCCCCGGAGAGGGGAGCACCGGCTTCTACTCTAGGCGTAAAGAAATGCCTAAAAAGCGCTACGTTTGGATAGATCCCTATGTAGTTTTCGCACAGATGTGCGAAAACCGCCATCGTGAGGATGGCGTTGGGGGTGAAGTCTAAAAGGTGGAGGTTGTAGGTGTTCATGATATCGCAGAAAAATTCAGAGAAGGGAGGACAAAGGCCGCAGTGGAAGAAAACTGCGAAGAAGAAATACCCGCCGGGGTACAGATCCTTGGCGGCGGCGGGGTAAACTCTGGTCCGAGGATGCGCCTTGGTCTTCTTGGCCCAGTACAGGTAGTACTTGTTCCAGAGTTCCCGCGCGCCGAGCCTTGGCGCGAAGACGACATTCCTCTTCCGCAGGAGAGCAAGCTTCACCGCCTGCTCAGATTTCTCTTTCTTGGCCTTCTCCGCCTTCGCCTTCTCGGTCTTCGGGGCCATGGCGGAGGCGGCGAGGGAAGGGAGGCGAGGAGTCCGGCGGCGCCGCAAATGCGAGAGACGGCGGAGGAGGTGTGGAGGCGGAGCGCCGAGGGGAATTTCTGGAGATGGAAGAAGCAATGAAGACGAAGTAAGGTAACGGCCCCTGCTTCCTCTGCTTTTAAGGGGGAAGTGGGGGACGCTCCGCATTTCCCATTAAAGAACGTGGCCACATTCTCTCCCACGACGCCGTAATCGACGCGTGCCGTTAGGGAGGGATGCAGCGGATGCGGAAGGGGAATTACGGCTCGCCGTGGGCCGCGCGTGCCCGTGCACTGTTTTGGGCCTGGCCCAACGGCGCTGGGCACCGCGTGTGGCCCAGGCCCGGGGGCTCCTGTCGGTGTACTAAGATAGGGGTACATCAGTACCCCAACTTGTGCACGGGCAGTAGCAGCTTCCGACGGCAGGACCTACCACGTGCTTGCCGGAGACCCTTTTTCTGATCCATATGAAGCCATTCAAAAACAAAGTATACAAAGATCAAGGCCCCGGCAAGTGGAGCTTGCCGGGAAGGCCGTCCCAGGCTCAAGATTTCCTCACTAACACAAGACCCTGGCAAGAGGAGCTTGCCAGGAAGACCAGAAGATTACATTTCAGAAGACATGCCTCGGCGCAGCATGCGCCCCGGCAGGGCCCGGGGAGCGACAAGCCTCAGAGCCCGGCAAGCTTCCGGGCCCGGCGAGGTCAAGGCCCCGGCAAGGTGCTTGCCGGGGAGAGTTACGCTGTGTGCCCACGCTCCAGCTCATCGAACCACGCGTCGCCTTGGGGCCATTCCAGGGACGCGTGGCGGATGGCTGTGCAGCCTGGGGGACACGGTGGCACTCCACGGTGACGAGCCCATCACCGTGGCAAACGGAGACGCAAGGGCGGGCGCTTTTGGGGTCGACGGTGACGGGCATTTAATGCTCTTGTCCCCCACTGTCAAAGTAGGTGATGACCACTGTTCATCCACTGTTCATCCACTGTTCCCGCACTGTTACAACTACCACCAAAGTTACACTTTTACCCCTTCTTCTACGTTGACACCTGTCGGTGACCCCTTGAGCTATAAAAGGAGGCCCATGCACAACGTAGAAGGGGTTCGAAACCTAGATCGCTCATTTGCTCGGTGTAGCTAGTTCTTCAAGCTCCCGAGCTCCCCAACTCAATACAAACCAAGCAGGAGTAGGGTTTTACGCGTCCGTCGCGGCCCGAACCTGGGTAAACTGCCTGCGTGCTCACCTCGATCCGCTCTTTGTGCTCCCTCCACTCCCTTACCGTACGAACAAGGGGCTCCGGTCCCATAGGTGCTCGTGGTGGACAGTTTCCCCCGACATTGTTCTCTTTTTAGAAGTAAGATGGTTGACAAGGAAGACAGTGTAGAAGTCTTATAATTATGCTGAAAGGATGTTATAATTCTCTTGTACCAGTTAACATGTGCTTGCTAAAAACTTGCTAAACCAAAAACTCTGTACTGAGCGGGAATGCTGCTCGTGCATCCAAATTCCATAGCCAAAATTCTGCCATATGTGTCCATCATACCTACCTATGCATGGTATTTAATAGCCATTCCAAGTAAATTGCTCATGTGCTACCTTTAAAACCTTCAAAATTTATCCTTATTTGTGTCTCTGTTTTAGCTCATGAGGAAGTGGTAGATAGTTCATTATTGCTTGTGTTGGACAGAACGACCCCTGACGTGCATGAATAATGTGCATGTCCTTAATTTTTCAAAAAGGGCTGGCAAAAGGGTATGCCCAGCCCACTTTACATGTCATCAATATCAATATCAAAAACCTCCTTCACACATCGTACCTGAGAAATCAGACAAACTTTGGCTAGTGATAAACAAAGGAGAAAGGGGAGTGTTATCATTCCTCTATGGGAGCCGCTCTTAAGTTCTATTTGGCATGGGTAGTAGTGCATTGTTTATTACCATTCGTTGACATAAGCATACATCTCTCAAAATTTCTTTTATATCTCTATGTTTTCAAAAATAAAAAGCTCTAGCACATGAGTAATCCCTGCTTCCCTCTACGAAGGGCCTATCTTTTACTTTTAAATGTTGAGTCAGTTTTCCTATGTTCTAATCATCTTTTTCCACCATAAGCAAGCATCTAGTGTTAACCCTGGGTTCAAGTTGATTATGTTCAAAATTTCTGCTTAGTCATATATAATCCTTGTGCATTGAACTTATCCATGAGATAAAATGTTGAAAAGTGGAAAGCATTGCTGAAACTTTATCTTCCTTTTGTGTTAACTAGAATGCTTTTGATGAGAGAACTCCTTTGGGGCTAACAGTTGTGCTTAACTTCATAGTTTCATGTCTTCAAATTTATTATTCATGAAAGGAATTTACTTAGATGATTTACTTGGTTATTCATTGTTTACTTGCTTTCAACTATAGACAATTGTTTTGGTTCACTTTATTTCAGTTCATGTGCTTTACTATATTACTTGATCAAGATTGTGTTAGTAGCATGTCACCTCAAAAATTATCTATGTTATCATTCTACCTACTCGAGGACGAGTAGGAATTAAGCTTGGGGATGTTGATACGTCCCAAACGTATCCATAATTTTTGCTTGTGACATGCTTGTTTTGCATCATTGTCTCATGTTTATATCAAAGTTTCTATCTTTGTAGGCATTTATTGGACTAACCTACTAATGGTTGCAAAAGTGCACAATGTTCTTGTTTTACACTTTATTGTGTAGGAATTACTTGGAAATTGACAAAAACGCAAAAGGAGTCGTATTGGAGTAGGACTCTGACTTTCCTGAAATCTGTCTGAGAACGTTTTTAGAAGATGATCACGTTCCGGCCCGAAGACTACGTCAAACGGAAAAAGCATGGTTGCGAAAGTTGTGGGGAATTTCGAGAGGATGCTTCTGGATATAAAATTCGTCCAAATCGGAGTCCGGACGGCCGAGAAAAGCCCGTTTTACTGAAGCCCAAAATCTGATGACGGGAATCCGAGAGTCTATATAAAGAGAGGAAACCTAGGTCACCAAGGGCCACAAATTTTCCTCCTCCCAGGCCGCCGTCTTGGAGGGGAGGACCAGCACCATTGCAGCACCATCCACAAGGAAGAAGGGGGACCAAGGAGCCGCTGCCCCCTAGGGCCGCCGCCGCCCCGAGGGCTGCCGCCGCCCCGGAGGGCTGCCGCCGCCGCCACGGCTGCCGCCGGCCGCCTCCTCCTCTCCGGGCCGCACCTCTCCATCAACACCACCATCAATCTCTTGCTCACCATGTCCATGTGTGAGTAGTCTCCTCCGGGGCTGAGGACTTGTACGTGTAGCTATGTGGTTATCTCTCTCTCCCATGATGTGATCTTCGTTGTGATCATGGGCTGTGTTAATCTAGGGTGATCCCATGATATTTCCCCTTCCTCTATGTATTGGATTGATGTACTCACTTGTCTTTATCTAGTATAATCCCCAAGACCAAGGTGACAGCGGTCTATTGGACATGGATTAGAAGAATATTTTCATGAGTGATTTCCTCTTTTGTGTGTTGATTGAAGATTGAGAGTCTCTTGGTGCTTGTCTTTGACTATCCTTGAGATATGTTGTGGTGATTGTGGTACTCTCTTTGGATGGCCGCGGTGACATTGGGAAATCCATAGATTGAGAACTACGAACTTTGAGGTGTGCTTTTGTAGCCCTACATAATTCTCGTCCTCTCTTGACCACAAAGGAATGACCTCCGGGTGCGTCTCCATTGCATGTTTTATGAGAAATATCATGTGATTAGACTATGTTAATGTTGTTGGGAGTTGCCACTAGTGAAAGTATGAAGCCTAGGCCTTGTTTCCACCATTGCAATACCATTTGTGCTCACGTTTACCACTTGTTTGCTTGCTGCACTTTTTATTACAGATTTATATTACTTTGCTTTGCCACTCCTATCATCCATATTTTATCATCTCTTCGCCGAACTAGTGCACCTATACAACTCCTAGTTGTATTAGGTGTGTTGGGGAAACAAGAGACTTCTTGTATCTTGATTGCAGGGTTGCTTGAAAGGGGTATGTTGAACCTCCACTTCCCTGAGTTCCATAAACCTTAGGTCATCCACTTGAGGGAAATTGCTGCTGTCCTACAAACCTCTGCTCTTGGAGGCCCAACACTATCTACAGGAATAGAAGCGTGTAGTAGACATCAGCAATCCGGTCATAATTTCTTGAACAGACAAAATGTGTCCGTGGAGTTATGTTATATTACTATTTAACGTAAGAAACATCTTCCAGAGAGAATAGTTCCGTTAAGGGTTCCTTTCCCTTGGTCAGCATGCGTACATACGGATGCCTAGGCTTTTCGTCCTGTAAAAAGGATTGTAGGATGCCATACCCTATGATAGTTTAAAATGTATGCATTAAAAGCAATATGTTGTGTATCCGCCGACCAATTATTCCCTTAAGAACGCTAGCTTTCGGCTTCACCTAGTCTGAGGTACAGGTCCGGATTAGTCGGTTGTAACAATCGCAGAGGTGCTCCCTTTACACCCTAGCCGAACAATCGAGAACGTAGGGGTAACCACAGGAGCCAGGCAACCCAGCTTGGCAAAAACTTAAGTCATATTGGTGCATATAATGGCAAGGAAAGACTGTAGAAACAGACGACATTGTAAGCAAGAAGCTTTTTGATAATGGGCTTCGTCAAAGAAGCCCCCAAGTATATTTGAGGTAGATACATTCAAAGATGTATTATCCTGTGGTATTTTGGGTCAGCCAAATACTTACCAATGAAAAGGAAAGTAAAAGGGAAGAGGAGAAAAATAAAAATAAAAAATAAAACCTAACTTGAAAGGAGGAAAAAATGCTACCGAACTATCCATAGAATCGTCGGAGCCTGGCAGCGTTCCACGGGTTCGGCTCCAGGCGGTTGTCTTGCGTATTCTGAAGGCGATAAGCTCCACCAGTGAGTACTTCGTCGATAATGAAGGGGCCCTCCCATTTTGGTTTGAGCTTGTCCTTTTTCTTCTCCGGAAGACATAAAACAAGTTCGCTGACATTGTATGTCTTAACCCGCACTTCTCTGCTCTGGTACCGCCTGACCTATTGTTGATAAAATGCGAAACGGGCCTGCGCTGTATCAAGCTCCTCTTCAAGTCTATCTAGGTTGTTCGGCCGATCTAGCTCAGCTTCTCGCTCTTCGTACATGCGCAATCGAGGTGAGTCATGAATAATGTCGCAGGGCAGGACAACCTCTGTGCCGTACACCATGAAAAAAGGTGTGTATCCGGTCGTCCGATTAGGTGTGGTCCGCAGCCCCCAGAGTACAGAGTCAAGCTCCTCAACCCTTGTTTATTAGACTCCTGTAGGGAGCGCACTAGTCGGGGTTTAATGATGTTCATTATCAGACCATTGGCTCTTTCTACTTGACCGTTGTTTGAGGATGGTACACGGAAGCGTAATCAAGTTTAATGCACCAGTATTTTACCTCATCAGCTGTAAAGTTGCAGCCATTATCTGTGATAATACTGTGCGGGATACCATAATGGTGTACCACACCGGATATAAAATCTATCACCGGCCCTGCCTCAGCTGTTTTTACTGTCTTGGCTTCTATCCATTTAGTGAATTTATCCACCATCACCAGTAAATATTTCTTTTTATGGCCTCCCCCTTTAAGAGGTACGAGCATATCAAGCCCCCAGACCGCAAAAGGCCAAGTAATGGGGATGGTTCTCAAAGCGGTGGGAGGCATGTGACTTTGATTTGCAAAGAGCTGGCAGCCAATCCAATGTTGGACTAAGGTCTGGGCATCTGCTCGGGCAGTTGGCCAGAAAAAGCCAGCTCGGAAAGCTTTGCTCACGAGCGCCCGAGCTGCGATGTGATGGCCGCCCATTCGAGCGTGTATTTTAGTGAGAAGTTGTCGTCCCTCCTCTTTGAAGATGCACCTTTGGAGAACACCAGTAGTGTTTTTCTTATATAGTTCACCTTCATGAACTTTGTAGGCTTTAGAACGTCGGATTATGCGGCGGGCCTCGTTTTGGTCATCGGGGAGCTCTTGCCTATTGAGGTAGGCTAAGAAGGGCTCTGTCTAGGGGGCTATGATAGCCATGATGTCATGATCCAAAGATGTTGTCTCATGTCCGAGTCCTTGATGACGTCCGAGTTAAGTTCGGCTGGGGGTGTGTTCGGATCTGAATTAGTATCGCCGCTCTTGTCCTGCCCTGTTTCTGATGGCTTAAACAGCCTTTCTACGAAGGTGTTAGGTGGGACTGGGTTGAGTTTAGTGCCCATACGAGCGAGTACGTCCGCCACCTGGTTATTATCCCGGGCTACATGGTGGAATTCCAACCCCTCAATTCTGGCCAATATTTTTAATATGGAGTTGCGATAAGCTGCCATCTTTGAATCCTTCGCGTCAAAATCTTCGTTTATTTGAGAGATAGCGAGGTTTGAGTCTCCACGTACCTCGAGGCATTGTATGCCCATGGATACAGTTAGGCAGAGACGATGCAATAGTGCCTCATATTCGACTGCATTGTTTGAGTCCATGTACATGATTTGTAGCACATATCGGACTGTATCCCATGTTGGAGATATCAGGATGATGTTGGCCCCCAATCCGGCTAGCATTTTGAACCATCGAAGTACATTGTCCAGTGGGAATATGTGTCGTACTCTTTAGGGAGTTCAACTTTAGTCCATTATGCGACGAAGTCAGCCAACACCTGGGATTTAATAGTTCTGCGTGGCTTATATGATATTTCGAACGTTAAGAGCTTGATGGCCCATTTGGCTATGCGTCCAGTGGCGTCTTTATTTTTGATGATATCATTGAGTGGTACTTCAGATGCCACTGTGATTGAACACTCTTGAAAATAGTGTCGGAGTTTCCGAGATGACATGAAGACCGCATAGGCAATTTTCTGATAGTGGGGGTACCGTGATTCACACGGTGTGAGAACCTCGGATACGTAGTATATGCGTTTTTGAACGAGGAACTTATGTCCCTCTTCGGCTCGTTCGATGACGAGCGCGACACTCACTACCTGGTGAGTGGCTGATATATACAGCAGCATTGGTTCACCAACACTCGGGGCGGCTAGGATTGGGTTGCTCGCTAGCAGAGTTTTTATTTCTTCCAATCCAGCTGTGGCTGCATCTGTCCATTTGAAGTTGTCAGTGCACCGTAGCAATCTATAAAGTGGCAAAGCTTTCTCTCCTAACCTGGAGATGAAGCGGCTCAAGGCCGCTACGCAGCCTGCTAGTTTTTGCACTTGCTTGAGATCGGTTGGTGTTTTGAGCTGTGACAAGGCCTGGATTTTAGCTGGGTTAGCTTCGATTCCTCTATGGGATACAATGAACCGTAATATCTTTCCGGCCTGAACGCCGAAGACACATTTTCCGAATTGAGCCTTATGGCATATGCTCTAAGGTTATCAAATGTAAGGCGGAGATCATCCACTAATGTCTCGACGTGTTTGGTCTTAACGACTACGTCGTCAACATATGCCTCCGCTGTCTTGCCAATTTGTTTTTCTAAGCATGTTCGAATCATGTGTTGATACGTGGCACCATCATTTTTAAGTCCAAAGGGCTTAGTGTTGAAACAGAAAGGACCGTACGGGGTGCTAAATGTCGTTGCGGCCTGATCAGATTCCTTCATCTTTATTTGATGTTATCCAGAGTAAGCGTCAAGGAAACACAATGGGTCATGCCCGTCCGTTGCATCGATAATCTGATCAATGCGGGGCAGAGGAAAGGGATCCTTAGGGCAAGCCTTGTTTTGGTCTGTAAAGTCGACACAGAGGTGCCAGGATTTATCCTTCTTCGGTACCATGACTAAGTTGGCTAGCCAGTCTGGATGTTCAATTTCTCTGATGAATCCGGCCTCTAATAGCTTGGCTAGCTCTTCTCCCATTGCTTATCTTTTGGGTTCGGAGAATCGTCGAAGTGACTGCTTGACAGGTTTGAACCCTTTGATAATGTTGGCTGTGTTTGGCCAGCCTGCGTGGGATTCCTGGCATATCTGAAGGGTGCCAGGCGAATATATCCCAATTTTCATGAAAAAGGTGTGTAACGCGCTATCTACCGCCGGATCCAGCTATGCTCCGATAGACGCTGTCTTATTAGGGTCCGTTGGATGCACTTGCAATTTTATAATTTCATCTGCTGATTTGAAGGAGGTAGATTTCGATCTTTTGGCAAGGATTACATCGTCCTTGTCCACCGTGGACCATAAGGTGGTTAATTCCCCGGCCGCGATGGCTTCGGATAATGCCTCCAGGGCTAAGGATGTCGTTTTGTTTTCGACGCGGAGTGCTCTGTCCGGATCACTTGTTATTGTGATTACTCCATTGGGCCCTGGCATTTTAAGCTGCACCCATAGTGGGATATGGCTTGAAAGCGTGAAAAAGCATCCCGTCCTAAAAGGGTGTGGTATCCGCTATTGAAGGGAACAATGTGGAATAGTAGTTCCTCCGACCTGTAGTTATCGGATGTGCCGAATACTACGTTGAACTTAATGCTTCCTGAACTCCGGGCTTCCCGGATGGGAATAATTCCTCTGAAGGTTGTGTTAGTGTGCTCAATGCGGGATTTGTCAACCTGCATTTTTGCAAGCGTTTCCTCGTATATGAGGTTGAGTCCGCTTCCTCCGTCCATAAGTACTTTAGTGAGGTGAAAGCCGTCTACTATTGGATCTAGTACAAGAGCTGCTGTTGCTCGGACCGGCCGGACTTGAGGTGCGTCTTCGGCAGAAAAACTAATTGACGTGTCGCTCCATGGGCTTGTAGAGCTAATTTGATAGACCTCGGCAAGTTCGCGATTTGCTCTCTTGCGGCGGTTGTTTGAGGAGAACGTCTCGAAGACAGTGAAGACACCGACGTCTTTCTCCCCTGATACCGCGGTTCGACCGATAAAGATCTTCATAGAATATGTAGGAACCAATATGGTCATCCACGTCCCGCTATTGGTTATTCATCGGAGAGGTGTCTCGGTCATGTCTACATAGTTTTTAAACCCGTAGGGTCCGCATGCTTAACGTTCGTTGACGATATAGTGTTATATTAGTTATGTGATTTGGTGACCGAATGTTGTTCGGAGTCCCGGATGAGATCATGGACATGACGAGGGGTCTCTAAATGGTCGAGAGGTAAAGATTGATATATATGACGATGGTATTCGGACACCGGAAGTGTTTCGGAGGGTACCAGGTACTTATTGGGTCACCGGAAGGAGTTTCGGGCACCCCCGACAAAGCTATGGGCCTTATGGGCCAACCGAGGGAACACACCAACCCACAAGGGGATGGTGCACCCCTATAGAGGATGGCCCTATGTGGAGGAGAAGGAAAGAGGGGAGGGAAAGGAAAGTGTGGAGTAGGACCCCCCTTCCTTCCCTCTCCCCCCTCTTTCCTCCCCCTGCCTTATACAAGGAAATGGGGTGCAGGGTAAGGTAGAGCCCCTAGGGTGCGATGGCCTGATGGCTTCTCGCCCCTCGTTTGTTACCCCAAGTGGAAGGTTTGAGATGTAGCGTAACGGCAAGTTTCCCTTGGCAAGATACCAAGGATCGAATCCCGTGAGACTCCAAGGGTCGACAAGAAGGTGTCAACTGCTAACGGCGCCAGATACTTAGCGGTTGACAGGACCTGCACACAGATACAAATAACTTTGCTCCCAACGAGTACAAAGAGGTTGTCAATCACTCCGGCCTTGTCGTTTACAAAGGATCAAACACAAGAGATAATAGTGATAGGTATGACTGCAACTAGGAAATAAGAACAGGAAGTAAATAGCGGGTGTGATCAGTGATGGTAATATGGACCGGGATCCCATGATGTTCACTAGTGATGTCTCTCTCCCAAAAGACGATAAAACAGCTAAGCGAGGTAAACAAATTACAGCTGGGCAATTGACAGGATTATGTGCGCAAACCAATGCTAACTATGCTGTAAAGAAAGGTAGAGGCTCAAAAGCATGGGCGGTACGCCAAGGCAAGTAGACCGAAATCCATCTGCATCTACTACTAATCATCCACCTTGAAATATCTATCCAGAACATCTCGCTGGTATTGAGTTGCGAATCCCACCCAAAGTGTAGACTCGAAGCAACAGACAACTGCATTAAAAGAACTTTGTGTAAAGTAAACAATCCTTGCACCCGCAAGTACAAGCACCGTTGTTTTCCCCCTTGTGGCAACAGCACATCCCCTAGACTCATGTTTCTGTCACTCAAACTAGTCATCGAGGGGCATGAACCCACAATCAAGCATAACGTTCCCTCTTGGAGTTACTACCTACTACTCGGCCAAAGCAATAAACAGCAACGGAGAACATGCAAGAATTACTCAAGAACATAAATATAAAAGAGGTGAATCAAATATATTACTCACACACAATCTGAACATAATCTCATAATCCATCAGATCCCAGCAAACTCAGCACAGCAACATCAGAAAGATTACATATGTGCCTCGATCATGTAGGGCAGCTCACGAGGTCTAATCCATGAAGAACAAAGAGGGGAGGAGAACATCACATAGCTACTGGACATGGACCCATGGTCCAAGGGGGACTACTCACGACTCATCCGGGAAGCGTCCATGGTGGTGGAGAAGCTCCGGGTGGTGGTTCTCCCCTCCGGCAGGGTGCCGGGAAGAGTTCTCCTGGTGCTCCCGATCTTGGAAGCGCGGCGGCGGCAGAACAGAGGCGAGATCGTAAAAAAGGGTTCCGTCCTCGAGGGTCTCGGGGCGCGAGGAGTATATATGCCAAAGGGGGTCACCAGAAGCGGAGAGGGGGGCCCAGGCGCCCCCCTAGGGCGGCCAGGGGTGGGGCCGCCTGGGCTGGCCCTGGCTCCCCTCTGGCCCCACCTTGGTTTTTCTTGAAGCTCCCGTTACGCTGATTTTTCCTGTATTTTCCCGGAATTTTTAGGGCACTTTTAATATGGGGGAAACCTGAAATAGAAAAACAGCAGAAAACAGGAACTGGCACTGTGGTGCACTGAGTTAATAGGTTAGTCCAAATATGATCAAAAGTGTATGGAAGTGCATAAATATCATAGCAATATCACACAAAAGAGGCATGGAGCAAGCAGAAATTATAGATACGTTTAGACGTATCACGGCCAGCCCTAGGGCGCGCCTGGCTGCCTCCCCTCCCCTCCCACACATATATATATGGGCAGGGGTGCAACACAAGGAAACACAACATTGTCTTAGCCGTGTGCGGCGCCCCCGTCCACCGTTTACTCCCTCGGTCATATTTTTGTAGTGCTTAGGCGAAGCCTTGCAGAGATCGTACCACCACCACCATCACCACGCCATCGTGCTGCCAGAACTCATCCACTACCTCGCCGTCTTGCTGGATCAAAAAGGTGGAGGACGTCATCGAGCTAAACATGTGCTGAACGTGGAGGTGTCGTACGTTCGGTGCTCGATCGGTTGGAACGCAAAGAAGTTCGACTACATCAACCGCATTGTCTAAGTGCTTCTGCTTACGGTCTACGAGGGTACGTAGACACACTCTCCCTCGTTGCTATGCATCTCCATGGATAGATCATTGCCTGTGCGTAGAATATTTTTTGGTTTCCATGCAATGTTCCTCAACAGTTGCCAGAAAATGATTGTAAAACATCCAAGAATGATAATATAACAACATGGAACAATCAAAAATTATAGATACATTGGAGATGTATCAGTATTACTGTTGTTCCTAATGATAAATTGAAATCATCCCACAAAGAATTGTGACTGGCTACATGATGATGATTGATTTTGGAAAACTAAATAAAGCGACTAGGAAAGATCATTATCCTTTGCCTTTTATTGACCAAATGCTAGAAAGATTGTCAAAGCACACACACTTTTGCTTTCTTGACGGATATTCTAGTTTCTCTCAAATACCCGTTTCACAACCTGATCAAGAGAAAACCACCTTACTTGCCCTTTTGGAACTTATGCTTATAGACACATGCCTTCTGGTTTACGCAATGCACCTGCTACCTTTCAAAGATGTATGACTGCTCTGACTTCTGTGAAAAGATTGTTCAGGTTTTCATGGATGTTTTTTTTCTGTTTATGGAACTTCATTTGATGATTGCTTAAGCAAACTTGATTGAGTTTTGCAGAGGTGTGAGCAAACTAATCTTGTCTTGAATTGGGAGAAGTGCCACTGTATGGTGAATGAAGGTATTGTCTTGGGACATAAAATTTCTGAACAAGGTATTGAGGTGGATCAAGCTAAAGTTTATGCAATTGAGAAAATGCCATGTCCTAAAGATATTAAAGGTATTCATATTTTCCTTGGTCATGCTGGTTTCTATAGGAGGTTTATTAAAGACTTCTCTAAAATTTCTAGGCCTCTTACCAATTTATTAAGAAGGATGTTCCTTTTGTTTCTGAAGATGATTGTATAGAATCCTTCAAAACACTTAAGAAAGCCTTAACCACCACACGTATTGTTTAACCACCGCACATATTGTTCAACCACCTGACTGGAACTTGCCTTTTGAAATTATGTGTGATGCTAGTGACTATGCTGTCAGGGTTGTTCTAGGACAAAGAGTATATAAGAAATTAAATGTTATCCATTATGCTAGTAAAACTCTAGACAATGCCCAGAGAAATTATGCTACTACTGAGAATGAATTTTTAGCGGTTGTGTTTGCTTGTGATAAATTCAGATCTTACATTGTTGATTCTAAGGTAATTGTTCACACCGATCATGCTGCTATTAAATATCTTATGGAGAAAAAATATGCTAAACCTAGACTTATTAGGTGGGTACTTTTGCTACAAGAATTTTTCTTGCATATCACTGATAGGAAAGGAGCTGAGAACCATGTTGTTAATAACTTGTCTAATGTTAGAAAATAATCTTGATGACCCACAACCTATTGACGATAGCTTCCCTGATGAACAACTTGATGTCATTAATGCTTCATGTAACACTCCTTGGTATGCTAACTATGCTAATTACATTGTTGCTAAATTTATACCACCTAATTTCACTTACCAACAAAAGAAAAAAATCTTCTTTGATTTAAGACATTACTTTTGGGATGACCCACACCTTTACAAAGAAAGAGTAGATGATATTATTAGATGTTGCATACCTGAGCATGAACATGGACATATCCTACGGAAGTGTCACTCTGAGGCTTACGGAGGACACCATGCGGGAGATAGAACTGCACACATGGTATTACAGTCTAGATTTATTGGTTCCCGTAAGTTTATCCTATCTTGTGATGAATGTCAAAGAATTGGTAATATTGGTAGACATCAAGAAATTCCTATGAATTATTCACGTGTTATTGAACCATTTGATGTTTGGGGCTTTGATTATATGGGATATTTTCCGTCCTCTAATGGGTACACCCACATTTTGGTTGATGTTGATTATGTCACTAAATGGGTAGAAGCTATTCCAACCAGTAGTGCTGATCACCACACTTCCATTAAAAATGCTTAAAGAGATTATCTTCCCAAGGTTTAGAGTCCCCGGATATTTAATGACTAATGATGGTTCACATTTTATTTATGGTGTTTTCCGTAAACTTCTTGCTAAGTAAGATGTCAACCATATAACTACATCTCCTTATCACCCCCAATCTAGTAGTCAAGTTGAATTAATCAATAGGGAAATAAATTTAATTTTGCAAAAGACTGTCAGTAGGTCCCGGAAGAATTGGTCTAAAAAATTAGATGATGCACTTTGGGCCTATCGAACAGCTTAGAAAAATCCTATGAGTATGTCTCCATATAAAATGGTTTATGGAAGTGTGTCATTTACCTCTTGAGTTAGAACATAAAGCATATTGGGCAATTAAGGAACTCACTATGATTTCAAACTTGCTGGTGAAAAGATGTTATTTGATATTAGATGAATGCAGAACCCAGGCTTATGAAAATGCCAAATTATTCAAAGAAAAAGTTAAAAGATGGCATGATAAAAGAATCCAAAAACAAGAATTCAAAGTGGGTGAATATGTTTTATTGTACAATTATCGTTTTAGATTTTTTTGCAGGAAAACTTCTCTCCAAATGGGAAGGACCATATATCATTGAAGAAGTTTATCGGTCTGGAGCTATTAAGATCAATAATCCAGAAGGCACTAATCCGAAGGTGGTCAATGGACAAAAATTAAGCACTATATTTCAGGTACACCCATTAATGTTGAAACTAATATTGTTCAAACCATGACACCGGAGGAATACATAAAAGAGACCTTTCAGAACACTCCAGAACCCTGAAAAGGAAGAGGTACGTGATACAGTAAGTAAACAGACTCCAAAAAGTCTGCAAAAATATTTTGTGGCAGTTTTCTGCCAAATTATTTAGAAAAATACAAAAATAGAAACACACAGGAAGGCAACCCGGGTGCCCACAAGGCACCATGGCGCCCTACGCCACAGGCACGCCCTGGTGGGTAGTGGGCCCCATGGGCACCTTCTCGACTATGCTTTCTCGAGGGACACATATTTCCTTAGATAACAATTGTTTATATATATACCCGGACGATTTGACTACCGCATCACGAAAATATCCTTTGTTCTTGGTTCGTGTTGTTTTCTGGTCAGATCTAAAAAATGTGTCTTCCCAAGATTCAGATGGAGAGAGCTATGTCTCGCACCACATTGCAAACCCAAGGACCTATGGGGATATTTCTCCCTATGGATGGACCATGGAGGAGGAAGATGCTGGCTTGTAGCGACCTGAGGATACAAGATCGGGTGAAGATGATGTCCCTCTACCTCAACCTGGGGATATGCACGTGGATTTCAAAAAGTCAAGTCTCCTAAACGGAGTAAACAAATCTAAGGTCCAATTTATTCCGTCCCGTTTTCTGCAGAAAAGCAAAGGTGCCTTATGCAAGTCGGTATCTTCTTCCATCATGAACGTCGGTAAGCAATCTAGTCGGCAATAGGGAAATAAGGAACTCAAACTAATAGCTTCCTTGGTCTCTGAATAGATCACTACACTAGATGAGGGAATTGATGGATGTGCACCTTTTAGGGGAAGAATGCCACAACCCTTCCTTCCGATACTTTGGGCCTTACAAGATTCTAGCACGTGTTGGTGCTTTTCCATATTAACACCAGGAGCTACCTTCAACTTCTCAAGTGCACCATGTATTTTTCACGTCTCTAAGCTTCGACGTGTTGTTCATCAAAGGGCCCAGTTATTAAGAAAATCCCTTGTCGATTTTACGTGAAATATTCGTTTGGCTGAGGACTTCCATAGTTGTTCCTATTTCAACTAGGTAGGCCTTCGGTATTCATGCTTCCTTCTATCAAGAGCATTGTGGCTGTACGAAATCCTTCCTCATCCTTGTTTATAATTTTCACCGGGCATATCCAATTTTTGGACACTTGCTGCATCCCTTTTCTTGCTGCATTAGCTTAACCGTTCGCTTCTTTCCATTGCTTCATGAGAAACTAGAGCAAGAGAACGATGATTTGAGGGAGAAAAAAATTTATCCTAAGGCGTAAGTTGGAGAAGATTGATCCTACCTCATCACCACCATCACCAAAGAAGGAGACTTGAGTACACGGGTATGGGCACTCCCCTTGGATTTCGCCAACCTTGGGGGAGGTGCCCCAGTAATCATCATTTTTATTCCATTCACAAGTTTTAGTTTGATCATTAGTTATTTCATGATTTAGTTGAATAAAAGTTTAGTATGATCTATATTTCGTGTGCTAGTTCGTGATCAATCTATCTATGTAATCGAGTTGAGACTTATATAATAAATATTAGTTTGAGTTTTTGCTTTTTTACTTTTTATGTTTCAATCAAAATAAAGGAAATAATGAAAAAGAGCATATGTCAATCTTATGGAAAGTAATAACATTACATAAGGAAGAGTATAAGTGGTAAAAATTATTGAAGATTCACAAACATAGCATTAGTCAATGATGCAATTCATGAAAGGATTAATAAGGGAAGAGAAGATTCACATGTAGATATACTATCTTGGACATCTTTTATGATTGTGAGCCCCCATTAAATATTTTATGCTACATTGTTTACGTTGGACAAGGAAGACAACGTAATGATTTATGTTTGTTCATATTCACATAGAAGTTATATTGTCATAGTTCCTCTAACACATGGTGCTTGCTAAATATCTTTGCTAGCCAAAAATCCGCACTAAGTAGAGATACTACTTGTGCATCCAAAACCCTTAAACCCAATTTCTTGTCATGAGAGTCCACTATACCTACCTATGGATTGAGTAAAATCCTTCAAGTAAGTTGTCATCGGTGCATAAAGCAATAAAAACTGCTTCTAAATATGTTTGATGTTTTATCGTAAGGGAAAATAAGTGTTATACAGACTTATGATGGCAAAGAAATAAAAGCGACGGACTGCATAATAAAAGTTGCTATCACAAGGGGAAATATAACGTGACGTTCTTTTGTATTAAGGGATTGTGCATCAAAAATTAAAGTGCATGACAACCTCTGCCTCCCTCTGCGAAGGGCCTATCTTTTACTTTTATGTATTTACTTTTATGCACGAGTCAATAGTGTTCTCCTCTATTTGTTTTTTTTTGTTTTTTCTCTTTTGCAAGCATCATGTGGTGGGGAAAGATCCAGGCACATATATCCAGTTGAATGTGAGTGATCATGAGTTATTATTGTTGACATCGCCCTTGAAGTGAATAAGTTGGGAGGCGAATCTATAAGTCCCTATCTTTCTATGTGTCTGGCTGAAACTTTTTGCCTTCCTGAAATTATGATGAATTGCAATTGCATTGTTGACTCAGAACACAATTTGTTAGTTTTCAAGAAAGTGTATGCCTTACACTTTTCTATTGTGGTGGATTGTTACTTGTTCATAAAAAGTCTTATGATATTAGTTATTGTTGTTATAATAATGATCATGATGCTACTACGTATGTATTTTGTTTTTATCGACACCTCTCTCTCTAAACATGTGGACATGATTCTGGATATCGGTTTTTCAGTTGAGGACAAGCGAGGCCTAAGCTTAGGGGAGTTGATACGTCCATTTTCATCATGTTTTATTACTATTATTTTAATGTTTTTGTCCATTATAACTAAAGGAAATATGCCCTAGAGGCAATAATAAAGATGTTATTTGTATTTCCTTATATCATGATAAATGTCTTTTATTCCTGCTAGAATTGTATTAACCGGAAAGTTAGTACATGTGTGAATACATAGACAAAATAGTATGTCCCCAGTATGCCTCTACTAGATTAGCTCATTGATCAAAGATGGTTATGTTTCCTAGCCATAGACATGAGTTTTCATTTGATCAACGAGATCACATCATTAGGAGAATGATGTGATGGACAAGACCCATCCGTTAGCTTAGCACTATGATCGTTTAGTTTTACTGCTATTGCTTTCTTCATGACTTATACATGTTCCTATGACTATAAGATTATGCAACTCCTGAATACCGGAGGAACACCTTGTGTGCTATCAAACGTCACAACATAACTGGGTGATTATAAAGATGCTCTACAGGTGTCTCCGAAAGTGTCCGTGGTGTTGGCATAGATCAAGAATAGGATTTGTCACTCCGAATGTCGGAGAGGTATCTCTGGGCCCTCTCGGTAATACACATCATAATAAGCCTTGCATGCAAATGACTAAAGAGTTAGCCACGAGATGATGTATTACGGAACGAGTAAAGAGACTTGCTGGTAACGAGATTAAACTAGGTATTGAGATACTGACGATCGAATCTCGGGCAAGTAATATACCGATGACAAAGGGAACACATATGCTGTTATGTGGTTTGACCGATAAAGATCTTCGTAGAATATGTAGGAGCCAATACGAGCATCCAGGTTCCGCTATTGGTTATTGACCGAAGATGAGTCTCGGTCATGTCTACATAGTTCTCTAACCCGTAGGGTCCGCACGCCTAACGTTTGATGATGATCGGTATTATGAGTTTATGAGTTTTGATGTACCGAATGTAGTTCGGAGTCCCGAATGAGCTCACGGACATGAAGAGGAGTCTCGGAATGTCCGAGACATAAAGATTAATATATTGGACGAGTATATTCGGACACCAGAAGTGTTCCGGGTGTTATCGGGTAAAACCGGAGTGTCGGAGGGGGTTACCGGACCCGCCCCCCCGAGGGAGTATGGGCCATAGTGGGCCAATGAGGGAAAGAGAGGGGCAGCCCATAGGGCTGGCCGCACCCCCCTAGGGTTCCTAGTTGGACTAGGAAAAGGGGGGAGGCGCCCCCTCTCCTTTCCTTCTCCTCTTCCCCTTCCTTTCCTACTCCTAGTAGGAATAGGAAAAGGGGGTTCCTATTCCTACTAGGAGTATGAATCCTACTCCCTTGGCGCGCCCTTTGGCCAGACACACCTCCCCCTTGCTCCTTTATATACGGGGGCAGGGGGCACCCAAAGACACACAAGAAACATTGTTTTAGCCGTGTGCGGTGCCCCCCTCCATAGAAACACACCTCGGTCATACCGTTGCAGTGCTTAGGCGAAGCCCTGCACCGGTAGCTTCATCATCTCCATCACCACGCGGTCGTGCTGACGAAACTCTCCCGTGAAGCTCAACTGGATCAAGAGCTCGTGGGACGTCATCAAGCTAAACGTGTGCTAAATGCGGAGGTGCCGTATGTTCAATGCTTGATCGGTTGGATCGTGAAGACGTTCGACTACATCAACCTCGTCACTAGACGCTTCCGTTTTCGGTCTACGAGGGTACGTAGACACACTCTCCCCTCTCGTTGCTATGCATCTAGTATATATATCTTGCGTGATCATAGAATGTTTCTGAAATACTACGTTCCCCAACAGTGGCATCATGAGCCAGGTCTATGCGTAGATGATATGCATCAGTAGAACACAATGAGTTGTGGGCGATAATAGTCATACTGCTTACAAGCATGTTGATAACCCACAAGTGTAGGGGATCAGTTGTAGCCTCTTTCAATAAGTAAGAGTGTCGAACCCAACGAGGAGCTAAAGGCAGAACAAATATTCCCTCAAGTTCTATCGACCACCGATACAACTCTACGCACGCTTGACGTTTACTTTACCTAGAACAAGTATGAAACTAGAAGTACTTTGTAGGTGCTTTTGGATAGGTTTGCGAGAATATAAAGAGCACATAAATATAAACTAGGGGCTGCTAATATAAAGACACAACTAAATTAGTATTAGCGAGTGTGGAAAAGTGGTGGTAGGAGTTGCGAAATTGCCCCTAAGCAATTTACTATGTTACTATACCGATAGCAAGTTTTATGTGGGAGAGGCCACTGCTAGCATGTCATCACTTACTTGGAATTCTATGCACTTATGACTAGAACTATTAGCAAGCATCCGCAACTACTAACGTTCATTAAGGTAAAACCCAACCATAGCATTATGATATATTGGTCCCCCTTCAATCCCGTATGCATCAATTTCTAGGCTAGGTTGAAGCTTCTGTCACTCTTGCCCTCCAATACGTAGTCCTATCAACATACAACTAACCCTATGGTGTGATCCACGCGCGTGCTCATATGATGGGCACCAAAGGACAATAACATAACCACAAGCAAATTAAATCAATCATAGCAATTCACCAATCACCAATAGGACAACGATAATCTACTCAGACATCATAGGATAATAATATGAAGCATAAAGCACCATGTTCAAGTAGAGGGTACAGCGGGTTGCGGGAGAGTGGACCGCTGTAGATAGGTGGGGGAAGGTGATGGAGATGTTGGTGAGGATGACGGAGGTGTTGGTGTAGATCGCCGTCACACGATGATGGCCCCGGTGGCACTCCGGTGCCACTGGAAGCGAGGGGAAGAGAGCCCCCCTCCTTCTTCTTCTTCCTTGACCTTCTCCCTAGGTGGGAGAAGGGTTTCCCCTTTGGTCCATGGCCTCTATGGCGGCGGAGGGGCGAGAGCCCCTCCGAGATTGGACTTGTCTCTCCATCTCTCTCTATTTCTGCGTTTATAGATTCTGCCCCTTCATCATTTCTTAAATTCCCGGAGATCCGTAACTCCGATTGGGCTGATTTTTTGACACGATTTTTATCCGGATATTAGCTTTCTTGCGGTGAAAGAAGGGAATCAACCACCTTACGGCGTGGCAACGAGGGCCCTGGGCACGCCCTGGGCAGGGGGGCGCGCCCCCTGCCTCGTGGCCCACTCGAGCATCGTCTGGTGTTGGTTCCGCTTCCCAAAATTCACATATATTCTAAAAAAAATCCGTCCGTTTTTATTCCATTTGGAGTCCGTTTGATATGGATATTCCGTGAAAAAAACATGCAACAACAGGAACTGGCACTGGGCACTGGATCAATATGTTAGTCCCAAAAAATAGTATAAAAAGTTGCCAAAAGTATATGAAAGTTGTAGAATATTGGCATGGAACAATCAAAAATTATAGATACGACAGAGACGTATCAGCATCCCCAAGCTTAATTCCTGCTTGTCCTCGAGTAGGTAAATGATAAAAAATATAATTTTTGATGTGGAATGCTACCTAGCATAATCTTGATCATGTAATCTAATCATGGCATGAATATTAAGACACAAGTGATTCAAAGCAATAGTCTATCATTTGACATTTGGACAATAATACTTCAAGCATACCAATAAAGCAATCATGTATCTTCAAAATAACATGGCCAAAGAAAGTTATCCCTACAAAATCATATGGTCTGGCTATGGTTCATCTTCACCACACAAAGTATTTAGATCATGCACAACCCCGGTTTTAGCCAAGCAATTGTTTCATACTTTAGTGTTCTCAAACCTTTTCAACTTTCACGCAATACATGAGCGTGAGCCATGGACATAGCACTATGGGTGGAATAGAAGGTGGTGATAGACAAAAGGAGGGGGGAAGTTTCACATCGACTAGGCAAATCAATGGACTATGGAGATGTCCATCGATCGATATCAATGTGAGTGAGTAGGGATTGCCATGTAACGGATGCACTAGAGCTATAAGTGTAAGAAAGCTCAAAAAGAAAAGTAGTGGGTGTGCATCAACTTGCTTGCTCATGAAGACCTAGGGCATTTGAGGAAGCCTGTCATTGGAATATACAAGCCAAGTTCTATAATGAAAATTCCCACTAGTATATGGAAGTGACAAAACAAGAGACTCTCTATTATGAAGATCATGGTGCTACTTTGAAGCACAAGTGTGGAAAAGGATAGTAGCTTTGTCCCTTCTCTCTTTTCTCTCATTTTTTTTGTTTTTTTTGGAGGGGCTTTCTCCCCCTTTTTTTTAGCCCCTCTCTATTTTTTTAGGCCATCTTTTTTTTATTTGGCCTTTCCTCACATGGGACAATGCTCTAATAATGAAGATCATCACACTTTTATTTACTTACAACTCGATATTACAACTCGATACTAGAACAAAGTATCACTCTATATGAATGCCTCCAGCGGTGTACCGGGATGTGCAATGGTCTAGCGTAGCAATGACATCAAAAACGAACAAGCCATGGAAACATCATGCTACCTATCTTACGATCATGCAAGGCAACATGACAATGATGGTGCGTGTCATAATAAACGGAACGGTGGAGTTACATGGCAATATATCTCGGAATGGATATGGAAATGCCATAATAGGTAGGTATGGTGGCTGTTTTGAGGAAGGTATATGGTGGGTGTATGGTACCGGTGAAAGTTGCGCGGTACAAGAGAGGCTAGAAATGGTGGAAGGGTGAGAGTGCGTATAATCCATGGACTCAACATTAGTCATAAAGAACTCACATACTTATTGCAAAAATTTATTAGCCATCGAAGCCAAGTACTACACGCATGCTCCTAGGGGAGAGGTTGGTAGGAGTTAACCATCGCGCGCCCCCGACCTCCACACAAAGAATGACACTCAATAAGTAAATCATGCTCCAACTTCGTCACATAACGGTTCACCGTATGTGCATGCTACGGGAATCACAAATACCAACACAAGTATTTCTACAATCCACAACTACCCACTAGCATGACTCTATTATCACCATCTTCATATCACAAAACTATTGCAAGGAATCAAACATATCATATTCAGCGATCTACAAGTTTATGTAGGATTTTATGACTAACCATGTGAATGACCAATTCCTGTCAACTCTCTAAATAGATATAAGTGAGGCAAGAGAGTTTTAATTCTTTCTACAAAAGTTCTGCCCGCGCTCTAACAATTATAAGTGAAGCAAAAGAGCATTCTACAAATGGCGGTTTTCTATGTGAAGAGAAACACGCAATCCAAACTTCAAATGATGTAAGTGAAGCACATGAAGTATTCTATAAAGCCATACTCAAAAGATATAAGTGAAGTGCAAAGAGCATTCTATAAATCAACCAAGGACTATCTCATACCAGCATGGTGCATAAAAGAAAAGGTGAAAACTAAATGCAAAAGACGCCCCAAGATCTGCACATATCACATGAATGAAACGAATTCGAAAACATACCGATACTTGTTGAAGAAAGAGGGGATGCCTTCCGGGGCATCCCCAAGATTAGACGCTTTAGTCTCCTTGAATATTTACTTGGGGTGCCTTGGGCATCCCCAAGCTTGAGCTCTTGTCTCTCCTTCTTCTCCTCACATTGAGACCTCCTCGATCTTCGAACACTTCATCCACACAAAACTTCAACAGAAAACTCAATAAGATCCGTTAGTATAATAAAGAAAATCACTACTCCAAGTACTGTTGCAAACCAATTAATATTTTGTTTTTGCATTGTAGCTACTGTAATATAACTTTTCCATGGCTTAATCCACTGATAGAAATTGATAGTTTCATCAAAACAAGCAAACTATGCATCAAAAATAGAATCTGTCTAAAACAGAACAGTCTGTAATAATCTGAACATTCACCATACTTCTGATACTTGAAAAATTATTCCAAAATTAGGAAAAATAAACAATTTGTATAGAAAGACAGTGCAAAAAGTTTCAGAATCATTTGACGTTCCAGAAAAAAATATAAAATCGCGCACTACAGCCAAAGTTTCTGTCCTGCACCGCACAAACCAACAAGCATTGTAAACATCCTAAAGGCAAACCTTGGCACATTATTTTTATAATACAATGGAATTGTACAAGGGGATAATTATTTTTGTTGAAAAGTTTCTGTAATTAAGATTCACAAAGTTTCCATGGGCATGAACAAAGCTCAAGGACGTCCCCCACTTTCACAATGCTCGTCTATCTCACTTTCACTTTTCTTTTTGAAAAGTTTTGGGTTCCCCTCTTTATTTTTTTTTGTTTTAAAACTTTATAAAATCACACAACAGAAATAAATGACTCTCTAAAACTTCCGGGTTGTCTCCCTGGCAGCTCTTTCTTTAAATCCATTAAGCTATGCATATAGTGCTCAAGTGATGGATCCACCCGGATCCCAAGGTATATCAAAGCCAATTTTAATTAGCAATGATTTGGCATTTAGTAGTGAGCACAAAGTGATATGTGTCATGAAACAACGAAGTCTAACTCTCTTCCTATGCATAGGCATGTCATACAAGAACAATTCATGCACATCAAGTAAAGGCCAATGCATAGTATAAGCAGTTTCTTGCAATTTTATCATGTTGGAAACATAGAGAGGCTGAGATGTAGTTCCCCTCTCATAATAATTGCAAGTAGGAGCACCAAGAACATGCATATTATATTCATCAAAAACATCATGTGTAGTAGTAGAACACAACACATCAATATAATCCTTAATAAGTGCAAACTTCTCCGACATAGTGTAGTTTGGAGAATTCAAAAAGATAATAGGGCTATTATGTGCGGATTCAATAGCAACTATCTCATGTTTAACATAAGGAACTATAGCAAGTTCATCTCCATAGGCATAATTCATATTGGCATCTTGGCCACAAGCATAGTAAGCATCATCAAAAAGGGATATTTCAAACGAATCAAAGGGATCATAGCAATCATCCTTCGGTAAGCATGAAGGGAAATTAAACAATGTATGAGTTGAAGAGTTATTCTCATTAGAAGGTGGACACGGGTAGCTAATCCGCTCTTCCTCCTTTTGTTCTTCGTTCTCCTCGTCAACTTTTTCATCTAATGAGCTCACAATGTCATCAATTTCTTCTTCCATAGACTCCTGCAAAATATTAGTCTCTTCTTGGACAGCGGTGACCTTCTCAATAAACGCATCAATATCGGAGTTATATTCATAATTCAAATAGCAATATTTCAATATAGCAAGATTTTCAAGCCTAGAAACATCATCATCAAAAGCATCATTCTTTTTAAACAGAGATTCAATTTCATAAGCACCCTTAAAATCAATGAATTCTTCTATTTGTTCCACATCATAATAATCATATATACCATTAGCATAAGAAGCTAAGGTTTCATTATCATTAAATTTGCATGAAAAGGGAAGGTGTGGAGCCTTCATCCTAGAGCAACAAGTATAATCATATCTCAAGCATAGTTGCCGAGCATACCAATGCAACAAATGAATTTGATCCCATAATAGTTTCCCTTTTTGTGTCAAGCGATAATCCCTAAAGTATTCACGTTGATCCAACGTTACTCCCATTACATAGTTGAATGGGTTTTTCTCAGGATTATCAAAGTAGTACATAATATCTTTCACATAATGAGCATCGAGGGTTTTAGGAGGTTACCAATCTCCATGAGTAGCAAGTACACCTAAGTATTTTGGTATTCGTGTTGCATATCCATAACTGAAGATAGAGAACAACTTAGAACAGCAAATAAAATCTACTTGGTGATAAAGCAAACAAGCACACACGAGAATATTCACCCCA
Source organism: Secale cereale (assembly GCA_902687465.1). Taxonomy (NCBI): domain Eukaryota; kingdom Viridiplantae; phylum Streptophyta; class Magnoliopsida; order Poales; family Poaceae; genus Secale; species Secale cereale. Next base: position 516,332,224 of record LR738709.1, read on the forward strand.
CGCTATTGCTCCCCGGCAACAGCGCCAAAAAAGGTCTTGATAACCCACAAGTGTAGGGGATCAGTTGTAGCCACTTTCGATAAGTAAGAGTGTCGAACCCAATGAGGAGCTAAAGGTAGAACAAATATTCCCTCAAGTTCTATCGACCACCGATACAACTCTACACACGCTTGACGTTTACTTTACCTAGAACAAGTATGAAACTAGAAGTACTTTGTAGGTCTTTTTGCATAGGTTTGTGAGAATATAAAGAGCACGTAAATATAAACTAGGGGCTGCTAAGATAAAGACACAACTAAATTAATTTTAGCGAGTGTGGAAAAGTGGTGGTAGGAGTTGCGAAATTGCCCCTAAGCAATTGACTATGTTACTAGACCGATAGCAAGTTTTATGTGGGAGAGGCCACTGCTAGCATGTCATCCCTTACTTGGAATTATATGCACTTATGATTGGAACTATTAGCAATCATCCGCAACTACTAATGTTCATTAAGGTAAAAGCCAACCATAGCATTACGATATATTGGTCCCCCTTCAATCCCGTATGCATCAATTTCTACGCTAGGTTGAAGCTTCTGTCACTCTTGCCCTCCAAAACGTAGTCCTATCGGGCACGCGCTCATATGATGGGCACCAAAGGACAGCAACATAACCACAAGCAAATTAAATCAATCATAGCAATTCACCAATCACCGATAGGACAACGATAATCTACTCAGACATCATAGGATGGCAACACATCATTAGATAATAATATGAAGCATAAAGCACCATGTTCAAGTAGAGGGTACAGCGGGTTGCGGGAGAGTGGACCGCCGTAGATAGATGGGGGAAGGTGATGGAGATGTTGGTGAGGATGACGGAGGTGTTGGTGTAGATCGCCTTCACACGATGATGGCCCCGGTCGCACTCCGGTGCCACCGGAAGCGAGGGGGAGAGAGCCCCCCTCCATATTCTTCTTCCTTGACCTTCTCCCTAGGTGGGAGAAGGGTTTCCCCTCTGGTACATGGCCTCCATAGCGGCGGAGGGGCGAGAGCCCCTCCGAGATTGGATCTGTCTCTCTGTCTCTCTTTGTTTCTGCGTTCACGGATTCTGCCCCTTCACCGTTTCTTAAATTCCCGCAGATCCGTAACTCCGATTGGGCTGATTTTTTGACACGATTTTTATCCGGATATTAGCTTTCTTGCGGCGAAAGAAGGGCATCAACCGCCTTATGGTGTGTCCACGAGGACCCGGGGCACGCCCTGGGCAGGGGGGCATGCCCCCCTACCTCGTGGCCCACTCGGGCACCGTCTAGTGTTGGTTCCGCTTCCCAAAATTCACATATATTCCAAAAAAAGTCTCCGTCCGTTTTTATTCCGTTTGGACTCCGTTTGATATGGATATTCTGCGAAACAAAAAACATGCAACAAACAGGAACTGGCACTGGGCACTGGATCAATATGTTAGTCCCAAAAAATAGTATAAAAAGTTGCCAAAAGTATATGAAAGTTGTAGAATATTGGCATGGAATAATAAAAAATTATAGATACGACGGAGACGTATCACATGTCATACTTTGATTCGGCGGTATTGTGAGATGGAGCGACCTAGACCGACATTACGCGTACTGTAGGATCGAAAGTATGTCTAGAGGGGGGGTGATTAGACTACTTGACAATATAAAAAATCTGCCTTTTGATCATGCAAAGTTTTTGGCAGTTTCACAATTAAGATCAATTCAAGTATCACCCTACACATGCAATTCTAGAGTATAAGCAGCGAAAAGTAAATTGCACATGTAGTAAAGAGAGGTGGAGAAGATCAAACGCAGTTTTGAGACACGGAGATTTTTGTCGTGGTTCCGATAGGTGGTGCTATCGTACATCCACGTTGATGGAGACTTCAACCCACGGAGGGTAACGGCTGTGCGAGTCCACGGAGGGCTCCACCCACGAAGGGTCCACGAAGAAGCAACCTTGTCTATTCCATCATGGCCTACGCCCACGGAGGACTAGCCTTACTCGGGGTAGATCTTCACGAAGTAGGCGATCTCCTTGCCCTTACAAACTTCTTGGTTCAACTCCACATCTCAAAGACGGAGGCTCCCAAGCGACACCTAACCAATCTAGGAGGCACCACCCTCCAAAAGGTAATAGATGTTGTTGATGATGATGAACTCCTTGCTCTTGTGCTTCAAATGATAATCTCCCCAACACTCAACTCTCCTCACTGATATGGCTGTGGTGGAAGAAAGGATTGAGTGGAAAGCAACTTGGGAAGGCTAGAAATCAAGTTTCATATGGTAGGAATGGAATGACTTGATCTCAACACAAGGGTAGGTAGTTCTCTTCTCAGAAAGTGTATGGTAGGAGTGGTAGACTTTCTGATGGCTCTCTCCACGAATGAAGAGGGGGTGGAGGGGTATATATAGCCTCCACACAAAATCCAACCGTTACACACATAATTGAGCAATCTCGGTGAGACCGAAGTGAAAACTCGGTCAGACCGAAAGTTCAAATATAGTGAACGTTAGGGTTTTCGGTGGGACCGAAAATACCATCTCGGTGTGTCCGATATGAGTCAAAGGTAGGAGCTTGCCATTTTCGGTGGGACCGAAATTAACAACTCGGATATTCCGATATGATGTCAATTGGTTACAGAAGGTTGGCAGTCCAGTTTCGGTGAGACCGAACTCAAAATCGGATGGACCAAAAAATTAGGGTTTGGAAGAATAACTGAGGTGGTTCATCTCGGTGGGACTGAGTTGGAGAAATCGGTTTGTCCGAGATTACTTATGAGTGTGTTAAATAGTGAAAGTTGCTGATAGTTGAGGGAGCTAAATCACTAAGCACTTGAGCAACCAGATCATCAACACAACCTCATCCCCTTTTAATAGTATTGGCTTTTCCTATGGACTCAATGTGATCTTTGATCACTAAACCAAAAATAGAGTCTTGAGCTTTTGCCAATGCTTGTCTTAGCATTTTGAGGGGTCCACTTCTTCAGACATTTCCATACCCATATCATCGAACTTCTCTGAAATGATTCTCAAGTAAATATTAGTTCAATGATATATATGTTGTTATTAATTACCAAAACCACCCGGGGATTAGTTGCACTTTCAATCTCCCCCTTTTTGGTAATTGATGACAACATATAGATCAAAGCTTCGACAAAAGATATAATCAATGAATAATATCGTCGCTTTGAGAAGTATGTGATAAACAAGAGGTCCCCCTAAATTTGTGCATTATTTAAAATTTGCGTTTGAATGCAAATGCACAATCGATTAGGATTATGGATCACTCTTCCATGTCACATACATCTTGGTGGAGCGCACAAAATGATAAGAATGAATAACATGCACTCAATCACCAAGACAAGAGTAAATAGCCATACAATAAGAAATAGCATATGATAGGCATTAAGCACACATTAAAGCATAGTATGACCAAGCACTCATTAAGGTATCATCAAACGTAGTAGCAAGCACATTGAAAGTATCGAAAGACCGAAAGAAACCAATGTATCTCAGAGAAAACCGGCAAAAGAACGAAAGAGCACTCTCTCTCTCGAAGCCCTATGATCTATACAATTTCTCCCCCTTTGGCAACAAGTTACCAAAAAGTTCGAAAAGGTATAGAGCTAAGCGTCACTGCGGGCTCTGCTGGCGGCTCCCGTATGGGTAGATGTCGGAGTAGAAATGACGGCATCGGCGAAGACTTCAGCTGATGTCTGCGCTGGAGGAGTGGATGCTGGAGCTGGAGTAACTGCTGGAGCTGTAGCTGGTGCTGAAGTGGTAGCCCTGGAGTCAGTCACTGGAATAGCTGCAGATCGGGATCCTCTGGGAACCTGAGCAGTCTGGCGATGAGAGTCCTGGACTAGATCGTCCTGCATGAGCTCTGCTCTCTCCTGCCTTGCTTCCTCCATGTCTGCCTCAAGCTTGTTGACGGACACCTGAATCTCAGTCAGCTTCACGTCCAGAGCGTGGATCTTGTCCTCAACAATCCTCTCTAGGCTTTCCTGAGATTGCTCAATGCTGGCCAGGCGTTGTTCAATCCTTTGGGTAGCTTCAAGAATTTGCTCTCCGAAGCTCTTTGGTTTAGCTGCTGCTGCTGCTGCCTCTTTGTCAGCTTTGGCTTTCTTCGCAGCTTCAATTTTGGCTTGTCCTTCAACTGAGGTTGGATCCTCCTCATCCATCACAACTACGTTATCCTCATGCTCTGGCTGCAGTGGCAAGTGCTTCCTATCCAACATGAATTTGCCCGTGCCAAACTTGGCATTGATGAGCATCTGAATCTGCGGGGCAAATCCACACGACCTCTTCTGGTCAGCTGTAGTCCTCTTAATGGTCTCTACCATTAAGTCCATCACCTTGAAAGGTGCCTTCTCATCGAGAATGTGCAGCATGTTGATAGAATAGCCTCGAATCATGCGGTGGTCTCCAGACTTGGGCATCAAGGTATGCCTCAAAATAGTGTTTGTGGTGGTCAGACCTGCCTGGAGATAGTACACTGAGCCAAGCTTCCACCCTTCCAAATCAGCAGCGGGGATCTCCTTGTACATGTTCTTCATGGAATCATGGCTCTTCTTAGGAATCCCATAGACATCAATGTCGTCCTCTCTCTGCACTGGAGCATTCAGAAGTTCTGCCCATTCTTCAACAGACGAAGAAAACCTCTAACCTTCAGTCATCCAGGTGATCTTGCCATCAGGATAGAAGTGGGCTGTGGCGTAGAACTGCATGATCATCTCGTCATTCCAAGCTGTCAGCTCTTGACCCACAAAATCAGCAACTCCACATGCAGTAAAGCTCTCATGCACATGGGGAAAGAAGTCTCGGTGCTCTTCACTGTCAATGTACTTCCAGTCAACATACCTGGTGTCAGCAACAATAGGCTTCTTATCCATCAGCACGGTCTCATAGAAGTCCTGCTGCTCTCTGGTGTGGAATCTGGGGTCCACAGCAGTCCTTCTCCTCACGGCATATGGATCAGACTGTCTCCATAGCCTGAGACCTTTATCCTTCCTTGCCTTCATGTCCTCAGCTTGAGGATGAGCATCATTGTGGAGTGGCAACTTAGGACGGAGCTTAAGCAACACATGCTCCTCATCTGACTCAGACGGTGGCATCTCACCTTTGTTCTTCTCAGAAGCTGGAATGCTCCTGGTTGTCCTCTTGGGCTTGGCTGGAGCTGCCTTGGCTTGGGCAGGCTTCTTGGGCTTAGAAGTGGCTTGAGCCCTAATAGCATCACCCATGAACTTAGCCTTCTGAGGAGGAGGCTGGGGTGCATCTTCTTCTTCTTCTTCAGCAGCTGCATCAACTTGAGGTTCAGCATATACTACCCTCTTCCTCTTGGAAGTTTTCTTCACCTTACTTGGAGCTGGCTCTTCCAAGTTTAGCTTCTTTGCAACAGCTGACTGCTTTACCTTGCTTGTGCCTTTCCTCGACTGCTGCCCTTGGTGCTCTTTGGCAACAACATTCCTCTTGGGCTTGGAGGTAACTTCCTCAGCAACGAAGTAAGAGTCCTCATCATCAGAATTTCTCTTCTTTCTGGTTCTGGTGGCTGCAGGAGGCAAACCACTAGGGGTGCTCCTCTCACCATCATCACTGGAACTGCTAGCCTCAGGACTAGTATCAGCCTCTGGAATCTCTGCAAACGGTGATTCAGACCTGTTCTGGCTGTCACTGACATCTGACATGGCTGACAACCTGTGAAAAGATAAGGTATAGGCAGAGTAGAAGAGTTATCACAACTACAGAGGTTTTTGCAAACAAAAATGAGTTCAAATCTTAGTTTTGAGTTTTTACAGAATGCATTTCGGTCAAACCGATTTTCAGTTTCGGTGAATCCGAAGTGTATACAGAGGCCTACACACCACTTTCGGTCAGACCGAAATGGGTTTCGGTCCTACCGAAACACTAGGGTTTCACTGAGACTCTACATCGGTCACACCGATTTGCACGAATCGGTTAGACCGAACGGTGCAGTGCAATGGCCAGAGGCCAAATCGGTAATTCCGAGTTTTCAGAATCGGCTTCACCGAGATGTGTTCCGTGGAAACCTAAACCTAAGAATTTCGCTCGAAACTAAAGGATCTGATCTGATGTTTAGGGAATATCTCAAACGTGGATAGATTCATGGCAAACCAATCATGCAAGAATCAGATGGGGAGCACGAAAGGGATCGGGACTCACCCTAACTTGGTGGAGTCCCTCTACGGCAGCAACGACGCGGAGAGGATTACCGTTGACGGCGGCGGAGACCTGCGGCGAGGGCGCACATGCGACGACGGCGATGATCCGAAGACCAGGGCGACGGCAGCAGGGGACTTGGGGGCGAAACGGTTTGAAGAATTAAATCACGCGCAGCCCTCAGGTATATATATCCCCATACTGTCGGTGGGACCGAGTTGAAAAACTCGATGACACCGAAATGGCTAACTGTTGTGCAGTTACACATATCGGTCACGCCGAGATTTTAAACTCGGTTTCACCGAGATGAAACCTAGATCAGTCTAAGCGTTTCGGTTGGACTGAGATGGAGAAGCCGGTCAGACCGAAATGGACTTAGAAGGTTTTGGAAGTCAGCCTTAGACTGATCGGTGGCTCCGAGTGCTCCTCACTCGGAGAGTTCGAAAATGACTTGTTCAAAGTTGTGATATGAGCATGAATAGAATTTGAGACAAGAAAGCATAGATAGCTAGGGAAGGTGCTTAGGCATTCTTGTCCATCCATTTGGCCAGAAAAGTCAAACAATCAAAACAACAAATGGATGTCCTTGAATGGATGAAATCATGCATTCAACATGCTCACACAATAAGATAGCAACTGAAATATGTGTCAAACATGCACAACCAATACTCTAGCTACTAGCACACAATTTGTCGATGACTAGGTCATCTATATATGAGTATTTTGACTTAGGAGCCAAATGAGAACATTTGATCATAGGTCATACTCATCGTTTAAGCACAAGTGGGGTTACCACTTTTACATAAAGCATTTATGTGTTCACATCATTTGGAGATGCTTTAGCTCAATTTTTAGAGCAAAGCTCCCCCTAGATGTGAGAACCCCTTTTAAAGGGTCAAACTAACCTTGGGTTGTCGTAGAAGACTTCATGTAGATGTTGAAGATGTGGATGCTCAATGTTGATGTAGATCATCAAGAGTTGAGAGCTATCCTTGGATTAGGGCACTTTCAATACCTACATGGGTTAGTCCCACAAGGAACAAACAAGAATATCCATGGACATAGAGTGAAGTACACAAGAGATGATGTCCATGAAAGCAATGATTACCTTGTCCCTTGACTTACCAACAAGAGGGTTTGTGACTCCATGAACTAGTGCATGATGTGGAAGTTGATTGCGCAAGTTCTTGCCAAAACGAATATGAGTGAAGTTTGTTGGCGGAGTCACCCTCAAGAACCTACTAGTTCTTCTTCTTTGGGATCCACATCATCTTGATGGGAATCCTTGGTGTTGTAGTTGAGCTTGACGAAGTAGAACTTGATGTGTCCTTGGGAACCCACTTGACCATGGCTTGAGGTGCTTCAATGAATGCATCAATCTCCTCTTGAAGCTTGTCCTTGGCCTTTAGCTTGTGGTCTTGTGGTGGAAGGTCATCTTGAGCTTGTTCCACATTGGAAGAAGTAGGATCATACTTCTCCTTTTGTGAGACAAACTGTGGAGTAGGGTATTGACCTTCTTCCCACTCAACACCTTCGGCGTTGAACTTTCGCTCAAAACCAATCCCTTGATTCTTCCGGTGTCTTCCTTGTTTGCGAACAATCTCCTCAAAGTTCTTGCTTCCGGCAAGACTCTTGTAGACACCTTTCTCTATGATTTCCTTCAATAAGCTATTTTCTTGCTCAAGTGTAACTTGGCTTGAAACATTGTTAGTGGAATCAGGAGAACTACTAGAAGCAACAATATTGGATTTAACATTGTTATTGTTACTACTAGAGGAAGAATTTTTCTTATGCTTGTCATGCTTAGTCTTAATAGGTGGCAAGAAATTAGACAAGAGAAGTCGTTTGGCAAGATATGAAGAACTCTTCTTTCGAAGATCATCATTGATCGCTTTTAGAAACTCATGTTCTTGCTCTAGAGTGAGCTTCTCGAAGCGTAGCTTCTCATGAGATCTTAGGAGCTCTCTATGATCTTCTTGAGTAGTTTCATGAGCTAACTTAAGAGTGTTTAGTTCTTTAGTTAGACGCTCAATCTCCTTCATAGCATTGTCATTCGACTCTTCTCGACTATAAAGACTACTAGCATTTTCATCATTACTAAGCTCACTAGATTTATCATGCAAGAGCTCATCTTCACCAAGCAAGTCATCCTCATCACTATCAAAGTCAATGAATTCAGGGTGTGTTACCTTGGGGCCTTTAGCCATGAAGCATCTTCCAGTTCCCTCATTTGGTGAATCAAATAAGTCGTAGGAGTTGGAGTTGGAGGATACGAGTGCAAGTCCGGCAACACCTTCATCTTGACTGTAGTCGGAGTCGGAGTGATAGCTTCCATCGGATTGATTGTCGGAGTCGGAGCCGGAGACCCATTCACCTACATGAGCTTGATGTCTTCTTCTTGTGTAGCTCCTTGATGACTTGTCTTTCCTCTCCGAATCCTTACTTCTCCGAGAGGGTCTTCGTTCATAACGATCATCTCTACTCCTTCTCTCTCTCCGAGGTGACTCATCTCTTGCTCTTCATCTTGGAGATTCTTCTCTTCTCTTGTGGGGAGCCGTACACTCATTTGAGAAGTGTCCGGGTCTTCCACAATTGTAGCAGTTTCGATCACGACTAGAAGATCTCTTTTCATCATATGATCTAGACTTTGAGCTTCTTTCTTTGCCTCTATTCTTGTAGAACTTGTTGAAGTTCTTGACCATTAGGCTTATCTCTTCATTGGAAATTAGCTTGTCACTTGAGGTAGTGGGAGCATCACTTGTAGCTTTGTAAGCACCACTTGACTTATTGTGAAGCTCTTCCTTATCCTTAAGTGTCATCTCATGAGCAACAATTCTTCCAATGACTTTAGTTGGCTTGAGAGTCTTGTAGTTTGGCATCATTTGGATCAAAGTGCACACGGTGTCATACTTTCCATCCAAAGCTCTGAGAATCTTCTTAATGTTGAATCGGTCGGTCATTTCTTCGCTTCCTAAGCCGGCAATCTCATTTGTGATGAGAGCAAGCCTAGAGTACATTTCAGCGACTCCTTCACCATCCTTCATCTTGAACTTGTCAAGTTGACCTTGAAGAATATCTAGCTTTGATTCCTTCACAGATTCAGTACCTTCGTGCATTTCAACCAAAGTATCCCAAATCTCTTTAGCATTCTCAAGACGGCTGATTTTGTTGAACTCCTCGGGACACAAAGCATTGAAGAGAATGTCACAAGCTTGAGCATTGTTTTGCAACATCCGCAATTCTTCTGGTGTAGCTTCGCGATCCGGAACTTTTCCTTCCTCGAAGAAATCACCTTGCATACCAACACAAATAATGCCCCATGCGGCTGGGTTATGACCAAGAATATGTATTTTCATTTTATGCTTCCAACTAGCAAAATTTGTACCATCAAAGTAAGGACCTCTACGATAATTACCCTCACTAGACGCCATACTCTCCTAGGTTGTGAAACCAAGCTTATGGAGTCCAATGCAATGGAAACCAAAACAATGGAGACCAAAGCTCTGATACCACTTGTAGGATCGAAAGTATGTCTAGAGGGGGGGTGATTAGACTACTTGACAATATAAAAAATCTGCCTTTTGATCATGCAAAGTTTTTGGCAGTTTCACAATTAAGATCAATTCAAGTATCACCCTACACATGCAATTCTAGAGTATAAGCAGCGGAAAGTAAATTGCACATGTAGTAAAGAGAGGTGGAGAAGATCAAACGCAGTTTGGAGACACAGAGATTTTTGTCGTGGTTCCGATAGGTGGTGCTATCGTACATCCACGTTGATGGAGACTTCAACCCACGGAGGGTAACGGCTGCGCGAGTCCACGGAGGGCTCCACCCACGAAGGGTCCACGAAGAAGCAACCTTGTCTATTCCATCATGGCCTACGCCCACGGAGGACTAGCCTTACTCGGGGTAGATCTTCACGAAGTAGGCGATCTCCTTGCCCTTACAAACTTCTTGGTTCAACTCCACATCTCAAAGACGGAGGCTCCCAAGCGACACCTAACCAATCTAGGAGGCACCACCCTCCAAAAGGTAATAGATGTTGTTGATGATGATGAACTCCTTGCTCTTGTGCTTCAAATGGTAATCTCCCCAACACTCAACTCTCCTCACTGATATGGCTGTGGTGGAAGAAAGGATTGAGTGGAAAGCAACTTGGGAAGGCTAGAAATCAAGTTTCATATGGTAGGAATGGAATGACTTGATCTCAACACAAGGGTAGGTAGTTCTCTTCTCAGAAAGTGTATGGTAGGAGTGGTATACTTTCTGATGGCTCTCTCCACGAATGAAGAGGGGGTGGAGGGGTATATATAGCCTCCACACAAAATCCAACCATTACACACATAATTGAGCAATCTCGGTGAGACCGAAGTGAAAACTCGGTCAGACCGAAAGTTCAAATATAGTGAACGTTGGGGTTTTCGGTGGGACCGAAAATACCATCTCGGTGTGTCCGATATGAGTCAAAGGTAGGAGCTTGCCATTTTCGGTGGGACCAAAATTAACAACTCGGATATTCCGATATGATGTCAATTGGTTACAGAAGGTTGGCAGTCCAGTTTCGGTGAGACCGAACTCAAAATCGGATGGACCGAAAAATTAGGGTTTGGAAGAATAACTGAGGTGGTTCATCTTGGTGGGACTGAGTTGGAGAAATCGGTTTGTCCGAGATTACTTATGAGTGTGTTAAATAGTGAAAGTTGCTGATAGTTGAGGGAGCTAAATCACTAAGCACTTGAGCAACCAGATCATCAACACAACCTCATCCCCTTTTAATAGTATTGGCTTTTCCTATGGACTCAATGTGATCTTTGATCACTAAACCAAAAATAGAGTCTTGAGCTTTTGCCAATGCTTGTCTTAGCATTTTGAGGGGTCCACTTCTTCAGACATTTCCATACCCATATCATCGAACTTCTCTGAAATGATTCTCAAGTAAATATTAGTTCAATGATATATATGTTGTTATTAATTACCAAAACCACCCGGGGATTAGTTGCACTTTCACGTATGCTTACGCGAGACTGGTTTCACCATTATGATCACTCGTTGCTTAAAGGTGACTGGCGGGTGTCTGTCTCTCTCACTTTAGCTGAATCGAGTGTGTCTACGCCCGGTCGTTGTGAAGGTTAAAACATCACATACCTGACGAAAAATCGTTGTGGTTTTTGTATGCGTAGGTAAGAACGGTTCTTGCTAAGCCCGTAGCAGCCACGTAAAACTTGCAACAACAAAGTAGAGGACGTCTAACTTGTTTTTGCAGGGCATGTTGTGATGTGATATGGTCAAGACATGATGAGTTATACGTTATTGTATGAGATGATCATGTTTTGTAAAGTTATCGGCAACTGGCAGGAGCCATATGGTTGTCTCTCTATTGTATGAAATACAATCGCCATGTAATTGCTTTACTTTATCACTAAGCGGTAGCGATAGTCGTGGAAGCAATAGTTGACGAGACGACAACGATGCTATGATGGAGATCAAGGTGTCACGCCGGTGACGATGATGATCATGACGGTGCCTTGGAGATGGAGATCAAAAGCACAAGATGATGATGGCCATATCATGTCACATATTTTGATTGCATGTGATGTTTATATTATTATGATTCTTATTTTTTTTAGTACGGCAGTAGCATTATAAGATGATCCCTTACAAAATTTCAAGGTACAAATGTTCTCCTTGAGTATGCACCGTTGCGAAAGTTCGTCGTGCCGAGACACCACGTGATGATCGGGTGTGATAAGCTCTACGTTAACATACAACGGGTGCAAGACAGTTTTGCACACGCAAAATACTCGGGTTAAACTTGATGAGCCTAGCATGTACAGACATGGCCTCGGAACACTGGAGACCGAAAGGTCGAGCATGAATCATATAGTAGATATGATCAACATAAGATGTTCACCATTGAAAACTACTCCATCTCACGTGATGATCGGACATGGTTTAGTTGATTTGGATCACGTGATCATTTAGATGACTAGAGGGATGCCTATCTAAGTGGGAATTCTTTAGTAATATGATTAATTGAACTTTAATTTATCATGAAATTAGTCCTGATAGTTTTTGCATATCTATGTTGTTGTAGATCAATAGCCCGTGCTACCGTTCCCTTGAATTTTAATGCGTTCCTAGAGAAAGCTAAGTTGAAAGATGATGGTAGCAATTACACAGACTGGGTCCGTAACTTGAAGATTATCCTCATCGCTGCACAGAAGAATTATGTCCTTGAAGCACCGCTAGGTGACAAGCCCCCTCCCACTAATGTAGACGCTTTGAACATCTGGCAGACCGGTCTGATGACTACACGATAGTTCAGTGTGCTATGCTTTACGGCTTAGAACCGGAACTTCAACGACATTTTGAACGTCATGGAGCATATGAGATGTTCTAGGAGTTGAAGTTAATATTTCAAGCAAATGCCCAGATTGAGAAATATGAGATTTCCAATAAGTTCTACACCTGCAAGATGGAGGAGAATAGTTCTATCAGTGAACACTTGCTCAGAATGTCTGGGTACTACAATCATATGACTCAAATTGGATGCAAAGTTTACGAAGATAGTGTTATTGATAGAGTTCTTCAATCACTGCCACCAAGCTATAAAGGCTTCATGATAAACTATAACATGCAAGGGATGCAGAAGACAATTCCCGAGCTCTTCGCTATGCTCAAAGCTGCGGAGGTAGAAATCAAAAAGGAGCATCAAGTGTTGATGGTTAACAAGACCACTAGTTTCAAGAAAAACGGCAAGGGAAAGAAGGGGAACTTCAAGAAGAATAGCAAGACAGTTGCTACTCCCACGAAGAAACTCAAGTCTAGAGCCAAGCCTGAAACTGAGTGCTTCTACTGCAAAGGGACTAGACACTGGAAGCGAAACTACCCCAAGTATTTGGCGGATAAGAAGGATGGCAAGGTGAACAAAGGTATATGTGATATACATGTTATTGATGTGTACCTTACTAATGCTCGTAGTAGCACCTGAGTATTTGATACCGGTTCGGTTGCTAATATTTGGAACTCGAAACAAGGGCTATGGGTTAAACGAATATTGGCTAAGGACGAGGTGACGATGCGCGTGGGAAATGGTTCCAAAGTAGATGTGATCGCCGTCGGCACACTACCTCTACATCTACCTTCGGGATTAGTTTTAGGTCTGAATAATTGTTATTTGGTGCCAGCGTTAAGCATGAACATTATATATGGATCTTGTTTATTGCGAGACAGTTATTCATTTAAATATGAGAATAATGGTTGTTCCATTTATATGAGTAATATCTTTTATGGTCATGCACCCTTGAAGAGTGGTCCATTTTTGTTGGATCTCGATCGTAGTGATACACATATTCATAATATTGAAGCCAAAAGATGCAAGGTTAATAATGATAGTGCAATTTATTTGTGGCACTGCTGTTTAGATCATATTGGTGTAAAGCGCATGAAGAAACTCCATAGTGATGGACTTTTGGAATCACCTGATTATGAATCACTTGGTGCTTGCGAACCATGCCTCATGGGCAAGATGACTAAAACTCCGTTCTCTGGAACAATGGAGCAAGCAACATATTTGATGGAAATCATACATAATGATGTATGTGGACCGATGAGTGTTGAGGCTCGCGGCGGGTATCGTTTTTTTCTGACCTTCACTGATGATTTAAGCAGATATGGGTATATCTACTTGATGAAGCACAAGTCTGAAACATTTGAAAAGTTCAAAGAATTTCAGAGTGAAGTAGAGAATCATCACAACGAGAAAATAAAGTTTCTACGACCTGATCGTGGAGGCGAATATTTGAGTTGCGAGTTTGGTCTTCATTTGAAACAATGTGGAATAGTTTCACAACTCACACCACCCGGAACACCACATCATAATGGTGTGCCCGAACGTCGTAACCGTACTTTATTATATATGGTGTGGTCTATGATGTCTCTTACCGATTTACCACTATCGTTTTGGGGTTATGCTTTAGAGACAGCTGCATTCACGTTAAATAGGGCACCATCTAAATCCGTTGAGACGACGCCTTATGAACTGTGGTTTGGCCAGAAACGAAAGTTGTCGTTCCTTAAATTTTGGGGCTGCGATGCTTATGTGAAAAAGCTTCAACCTGGTAAGCTCGAACCCAAGTCGAAGAAATGTGTCTTCATAGGATACCCAAAGGAGACTGTTGCGTACACCTTCTATCACAGATCTGAAGGCAAGATATTCGTTGCTAAGAATGGATCCTTTCTAGAGAAGGAGTTTCTCTCGAAAGAAGTGAGTGGGAGGAAAGTGGAACTTGATGAGGTAATTGTACCTTCTCCCGAATTGGAAGTAGTACATCACAGAAACTAGTTCTAGTAATTCCTACACCAATTAGTGAGGAAGCTAATGATGATGATCATGAAACTTCGGATCAAGTTACTGCTGAATTCGTAGATCAACCAGAGTACGTTCCACGCCAGAGTGGTATGGCAACCCGGTTCTCGAAGTCATGTTACTAGACCATGATGAACCAATGAACTATGAGGAAGCGATGATGAGCCCAGATTCCGCAAAATGGCTTGAGGCCATGAAATCTGAGATGGGATCCATGTATGAGAACAAAGTGTGGACTTTGGTTGACTTGCCTGATGATCCGCAAGCCATCGAAAATAAATGGATCTTCAAGAGGAAGACCGACGCTGACGATAATGTTACTATTTACAAAGCTTGACTTGTTGCGAGGAGTTCAAGGAGTTGACTACGATGAGACTTTCTCACCCGTAGCGATGCTTAAGTCTGTCCGAATCATGTTAGCAATTGCCGCATTGTATGATTATGAAATCTGGCAAATGGATGTCAAAACTGCATTCCTGAATGGATATCTCAAAGAGGAGTTGTATATGATGCAACCAGAAGGTTTTGTCGATCCTAAACGTGCTAACAAAGTGTGCAAGCTCCAGCGATCCATCCGTGGACTGGTGGAAGCATCTTGGAGTTGGAATATACGCTTTGATGAGGTGATCAAAGCATATGGTTTTATACAGATTTTTGGAGAAGCCTGTGTTTACAAGAAAGTGAGTGGGAGCTCTGTAGCATTTCTGGTATTATATGTGGATGGCATATTATTGATTGGAAATGATATAGAATTTCTGCATGGCATAAAAGGATACTTGAATAAGAATTTTTCAATGAAAGACCTCGGTGAAGTTGCTTACATATTAGGCATCAAGATCTATAGAGATAGATCAAGGCGCTTAATTG
Source organism: Secale cereale (assembly GCA_902687465.1). NCBI lineage: Eukaryota > Viridiplantae > Streptophyta > Magnoliopsida > Poales > Poaceae > Secale > Secale cereale. The sequence continues at coordinate 516,347,639 of LR738709.1, forward strand.
GACTTTCACAAAGCACATATCTTGATAAAGTTTTGAAGAAGTTCAAGATGGATCAGTCAAGGAAAGGGTTCCTGCCTGTGTTACAAGGTGTGAAGTTGAGTAAGACTCAATGCCCGACCACTGTAGAAGATAGAGAGAAAATGAAAGTCATTCCCTATGCCTCAGCATAGGATCCATCATGTATGCAATGCTGTGTACCAGGCCTGATCTGTGCCTTGCTATAAATTTAGCACAGAGGTACCAAAGTAATTCAGGAGTGGATCACTGGACAGCGGTCAAGAACATCCTGAAGTACCTGAAAAGGACAAAGGATATGTTTCTCGTTTATGGAGGTGACAAAGAGTTCGTCGTAAACGGTTACGTTGATTCAAGCTTTAACACTGATCCGGATGACTCTAAGTCACAAACCGGATATGTATTTTTATTGAACGGTGGAGCTGTCAGTTGGTGCAGTTCCAAGCAGAGCGTCGTGGTGGAATCTATGTGTTAAGCGGAATACATAGCTGCTTCGGAAGCAGCAAATGAAGGAGTCTGGATGAAGGAGTTCATATCCGATCTAGGTGTAATACCTAGTGCATCGGGTCCAATAAAAATCTTTTGTGACAACACTGGAGCAATAGCCTTGGCGAATGAATCCAGGTTTCACAAGAGAACAAAGCACATCAAAAGACGCTTCAATTCCATCCGCGATCAAGTCAAGGAGGGAGACATAGAAATTTGCAAGATACATACGGATCTGAATGTCGCAGACCCGTTGACTATGCCTCTTCCACGGGCAAAACATGATCAGCACCAAGACTCCATGGGTGTTAGAATCATTGCTTTGTAATCTAAATTATTGACTCTGGTTCAAGTGGGAGACTGAAGGAAATATGCCCTAGAGGCAATAATAAAGATGTTATTTGTATTTCCTTATATCATGATAAATGTCTTTTATTCATGGTAGAATTATATTAACCGGAAACTTAGTACATGTGTGAATACATAGAAAAAACAGTATGTCCCTAGTATGCCTCTACTAGACTAGCTCATTGATCAAAGATGGTTATGTTTCCTAGCCATAGACATGAGTTGTCATTTGATCAACGAGATCACATCATTAGGAGAATGATGTGATGGACAAGACCCATCCGTTAGCTTAGCACTATGATCGTCTAGTTTTACTGCTATTGCTTTCTTCATGACTTATACATGTTCCTATGACTATGAGATTATGCAACTCCCGAATACCGGAGGAACACCTTGTGTGCTATCAAATGTCACAACGTAACTGGGTGATTTTAAAGATGCTCTACAGGTGTCTCCGAAAGTGTTCGTGGTGTTGGCATAGATCAAGAATAGGATTTGTCACTCTGAATGTCGGAGAGGTATCTCCGGACCCTCTTGGTAATACACATCATAATAAGCCTTGCAAGCAAATGACTAATGACTTAGTCACGAGATGATGTATTACGGAACGAGTAAAGAGACTTGCCGGTAACGAGATTGAACTAGGTATTGAGATACCGACGATCGAATCTCGGGCAAGTAACATACCGATGACAAAGGGAACAACGTATGCTGTTATGCGGTTTGACCGATAAAGATCTTCGTAGAATATGTAGGAGCCAATACGAGCATCTAGGTTCCGCTATTGGTTATTGACCGGAGATGAGTCTTGGTCATGTCTACATAGTTCTCGAACCCATAGGGTCCGCACGCTTAACGTTTGATGACGATCGGTATTATGAGTTTATGAGTTTTGATGTACCGAAGGTAGTTCGGAGTCCCGGATGAGATCACGGACATGACGAGGAGTCTCGGAATGTCCGCAACATAAATATTTATATATTAGACGACTATATTCGGACACCAAAAGTGTTCCGGGTGTTATCGGGTAAAACTAGAGTGCCGGAGGGGGTTACCGGAACCCCCCGAGGGAGTATGGACCATAGTGGGCCAATGAGGGAAAGAGAGGGGCAGCCCATAAGGCTGGCCGCACCCCCTAGGGTTCCTAGTTGGACTAGGAAAAGGGGGGAGGCGCCCCCTCTCCTTTCCTTCTCCTCTTCCCCTTCCTTTCCTACTCCTAGTAGGAATAGGAAAAGGGGGTTCCTATTCCCACTAGGAGTAGGAATCCTACTCCCTTGGCGCGCCCCTTGGCCAGCCGCACCTCCCCCCTTGCTCCTTCATATACGGGGGCAGGGGGCACCCAAAGACACACAAGAAACATTGTTCTAGCCATGTGCGGTGCCCCCCTCCACATAAACACACTTCGGTCATACCGTTGAAGTGCTTAGGCGGAGCCCTGCGCCGGTAGCTTCATCATCTCCATCACCATGTCGTCGTGCTGATGAAACTCTCTCATGAAGCTCAAATGGATCAAGAGCTTGTGGGACGTCATCAAGCTGAACGTGTGCTGAACACGGAGGTGCCGTATGTTCGGTGCTTGATCGGTTGGATCGCGAAGACGTTCGACTACATCAACCGCATCACTAGATGCTTCCGTTTTCGGTCTACGAGGGTACGTAGACACACTCTCCCCTCTCGTTGCTATGCATCTAGTAGATAGATCTTGCGTGATCGTAGGAAAATTTTGAAATACTACGTTCCCCAACAATAACACTTTGGGTAGTAATTCTAATGCATTTTCTCTCATAATTTCCAAGAAATACACAAAGATGGAGAATATCGACAGCTGAATGTTGGACCTGAAAAAGCTACGTCAGATATACCTATTCTGCACATCTCTAAATGGGCTAAAAAATACGAAGAATTACTTTGAAATGTCTAAAAAAAATACCGGAGAAAAGAGTTACTGGAGGAGGCCATCCAGGTGCCCACAAGGCACCAGGGCGCCCCAAGGCGCGCCCTGGTGGGTAGTGGGCCACCTGACCCACTTCTAGCGACCATCTTCTGGTATATATTAACATTTGACCTAGAAAAAAAATAGAGAGAGGACTTTCGGGATGGAACGCATCTGTCTCAAGGCGGAAATTGGGCATGAGCACTTTTGCTCTCCGGCGGAGAGATTCCGCCGGGGATACTTCCCTCCGGGGGGGAATCGAAGCCATTGTTATCACCAACAACCCTCTCATCATGGGAGGATCAATCTCCATCAACATCAACATCAACATCTTCACCAGCACCATCTCATCTCAAACCCTAGTTCATCTTTTGTATTCAATCTTTGTATCAAAACCTCGGATTGGTACGTGTGGGTTGATAGTAGTGTTGATTACATCTTGTAGTTGATGCTAGTTGGTGGAAAATAATATGTTCAGATCCATTATGCTATTTAATACCCCTCTGATCTTGAACTTGAATATGCTTTGTGATTAGTTACTTTTGTTCTTGAGGACATGGGAGAAGTCTTGTCATAAGTAACCATGTGAATTTGATATTCATTCGATATTTTGATGATATGTATGTTGTGATTCCCTTAGTGGTGTCGTGTGAACATCGACTACATGACACTTCACCATCTTTGGGCCTAAGGGAATGCATTGTGAAGTAGTTATTAGATGATGGGTTGCTAGAGTGATAGAAGCTTAAACCGTAGTTTATGCACTACTTCCTAAGGGGCTGATTTGGATCCATACACTTAATGCTATGGTTAGATTTTATCTTAATTCTTCTTTCATAGTTGCGGATGCTTGCAAAGCGGGTTAATCATAAGTGGGAGGCTTGTTCCAACAAGAACATGACCCAAGCACCGATCCACCCACATATCAAATTGTCAAGCATCGAACGCGAATCAAACCAACATGACGAAAGTGACTCGATGAAATTCGCGTGTGTCCTCAAGAACGCTTTGCTTATTATAAGAGTTCGTTCCGACATGTCCTTTGCCACAAAAGGATTGGGCTATCTTGCTGCACCTAGTGTTACTATTGCTACTTGTAACTTATTACAAATTATCTTGCTATCAAACAACTTGGTACCAACAATTTCAGTGCTTGCAGACATCACATTGCTGGAACCGCTTGTCATTTCCTTCTGCTCCTCGTTGGGTTCGACACTCTTACTTATCGAAAGGACTACTATTGATCCCTATACTTGTGGGTCATCACTCACCACATCAGTTCCCCCCACGGTGGGTCGAGTCGAGGACCCCTAGGTCAGTTCCGTCTGCGGCCACATTGGGCAGCCATGGAGAATTTTACGAAGATTCTGGAAGGCTTGGCATACAATCTAAAGATACCAGAGCCATGCATGACTCTACCTCCACCAACGTAGCCGATTAGGATTTGTAACCCTAAGACTCCACGTGTGTTATATAAGTCAGTGGACGAGCTCGTCAATATGACAACATACAATCCATTGGCATTCAGTTGTAATTTATACACACCCCAACACAATATACGAGAGTGGGAGTAGGGTATTATCACATGCCAGGTCACCTAGTTAGGATACCCTACCGAGGGAGATATCGTATCTAGCTCTCACAATGGTTTTTTGGTTTTAGAAAGGTTCTAGTATGTTCTCTCCAGATTACATTTTTCCTTCTTTTCTGTTGCTTTCTCTACCAACTTTATGGTTTTCTTTTTGGGTTTTAATTATATTTTTTACCTTGTTTTTAATTCTACCATGTTCGGTTTTTTTGTTTCTCCTTTTCCCGGTTTTCATTTTTTTTCATTTTTTTTCAAATTCATTAAGTTTTTATGATATGCTTGACACAATTAATCAAATTTATGATCTTCCCAAGATTGCAAAAAAAAAAAATTAGATTTAATACGGGCCAGCCCATCTTGGTCGCTCAGTAAGTTTGTGTTTCAACAACAGTTTGACCAAAACCACTAATTAAGGAGTACTCCTTTCAAAGATCACTCCCACCTCCTAAGGCTGCGACACGTGACACACTGCATGCGCGCCACTTGTCGCAATCAGGAAGTTTTCCTTTTTTTCATACATCCGTTTATTCAAAACGTTTTATCTCTTAAACTATGGGTCCAAATCTTGAACGTTTTCACCATTGAATTTCTCGCGTCGAGATTTCCAAAACTAGATTCCATGTTGATGGTTTTGACGAAAAAAATTTCATGAAAAAACCAGACGAAAAACTGAACCCAGAGCACATTTTTTGCTTTTCGAAAAATGAAAACCAAAAAAATCCAGAGTGAGCGCCCAGAACGCGATACGTGGCTGCTGAGAGCGAATCAAGTGGCGCGCTCTCAAAGTGATCGTTGGGTGGCTCCCGAAGAAGCCTCCCAAACTAGTTGCTCTCACCCAACGGAGTTGCTCGCTTTTCACCACACAGGTAGCGAAATATGAACTCGCTGGTCGCGAGCGAACAAATGCAGACGCTCTATGATAACATTTGTTATGTCTAATTTTTTTAGCACTCGTCAAAATATTGTTTTACTTTTTAGCATCATTTTTTAGACAAGAGTCAAAATGGAGAGCAACTAGTTGGCGCGCGCTCCTTCACGAGCCTCCCAACGATCATCCTGAGAGCGCACCACTTGGCGCGTTCTCTGCCGTCGGCACGTATCATGCTCTGGACGCTCTCTCAGAATTTTGTTTTTTTATATATTTTCCCACACGTTTTCGGCTTTTAAAACTTTTTTGGTTTTTTTATTTTGGGGTTTTCCAAAGGTCTTCCTTAGCTTTCGGACCCAAATTTTTTTTCGCAAAAAAACACATTTTTTCCCATGAGAGGCATCATTTTTATTTTGCGAGAGGCACCGTTCTGCTTTCCGCTAGAGGCACGGCCGTGCCTCTCCGAAACAAAAAAAACGTGTTCTCTGTTTTTTTTCTTTCGCGAGAGGCACGTTTTTGCTTCCGCGAGAGGCGCCGTTGTGCTTTCATGAGAGGCACGGCCATGCCTCTCGGAAACGAAAAAATGTTTTTTTTTTTTTTTTTGCTTCCGCGGAAGACACGGTCGTGCTTTCGCGAGTGCCTCTCGAAAACGGAAAAAACGTGTTTCTGTTTTTTCCCTTGCATGTGAGGCATGTGTGTGCTTTCGCGAGAGGCACGGTCGTGCCTCACGGAAACGAAAAAACATTTTCAGTTTTTTTCCTTTCGCGAGAGACACGACCGTGCCTCTTTCGGAAAGGAATAAAGAAGTGCTCCAGGTTCGATTTTTTCATCTGTTTTCAGGGGTTTTTCATGATTTTTTTTATGAAAATCTATCAACATGAGATTTAGTTTTGAAGATCTCTACGCGGGGAATCCAATGATAAAAACGGTTCGAGATTTGAACACGTGACAAGTGACGTGCATGCAGTGCACCACTTGTCGCAACCTTAGAAGGCGAGAGTGGTCTTTGAAAGGCGTACTCCTTAATTAGTGATTTCGCCATAGGGTGAGCAGGTTCAGCATCGATACTTGGGCTGGCCCAAATCTTGGTTGCTCATGTTTTTTTAGTTTCCGGTGCCCGCTCACATGTGTTTAAATTTGTTTCACTTACTTTGTAGAACTGCACCTCGCCGTTCCCTCTTTACTAGATGATGCCCCACGCGTTGTTGTGAAAACTTTGGCCATACAGATGCATAAATAGATGTTAACGACTTAAATCTATTGCAAAAACAAATTTAAGAATGCTCTCCGTCAAAGAGGGTATTAAAAGCCTAAAACGGTTGCAAAAACAAATAAATAGATGTTAAAAGCCTACAACTATATTATAAATAGATTTTAAAAGCCTAAAACTATTGTATAAAGAGATGTTAAAAGACTCAAAACTATTGAAAGCAATAAAGTATATGAAGCATGTCACAAAATGTTATATAAAAGGAGAAATCTATTGGATTGAAGTCAAATGGGGCGTCATTTTTAACAAAATATATGTAGGTCGTACTACAAAAATGTGTAATATGGCAATCTATGTTGTGCACAAAAATTAGTGAAACAAATCGATGCATGATTGCTGAGGTGGCATGGTTGCATGAATAGATTGGTGCACAAATTGTAACTTATGATCACATGCATGACTTAATGATGTGGCATAGGTGCATAAATAGGAAAAATAGGTAGTGGGTTGCAACTATTTAAGAATAGAAGACTTCTTCTGTTTTTATTTTATTTTTGAACAACTTCACAGTTTTCTAAAATGCGGCCAATTCCGAAAATCTTCGTGATTTCAAAAATTGTTTGTGAATTTAAAAAATGCTCCCTATTTGAAAAAAATGAATTAAAAAAATACTTGGAAACTCAACAAGTATTCACAGATCAAATTAATATTCAAAAAATTGCACAAATTTAATAATATATTGTGAACCTAAAAAATATTCATGAATTCGTAGAATATTCGTTGTTTGAAAAAAAGTTCATGAATTAATAAAATTATTCCTGAATTAGTGAGAAAAATATGGATTAAATAAATGCCCACAAATTAAAAAATGTTTGCAATTTTCGGAAAATGTTCCAGGACTGCATACATTGTCGTGAAATGAAAAAATATTTATGAATTTCAGAAAATATTCAGTAATTTCAAAATAAGTTTGTGATTTAAAAAATATTCACTAGTTTCGTAAAATATTCATGAATTCAAAAAAAGTTCGTGGTTCTCCAACAATATTCTCAGATTTCAAAAAATGTTTGTGGATGACAGGATATTCACAGACAAAAAAATGTAGCCAATTTTGAAAAATGTTGATGATTCTGATAATGTTTCCAAATCAAATAAGGTTTGAAAATTTATAAAATGTTCACTAATTTCGAAAATGTTCACGGATTCTTACAAACGTTCATATATTTCAAAACCCTTGTTTGCAATTTGTTTTTTGTAAATTGGGGAAAATACTCACGAAGTTTAATAAATCTTCACAGAGTAAAAATGTTTGTGAATTAAGAAAATATTCAATTATTTTAGAAATATACCAGAATTCAAAAACAAATCTTGAATTTGAAAATGTCAGTGCAATTGGAAGTTATTCATGAATTTGAAAATGTTAAAAAAATAAAGAAAATTGAAAGATAAAAAAGGGAAAACTTGGAACACACAAAGAAACCTTGTCCGGGAGGTTCTAAAATGTTCCAAAACTGAAAAGGGACTCTCCTGGAAAAGTCTCTTGGAAAATGACCGTTCTGGTGCGTGTTTCCTCGACAAATGTCAACCTGTGCGACGAATAGTGAGATCACTAGTGTGATGCTAACCCTTGCAAGTATCACCCCTACCGCTTCTTTGTGGTGACTAGTGAGCTAACTGCATGTGTGATACTTGTAGCAACCTGAGAGTTTTATATATTTTAACTGATTTATCTCTTGAACCATGCGTCAATTTATGAATTGTTTTCACCGTTGTGTATTTGTCGTTGAGACCTTCGGAATATATCTTGTGTTAATAGGTTTAGACAAGTTTTTTCAAAAATATATGCCAAAACTTGGAAATAAAAAAAAACAAAACAAGAAACCTGAGAAAAATGAATAAAGAAAACATGAAGAAAAAGAGGGGAAACTGAAAGCACAACTATGATTTTCATCTCTTTTCTGGAAGCACAATTATGCTTCCCCAAAAAACACAGTTATCTTTTTTTTTTTACTTTTCGTTGTGCTTCACCGTGTAATACAGCTGTACTGTTTACTTTTCAAAAAATGCACAACTATGGGGAGCACAGATGTCCTGCACGCCGAAGCACAAATGTTTTGTGTGGTGAAGCACAACTTTTTTAAGTCTAATAAGTTGTGAAGCACAACCGATATGTGCAGCTAGGGCATTACTTAACCTAAAAATGATGAAACGGGTTAACTAGATATCTTTTCTTAGTGCACGCGAGGAAAAAAATCATAAAAACCTTGAATAAATCAGGATTTTTTTTTCTCAAAACACATGGAGAAATAAAGAAACATGTTCCTCGTGAATGTGCTTAACGTGGACATGTCGGAACGTCTGGGCATACCATATGTCAATGCAAGAAGCGCTCTCGAATGACCGCTACAGGTTCGTGTGTGGCGGTACATGGTTAGTCATTCCCGACGAGTAGGATTCCTGTCGCCAGCGCCCTACGAGACCTCCTATGTGGCGCCTTAGGGCATGTACAATGGTTGATAAGATAGTCTTATCTTAAGTCTTGCATGTAATTTAGGGAAGAAAAAAAAAATGTCTATAATTGATCATCTCTTAGCCTTATCTTCAATAACTAGTTATTTCTAAAAATATGGTGAGACATATTGTGCTAAGAGATCGTCTCTTGTCTTCTCCTAAATAAGATAAGACAAGTCTTTTCTTATGTGTTCTCTCTCCTCCACCTCACCATTGATCCTACGTGGCACTCCCAAGATAGCACCATTGTACATGCCCTTATGCATCAAGAGAGACACTCACACGCTGCCTTGTGTGGGCCGGCCCTCCAACGCGAGCTGGTGGCTAGCTCTGGTCGCGTCGGTTTTTTAAGTTGTTGGTTGATTAGATGTCTTTGACCTAACCCGTTGACTTGACATTTACCATTAATTTTGTAAAAAACATACACACTAAATATGTTCATAGATTTTAAAAATATGAGTTGAAAAGAGTTTGCAGGTTAAAAAAAATCCATGAATTTTACGGAAAAGTTCACCAAAACTTTTACAAAAATCATGAATTTGAGGGCAGAAATTTGAAAAAAAGAAAAGAAAAAACAAATATGTGTTAATATCAAAATTATTTACAAAAAAGAGAATTTATAACTTCCAAACGTTGGGTATTTTACAATAGATCCACACGATTCTGTCGTACGAGATACTCACTCGTTGTAAAAATTATATGCAAGCGCCAGGGATCGAGCTCTGGAGCCCATCGACCAATTAGTCTACGCCACATTCTCACCTACGAGAAGAAATTTTACTTTATTTAAACCTACAAGATAGTAGGTACAGACCACGAAAATAAAGATCCCGTATCTTTCCAATAGATTCGAACGATCATCTAAAGTGGGACTCGAACCCACGAACCCTACAATGTAGCAAGGGTGTACTAACCAACTCGCTTTTCCTTGATTGTTGTCCAATAAGTAGAAATATGCCAGTTAACCTTTTCTTCATTTTCATATGGGCCAAAACAAACATTTTTCTTTTCGTGTTTTTTTGAATTTCTCAAGTTGTCTTGTAGTCTCCCATTTCCATATATCAACAGGTTGTATACCTTGCCAATGTATTCTCGTTGTAAATATCATGGTAACTTCACATGAGGGATTTTTTGGGTTGAAACATACCCAGGTAACTTATATGCAAATGGTATGGTAATTTGTGTATCGGGACCCGATAACTTACATATAGTTGTCATGGTAACTTCAACCGGGGGTGAAAAGATTATTGAAACATCTCGCCGGTAATTTATGTGTAAAGAACACAATAATTTTTGCATGGCAACCCTGATAACTTAGGCACAAACACCACGACAACTTTAACCTGAAGGAAAAAAGTTGTCAAAAATGTACTCCGATAACTTTTGTATAAATACCATGGTAATAACGCATCATATACATAATAATTTAGGTACAAACACCATGATAACTTGGACCCCGAGGAAAAATTATTGAAAAATATAACCTCGATAACAATTGCGTGAATATCATGGTAAATGAAGCACTGCATACCTGATACTTAGGTGAACCGCGCGGGGGGGGGGGGTGAAGGATTTGTTGGAAAACACATTCCCGGTACTTTGTGTGTAAATAACACGGGATTATACACACAATGAAGTCGATAACTCACTACAAACCCCATGGTAACTTTTGACCCCGGGATAAAAGTTTGTTGAAAATATACCCCGATAACTTATGTGTAAATAACATGGTAATATACATGCAATAGAGTTGATAACTTACTTAATCCATATGTGGTAATTTTTTAACCAGTGAAAAATGTTGTTAAAAAATATCTCCCAATAACTCATGTGTAAACAATATGATAATACACGAACATGAGACCTGATAACTCGTATACAAATATCACGGTAATTTTTTGACCGAGAGAATGAAAATTGTTGAAAAATATACCCCGATAGCTTTTGTGCAACATGATAATATACACAAAGCTGATAACTCACTGCAAATATCATAATTACTTTTTGACCCTAGGATAAAATTTTGTTGAAAACATACCACAGAAACTTTTGTGTAAATGACACGGTAATTTATGTATGACAGACGTGATAATTTATGTAGCCCGGATGTGTTAACTTTTGGTCTAAAAAAGTTATCAGAACATATCAACATGAGATTTAATTTCGATGATCTCGTCGTGACGATTTTTTGCGGTTTGAGCTACAAAACATTTTTTTAAAGGATCAATCTAGGATGACATCAGCTTTTAGTCCTTTAGTGCATATATGCGTGTAATTAGAGAAAGGAGTGCACTTGAAAGAAAAATTAGGCATTCTAATGCATGTATATTTATACAATTATAGTGGAGTAAAGATCGTTCTTGTCTATTGCTAAAATCCGAACGTTTAATAGTTATAAAAGTCCCACAAAAAATATTTATTTCATGAGGAGAAAAGTTCAATAAATCTTGCAAGATATACCTGAATTTGGGGAAAAAGAATTTAAGAAACTGTTGACAAAACTGCAAAAGTTCATGAATTTGTGAAAGTTTATGAATATAAAACATTAAGAAATAATAACAAAAGAACAAAAACCTGTCAAAAAAACCTAAAACAGAAGAAAGAATGAAAACAGATGGAAGCTTTCCAAAAATCAGTCCAACGAAGCTTCTAGGAGCTTCACAAAACTGGGAGCGGAGGGAGGTTCCGACATTTCTAGTTTGGTCGGTCAGTTCCCACTCGTCTTAGTTGGAGCGGAGGGAGGTCTCCATTAAAATACTCCCTCCGTCCTGAAATTCATGTCGCAGCGGTTATTTTGCAATTTAGTCCTTAGACTTTTCCCGACCGAACCCGAAGTCCCTCTATGTAGTTGCTCTCTTCCTCTTTCCTCTCCCACCGGCCGGCATCGCCTATGCCGTTCCCCTCCGCGCAAGCGTAGCTCCACGCTGCCTGCGCCTCCTCTCCCTCCCCCGCAGTTCCTCTCCCTCCCCAGCGCCGGCGCCCTCTCCCTTGCGTGGGTTACCGGCGCTCTCTTCCTCTCGCATGTCCCTCCGCATCGGTGAAAATCCGATTTTCCCCCTCCGGCTCTTCGATCTGCAGCGGCTGTGCTCAATTTGTGGCGGAGACTACCAAGATGGCGTGACAGAGCTGCTTCTACCGGTCACCTGCACGGGGCTGCTGCTGTTGGTCGCCAAGTGAGGAGCTCATCTCCTGCAGCCGCGGCTGCCTGGCCACCTTCGTCACGCTCATCCAGCATCGGCGCAGGTCTGACTACAACATGGCTACGACCACGCAGCAGCGGCGGCGGGATGGTGGCGGCGAGCTCCGAAATGTTCCTCCATCCACTCTAGGACTCCACCGCCAAGCACACCAACCTCAAGGTCTGTTCCTCGTCGGTGTTGTAAATTCTTTGCTTGCTTACACAGTTGCTTCCATACTGATTGGCTTCGGGACTACGGATTTTGTTGAGTACACATTTGCTTGCATACTGATTCATTGCTTGACATTTGCTTGAGTACTACAGATTCTTTGCTTGAGTAGAATTGATTGGGCTGCTACAATAGAATTGCCACACAATAGAATTGGCCTCACTATTGTATATTCTCTGAAACATATTTTTTAGAATTGGCCACACTGTTGTAGAATCTCTATCACAGATGCTGTAGAATTGGCCTCACAGCTGTAGATTCTCTGATGTCCTTACCTCGAACTGAATATAAAGTCAGTTTCGTCAGTCTCGATCTGAATATAAACTTTATCTCAAACAGAAATTGAACAGGAGCAGTCGTAAAAATTCACTTCAAAACTCAGTTAAAAGTTCAATTTTAGAGCTTGGCTCCTGATCTTTATATAAAGTGTACTGCAAGCTTATTGCAAGAAAGTTTAAAATTCAATCTAAAACTCAGTCTAAAATTTAGTTAAAGTGATCTGAATATAAAAACTCTTGGAGTAAAAATTCAATCTAAAACCCAGTTAAAGTTTTAGTTTTAGAGAGTTGGGATTTTATTGCAAGCAAGTTTTGTACTGTCATACAGTAATTTTCAGTTTGTAAAACTGAGAATTGCATTTTCTATTTTGAAACTTAGTGTAACTATTTTGAATTTTGATGGAAAATCAGTCTAAAAGTCAGTCTAGACTGCATTTAATCGAAAATGTTGCATCATCTTGCACGCATGTATCCCCTACTTCATCACCATTCGTTTCACCACACCACTTGCTTGCTGATCTTCACAGGCATGTGATGTGCACCCTAGGTCGTCTGGTCCGAGGAACTGCTAATAAAACAACACCCAAAGTCGTGAGTGTGCTCACGTTATGCAATCAAGCAACCGCGCTTGTCAGGATCGGTTTTCCAGTAAAATATTTACCGAGAGAACCGACCTTTTTATCGAACCAGCACAGAAGAATACTTCTCACCGGTAGACAAATCCTTGATACAGAATTTTAGAGTACTGAATATTATACATGGTTGAGCTGAGGTTGCTCAACAATTTATTACAAGCACGCCGATATAATACATAAGGGCGGATATGACACAATGGTATGGTGGCATAACTACTAATTCATAATGAAAGAGAGGTGGTGGCTATGTCATAGTATAGTGGGTGACATGACTCCAATATCTTACAGTTCATCGAGTGTCTGAGTGAAACCCGATGAATTTATTTGGTGGTTGACGGAAGCGGTTATAAAACAGTGATCAACTCCATGATCGCAAGAGACTGACTGGGACTCTACTAGACGTCGGACTTGCTATCGAACTCTTCATCATGAGATCGCCTTCGTCAACATCTGGCCAAATCAACAAGCCAGGTGAGTACTTTGAATGTACTCGCAAGACAGTTCGGACATAAGATATAACAAATGCAAACATGATGCATATGAGTAATCTAGCAATATGTACCCGAATAATACAAATTGTGCTGTCAGTAAAAATGGAAGTCGGGCGGTAGTCCTCCCGAAATCCCAAGGAAAAATAAAAAAAAATACCAATCGAGTGTCTAAGCGACGCCTCGTGAGGAACAATGAATAAAAACATGCCACAGTCGGATGTCTGTGCGACATCGCATAAAGGGCTTATAACGAAAATTAAATAATGAGAATGCCACAGTCGGACGTCGGAGCGACATCACATAAAGGGCTTATATTCAAAAGTAAATAATAAGAATGCCACAGTCGGACGTCTGAGCGACATCACATAAAGTGCTTATATTTAAAAGTAAATAACAAGAATGCCACAGTCGGACGTCTGAGCGACATCACATAAAAGGTTTATATTCAAAAGTAAATAACAAGAATGCCACAGTCGGACGTCTGAGCGACATCACATAAAGGGCTTATATTCAAAAGCAAATAACAAGAATGCCACAGTCAGACGTTTGAGCGACATCACATAAAGGACTTATATTCAAAAGTAAATAACAAGAATGCCACAGTCGGACGTCTGAGCGACATCACATAAAGGGCTTATATTCAAAAGTAAATAACAAAAATGCCACAGTCGGACGTCTGAGCGACATCACATAAAGGGCTTATATATTCATGAAGGTAGATCATCTCACGAGATTAATTGGTGCAGAAATAATTAGTTGACCCTTGACTAGATTACCATTCTAATAACTATCTTAGAGTACCCGAGACGGTCCCCGTGGTTGGCACGGGAATTAACGCTAGGCCATAAACATGGCTACTTGGAAGATTTTGACTCTGCAGAGTTTGTACTCTTAAATCACAGCCAACAGATTTTACTAGCCACAAGGACTAGTTCCGTCTACGGTGTTTTAGCAGAAACACAACTAACCAGTACACACCCATTTCACATCCTGCTGCCCGGAATCACCCGAGACAACATTCATGAAAAACTTTAAGACGGGGAGACTACAACCTCGAATAGCATGGGATCAAATTTATATCGCGCGCTCTAAGGAGTGCCCCCCTCTCGGTCCCAACCGGAAACACCCATGCCCCCTGACCGGATGACGGGCTTTAATCCAGGGCCATGGAACCCTCATCCCGGCCCCTCTATTTGGTGTGGACACGGAAAGAGGTTTGCAACTGACTAAACCGTAATCTTTGCAGAAGGCATGTTACAGTACCAAAAAGGAGACGAACGGGGTCATGACTTGATCCACGTTGATACTAGAGTTAACAGTTTACTGGCATGCTCCAACAATACCAGCTCACAACCCCTCATGTCACCACATGATCATGTTGTTTCATCATCATCATTTGGGGCTCACCCGAAGCTTGCTTGCATGAAATATAACATCCACAAATGCTTATATAACCATGCTATGAAGAAGAACTACTCAAGCAAACATGCAACACACTCATCATATCAAAGGTTTAGACATGCTTGCCTGGTTCGGAGTAGTCGGAGTCTAACTCGGTGAAGTTCGCTGCTCCGTCACTTCCTTCGATATCGACGTATACAAATAAAACGAGTACTAACATAAATACCACGCGTGCATAAAAGTTGTCCCAAATATTTTTCAAATAAATATGATAAAAAAACTAGACAGAAAACTAAAGAGGATAGGAAAAAAATCAACTCAAAATCATCTTTTGTTTAAAAGTTATTAAAATTTCTGTCCAGGGACTTGTCTGTAACGAAACAAAAAGTTTCTAGGGGCTAGAATATAAAATTTTAAAACGATTCGGTACGCAGTACGCCAGTCGAATAGGGAAAATGTACTTTGCCCGAAGGCGCCTTCCAGAAAAACGATGCGAATGAGATTGAGAGACTGACGAGGGGGTCCCACTCGACAGGTTTGAAAACAGAAAACAGAGCCGCGCCGGCACCAAAGAGTTGCGGTGGTCACCGGCACGGATCCATGGCGAGGTAGAGGGAGTGGGTGGTACCTACGTGTTCCTGGTGCTCTTCCGCGTCGGTGGGTGGCGGAGTTGGACATCGGCGAGCACCACGTCGACGACGACCCTATCTCTGGCGGACGGCAGCTCGGGTGGTTGTGGGTCTCGTCGGAGAGGGCTGCTGGGGTCAAATTGGAGCGGGGGTTAGTCTCCTAGGGGTGTCAGGAGACTAGTGGCAAGTCTAGGGCGGTGGAGGAGCTCTCACCAGAGAGGAAGCTGCCGGAGCCCGAAGTGGACTGAGGCCGCCGGAGTTGAGGAAGAAGGGCCCCTCGAGGCTCTTCCAGTGGCTGGGCAGGGTCTGGTGAGGTGGTGGAGATGTGCGGGGTCGAGAGCGAGCTTGGAGGTGCTATTTATAGCCGGCCCGAGGCGGTTGCCGTGAACGGGATAAGTCCGGCGAGCGATTACGGCGGTGTTGTGGCTGGATGGGTGGTTTAAGTGCTTGAGCATCGACTAGATGGTGTACTGATTCCATTCCGGTGCAGAACTTAGCAAGGCAGGGGCGCTTACGACCTGTCCCCAACGGAACGGCCGTGCGGGCACGTCGGCGGCAGAGAGCGCGCTCTGCGCATCTCAGGCCACGACGACGGTGCTGCAGCATGCGTAGACAAGGAGACGTCCACGCGGAGCTTTCAGGTGGCTTGGGCGGTGTCGAACGGCGTTGCGCTGCAGGGTGCCCCCTGTTGGCCGCCATGGGTGGCTCTGCCGCCGTGGAAGGCGACGGCGCAGGCAGGCCACGTCGCCACCGACGCTTGCAACGAGCCAAGTGAGCGTGTGGCGCTCAGGACAAGTGCGAGGTGCAGCGCAGCAATGATCCAAAGTGACACTAGTGAGATTGACGAGAATATGGCGAAACTGACAAAGCTGCACTGTCGACTGTGATCTTGAGTTAACTTTTCTGAACTTGACAGAAACAGTGCACGCCAGGTGTTCGATGAAATGTTTTTGGCATGAAGAAAATCTTTCTGGAGCTGATATTTGGTGAGGTGGTCTCTTGATGCATCTAGAGGCTGCGTGAATTTTCACAGATTTTTAGGAAGAGAGAAAATATGAATTTCACCAAAATTGGCAAATCTGGTCCAAACTTGCAGCAAGTGAAATTTGAAAATTTTGAACTATGGACCAGTGAAACAAGATGGATCTAGGTTGTGGGTACCAAGGACTAGCCAGGGGAGTTGGTTTGGAATCAAAAAACAAAATGAAATTGGTGGTTCCTTTGTAAATCACCAAGGTTCAATTTAAAAGACAGAAATTGTTTTTGGTATAAAATAATTAGAAGAAAAATCCCAATAAGTTTGAAACCTACTGAAATTGATGAGAGACTTGTTTCAAGGTGGAAAGGAGGTTTTGGATAGAAAGACTTTCATTGGGTGCCATGGCAAGAGAAAAAGTTTGAATGGGGAAGACAAGTCCATGGCTCTTAAATGAAGGTTTTTCATGAAGGGAAAATAGTCAAACAAAACCTTTTTGAATAACAACTTGTGTTGAGCTAACACAAGTAGAAAACCTTCAAGACCAGAATCAAGTTTGAGAAGGACACACAAACTTTTGTCAGAAAAGTTTTTTTAGAAAGGGGTTTTAAGAGAAGATCAAATATCCCCCTTCCAAAAGATCAAAAAGTTTTGAAGAGAACAAATCCAAAAATTTGGAGTGTTACAACACCTACCCCCTTAGGAAAAATCTCGTCCCCGAGATTTCAGCTGACCCTCAAATAAGTGTGGGTACTCTGTCCGAAGGAAATCCTCCCTTTCCCATGTTGCCTCATCCTCGGTGTGATTGCTCCACTGAACCTTGAGAAATTTAATTGTCTTCTGACGGGTTCTTCTTTCAGGCTCTTCCGATATTTTTATTGGGCATTCCCGGTAGGTGAGGTCTGGTTGCACATCAAGGTTTTCATGCGACACATGCTTCTCTGGGTTGCTTACACATTTCCTTAGCTGTGAAACGTGGAACACGTCGTGGACGTCTGATAGTTCTTTGGGAAGGTCCAACTGGTAGGCCACTGTGCCTCTCCGTCCAACTATATGAAAGGGTCCGATAAATCGTGGTGCTAGCTTTCCTTTGACTTTGAATCGTTGCAGGCCCCTCATAGGAGATACACGTAGATACACGTTTTCACCGGCTTCAAAACTTACTTCCCGATGCTTTTGATCGTATTAACTCTTCTGTTGGCTTTGAGCTGTCTTGAGTCGATCCCGCATTAGTCTAACTTTTTCCTCAGCTTCCTTGAGCATGTCTGGGCCGAAGATATGACTGTCCCCTGTTTCTGACCAGTTTAATGGGGGTACAACATCTTCGTCCGTACAAGGCTTCGAAAGGTGCCATTTTCAGACTAGCTTGGTAACTATTGTTGTATGCGAACTCGGCATACGGCAAGCTTGCTTCCCAACTGGTCCCATAGGTGAGGACACATGCCCTCAGCATGTCTTCTAGAATTTGATTTACCCGTTCAGTTTGTCCTCCGGTCTAGGGGTGATAGGATGTACTGAATACTAGTTGCGTTCCCAGGGCTTGCTGTAAATGATCCCAAAATTTGGAGACGAACTAAGTGCCTTTGTCGGATATTATAGTCTTTGGGACTCCATGTAGGCATACTATACGGGCGAGGTAAAGTTTGGCAAGCTTCTGGGTGGTGTGGGTTGTCTTGACTGGGATGAAGTGTGCCACCTTAGTTAGTCTATCCGTGATGACCCATATGGCATCATTTCCGTGCTGTGACCGTGGTAGTCCAACAATAAAATCCATCCCAATATCGTCCCATTTCCACTCAGGTATCTTGTTTGGTTGTAACAATCCTGCGGGTTTTTGGTGCTCGGCTTTAATGCGTTGACATGAATCACAACATGCAATGTATGTGGCTATATCCCTCTTCATACCGTGCCACCAAAACCTTTCCTGAATGTCCTTGTACATTTTGGTCCCTCCAGGGTGAATTGAATATGGGGCGGTGTGGCTCTCTTCTAGAATTTGCTGTTTGAGGTCTTCGTTATTGGGTACGCAAAGCCTGCCTCCGAACCATAATATTCCCTCGCTGTCTATGGCAAATTCTGAGGCCTTGTCCTGACTCACTTTTCTTTTTATGCCTTCAATGCTGGGGTGTCCATGCTGAGCCTTCTTAATTTGTTCTATTAGTGTAGGCCATATTTCCATATTTGACACTTCGCCTTCAGTGACCATCATTAAGTTGAGCTTGGCGAATTCCTGCTAAAACTCAGGTCTCAAGTTTTGTAGGCTGCCGTTGTCCGAGGTGGGGTTACAGCTGAGAGCATGTGCTACTACGTTTGCCTTTCCTGGGTGATAGTGAATGCCAACGTCATAATCTTTCACCAGTTCCAACCAGCGTCGTTGTCGTAAATTGAGTTCTGGTTGTGTGAAAATATATCTGAGGCTCTTATGGTTCGTATATATTTCACAATGATTCCCAAGCAAAAAGTGCCTCCACTCTTTGAGTGCATGAATGACTGCTGCCAATTCCAAGTCGTGATTAGGATAATTTTCTTCATGTTTCCATAGTTGCCGAGAAGCGTATACGACTACCTTGCCTTCTTGCATCAGTACGCATCCGAGGCCCTTCCGGGATGCGTCGCAATATACTTCAAAACTTTTTTGTATGTCTGGTGCGCCCAATACTGGGGCTGTTGTTAATTTCTTTTTGAGTTCCTGGAAGCTTTTCTCACAAGCTTCAGTCCATACGAATTTCTTATCCTTCTTGAGTAACTATGTCATTGGTTTGGCTATGGTGGAAAATCCCTCAATAAACCTCCGGTAATATCTAGCCATTCCGAGGAAACTTCGTACATCTGTTACATTGGCCGGTGGCCTCCAACCAAGTACATCCTTGACTTTTTTCGGGTCCACAACAACTCCTTCTTGTGTCAATACGTGGCCTAGAAAACCAATCTGTCTTAACCAAAATTCACATGTGCTAAATTTGGCGTAGAGTTGATGTTTCCTTAATTCTCCCAGTACAATACGGAGATGTTCAGCATGTTCTTCTAGTGTCTTTGAATATACCAAGATATCATCAATAAATACCACAACAAATTTGTCCATAAATTTCATAAACACTTTGTTCATGAGGTGAAAAAAATATGCGGGGGCGTTGGTCAGTCCAAACGGCATTACTGTAAATTCATATAGTCCGTATCTGGAGGTGAATGTTGTTTTTGGGATATCTTCTGTTCGTACTTTTAATTGATGATAACCCGACCTTAAATCAATTTTTGAGAAAACCTTGGCTTGCGTGAGCTGGTCAAATAAATCATTTATCCGTGGCATCGCATATTTGTTCTTGATGGTGACCATGTTGAGCGCTCGGTAGTCTATACACAATCTCATAGTCCCATCCTTCTTTTTGGCAAATAATACCGGCGAACCCCAAGGTGAGGAGCTGGCCCGTATAAATCCTTTGTCCAGTAATTCCTTTATTTGCTTCTTTAGTTCAACCAATTCAGACGGTGCCATTCTGTATGGTTTCTTGTAAATGGGGGTGGTTCCAGGTGCTAGCTCAATGATGAATTATATTTCTCTGTCTGGTGGCATGCCTGGCAGTTCTTCGAGAAATATGTCTGGAAACTCACATACTACTGGATCTTTGCTTAACTCAGAAGTGTCTACCCTGTTTAATTTTGGTTGCCGCGATACTGGTCTTTCTTGGGCTGCGACTCTTATCGTCTTTCCGTGATGATGAGTAAGAATCACAGTTCGGTTGAAGCAGTCGATAAATCCTTTGTTGGTGGTTAGCCAGTCCATACCCAGGATAACATCCAGTCCCTTGTTTTCTAACACGATGAGGTTTGCGTGAAATTTTAATCCTTCAATTTCAATAGTTACACATTGGCAGTAATTCTGAGTGATCTGCTTACTTCCGGGGGACTTGATGGTCATGGATTTTCCCAAGGGAAGCATCGAAAAATCATGTTGCAAAGCAAAGTTCTTCGAAATGAACGAATGAGAAGCTCCAGAATCAAACAAAACCGTGGTAGGTATTGTGTTGACATGGAACATACCGAGTACAATATCCGGGGCATCATGTGCTTGCTCCTTGGTCACATGGTTCAGGTGGCCTTTCTTGTGGTTGTTATTGGGGTTGAAGTTGTTACGCTTGGGCGCTGAATTGTTTCCATTGCTGTTCGGCTTCGGGGTTGAGTTTCTTGGTTTTCGGCACTGTTTGGCATAGTGTCCCTCTTCTCCACAAGCGTAGCAAGTAACACCTGGGCGATACGTGAAATCCTTGTCCCTTGCGTGAATTTTTTTGTTCGTACGCGTATCATTGGTCATGGATTTGTTCGCCCCATTTTTCTGAAAATTAGTTTTGTTCCGGTTGTTGCGAGTGTGGGTAGTCTTATCCCTTTTTCGCTTGGGAATATCTTCCAGACTGCGACACACACTCTCCAAAGTAATAGCCTTGTCCACAAGTGTCTTGAAATCTAGAAAAGTGTGTACGACTAGCTGGCATTTAAGTGCTGGTGCTAGACCGTCCAGGATTTTTTCCATCTTCTTATTTTCAGTCATACGCTCTTCGTTGGCATAGCGAGATAATTGAGTAAACTGGCTGTTGTACTCAGTCACTATCATGCCCCTTTGCTTGAGGTCATCAAACTCCCTTTTCTTGATCTTCATAATGCTTCTAGGGATATGCGCCCCACGAAAACCTTCTGTAATGCCCAGGATGGAATTATACCTCCTACGTGTCGAGGCACGACTTAAAGGCATAAGTCCATCCTAGAATGATCTCAAGTTTGGTAATCTTTGCACAACTCATGTAAAAGGGGAATAGTAAACTGAAAATAGTTGGCTTACAATCGCCACGTCACAGAATAACAGTACAAGTCTCAAACATCATACAATAAGATCACTACAACCCTCTAAGGGCAAAATCCAAATGTCAAAGTACCAAACTCAGATAAATAAACAACCACAGGCGGATCGAAATCCTAGTAAGAGTCTCCACTACTGATCGTCCGGGTAGCGAACGTAGTAACGACTACGCTCCTCGTCGTACTCCCAATCCAGCTCGGTGCCATCACCTGGATAGCTCACGGCTGGACCTGCATCTGGTGTGTGAAGTAACTGTGAGCCACAGAGGACTCAGCAATCCCGTCCCCGGGTAACAGAACTATCAAAGCCTTTAGGTGAGGGAAAGGCTGAAGAAAGAAATGAGGTGAAGGATCAACAAAGAGTCTGCAGCAGCAACTAGCATCTAGCTTACGCAAGTGAGAGCGAGAAGAGAAGGCAACGCGAGAAGTGATCACGAAGTGATCCTAGCTACAAGCTCACAAACATAACCCCTCCGTGTTCAACTCCCGAATCCCTATTCGGAAATTGACAGTCACGGAACACACGCTGGTAGTGTATTAGTATCATTGTGTCAAGTTATCTACAACCGGAATTAACAAGCTCCCATCTGCCACATAACCGCGGGCACGGCTTTCGAAAGTTCAAAACCCTGCAGGGGTGTTCCAACTTGACCCATTACAAGCCCACGATCCGTGGAGTCGCAACTCCAAAGTGGGAAGACCCGAGTATCCTCGGAATCCCGTGCTCAAGATATACCGAACTAAGGTAAGGCTAATCCAGCAAATCCTCCCGGCGTGCCGACACCCTGATAGTAGCCGCGCGTATCTAGTCTCAGGCCACGACCGGATGGGCGATTCTACAGGCCCCAATCCTCGAGTTTCCCCGTGGTGGTTCCCGCAGACTCCCCGTTTGGGACCAACACCATCGGCACTGGCCCCCCCTGCTATGTTGAAATTAAGAATCCTCGGGGACATGACCCCCTATGCAATTAATTAATTATTTTTTTATAGTTGTTATTATGAGGCAAATAGTACCAAAAGTTGGGACTTGCTGGAAAAGACTTAGCACTTAGCGGTTTATCGAGGGGGTCCCATACACCCCAACCGTGTTAGGAACGCATAATCAAGGAACATAAAACCGGCTTATACGGATCCTAACGGCATGAGTGGAACAAAACACCAAGCAAAAGGCTTAGCCTTCCACCCTTGCCAATATATATGTGATTTCAGGTAAGCATTTATATAGTGTGATATAACCCAACCAAACTTCAACATGGAGCAAGCATCTTCACTTCACCTGCAACTAGCAACGCTATAAGAAGGGCTGAGCGAAGCGTACTTAGCCAAGCAACGGTTTGCATAGGTAGGGTGGTTAAACATGGCAATTGGTTACAAGTAGGAGGCTGACAAGAAGAACATGGGCATCGAGGCAAAACTATAGATCGAGACTACTAGCAATAGGCAAAGATAGTAAAGTTATCGGGGTTCGGTCATCTTGCCTGAAGAGAAGAAGTTCGGATCAAAAGAAGGGTCCTCTTGCTCAAACTCGTTGGAAACCTCGTGCTCAACCTCGTTGGAAAACTCGTGCTCAACTTCCGGGTCTAAACAAGACAAACACAACAAGCACCAATCAACACGATGCAATGCGCACTCGATAAACATGTATGCATGATGGATGCACTAGAGATGCACATGGAGCACGGAAAACATCACTCAAGCAAAACACCTCAAAACAAGATAACAACCTGATATTATTAATCTACACAGAAAAACACCCAAGTTTGATGTAAAAATCGCTGAAATCGGAGTTACGGGCTAAAAGTTATGCCCGAAACAAGATTTGAGCGAAAACTGCAAATTACAGCAACATAGCATCTTGGGAGCACCAAATAATTAATCTACAGCACCCAAAAAGCATGGCAAAGGACTTGAACATAAACTAGATATAATGTACAGCAACTAGGTCCAAAGTGCACCCCAAACGGAGTCACGGATCACTAGCAATGATCTTGGACATATTGAACTTTGAAATAAAATTCTGGCAGCAGAATTTTATTGAAAGTTTGGAGCAAAAGATAAGCATGCTACAGCCACTCAAATGGACATGTGAGGACATGGATGGAAAGACAACAATATATACTTCATGGAACAATCAAAATCCACCCCAAAACTATCATGCATTTTCCTACAACATCACACGAACATGGCATCGGAACGTTACAGATTTCAGACTTAGTGAAATTTCACTAAGTCCTAAAACAGCAATATAATCATAGCAACAAAAAGAGCATGTTTAAGACACCTCGAAACTAAACATGGCAAAGGGTAAGCACCTCATCAAAGTACATATGACGGTGATCCCGAAACACACAAGCATGCATCAATGTGGTGAACACACCGATTACAACGAGCTCAACAACATGGCATTTCATAACAAGTAAAAACACAACATATGAACATGGCATCTTGCAACGATGATAACAAGGAAACAATACATCTACCATGCAACCTATCACACACAACACGTAGTTCGTGTCAAGACGAACACGTGGACATGTCATTTGCTTCGTTTGGACAAACGAGCTAAAAGATATCACATGTCAAAGGTGGCACAAAAAATAACACATAGCAGCAGTTTATATCATCATACACTCTTGCAACAGCAAAACAAGGCCCTAGATGATCTCTAACATGCATGACAACAACAGGTAAAACGTAGAGGACAACTCCACGAACATCTGGACATATTACACGCACAAAACGGAGCAACAGGTGAAAAGTTATGCAAGGTCAAAGTAGGCATAACAGAACAGGAAAAACAGGGGCTAGGGTTTGAATTTGGACCTCTCAGATCTGGATCTGAGGATGAACAGTGCTCGGAGGGCCCGGTGAACAGTGCTCGGAGGCCCGGTGAACAGTGCTCGGAGGCCCGGTGAACAGTGCGGCGGCGGCGGCCTGGCTGGGAGGCGGGCCCGACTAGGCCCACGGGAGGGAACCCTGCCCCTGGGCGGCCTGCTGCGCGGGAGCCGGCGGCTGGGCCCTGGCGCTAGCGCGGCCCAGGAGGCGGCTGCGCCCGGCGGCGGCGGGAGGACACGGGCCGGCGGGACGGGCCCGGGAGGAGGGGCGAAGCCCGGCGCGGCGTGCGGTGGGCGAAGCCGGCCCAGGAGGAACGAGGCGGGGCTGACGCAGGAGTGCTGGGCCGAACGGCGTACGACCCCGCGGCGGCGTCGAAGTGGTCCGCAGCCTCGACGGGACGAGCTGTACGGGCCAGCTGGAGCGGTGTTCCAGCCCGTTCTGCGGTGGCGATCGAAGCGATCGGCTGGGGCGTCCCCGATCTGGCCCGATCGGACCCCCAGCTCGATGCGGAGGGAGCGAGGCCGAGCGGCGGCTGGCGTTGACTTGTGCGCTCGAGGGAAACGGCGCTGCTGCGTGTCGATCGAGGGATCCTTCGGGATCCCGGCAGGAAAAAATGGATCTGAGGTAAAAAAGAAAAAAAAAGAAGGGGAGAGAGGAGGAAGAAGGAGGGGTTGCTCCAAATAGACCTAGGGGTCTATATATAGCAACCTAGACTAGGGTTTAGAGACTAGAGGTGTTTAGGAGCCCTCCGATCTGGATCCAACGGATCCGATCGCGGGAAGATTTTAAAAGGACTAGACGGAGATAAAAGAGAGCAGCAGGGGTATTTCCGGGACACGAAGTAAGGGCACTTCGGACCCACACGGACAACGGAGGGAAAAGTCAACGGAGTCCAAACGAGACGAGATTTGAGGGGCGGGTTGCACACAACAAAACTACAACACACAACACAACCTCGCGGCACACCGGTAACGAAAAACGCCCGAACAACAAAGAAGGCCTACGGGACGTCACGGACACGTGAGGAAGCTCCGGAACACGAAACGGACAACGGGAAGAAACGCCACGAACCGGATGCAACCCACAACACAGATGCAATGCAATGCACATGTCTACATGATATGAATGAATGCCACACACTCACACAACAAAACGACGAAGCCCGAAAGACAAGAACCCGAAAAGGAAATAGATGAAGCCGGAGATATATTATAAGCCCAAAAGGGAAAGTATTACATCCGGGGCATTACAAACTCTCCTCTACTACAAAAAGATCTCGTCCCGAGATCTAGGACTGGAAAAAGGAAGGGTACTCGGAACGAAGATGATCTTCTCGTTCCCAGGTAGCTTCTCGGTCTGTGTGATGTGACCACTTGACTTTCAGAAACTTGATGGTCTTGTTGCGAGTCTTGCGTTCGGTTTCTTCGAGAATTGCAACTGGATGCTCTCGGTAGGAAAGGTCTTGTTGAAGATCAATCTCCTCAAACGGAATCATTCGCTCAGGTGCCTTGAAGCATTTGCGAAGCTGAGACACATGGAAGACATCATGAACATTTGCAAAGTTGGAAGGGAGTTCGAGCTGATAGGCTAGATCGCCTCTTTTGCCAAGAATTTTGAAAGGACCGACGTATCTAGGAGCAAGCTTTCCTTTGATACCGAACCTCTGGGTTCCTTTCATCGGAGAAACTCGAAGATAGACATGATCACCGATGTCGAAAGCCAAATCACGATGCTTTCCGTCATAGTAACTCTTCTGACGCGACTGAGCGGCCTTGAGATTCTCACGTATGACTTTGCACATTTCTTCGGCTTCAGAGATCAAATCATTGCCAAGAAGTTGGCGTTCGCCTGTTTCAGACCAGTTGAGAGGGGTACGGCACTTTCTGCCATAGAGAATTTCAAACGGTGCTTTGCCTGCACTAGCTTGAAAGCTGTTGTTGTAAGAGAATTCTGCAAATGGAAGACAGTCTTCCCATTTCATGCCGAAGGAGATGACACAGGCTCTGAGCATATCTTCAAGGATCTGATTCACACGCTCGACTTGACCACTAGTCTGAGGGTGAAAGGCAGTGCTGAACCTGATCTTCGTGCCCATGGCGGACTGAAAGGAGTCCCAGAACTTTGATGTGAACAAGCTGCCACGGTCTGAGGATATCACTTGAGGAATGCCATGTAGGGACACAATTCTGGAAGTGTACAGCTCTGCAAGTTGAGCTGCATTGATTGATTCTTTGACTGGAAGAAAGTGAGCAACTTTGGTAAGCTTGTCAATCACCACAAAGATAGCATCATTGCCTCGCTTGGATTTAGGAAAACCAGTGACGAAGTCCATTTCAATATGGTCGAACTTCCACTCAGGAATAGGAAGAGGTTGGAGAAGACCGGCTGGACGTTGATGTTCTGCTTTCACTCTTCTGCATACATCACATTCATTCACGAATTGGGCAATTTCCCTTTTCATGCGTGTCCACCAGTAAGATTGCTTGAGGTCTTGATACATCTTGGAACTGCCAGGATGAATGGAAAGGAGAGAATCATGAGCTTCTTCCATTATGAGCTTCCTGAGATCACCTTTGGGAACAACGAGTCTGTCCTCAAAGAACAAGGTATCTCTCTCATCAACACGGAAGCACTTATATTTTGGAGTGCCCTTTGCAATCCCATGTTTCACCTTCTTCACCATGGTATCACTGAGCTGGGCCTCACGGACTTGATCTTCCAAGGTAGGAGCAATCTGGAGATTAGCAAGAAAACCCTGCGGAACAACCTGAAGGTTGAGCTTCCTGAATGCTTCACAAAGCTCAGGCTGGTGTGGCTTGATAAGAAGGCTGTTGCAATATGCCTTTCTGCTCAAAGCATCTGCAATCACATTCGCCTTGCCTGGAGTGTACTCAATGCTGGGGTTGTACTCTTGGATCATCTCGACCCAACGAGTCTGGCGGAGGTTCAGATGCGGCTGTGTGAAGATGTACTTCAAGCTCTTGTGATCAGTGAAGATGTCGACCTTTCTGCCCAACAACAGATGTCTCCACGTAATCAGAGCATGTACCACAGCTGCTAGCTTGAGATCATGTGTGGGATAGTTCTTCTCAGCTGGCTTGAGCTGACGTGAAGTGTATGCCACAATTCTCTTCTCTTGCATAAGCACACCACCAAGACCTTGAAGAGAAGCGTCACAGAACACTTCATAGGGCTTGGATTCATCTGGAGGAATCAGAACTGGAGCTGAGACAAGCTTCTCTTTGAGGGTTTTGAAAGCCACTTCACACTCGGGAGACCAAAAGTATTTGACATTCTTCTGAAGGAGGTTGGAAAGAGGCTTGGCAATCTTGGAGAAGTTCTCCACAAACCTTCTGCAATAGCTGGCAAGACCCAGAAAACTGCGGAGCTGCTTGACGTTCTGAGGAGCTTCCCAGTTGACAATTGCTTCAACTTTCTCGGGATTAACCGCAATACCGTCAGCTGAGATAATGTGGCCCAGGTAGAGAACCTTATCGAGCCAAAACTCGCACTTTGAGAACTTGGCATAGAATTTGTGCTCTCGGAGTCGATCAAGAACCAGACGTAAGTGCTTTTCGTGATCTTCTTCATTCTTGGAAAACACCAAAATATCATCCAGATACACTAGCACAAACTCGCCTGTATAGGGGTTGAAGATGTAATGCATCATCCTTGAGAAGGTAGGAGGAGCATTGGCGAGCCCGAAGGACATGACGGTATACTCATATGAACCGTAGCTCGTTCTGAACGCCGTCTTGGGAATGTCTTCCTCGCGAATGCGAATTTGATGGTAGCCCATTCGGAGGTCAAGCTTAGAGAATACTTTAGCTCCTTTGAGCTACTCAAAGAGTTCATTGATGTTGGGGAGCGGATACTTGTTCTTAATCGTCTTCTTGTTCAGTGGCCGGTAGTCAACACAGAGACGCTCCGTGCCATCTTTCTTCTTGACAAATAAGACACCACAGCCCCACGGAGATGTACTCGGTCTGATGAGACCCATACGCTCCTGTTCATCCAACTGTTTCTTCAATTCCTTCAATTCATCTGAAGAGAGCTTGTATGGACGCCGACAAACAGGTTCGGTGCCCGGCTCGAGTTCAATGACAAACTCCACCTGACGGTGTGGAGGCATTCCTGGAAGTTCTTCTGGAAAGACGTCTTGATATTCATTCACCACTGGAATTTGCTCTATAGCATTAATTTCACCCTTATCATTAAGAGAGAAAAGCCGAATAGTATTATCCCTGGAGGCGAAGATAATCACATCTTCATCAGAATGAGTCAACTTGACTTCCTTTTGAGCGCAATCAATGTGAGCATCGTGCTGAGAAAGCCAATCCATTCCGAGAATGAGGTCGATGTCAAAATGACCAAGAATCACCGGTTTAGCCAGAAAACGATAATCTCCCATGCGAATAGAAACATCCGGAGCATAAACACTAGAAGTCATGATCTTGCCTGGAGAAACAACTTGCAACTTCTGAGGCAAATTTGAAGTGGCAATATCGTGCTTGGATGCAAATGGTTGAGACATGAAAGAGCATGATGCACCCGAATCAAATAACACTTTAGCCGGAAAAGAGTTCACTGGAAGGTTACCCAAAATGACATCAGAAGAAGCCTCTGCTTGTGCTGCATTCATCAGATTGACCCTTGCAGCCTTTGGATCATGCTTGACCATAGCGGTACCGACAGGAGGAGGAGGCGGAAGGCGCCTTGGGTTGTTGCACTTGTTGGAATAATGACCCTTCTGGCCACACTTGTAGCAAGTCACCTCAGAAAGCGGACGGGTAGGAGGAGCATTGGACTTGGAGCCTTGAGACTGAAACTGCTTCTTCGACTGGTTGCTTGGGTTGGGTGGGTGGGAGAAACCACGACCACTAGAGTTCTTGTTGTTGGAGTTGTTGAAGTTGCTGGAGTTGTTGTAAGGAGCTCGAATCATTGGAGGAGGAGGAAGCCAGAATTTCTGTTGTTTCGCAGCCAACTGAGACGATGAGGTAGAGTGAACAGCATCTCGAATTCTCTTTTTAGAAGCCTCCATCTTAAGCTGAGCTGCTTCTTGTTTCAAAGCCATGTTATAGAACTTATCGAATTCGTCTGGCTCGAACAGAGTGAGAGCAAGCTGAAGTTCATCTTTGAGACCTCCACGGAACTGATAGATTTTGCTCTTTGCATCAGGTATGTCTTGCTTTGCATAGCGAGCGAGGTTTTGGAACTTGACATTATACTGATAGACTGTCATGGAGCCCTGCTTGAGGTTGCGGAATTGCTCACGCATACCCTCGATAACACTTGTAGGAATGTGATGCGAGCGGAAATCCCTGCAGAAGTTCTCCCACGAGATCACTTGACCCGGTCTTGAGTCTTTATACTGCTGCCACCAGTCAGCTGCTTGATCTTTCAGTTGGAAGGCTGCAAACTTCACATAGTCATCTTCTTTCACGTTACTGCACTCAAAATGCTTCTTGATATCGGTCAGCCAATCCTCAGCATCAAGAGGGTCGACACAGTAACTGAAAGCTTTAGGATTGTTGGCCAAGAACTGATTCAGAGTAGCATGGTGCTGCTGGAAGAAGTTGCCTTGGTTCATTGGAATGCCCTGATTAGCTTGATTAGCTTGATTAGCTTGCATCATCTGCATCATCTGCATCATCAACTGAGTGTTCTGAGCAGTAGTCTGCATAATTGCTCTCCAAGCCTCAGGCGGAGGAGGAGGTGAAGGAGGACGTTCTGGAACCTCTTCACCCTCTGGGTTGGCATTCGGAACCCTTTTCGGAGCCATCCTGTAAGAGATGACCACGAATCAGCAATTGATTGACAAAAGGAATAAGCTGAATCAATGGAATGAATTGCAACAAGTCTTCACAATAATCATTCGAACAATAAGAACGAATGAAATCATCCGAACAAGAGGAACGAATGAATTTCTCAGTTAATTGATAACATCAGTCTTCACGAGAAGCCACATAGGGATCAAAAGGATAAATAATAAAAACAACAAGGTATGGAAAGGAACAAACACAAGAGAGGAGTTTCGTTCTAACATCTTTGTGCTGAAAGCATATGAACGCGTTACGAAAAGGTTTTGCAATCCCCGGATCAGCATAGCCAAGGACCCTTTAAGATGCAACTCCTGATAGTAACCTCGGTCATATAACTCCTTCACTCAATGTCGAACCCCGAACTCACTAACCTGCATTCGTTGGAAGAATGCCTACGATCTACTGGATAAAACCCACCTATAGCTTTCCGAAAGATTCCAGTTATGCAATCAGGTGTTGGGGATACACGGGAAGCACCGCGCAATCAACTCTAACCTACATCCAGGTGTATCCATCCTTCAACACATAACCAGTCTTTCTCGGAAACTGTGTACCTCGGACCTTCGAAAAGCATCCACTATAACAAGCTATGGCAATACTCCCGAACTACCTCCCCAGTACTGGGTGATGTCGGGGTTATCTTGCCACTGGCCGTATAGGGGAGATTTTCGATGTCGGCCGTCTTAAGTATTTAGTACTGTCGCGATATGCTTGTTACAGTGATACCCCGAAGCTCAACTCCTCGGTAACAGGAGGCATCGAGAACAATATCCTTGTCACAAGAACATCGAAACAATCCCAGAATACTCGCGGGAATCCTAAAAAAAAAATTTGTGCAATTTTTGAAGATAGGAGAGACAAGAGTAGACGTCAGGAGTCCTCACCAGAGAGAAAGGGGATGAGAAGCAAAGAATCCTACTCTCCGATATAATATATGACTCAAAAAGTTTTCAGTGTGTGCCTAGACTCAACCGTCAACGGTTCGATCAAACAGTGGGGGCTCCTAGGTCGCAGAAGGCTCTGATTACCAACTTGTAATGCCCAGGATGGAATTATACCTCCTACGTGTCGAGGCACGACTTAAAGGCATAAGTCCATCCTAGAATGATCTCAAGTTTGGTAATCTTTGCACAACTCATGTAAAAGGGGAATAGTAAACTGAAAATAGTTGGCTTACAATCGCCACGTCACAGAATAACAGTACAAGTCTCAAACATCATACAATAAGATCACTACAACCCTCTAAGGGCAAAATCCAAATGTCAAAGTACCAAACTCAGATAAATAAACAACCACAGGCGGATCGAAATCCTAGTAAGAGTCTCCACTACTGATCGTCCGGGTAGCGAACGTAGTAACGACTACGCTCCTCGTCGTACTCCCAATCCAGCTCGGTGCCATCACCTGGATAGCTCACGGCTGGACCTGCATCTGGTGTGTGAAGTAACTGTGAGCCACAGAGGACTCAGCAATCCCGTCCCCGGGTAACAGAACTATCAAAGCCTTTAGGTGAGGGAAAGGCTGAAGAAAGAAATGAGGTGAAGGATCAACAAAGAGTCTGCAGCAGCAACTAGCATCTAGCTTACGCAAGTGAGAGCGAGAAGAGAAGGCAACGCGAGAAGTGATCACGAAGTGATCCTAGCTACAAGCTCACAAACATAACCCCTCCGTGTTCAACTCCCGAATCCCTATTCGGAAATTGACAGTCACGGAACACACGCTGGTAGTGTATTAGTATCATTGTGTCAAGTTATCTACAACCGGAATTAACAAGCTCCCATCTGCCACATAACCGCGGGCACGGCTTTCGAAAGTTCAAAACCCTGCAGGGGTGTTCCAACTTGACCCATTACAAGCCCACGATCCGTGGAGTCGCAACTCCAAAGTGGGAAGACCCGAGTATCCTCGGAATCCCGTGCTCAAGATATACCGAACTAAGGTAAGGCTAATCCAGCAAATCCTCCCGGCGTGCCGACACCCTGATAGTAGCCGCGCGTATCTAGTCTCAGGCCACGACCGGATGGGCGATTCTACAGGCCCCAATCCTCGAGTTTCCCCGTGGTGGTTCCCGCAGACTCCCCGTTTGGGACCAACACCATCGGCACTGGCCCCCCCTGCTATGTTGAAATTAAGAATCCTCGGGGACATGACCCCCTATGCAATTAATTAATTATTTTTTTATAGTTGTTATTATGAGGCAAATAGTACCAAAAGTTGGGACTTGCTGGAAAAGACTTAGCACTTAGCGGTTTATCGAGGGGGTCCCATACACCCCAACCGTGTTAGGAACGCATAATCAAGGAACATAAAACCGGCTTATACGGATCCTAACGGCATGAGTGGAACAAAACACCAAGCAAAAGGCTTAGCCTTCCACCCTTGCCAATATATATGTGATTTCAGGTAAGCATTTATATAGTGTGATATAACCCAACCAAACTTCAACATGGAGCAAGCATCTTCACTTCACCTGCAACTAGCAACGCTATAAGAAGGGCTGAGCGAAGCGTACTTAGCCAAGCAACGGTTTGCATAGGTAGGGTGGTTAAACATGGCAATTGGTTACAAGTAGGAGGCTGACAAGAAGAACATGGGCATCGAGGCAAAACTATAGATCGAGACTACTAGCAATAGGCAAAGATAGTAAAGTTATCGGGGTTCGGTCATCTTGCCTGAAGAGAAGAAGTTCGGATCAAAAGAAGGGTCCTCTTGCTCAAACTCGTTGGAAACCTCGTGCTCAACCTCGTTGGAAAACTCGTGCTCAACTTCCGGGTCTAAACAAGACAAACACAACAAGCACCAATCAACACGATGCAATGCGCACTCGATAAACATGTATGCATGATGGATGCACTAGAGATGCACATGGAGCACGGAAAACATCACTCAAGCAAAACACCTCAAAACAAGATAACAACCTGATATTATTAATCTACACAGAAAAACACCCAAGTTTGATGTAAAAATCGCTGAAATCGGAGTTACGGGCTAAAAGTTATGCCCGAAACAAGATTTGAGCGAAAACTGCAAATTACAGCAACATAGCATCTTGGGAGCACCAAATAATTAATCTACAGCACCCAAAAAGCATGGCAAAGGACTTGAACATAAACTAGATATAATGTACAGCAACTAGGTCCAAAGTGCACCCCAAACGGAGTCACGGATCACTAGCAATGATCTTGGACATATTGAACTTTGAAATAAAATTCTGGCAGCAGAATTTTATTGAAAGTTTGGAGCAAAAGATAAGCATGCTACAGCCACTCAAATGGACATGTGAGGACATGGATGGAAAGACAACAATATATACTTCATGGAACAATCAAAATCCACCCCAAAACTATCATGCATTTTCCTACAACATCACACGAACATGGCATCGGAACGTTACAGATTTCAGACTTAGTGAAATTTCACTAAGTCCTAAAACAGCAATATAATCATAGCAACAAAAAGAGCATGTTTAAGACACCTCGAAACTAAACATGGCAAAGGGTAAGCACCTCATCAAAGTACATATGACGGTGATCCCGAAACACACAAGCATGCATCAATGTGGTGAACACACCGATTACAACGAGCTCAACAACATGGCATTTCATAACAAGTAAAAACACAACATATGAACATGGCATCTTGCAACGATGATAACAAGGAAACAATACATCTACCATGCAACCTATCACACACAACACGTAGTTCGTGTCAAGACGAACACGTGGACATGTCATTTGCTTCGTTTGGACAAACGAGCTAAAAGATATCACATGTCAAAGGTGGCACAAAAAATAACACATAGCAGCAGTTTATATCATCATACACTCTTGCAACAGCAAAACAAGGCCCTAGATGATCTCTAACATGCATGACAACAACAGGTAAAACGTAGAGGACAACTCCACGAACATCTGGACATATTACACGCACAAAACGGAGCAACAGGTGAAAAGTTATGCAAGGTCAAAGTAGGCATAACAGAACAGGAAAAACAGGGGCTAGGGTTTGAATTTGGACCTCTCAGATCTGGATCTGAGGATGAACAGTGCTCGGAGGGCCCGGTGAACAGTGCTCGGAGGCCCGGTGAACAGTGCTCGGAGGCCCGGTGAACAGTGCGGCGGCGGCGGCCTGGCTGGGAGGCGGGCCCGACTAGGCCCACGGGAGGGAACCCTGCCCCTGGGCGGCCTGCTGCGCGGGAGCCGGCGGCTGGGCCCTGGCGCTAGCGCGGCCCAGGAGGCGGCTGCGCCCGGCGGCGGCGGGAGGACACGGGCCGGCGGGACGGGCCCGGGAGGAGGGGCGAAGCCCGGCGCGGCGTGCGGTGGGCGAAGCCGGCCCAGGAGGAACGAGGCGGGGCTGACGCAGGAGTGCTGGGCCGAACGGCGTACGACCCCGCGGCGGCGTCGAAGTGGTCCGCAGCCTCGACGGGACGAGCTGTACGGGCCAGCTGGAGCGGTGTTCCAGCCCGTTCTGCGGTGGCGATCGAAGCGATCGGCTGGGGCGTCCCCGATCTGGCCCGATCGGACCCCCAGCTCGATGCGGAGGGAGCGAGGCCGAGCGGCGGCTGGCGTTGACTTGTGCGCTCGAGGGAAACGGCGCTGCTGCGTGTCGATCGAGGGATCCTTCGGGATCCCGGCAGGAAAAAATGGATCTGAGGTAAAAAAGAAAAAAAAAGAAGGGGAGAGAGGAGGAAGAAGGAGGGGTTGCTCCAAATAGACCTAGGGGTCTATATATAGCAACCTAGACTAGGGTTTAGAGACTAGAGGTGTTTAGGAGCCCTCCGATCTGGATCCAACGGATCCGATCGCGGGAAGATTTTAAAAGGACTAGACGGAGATAAAAGAGAGCAGCAGGGGTATTTCCGGGACACGAAGTAAGGGCACTTCGGACCCACACGGACAACGGAGGGAAAAGTCAACGGAGTCCAAACGAGACGAGATTTGAGGGGCGGGTTGCACACAACAAAACTACAACACACAACACAACCTCGCGGCACACCGGTAACGAAAAACGCCCGAACAACAAAGAAGGCCTACGGGACGTCACGGACACGTGAGGAAGCTCCGGAACACGAAACGGACAACGGGAAGAAACGCCACGAACCGGATGCAACCCACAACACAGATGCAATGCAATGCACATGTCTACATGATATGAATGAATGCCACACACTCACACAACAAAACGACGAAGCCCGAAAGACAAGAACCCGAAAAGGAAATAGATGAAGCCGGAGATATATTATAAGCCCAAAAGGGAAAGTATTACATCCGGGGCATTACACCTTCTTTAAAATCCTCCCAAGTGATATCATTTTTATTGGGGTGCATATGCAAAAAATTCTCCCACCATGATGTAGCTGCTCCTATAAGATAGTGCGGTGCATAAAGTACCTTTTCACGATCTGAGCATTGTGCCACAATCAATTTCCTTTCAATGTCTCGAAGCCAATCATCGGCCTCAAGTGGTCTGTCAGTGTGAGAAAATGTTGGCGGACGTGTCTTCTGTAATTCAGACAATTTAGAATGCTGCTGGTGTGGCTCACGGTGATTCCCCATATTAATAACATGGTTCATCATTTCCTGATGCTGCTGCTGGCTTTGCTCGTAAAGACGGCATACTTGAGAAAATGTTGTTTCGCTGCCCTGCTGACTTGACTGCCCCTGCGTGAAATTGTTACCTGTTTGTGTGCCATAATTTTCCTCCGGCGGACTAGGCATGGAACGTGTCCAGGGACGAGTCATTTTCCACTCTGGGGTATTATTGCAGAATTCATGAGAAAAGCTGAGCGGCAAAAATAAACCAATGATTTTGTAAATGCAGCAAAAACACAAGCTCCAAAGATTTTTAAACAAAGAACTTGATTGCGCATGGAGAAGGACCGCTTAGTACACATCTTACACGCGAGTCGTAATTATACAATACGTCACTCAGGATGCGCGTACACATTCGTGACATGTTACTTATGCTAGTGCACTTCTCCAAGTTCCTACATGATGCGCAAACAGACTACTTCCCATCAACCTATTTTACATATAAAACATATCATACAAGCAAACACATCGTGTTGCGGACAGGCGTACTAGTCGAAGATGTTGAAGACTTCCCTTGACCTGCCGAGGGTAAGACCCAGTGGCGATGGAGACTCAACCTCCTCCTCACTAATAGGCTCCAGGCGTGGAATACTGGTTCGAGGAGTTGGTGCGGGCGCGGCAGGTGGTGCAGCTCTGACTGGAGTAGGAGCAATGACCTGGTCAAACTCCTCAGTGGTAGGTAGGCGGCGAGCGGTGGCTAAGATGGCAGGTGCATAAGATGCTGAGGACGAGACAAATGTCAGTGGTGGTGAAGTATGGAGAAGCTCCCTCCTGTTGGCGGAACCACTCTGAACTAAGTCCATACGAGCAGCCACCAAGTCGTCCACAAGGTTATCAAAGGCTGCCTCAAGAGCCTTGAGGTACTCAACCAATGATTCGATGGCTTCATCACGTTCTCCCCTTGCGCAAGCAAACACATAGTGGCACGTGTAAGGTATGTGGCATGGGAGGTAGCGGTAGCGACGAGTCTTCATCGAGGGAAGAGCATCCCGGAGATGAGCTATCGCCTCACGGGAAGCCATCTGCATGGCATGCCTCTCCGTAGGCATGGCCCTGCCCACAAATCGGAAGCGGCGTGCTTCAGAACGCCCTCCCTTGAATTGCACCGCGGCCTGGTGCATCGACACGCTGTCGTTGATCTTGTGCCGATAGAGTGTGAACTCTGGACGAGTCGATGGCCCGATTGCGACCTTGGTGATGACGACGAGGAGCTTGATAAACCCCTCAGGAGTGTTGGCGAACACTTGTGAATCGCAGTCGCCGCTGGCCATCTACAAAAGTAGACAAAAATTCCGAATAGTCAAATCATAAATTTATGATGACTAACAAAAAATTGCTACAAATGTAAAAATGTTGAAATAGCTCTCGATATGCTAATAACCGATTAGCGATCGCACCTAGTGGCTTCCTACAGTCAGCCTGGCTCTAGTACCAAGGTTGTCAGGACCGGTTTTCCAGTAAAATAATTACCGAGAGAACCGACCTTTTTATCGAACCAGCACAGAAGAATACTTCTCACTGGTAGACAAATCCTTGATACAGAATTCCAGAGTACTGAATATTATACATGGTTGAGCTGAGGTTGCTCAACAATTTATTACAAGCACGCCGATATAATACATAAGGGCGGATATGACACAATGGTAGGGTGGCATAACTACTAACTCATAATAAAAGAGAGGTGGTGGCTATGTCACAGTGTAGTGGGTGACATGACTCCAATATCTTACAGTTCATCGAATGTCGGAGTGAGACCAGATGAATCTATTTGGTGGTTGGCGGAAGCGGTTATAAAACAGTGATCAACTCCAGTATCGCAAAAGACTGTCTGGGACTCCACTAGACGTCGGACTCGCTATCGAACTCTTAATCCATGAGATCGCCTCCGTCAACATCTGGCCAAATCAACAAGCCAGGTAAGTACTTTGAATGTACTCGCAAGACAGTTCGGACATAAGATATAACAAATGGAAACATGATGCATATGAGTAATCTAGCAATATGTACCCGAATAATATAAATTGTGCTATAAGTAAAAATGGAAGTTGGGCGTTAGTCCTCCCGAAATCCCAAGGAAAAATAAAAGAATACCAATCGAGTGTCTAAGCGACACCTCGTGAGGAACAATGAATAAAAACATATCACAGTCGGATGTCTGTGCGACATCACATAAAGGGCTTATAACGAAAATTAAATAATGAGAATGCCACAGTCGGACGTCGGAGCGACATCACATAAAGGGCTTATATTCAAAAGTAAATAACAAGAATGCCACAGTCGGACGTCTGAGCGACATCACATAAAGGGCTTATATTCAAAAGTAAATAACAAGAATGCCACAGTCGAACGTCTGAGCGACATCACATAAAGGGCTTATATTCAAAAGTAAATAACAAAAATGCCACAGTCGGACGTCTGAGCGACATCACATAAAGGGCTTATATTCAAAAGTAAATAACAACAATGCCACAGTCGGACGTCTAAGCGACATCACATAAAGGGCTTATATTCAAAAGTAAATAACAAGAATGCCATAGTCGGACGTCTGAGCGACATCACATAAAGGGCTTATATATTCATGAAGGTAGATCATCTAACGAGATTAATTGGTGCAGAAATAATTAGTTGACCCTTGACTAGATTACCATTCTAATCACTATCTTAGAGTACCCGAGACAGTCACTGTGGTTGGCACGGGGATTAATGCTAGGCCATAAACATGGCTACTTGGAAGATTTTGACTCTGCAGAGTTTGTACTCTTAAATCACAGCCAACGGATTTCACTAGCCATAAGGACTAGTTCCGTCTATGGTGTTTTAGCAGAAACACAACTAACCAGTACACACCCATTTCATAT
Source organism: Secale cereale (assembly GCA_902687465.1). Taxonomy (NCBI): domain Eukaryota; kingdom Viridiplantae; phylum Streptophyta; class Magnoliopsida; order Poales; family Poaceae; genus Secale; species Secale cereale. Next base: position 516,386,369 of record LR738709.1, read on the forward strand.
CCTGCTGCCCGGAATCACCGGAGACAACATTCACAAAAAACTTTAAGACGGGGAGGCTACAACCTCGAATAGCATGGGATCAAATTTATATCACGCGCTCTAAGGGTTTCCCCCCTGTCGGTCCCAACCGGAAACACCCATGCCCCCTGACCGGATGACGGGCTTTAATCCAGGGCCATGAAACCCTCATCCTGGCCCCTCTATTTGGTGTGTACACGGAAAGAGGTTTGCAACTGACTAAACCGTAATCTTTGCAGAAGGCATGTGACAGTACCAAAAAGGAGACGAACGGGGTCATGAATCGATCCACGTTGATACTAGAGTTAACAGTTGACTGGCATGCTCCAACAATACCAGCTCACAACCCCTCATGTCACCACATGATCAGGTTGTTTCATCATCATCATTCGGGGCTCACCCGAAGCTTGCTTGGATGAAGTATAACATCCACAAATGCTTATATAACCATGCTATGAAGAAGAACTACTCAAGAAAACATGCAACACACTCATCATATCAAAGGTTCAAACATGCTTGCCTGGTTCGGAGTAGTCGGAGTCTAACTCGGTGAAGTTCGCTGCTCCGTTACTTCCTTCGGTATCTACGTATACAAATAAAACGAGTACTAACATAAATACCGCGCGTGCATAAAAGTTGTCCCAAATATTTTTCAAATAAATATGATAAAAAAACTAGACAGAAAACTAAAGAGGACAGAAAAAGAATCAACTCAAAATCATCTTTTGTTTAAAAGTTATTAAAGTTTCAATACAGGGACTTGTCTGTAATGAAACAGAAAGTTTTCAGGGGCTAGAATATAAAAACAGAAAAAGATTCGGTACACAGTACGCCAGCCGAATATGGAAAACGTACTTTGCCCGAAGGCGCCTTCCAGAAAAACGATTCAAATGAGATTGAGAGACTGACGAGGGGGTCCCACTCGTCAGGTTTGAAAATAGAAAACAAAGCCACGCCGGCGCCAAAGAGCTGCGGTGGTCGCTGGCGCCGATCCACGGTGAGGTAGATGGAGTGGGTGGTACCTACGTGTTCCTGGTGCTCTTCCGCGTCGGTGGGTGGTGGAGTTGGACGTCGGCGAGCACCACGTCGACGGCGACCCTATCTCCGGCGGACGGCGGCTCGGGTGGTTGTGGGTCTCGTCGGAGAGGGCTGCTGGGGTCAAATTGGAGTGGGGGTTAGTCTCCTAGGGGTGTCAGGAGACTACTGGCAAGTCTAGGGCGGTGGAGGAGCTCTCACCAAAGAGGAAGCAGCTGGAGCCCGAAGCGGACCGAGTCGGCTGGAGTTGAGGAAGAAGGGCCCCTTGAGGTTCTTCCAGTGGGTGGGCGAGGTCTGGTGAGGTGGTGGAGATGTGTGGGGTCGAGAGCGAGCTTGGAGGTGCTATTTATAGCAGGCTCGAGGCGGTTGCCGTGAACGGGATAAGTCCGGTGAGCGATTATGGCGGTGATGTGGCTGGACGGGTGGTTTAAGTGCTTGAGCATCGACTAGATGGTGTACTGATTCCATTCTGGTGCAGAACTTAGCAAGGCAGGGGCGCTTACGACATGTCCCCACCGTAACGGCCGTGCGGGCACGTCGGCGGCACAGAGCACGCTCTGCGCATCTCAGGCCACGGCGACGGTGCTGCAGCGTGCGCAGACAAGGAGACGACCACGCGGAGCTTCCAGGTGGCTTGGACGGTGCCGAACGGCGTTGCGCTGCAGGGTGCCCCTGTTGGCCGCCACGGGTGGCTCTGCCGCCGCGGAAGGCGACGGCGCAGGCAGGCCACGTCGCCACCGACGCTTGCAACGAGCCAAGCGAGCGTGCGGCGCTCAGGATAAGTGCGAGGTGCAGTGCATCAATGATCCAAAGTGACACTGGTGAGATTGACGAGAATCTGACGAAACTGACAAAGCTGCACTGTCGATTGTGATCTTGAGTTAACTTTTCTGAACTTGACAGAAACAGTGCACGTCAGGTGTTCGATGAAATGTTTTTGGCACGAGGAAAATCTTTCTGGAGCTGATATTTGGCGAGGTGGTCTGTTGATGCATCTAGAGGCTGCCTGAATTTTCACATATTTTTAGGAAGAGAGAAAATATGAATTTTACCAAAATAGGCAAATCTGGTCCAAACTTGCAGCAAGTGAAATTTGAAAATTTTGAACTGTGGACTAGTGAAACAAGATGGATCTAGGTTGTGGGTACCAAGGACTAGCCAGGGAAGTTGGTTTGGAATCAAAAATCAAAATGAAATTGGTGGTTCCTGTGTAAATCACCAAGGTTCAATTTAAAAGACAGAAATTGTTTTTGGTATAAAATAATTAGAAGAAAAATCCCAATAAGGTTGAAACCTACTGGAATTGATGAGAGACTTGTTTCAAGGTGGAAAGGAGGTTTGGGAGAGAAAGACTTTCATTGGGTGCCATGGCAAGAGATTTTTTTTGAATGTGGAAGACAAGTCCATGGTTCTTAAATGAAGGTTTTTCATGATGGGAAAATAGTCAAACAAAACCTTTTTGAAAAACAACTTGTGTTGAGCTAACACAAGTAGAAAACCTTCAAGACCAGAATCAAGTTTGAGAAGGACACACAAACTTTTGTCAGAAAGTTTTTTTAGAAAGGGGTTTTAAGAGAAGATCAAATATCCCCCTTCCAAAAGATCAAAAAGTTTTGAAGAGAACAAATCAAAAAATTTGGAGTGTTACAGCGCTCCTCCGTTCTCCTCCAGTAGCAGCAAAAGGTTTTTGCTCAACCTTGTTACTGAATTTAAACTGGAGAGTGGAGACAACATTTAAGTTCCGAACCTTGTTCTTTTTAACCTTGTTGCTCTGTTGGAACTTTACACTGGCCACGCATTTAGCGCCACATGGATGTATTTTCCTTGGTCAATCTTTTTACATGGACTCCTCATTTTTTGGTAGGTTAAACTATGCAATCATTTTTTTACGGTAAGGAATCAATCCATCACCCACATGAAGTTAGCTAGCTGGGTGATCCTAATCCAAATGAATTAAAGAAGACCTCCTCAAAGTAGTCCAAAGAGAACCTTGCAAGTCCAAGAGAGAACCAACATACTTGGCAAAAATGCCAACATCAATGTCAATCAACAACATCTAGGCATTTGCATGATAAAACAACATCAATATCAAGGAATTTGAAGATGCCTCAAAGCATAGTTTAGCAAAAAGAACACTGGAGGTAAAAACACAAGCTGGAAACACCGTGGTGTTTGTCTGAATTTATTTCCTGCACATCAATTGTTTTTCTCAACGTCTGTAGAGGTTATGCTTATGCTACTGTAGTTGGTTATTTGGTTGTCCCAAACTTGAGATCAATGCAATCACATACCTTTAGTTAAAGAGCATACAATTTTGTTCGTTAAAGATAAACACTTCCTTCAGTGTTCACTGTTCAGAATGGTGGTAGCTTAAAACCGTCGGAAATGTTGATGTCTAGGAGGAACTGGAGCAACTCTGCTTGCCCGATGAGATTTGAGCATGAAGCTCCTTAACTCGAAGGCTGGAGTAAGCAAACATCCCAGCAATCATGTGCTGCCAAGGACACTGAATAATCTCGAGTGAAGTTGGAAGCCATTGGATCTTTTTCGAACCGCAACTAGCAGGACATCAACTCCAAAATTATCTAGTGCATTCCTAGAAAATTATCTGATGATTAAAATAAGAAAATATTGTCTGATTTTGATCTGCTCCAAAATTAACAATGAATTTGATTAAATTTTAGAGAGTGCAGAGCAGCAGCAACAACAACAACACGGGCACGAGAGAAGCAGGCGACATGGAAGAATCATGGGAGATAGTAGAGCTCCACCAGCAGGAGCTCGAGGAGAAGCAGCAGTGGGAGCTCGGGAAGAATCACGGGAGATAGCAGAGCTCCACCAACAGGAGCTCGAGGAGAAGGAGCAGTGGGAGCTCAGGAAGAAGCAGCAACCGAAGCTCAAGGAGAAGCAACATCGGGAGTGTCGGTGTCAAAATCGGCAGATCTCGGGTAGGGAGTCCTGAACTATGCGTCTGAGGATTGATGATAATAGGAGGCTGGGGACACGATGTTTACCCAGGTTTAGGCCTTCTCGATCGAGGGAATACCCTACTTCCTGCTATATTAATATGGATGAATATGATTACAAGAGTTGATCTACCTCGAGATAGTAATGGCTAAACCCTAGAGTCTCGCCTATGAGGATGTTATGATTCTCTCTCTCTAGCCTAAACCCTCCAGTTTATATATGCACCGGAGGGGCCTAGGGTTTGTACATAACCATCTTGCAGAGGAAGTAGATATTACACCCGAACCTAAAAACTGCCTTTACATGAATACAGGAGTCCTATCCGGATACGAGAGACGATCTTCAACAATGATTTTCATGGCCCACCAGTCCGGCCCACCAAGAGTTATCCGACCACCCGAGGACCCCTCAATCCAGGACTCCCTCAGTAGCCCCTGATACTATCTTCGATGATGATGAGTTCGTCTTCCGTATTGTCTTCGGCATTGCAAGGCGGGTTCCTTCCCCCGAATATATCTTCTGCAAAAAGTGTACTGTGTTCGGCTCTACATGGTTAGTACAACCCTTAGCCTCGAAGGCAAGGCATTGAAAGAAAACCAATATTGTGTCTTTTACTGACAACTTTTTGGTGAAGCATCGCGTCCATCCCACCAACATAGCGAACCGTTTTATTTGGTCCTAGTTTCGCATTTCGAGGTACAACCCCATTGACACATCTTATCAGAATAGAGATCATGCCCGCTTATTGTGGGATCCTTATCAACGGAACGTGAGCATCCACATCGCGCATTAGGCACGACCGCTTTGGGAACCGGCGAGGTTTATGGCTAAAGTGGGGGGACGTTCTGTATTCACAGCGTTATAAAAGGATACCAATCCCTTTCATCAGCCCCACGCTTTCCTCAAGCTTGAGTTCCCCAATCTTCCTAGCCCCAACACCCTCATCTCCTACGCCCGCTGTTCTTCGTCCCTCAACCACTACTTACTTTCCCAGCAATGGCTGGATCCGGCGCCAGGGGCAAGTGGGAGGCCTCCACAGTCACCGAGAAAACCGCGGGGGATCTTCGGAGCGTAGGCTACCTCGCTGCCAATGTTGCGCATCGAGTCCCCGCCAAGGGGAAGGTGATTCTCGTCCCGGAGGCGGGTGAGAGAGTCATGTTTCTCTCGCACTTTGTTAGGGGGCTAGGATTCCCGCTCCACTCTTCGGCCTATGGCTCAAAACCTTCAACGTGAAGCCGAAGGTGCTAGACGGGCAACACGCGGAGTGCGGGGGCGCTATGATAAGCAAGCTCCCGAATGCGATTTGTCCAAAAGGGTCATTCATGGAGACGGACAAGGTATGGCTGCAGGAGTGGTTTTATATCACTGAACCCCACAGAGCTAAATGGGCAGCGGAACCTGCTTTCAGATCTGGACCCCCGGAGAGGTTGACCTCCTGGACTGATAAGAATCCAAACTGGGGGTCTCAAGTTGAGGTGACGGCACTCTAGAGCCGTGTGTCCGGCGTGACTTCCAAAGGCCATCAGCTCTCGACCGTGGTCCAGGTAATGCTGGCCCAGCTTGTCCTTCCTTGCCAAAGCCAGGACTCCTCCCTATGGGAGTTCGATCCGGCCGGACATCAGCCTCTGAAGCATCTCTTTGGCTTCACACACAAAGAGATCTGGAAGCATATCTTCAAGAGCCAGAATGAGTGGCCGGAAGAAACCGTGGACGCGGGCTATAGTACCGCATTCTCCGCCCCACAGGTAATAGAAAATTCCACCGAACACTGCTACCTCTTGAGCTTGCGTTGTATTCCCTCGAAGAGGAAAGGGAGATGCAGCACAGTAGCGTAAGTATTTCCCTCAGTTTTTGAGAACCAAGGTATCAATCCAGTAGCAGACCACGCGCGAGTCCCTCGCACCTGCACAAACAAATAAGAACTTCGCAACCAATGTGACAAGGGGTTGTCAATCCCTTTACGGTCACTTACAAAAGTGAGATCTGATAGAGATGATAGTTTATATTTTTTGGTATTTTTAGTTTATAAGAACAACAAATAAAAGCGATAAAATTAAAGTAGATGTAGATTGATATGTTGAGATTAGACCCGGGGGCCATAGTTTTCCCTAGTGGCTTCTCTCATGATAGCGATATTCTACGATGGCTAAACAAATTACTATCGAGCAATCGATAGAAAAGTGAATAATTATGAGACTGTCTAGGCATGATCATTGTATATAGGCATCATGTCCGAGACAAGTAGACCGAAACGATTCTGCATCTACTACTATTACTCGACACATCGACCGCTATCCAGCATGCATCTAGTGTATTGAGTTCATAAGAACAGAGTAACGCCTTAAGCAAGATGACATGATGTAGAGGGATAAACTCAAGCAATATGATATAAACCCCATCTTTTTATCCTCGATGGCAACAATACAATACGTGCCTTGCTGCCCCTACTGTCACTGGGAAAGGACACCGCAAGATTGAACCCAAAGCTAAGCACTTCTCCCATTGCAAGAACTATAGATCTAGTAGGCCAAACCAAACCAATAATTCGAAGAGACTTGCAAGGATATTATGAGCACACATAAAAAGTTCAGAGAAGAACCAAATATATTTCATAGATAACCTTGATCATAAACTCACAATTCGTCGGATCTCGACGAACACACCACAAAAAGAGATTACATCGAATAGATTTCCTCGAAGACCGAGGAGAACTTTGTATTGAGATCCAGAGAGAGAGAAGAAGCCATCTAGATACTAGCTATGGACCCGAAGGTCTTTGGTAAACTACTCACAACTCATGGTGAGGGCGATGATGATGACGATGAAGGCCTCCGTGATGGATCCCCCTCCGGTGGAGCTCCGAAACGTGGCTCCAAGATGGGATCTCCACGGGAACATAAGGTACGGCGGTGGAATTAGGGTTTTCTCTCTATTCATGGAGTTTCTGGGGTACGTAGACTTATATAGGAAGAAGGAGGACACCGGGGGAGTCACGGGGGCTCCACGAGGCAGGGGGCGCGCCCTGGGAAGGGGGCGCGCCCCCCACCCTCGTGGGCTCCTCGTGGCTCTTCTGACGTGGTTCTCAAGTTCATCGTGCGTGATTTCCTCCAAAAATATCTATCGCGAAGGTTTCATTCTGTTTGGACTCCGTTTGATATTCTTTTTGTGCAAAACCCTGAAATAGGCAAAAAAATAGCAATCTGGACTGGGCCTCTGGGTTAGTAGGTTAGTCCCAAAAATGATATAAAAGTGAATGATAAAGCCCATTAAACATCCAAGACTTCATAAATAATAGCATGGAACAATAAAAATTTATAGATACGTTGGAGACGTATCAAACACATATCCCTTTTTTTAATGATAATATGAATGGGAGTTTTTGCGTGATATGCTGGGCTGGATGAAGAAGGCAATCCGGATGAAATCCGGCTACTTTACTCGAAGACCCAGAATCGCCTCGATTAACGGTGATGCTGGTCTCGGTGCCGTACAAGGCGCTGAAAACCCACAAGTGTAGGGGATCGCAACAGTTTTCGAGGGTAAATTATTCAACCCAAATTTATTGATTCGACACAAGGGGAGCCAAAGAATACTCTCAAGTATTAGCAGTGGAGTTGTCAATTCAACCGCACCTGGAAACTTAGTATCTGCAGCAAGGAAATTTAGTAGCAAGGTAATATGGAAGTAACGGTAACGGTAACAAAAGTAGCGATAGTGTTTTTTTAGTGATTGTAACAATAGCAACGGAAAAGTAAATAAGCAACAAGCAATATGCGAAAAGCTCGTAGGCATTGGACCGGTGATGCAGAATTATGTCGGATGCGATTCCTCATGTAATAGTTATAACATAGGTTGACACAGAACTAGCTCCAGTTCATCAATGTAATGTAGGCATGTATTCCGAATATAGTCATACGTGCTTATGGAAAAGAGCTTGCGTGACATATTTTGTCCTACCCTCCCATGGCAGCGGGGTCCTAATGGAAACTAAGGGATATTAAGGCCTCCTTTTAATAGAGTACCGGACCAAAGCTTTAACACATAGTGAATACATGAACTCTTCAAACTACGGTCATCACCGGGAGTGGTCCCGACTATTGTCACTTCGGGGTTGCCGGATCATAACACATAGTAGGTGACTATTGACTTGCAAGATAGGATCAAGAACACACATATATTCATGAAAACATAATAGGTTCAGATCTGAAATCATGGCACTCAGGCCCTAGTGACAAGCATTAAGCATAGCAAAGTCATAGCAACAAATCTTAGAACATAGTGGATACTAGGGATCAAACCCTAACAAGACTAACTCGCTTACATGGTAAATCTCATCCAACTCATCACCGTCCAGCAAGCCTACGATGGGATTACTCACGCACGGCGGTGAGCATCATGGAATTGGTGATGGAGGAAGGTTGATGATGACGATGGAGACGATCTCCACTCTCCGGAGCCCCGAACGGACTCTAGATCAGCCCTCTTGAGAGAGATTAGGGCTTGGCGGCGGCTCCGTATCGTAAAACATGATAATTCCTTCTCCTTGATTTTTTTCTCCCTGAAAGTGAATATATGGAGTCGGGGGATACGTCGGTGGAGCAACAGGGGGCCCATGAGGCAGGGGGTGTGACGAGGTTACAGACCTAGAGTAGGGTCACAGGTCCGACCAAGGTACCCCACCCAAGGTCACTACCCTAGAAGATCAAAAGACAAAACTTATGACAATAGAGACAGTCGACTGAGATGGTCCAAGAAGACACTCCACTCGACTGAGCCTCATCCGCAAGACGACTCAACCCCACTCGACCAATCCAAGGCACTCGACCCCCGAAGGTCAAGCGTCACTTGAGACAGCAACGGTCTGGTATTTACTCACCGTAGTAAACACCTTAATTACTCTTTACTGCGGGCGTTATCAGTAACGCCTGCCTTAATGTACATTGAACCCTTGGTAACGTGGAGCATGGCTGGGGTCCTGGCGCACTATATAAGCCACCCCTCCTCCAGAACAAGGGTTCACACCTTTGTAACACACATATACACATACCAGTCGACCAAGCCTCCGGGCACCGAGACGTAGGGCTATTACTTCCTCCGAGAAGGACCTGAACTCGCAAACACCTTGTGTACAACATCACCATAGCTAGGACCTTGCCTCTCCATTCGTACCCCCTATCCTTACTGTCAGACTTAGAACCACGACAGTTGGCATCCACCATGGGGCAAGGCGTCTTAGCGACATCTGGTGAGGTTGCAACTCCTCCTCCGACCGCTTTCATCATGGTGTCAGGCGGTGGTTTGGCGTTGGGCCACGAGATCCAGCTCGGCGCACTAGTCTTCATCACCGACGACTCCGCGTGGCTCCAGGAAGCCCCTCTCGACGTCGAGGCTCTGCCCGCCCGGGGAACTGCGCACTTTCGCGCCGGCGCCGGCGGCGTCCTCCTGCGGCAACCATTGACTCAGTACTCATCGTCCCCCATCCCCGCCGGACGCCGCCGCAAACGATCCTGTCGCTCTAGGCTCCAGCGGTGGGTGAAACACGCGGTGGCCCGTCAAACGGCCACCCCTCAAGTCGCGGCCATTGAGCCCGACGGTTACCTCTACGGGCCGGCCGACCAGTCGACCGGGCTCATAGATTCCGTTTCCGGGTGCGGGAGCAGCGATCCCGCAGCGGAAGTCCTCGTGGTCGATTCGCGCCGCAGCCCGCCGGGTTTTCCTCGCGGTGGGAACGGCGGCAGCAGCGGCGATCGATCGCACGACAACGACGATTACATTCCTCAGCCCCTCACCTCTAAGCAAAGGGCTGAGCTTTGTCGCCGCAACGAAGATGCACTCTTCACTCCCATCGTGGGAGATTCCCCGGAGGCTCTGGCCCTCGAAGCCACGCGCTTGGCCACCATGGCCGAACGCGTGCGCTTGGAAAACATCCAACGCTCGCTCGACGAGCAGGCCCACCGACTGGTCCCCGAGTCCAGTCGACGCCCGCGGTAATCACGTCAGCGTGAGACTCGGGTGTTCCGCACGGCAGTCCAAAACCTCGAAGCCGCGGCTCGCATCGCGGAGTCAATTCAACCCTCCCAATCGGAAGCTGGGCAAGGTCTTCAGCAGATCCGAGCTTTGCTCCGAATGGCTGAAGAGCAAAACGCGGCCGTTTCTCAGTCGCGCAACAGGATTCATAGCAGATCGGTGGCTGCAGACACCGTATGGTCGGCCCACAGTCCAAGATCGCCCCCGAGGCGTGAGGAGCGTGGCCCGCAGCAAGACCGGCATCTGGGTATGAACGACGATCCACTCGACCGTCGGCACGGACGCCACAACCGCCGTCGAGTGCCTACCCCTCCTCCGGGAAGTGGGTCACACTCGCCCCAGTGGCACGAGGGCAGGCGCCTGCGTGATGACGAGCGGAGGATTCCCCCAGATCCCCGATGGCCAGGTTTCGATGCAAGGTCTATCCTTGTGCAAGGTCGGGTCGACCGTAACCGGGCATCCAGAGAAGAGCGAGGCAGAGACCAACCGAGTGGCAGCCGAGCGCCAGCCTCTGGGCCTGAATGTTTCTGTAGTGCTATCAAAGCCGCGGAGATCCCCCCGAACTTCAGGTTGGCGGCGGGAGTAAGCAAGTTCACCGGTGAGTCGAAGCCGGACACTTGGCTGGAAGACTACCGAGTGGCCGTGCAGATCGGAGGCGGCAACGACGACATGGCCATGAAGCACCTCCCCTTGATGCTGGGAGGCTCCGCTCGGGCGTGGCTCAATCAATTGGCCCCCAGGAGTATTTACAGTTGGGAAGAGCTCGCTCGGGTTTTCGTTCGGACCTTTGAAGGCACCTGCAAGCGGCCTGCTGGACTCGCAGAACTTCAACACTACACGCAGAAGCCGAGTGAAACTTTGAGGGATTACATTCAGCGATGGACCACCTTGCATCACACGGTGGAGAACGTGTCTGAGCACCAGGCGATGTGCGCTTTCAAGGAAGGCGTGCGTAACTGAGAGTTGAATCTGAAGTTTGGTCGAATAGGCGACATGTCCCTATCACGGATGATGGAGATTGCCAGTCGGTACGCCAACGGTGAGGAGGCCGATCGGCTCCGCAGCGGCAAGAAACCAGTCGGGCAGGTTGACCAGAATTCCAATCGGAAGAACAAGCGCAAGGCCGAGCCAGCCGCTCAGGGAGAGGCCGCGGTGGTCAATCAAGGAAAAGGCAAAGGGAAGCCAAAAGGTACGTGGACCCCCAAGAAGGGAAAAGGTCAGGCTGGAGATGATATGCTCGACCAGCCATGCCCCATACACACGAAGAAAGATGAAGAGGGAAACTTGGTGTATCCCAAGCACACCACTCGACAGTGTCGGCTCCTGATCCAGAGCTTCCAGAAAGATTAGTCGACTGAGAAAGAAAAGGAATCGGAAGAGTCCGAGGATAAAGAAGGGGACGGAGGATACCCCCGAATCAACTCCACTTTGGTGATTTTCGCAGACGTCGAGAGCAAAAGTCGACTGAAAATCATCAACAGAGAAGTAAACATGGTTGCCCCGGAGAACCCCATGTTTTTGAAATGGTCAAAGGTCCCCATCACATTCGACCAGTCCGACCACCCAGCACACATTGCCACCCCCGGGTGGCAGGCGCTGGTGGTCGACCCAGTTATCGAAGGCACACGCCTGACCAGGGTTCTGATGGATGGGGGTAGCGGCTTGAATATCTTGTATGCAGCAACCCTCCGGTATATGGGCATTCCGATGTCCAAGTTGAGAGAAAGTAACATGAGGTTCCACGGAGTAATCCCCGGGAAGAAAGCCGACTCGCTTGGCCAGATCACACTCGACGTGGTCTTTGGTGAGTCGAAGAACTATCGCAAAGAGAAGTTGACGTTCGAAGTGGTGGACTTCAACAGCGCCTATCACGCCATCCTGGGTAGGCCTGCCTACGCCAAGTTCATGGCTCGACCATGTTACGTCTACCTCAAGCTGAAGATGCCGGGACCCAATGGCGTTATAACCATCACTGGGAACCGTCAGAAAGCGGAAGAATGCTTCCAGAAAGGCTCGAAGATCGCCGACGAGCAAATGGCAGCAGTGGAGATGGAGGAGTACCAAAAGAGTGTGGATCCGAGTGACCTGCTAAGGGCGAAGAAGCCGGCTTCCGAGTCAGCTTTCCAGTCGGCCGGGGACACGAAACCTGTGCACATCCACCCCACCGACCCCAACGCAGCACCGACCCACATCTCCACTACACTCGACAGCAAATAGGAAGAAGCGCTCGTCCAGTTCCTCCGTGAGAACTGGGACATCTTTGCATGGAAACCATCAGACATGCCGGGTGTACCCAGGGGACTGGCTGAGCACCATTTGCGAGTCGACCCTAAAGTGAAACCTGTGAAGGAACATCTCCGTCGATCCGCTGCGGAGAAGCGAAAGGCAATTGGTGAAGAAGTGGCTCGACTCCTGGCAGCAGAGTTTATCCGCGAGATATACCACTCCGAGTGGCTCGCCAACGTCGTCATGGTCCCCAAGAAGGACAAGTCTCTTCGCATGTGCTTCGATTTCAAGCACATCAATCGGGCCTGCCCGAAAGATCATTTTCCTTTTCCCCGCATCGATCAGATAGTCGACTCGACTGCGGGATGTGAACGTTTGTCCTTTCTGGACGCGTATTCCGGGTACCATCAGATCCGTCTATTCGGGCCCGACGAAATCAAGACAGCTTTCATCACCCCCTTCGGGTGTTTTTGTTATGTCACCATGCCTTTCAGCCTCAAAAATGCTGGCGCTACCTTCATGCGCATGATCCAGAAGTGCTTGATAAAGCAAATCAGTCGGAACATCAAGGCATACATGGATGACATTGTGGTCAAGTCATGGAAAGGTTCCGACCTGCTGACTGACCTCGCTGAGACATTCGCAAGTCTATGAAGCTATGATATCAAGCTCAACCCGTCAAAGTGTACATTTGGGGTTCCTGGCGGCAAGTTGCTCGGTTTTCTCGTTTCCGAACGGGGAATCGACGCCAACCCAGAGAAGGTCAGCACCATCCTCCGAATGAAGCGCCCCGAGCGTATACACGACGTCCAAAAGCTTACTGGTTGCTTGGCCGCATTGAGTCGATTCATTTCTCGTCTTGGTGAGAAGGCTCTACCTCTCTACCGACTCATGAAGAAATCCGACAAGTTCGAGTGGAATCCCGAAGCCGAAGCAGCGTTTGAAGAGCTCAAAGCCCTGCTGTCCACCCAGCTAGTGCTCGCTGCCCCAGTCAGTGGAGAGCCTCTTCTACTGTATATTGCTGCCACCGGACAAGTCGTCAGTACTGTACTCACGGTCGAGCGGGAAGAAGAGGGCAAGGCATACAAGGTCCAACGCCCGGTCTATTATATATCCGAAGTTTTGACTCCCTCCAAGCAAAAGTATCCACATTACCAAAAGCTTGTGTACGGGATTTACTTGACTGCAAAAAAGGTTGCCCATTACTTTTCGGACCATTCGATCTCGGTCGTCAGCGACGCCCCGCTGTCAGAGATCCTAAACAACCGAGACGCAACCAGTCGAGTGGCAAAATGGGCGATTGAACTTCTTCTGTTAGATATCAAGTTTGAAGCGAAGAAAGCCATCAAGTCTCAGGTTATAACAGATTTTGTGGCCGAGTGGATAGAACAAGATCTGCCGACTCAAGTCCAGTCGGACCATTGGACTATGTTCTTCGATGGATCCAAGATGCTGAACGGATCCGGCGCAGGCGTGGTCCTGGTCTCTCCCAGGGGCGACAAGCTCAGCTACGTCCTTCAGATCCACTTTGATTCATCAAACAACGAAGCCGAATACGCAGCACTTTTGTATGGGTTGCGTATGGCCATCTCACTCGGCGTCCGTCGCCTGATGGTCTACGGCGACTCCGACCTGGTGGTGAACCAAGTGATGAAAGAATGGGACGTCGAGCCCGGCAATGACTAGTTATTGCAGTGCAGTGCGGAAGCTTGAAAAGAAGTTTGAAGGCTTAGAGCTCCATCATGTGCCCAGAGCCAAGAATCAGCTAGCCGATGACCTCACTAAAATTGGGTCGACTCAGAAGCCTACACCCAAGATTGTGTTCCTAGAGCATCTGCACACCCCTTCTGTCAAAGAAGACCCCTTCACGGAAGAGTCCCCGCAGCCAATCAGCGCGTCAGATCCGACTGAGGTCGAAGTACCCGCTGTGGTCGACTTGATCATGGAGGTCCTAGTGATTACGCCAAATTGGACTGTGCCATATATATCATATCTGCTCAGGCAAGAACTCCCAGAAGATGAGGAAGAAGCGCGCCAGGTCGTCCGCCGATCCAAGGCGTTCACTGTCATCCAGGGTCAACTCTACAGAGAAAGCGTCACCGGAGTCGCTCAGCGCTGCATCACTCCAGAGGAAGGTCGACTGATCTTGGATGAAATCCACTCGGGAACTTGCGGCCACCATGCCTCCTCTCGGACTATAGTGGCCAAAGCATACCGAGCTGGGTTTTACTGGCCCCGCGCCAACGAGATGGCCAAGGATATTGTGGACAAATGCGCAGGTTGCCAGTTCTACTCCAACATGTCCCACAAGCCAGCGTCCGCCCTGTAGACCATTCCGCTAGTCTGGCCTTTTGCTGTTTGGGGCTTGGACATGGTCGGCCCCTTCAGGACAGGCAGAAGCGGATTCACCAACCTTCTGGTGGCAGTCGACAAGTTCACCAAATGGGTTGAGGCCAAGCCCATCAAGAACCTCGAGTCAAGTACCGCCATCAGCTTCATCAGGGAACTAATATTCAGATATGGAGTCCCCCACAGCATCATCACAGACAACGGCTCCAACTTTGACTCAGATGAATTCAGAGCTTTCTGTGCTTCCCAAGGAACACGAGTCGACTACGCCTCCGTGGCGCATCTGCAGTCAAATGGACATGCAGAAAGAGCAAATGGTTTGATTCTCCAAGGCCTAAAGCCGCGGCTCATGCGCGATCTTAAGCATTCCGCCGGAGCTTGGGTAACTGAACTGCTCTCTGTCTTATGGGGTCTGAGGACAACTCCAAACCGGTCGACTGGCCGTACGCCTTTCTTCATGGTCTATGGAGCCGAAGCTGTGTTGCTGAGCGACTTATTACACAACGCCCCCAGAGTGGAACTCTTCTCCGAAGCCGAGGCAGAGCAGGCTCGTCAGGATGCAGTCAACCTTTTGTAAGAGGAAAGAGAGATGGCCCTAATCCGGTCGACCATCTATCAACAGGACCTGCGTCGATTCCATGCTCGCAACATAAGAAGCCGAGCATTCCAGGAAGGAGACCTAGTCCTTCGAGTGCATCAGAAACGTCCACACAAGCTCGCCCCGGCCTGGGAAGGCCCGTTCATCATCACCAAGGTACTGCACAACGGAGCATACCACCTCTACAACGTAGCCAAGAAGAAAGACGAACCTCGTTCGTGGAACGCGGATCTACTCCGCCGCTTTTACAGTTGAGACACTCGACGGTCGAGTTGTAATAAAGATTTCCCAATTTGTTTCAAAGACAAGTTAGCAATGATCCTTTAACGATTGATGTCCTCTAAAAACATTGGTCTTCAAAATCCCATAGTGGGTGCTTAGCTGCGGTCCTCCGAGTTACGTTACAAGTATAAAGTGGCTCTGTCTTCCGAGCTTCGCCACAAATACAATGTAGCTTGGAGCCGCCTAAGTTACAAACATCCACTCCGAGTGAAGAGCAACCCTCTCACTCGGGGGCTTAGCTGCGGTTCTCCGAGCTACGTTACAAGTATAAAGTGGCTCTGCCTTCCGAGCTCCGCCACAAATACAACGTAGCTTGGAATCGCCTAAGTTATAAACATCCACTCCGAGTGAAGAGCAACCCTCTCACTCGGGGGCTTAGCCGCGACCCCGTGACTCGCTTAAGTTTCAAACGTCCACTCCGAGTGAAGAGCAACCCTTTCACTCGGGGGCTTAGCTGCGACCCCGTGACTCGCCTAAGTTTCAAACGTCCACTCCGAGTGAAGAGCAACCCTCTCACTCGGGGGCTTAGCTGCGGTCCTCCGAGCTACGTTGCAAGTATAA
>LR738709.1:516403085-516455069 GCA_902687465.1 Secale cereale
TTGCGGCCCCGTGACTTGCCTAAGTTTCAAACACTTACTCTGAGTGAAGAGAAACCCTCTCACTCGGGGGCTTAGATGCGGTCCTCCGAGCTACGTTACAAGTATAAGATGGCTCTGCCTTCCGAGCTCCGCCACAAATACAACGTAGCTTGGAATCGCCTAAGTTATAAACATCCACTCCGAGTGAAGAGCAACCCTCTCACTCGGGGGCTTAGCTGCAACCCCGTGACTCGCCTAAGTTCCAAACACTCACTCCGAGTGAAGAGCAACCCTCTCAGTCGAGGGCTTAGCTGTGGTCCTCCGAGCTACGTTACAAGTATAAGGTGGCTCTGCCTTCCGAGCTCCGCCACAAATACAACGTAGCTTGGAATCGCCTAAGTTATAAACATCCACTCCGAGTGAAGAGAGACCCTCTCACTCGGAGGCTTGGCTACGGACGTCGACTCAAAGATTCAAGAAATCAAAGAAGAGCAGCAAACCGAAAGATCAAAATGAGATAAATGCCCCGCAAGATTCGGGCAAGAGTACTTGGGCCACAAGCCCACCAGAGTTTAACGATTACAAGTCCACGCGGCATTCCGCGGCAAATGAGATTAAAGTATCAAAGTCATTCCTCAGGAGGAGGCGGGCTTGCAGGTGCGACAAACTCGTCTAGGTCGATCCCGTCGGCGATGCGAGTGGCGGCTTCTAGGAAGGTCTCCATAAACGACTGGAATTGGAGCTCCTTCGTATTGGCAACCTCAAGCGCCGTGAGCCTCCTCTCCTTCACCTCCTTGCAGTGCACATGAACCAAGGACAGCGCCACGTCGGCTCCTCCCCGGGCTGCCGACCTCTTCCACTCCTGCACTCGGTTGGGGATCTCATTGAGTCGAGTCATCAGGGACTCGAGGTCATTCTACTGCACGACCCCCCCTCTAGAGCGCGGTGTCGATTCGGGCCATCACCGCCTTCAGCCGTCCCAGATAATCCATGGCCGCAGTGAGGCGGGACTCCAGCCTCAGTATGTTCATGGCTACCTCATCCTTCACGATGGAGTTGGTTGGGTCCAAGTCGGGCTCGACCCGACCAGTCTCCTCTTCAAAGTTACGACAAAACTCTGCGCTGAAAATAGCAAGTCGAGTCAGAAGACAAGATATGGGTCGACCGATCCAGCCTAAACCGGGCCAAAGGAGACATACCTTCGAGCACGAGGTACCATTTCTTGGTGATGTCGCCCAGATACGCCTCAAGATCAACCCTCTTCCGAAAAAGAGCCTCGTACTTGTTGTTCAAGACAGTCTTGGAGTTCTTCAGCTGGGTCACTTCTTGATTGGCTGCGTCGAGCGAGCCTCTCAGCCTGATGACCTCCGCCTCGAGCGCACCCACAGAAGCCAATTTCTGCGCCGCCAGTTCCGCCTTCTCTTGAGCCGCCTGCTGCGCCACCGCCAGGTCGAGATCCTTCTGCTCCAAGGCCGCCTTCAGTTGACCTACCAAAGCCGCCACTGAACAGATGAACATGAAGGAACAGAAGGCATATCTATCAAAAGTCAGTCGACAAAAGGTCGGGGTCGGTTACCAGCCGCATCATCCTGGGTCTTCTTCAGGTGGTCCCGAGCCAACTGCAAGTCGAGATTGAGCTGGATTTGTTTCTTCTCAAGGTCTGCAAACTTGGCCCCAAACTCGCAAGACTTCTGCATCGACACAACAAAGCAAAATTCTAAGACTACAGTCAAGTCAAAAATACTCAACCGCAGTCTCGGGGACTGTCAGGGATATGACTAGCAGGTACGAACCGGCTAGTATAAACCAGATTACTATAATATGTTTTGTTGTAATATTTAGTTAAAAGCTACGGCCCATGAGATCTTAGGGCCCATGTATAGAGTTACGATTTGTAAACCGTCTGATGATGTAACTTGAGGAATAAGGAAGAAAGAGCAGAGACCGAGGCGGACACGAGTATGAGCCGGCCTCGGGACTGTGTAAACCGGACCGGGCGTAACCTCTATATAAAGGGACGACCCGGCGACGGTTCAGGGACAAGCAAGAATCAACTCGTCGAGACTACAGGCAAGCGATCCGCTCCCTGTAATCCGACGCCCAAGCAATACCAAACCAACTAGAAGTAGGCTTTTACCTTCATCGAAGGGGCCGAACTAGTATAAACCCTTTGTGTCCTTTGTGTGCTATGAACCCCTTTAAGCTAACCCGTGCGATGGTCTCATCATCAAGTCCGTTAAACCAGACATCTACCGTGTTATTTCCACGACAGTTGGCGCCCACCGTGGGGCCTCCGCACGCTGGTTTCGAGTTCTTGAAGGGCAGCTTTGAAGGGCTCAAGGGTTACGCGGTCGGCCGGATGACCAAGAGTCGCTGCGGCCGGATCTACATCGATGATGCAGGCTGGGGGCCGGAGGCCGATTCAATCGAATACGGGTACCGGGTTCCCTTCGGCGGCATCCACGTCTTCATCGGCAAGATCGGTGAACCGGGACCTGAGCCGGACATCTTCCCCAACATCATCGAGCCGGCTCAGCGTGCGAGATCGGCCCGGATTCAGCCCGCCATGAAGCGCGTGTTCGTTGGAGCAATTCATGGGGTCCAAACCGAGGACAGATCGGAATCCGATGGTGCAACAGTTGTCTACTCCGATGACGAATCTTCATCCGGAGAAACTGAGTCTTTGTATCAGTTGCAGGACGGCCGGTCTGAGGGTGAGTCCGACGGAAACAGTATTCCGGACCCCTTTGACCCGCCAAACCGGGTGGCTGTCTTTATGGCCGGTTCACAGCCCACGGTGAATGGGGCGACAGCAGAAGCTGGTGTAGGGGGGAGCGGCCCGGCCCTCTCACCTACTGACATTCTATCCACCTTGATCGAGGAGTTCACAGCTAAAGCGGTGGCAACGGTAGCTCCAGCAGACAAGGCGCAGCATGATGCAGAGCTCCTTCAGTTAAAGGGCCGGATTGATCAATTGAAAGAGGATTTGAAAGCAGAGAAGGCGATGATATCAATAAGACAAGCGGAGCTGGATGATCAAGCTTTTTATCTAAGGATGGAGCAGGCCTCTGTGCAGGGAGTAAGGGGTCGGAAGTACCAGTCTCGTCTACCGTCGGTTTATGAAGCGAAGGATCTGTTCAGGACACCCGGGACTGGAGCCAGCAACGATCCGGCTTTAAACCAAAGGGCACCTCCAGCCAGGGAAGAGCCGGTTCAGCAACCCACTGCGGAGCAAGATCGGCGGATCACGTCTGCACCTCACGTTCCTACCCCTCCAGGTCATTACTCAAATCCTTTGGATAACATCGTGGCTGCTGCTGCACGTTTGGCCGCTTTACCCGTGGAGGGGACATCCCGGGCAGCGTTGGAGGCACGCCGGGCCAAGGAGTTGCTTAATACGGCGTTAATACAGTAGCAAGCATATTCTCATAGCAGGGAAAGGCTACATTCAACACCACGTCCCAGCCGGAGTTACACTAGGCATTGGGAGGAGCCAGAGGTATCTAGCAGTGAGCGCAGGCGACATCAGCACAGACAGGATAATCCGGCAGGCGCGGATGCTCAAGCTCAGGATGCGAACCGGGTTAGATCCGTAGCCCGGGAGGATGTCCGTCAGACAACGCCGGTTCAAACTGCCACAGCAGAGACGGGAGTTACGACAAGTTCCTTTGGAGTACAGTGTCTTATCCCCGCTTTACGGAGTGTAAAGTTGCCCAAGGATTTTAAAGGGCCCCGCAAAGTACCTAATTACACTGCGGATTTACCTCCTGAAGCTTGGGTGGAGAGTTATGAGATGGCCATGGAGATGCTGGATGTGGATGAAGCGGCTTGTGCAAAATATTTCACCATGATGCTTGAGGGCACGGCCCGGACCTGGTTAAAGGGTTTACCCCCTAATTCCATCGGGTCATGGGGGGAGCTTCGTCGTCAGTTCATCAAAAATTTCAAAGATACATGCAAGCAGCCGATGTCAGTGGTGGATCTAGCAGCCTGTGTGCAAGGAGAGCAAGAGTCTATGAGCGCTTGGGTGCGGCAAGTATCAGAGATCTTGCACTCTTCGAATGGTATCAATCCTAGTACGGCGATAGTGACTTTGGAAAACAATTGCCGGTTTGAATCTTTAAAGTTAAAACTAGGACGGCTTAAAAGGGATTGCAATGATATGGGAACTCTCATGAGTGCTCTAGTAAAGTATGGGGATTCTGATAATACCAAGTATCCAGAAGCTGAAGGGGACAAAGCAGGGAAGGTTAACAAACCTAGTAAACCGGCACAAGTTAACCCGGCTACTGCAAGTTTCTTGGGTAAGCGAAAGGCAGAAGGTGGCTCTGATTTTGTAGCCAATACCCAAGTTCAAGGGGGTTTTCAGCGTAGTATGGGCAACCCACCTCAGCTAACCGGCGGAGGGGCTTGTGGTTGGGACCAAGAGTTAGATCAGCCTTGTCCGAAGCATAGCACGAAACAACGACCGGCAAAACACACTATAAGAGAGTGCAGGCCTTTTATGGAAGCAATGATGGGCCGCTTTAATCCTAATGACAGGCCTCCAAATGGCGGTTCAGGCCCAGGGTTTTATGGTCCAGGTCATCAGGGGAACAGCTCCGGATCAGGATATAGGGGCAACAACAATGGTTATCAAAACCGGGCCGGTGCTCAAAATAGTCAAGGAAGTTATAATAACCAGGGCAATCAGCCGCGTAATCAGGGTGGTTACAATAACCAAGGCAGTCAACAGCAGGGCCAAGGTAATTACAATAATCAGGGTAATCAGCAGCGTCAGCAACAGCAACCGCAATCCGGATATCAGAATAATCCGAAGGAGTTGAGCAGTGGGCAATACCATGTGTTCACCACAAGTCTGTGTAAACGGGATCAGAAGGTTTTAAAGCGGGCAGTTAACGTGGTTGAACCGGCAACACCGCAATTTCTGCGCTGGTCAGAGCAGCCCATTGTATGGAGTAGGGAGGATCACCCGATGCGGGTGGATAATCCGGGCCACTTGGCCTTGGTGGTAGCGCCCCAGGTGGGAGGTTATAAATTCACTAAAGTTCTCATGGACGGTGGTAGCAGCATCAACATCTTGTACTATGAGACCTTCCGTCGTATGGGCCTGACGGATAAGAAGTTAAGACAATCAAACACGGTATTCCACGGGGTGGTTCCAGGTAAGTCGGCTTATCCAGTTGGAAAGATTGACTTGGAAGTTACCTTTGGAGATGAGCATGATTCCAGGTCAGAGATGATAACTTTCGAAGTTGTCAAGATCCGGAGTCCCTATCACGCTTTATTCGGGAGAACGGTTTATGCCAAGTTTATGGCTAGACCATGTTATGTTTATCTGCAACTCAAAATGCCGGGTCACAAGGGCATGATCACGGTTCATGGAAGTCGCAAGATAGCAGTGGAATGTGAAGAGGGAGATGCAGCCTATGCGGAGGTAGTATGTGCCACAGAAGAGTTGAAGTTTTATAAAGATAATGTTGATCCGGCAGATATGACTCCGCTGAAGAAGCTAACTACCGAGCATGATCCGGCGTTGAAGTTTAAATCGGCGCAGGAGACCAAGCAAGTTGATTTTGTGCCAGGTGATTTGTCCAAGCAATTCACTATTAGCGCTAACCTTAATCCCAAATAGGAAAGCGCGCTCATCGAGTTCATCCGTGAGAACCGGGATATCTTCGCATGGAAACCTTCTGACATGCCAGGTATACCGAGGGAACTCGCTGAGCACAGCCTTAACATTGATCCGAAATATAAACCGGTTAAACAATATTTGCGCCGCTTTAACGAAGAGAGGCGCAAGGCTATAGGAGAAGAAGTGGCCAGGCTTTTGGCCGCAAGATTCATTGTGGAAGTTTTTCACCCGGAGTGGTTGGCTAATCCGGTGCTGGTGTTAAAGAAGAATGGGAAGTGGAGAATGTGTGTGGACTACATAGACCTCAACAAAGCTTGTCCAACTGATCCGTTTGCTCTCCCACGCATTGATCAGATTATCGATGCCACAGCGGGATGTGAGCGGCTAAGCTTTTTGGATGCATACTCAGGATATCACCAGATCAAGATGGCGGTTAAAGACCAAGAAAAGACGGCTTTCATAACCCCCTTTGGTGCTTTTTGCTATGTATCTATGCCTTTTGGGCTCAAGAGTGCTCAAGCAACTTATCAGCGTTGCGTTCAGAATTGTCTTAAAGGACAGATAGGGAGGAATGTTCATGCCTATGTGGATGACATTGTGGTTAAATCAAGGAAAGAGGAGACAATGATAGAGGATCTTAAGGAGACTTTTGATAATCTTCGAGCTTATAAGATGATGCTTAATCCGGAGAAGTGTGCCTTTGGTGTTCCGGCAGGTAAACTATTGGGATTCTTGGTCTCAAACAGAGGAATAGAGGCTAATCCGGAGAAGATTAAGGCAATCACATCTTTAACTAGGCCGGTTTGCATCAACGATGTTCAGCGTATCGCTGGCCGGATCACAGCATTAAGCCGGTTCATTAGCCGTTTAGGAGAGAAGGCGATCCCGCTTTACCAGATGCTGAAGAAAATAGATCGGTTTGTATGGAGTGATGAGGCGAACGCGTCGTTCGAGGATCTAAAGCGGCAGCTGGTAAAACCACCGGTCCTGGCTGCCCCCGTTGATAAGGAGCCGTTGCTGTTATACGTCGCTGCCAATGCACGAGCACAGCGTCGCCATTGTGGTTGAGCGCAAGGAAGCAGGAAAGGAATATCCGGTTCAGCGACCGGTTTACTACGTGAGTGAAGTACTCATTGAGTCCAAGCAAAGGTACCCACATTGGCAGAAGCTGGTGTACGGTGTGTTCATGGCAAACCGGAAGCTGAAGCACTACTTTCAAGGTCATCTAATAACTGTGGTTAGTTCAGCACCGTTAGGGGACATAATCCAGAACAGGGAAGCTACAGGAAGAGTGGCAAAGTGGGCCATTGAGCTCAGCCCGCATGAGTTGAAGTATGTGCCACGCACCGCTATAAAATCACAGGCATTGGTGGATTTCATCAATGATTGGACAGAGTTACAGACTCCAGAGGAGAAGCCGGATCTTACGTACTGGACGATTCACTTTGACGGTTCAAGACAGTTGGAAGGCTCGGGGGCTGGAGTTGTCTTAACTTCTCCGTGAGGTGACAAGTTTTGTTACGTCCTCCGTCTATTGTTTCCTTGCACTAATAATGCAGCAGAATATGAAGCATTACTTCATGGCTTGCGGATGGCAAAGGAGATGAACTTGAGCCGGGTTAAGTGTTTTGGCGATTCAGATTTGGTGGCACAACAAGTTTCAGGCAAGTGGGATTCAAGGGATCCCCTCATGGCGGCTTACAGAAGGAAAGTAGAAGCAGTTGCTGGATATTTTAAAGGATATCAAGTGGAACACATAGACCGGCGAAAGAACGAAGCGGCTGATGCTTTAAGCCAGTTGGGTTCTCAACGTAAACCGGTGCCACCAAATACTTTTTTGGATAAGCTACACAGTCCGTCAGTACAAGTACCGTCGGAAGAAGACCTAGCGGTTCCTGATCCGGAGGCGCAGCTAGTGGCGGCACTTCATGTTATTCCGGATTGGACACTGCCTTACTTGGCATATCTGAGCCGAGGAGAGCTACCGGATGATGAAATAGAGGCACGACAGATAGTCCGGCGTTCTAAAACCATGACAATTGCAAACGGAGAACTTCATCATCGCAGTACCTCTAGAGTATTTCAGCGGTGTGTATCGGCTGAGGAAGGTTGTGAGATTCTTTGCGAGATCCATGAAGGGGATTGTGGTCATCATGCCGGTTCAAAATCATTGGTGGCTAAAGCGTTCCGGCATGGTTTCCATTGGTTAACCGCTCATGCTGATGCGGCAGATTTGGTCCGGAAGTGTGCTGCTTGTCAGAAATTTTTGAGACGTGCTCTGGTTCCGGCGCAAGAGCTCCGGATGATACCAATAACTTGGCCGTTTGCGACTTGGGGGCTTGATATGGTTGGACCTTTCAAGCGATCCCAAAATCAGAAAACTCATCTACTAGTGGCAGTGGATAAGTTTACAAAGTGGATTGAGGCAGAACCTATAAGCAAGTGTGATGCGGCAACGGCAGTCAAATTCATCAAAAAGGTAATTTTCCGGTTTGGCTTCCCACACAGTATCGTCACGGACAATGGCACCAATTTATCTCAGGGTGAGATGGAAGAATTCTGTCAACGGGAGCATATTCGCTTAGATGTATCTTCTGTGACCCACCCCTAATCCAATGGTCAAGCTGAAAGAGCAAATCAGGAGATTTTTGCGAGGTATCAAGCCCCGGCTTATGACTCCTTTGCAGAGAACCCCAGGATGTTGGGTTGAGGAGTTATCATCTGTTCTTTGGAGTATCAACACCACACCAAACCGGTCCACAGGTTACACACCTTTCTTCATGGTATATGGTGCTGAAGCAGTCCTTCCAAGTGATATCCGTCATGATTCACCAAGGGTAACGGCTTATGTTGAAGCGGCCAATGAGCAAGAAAGGCAAGACAGTTTGGACCGGCTGGATGAAGAGCGTGATATAGCTGCGGCACGGTCTGCAATTTATCAACAAGACTTGCGCAGATATCACAGCCGCCGGATCAAGACAAGGACGTTCCAGGAGGGTGACTTGGTACTCCGGCTCATCCAAGATCAAACAGATATGCACAAATTATCCCCGCCTTGGGAAGGGCCCTTTGTGGTCAGCAAGAATCTGCACAACAGTTCATATTACCTACTGGACGTTCGAGAACACAAGGACTCACGGACATCAGAGGAGGAGACGAAGAGGCCATGGAACATCGCCCATTTACGGCCATACTATACTTGAGCTATGAGCTCCACTGTATCCTATGTATATATTATGATCAATGAATAAACCAGCACCCTCGGTAAACCGGGGGCTCAGCCTTTTTTCCAATACAAATATCTTGTGAGGACAACCATGTATGTCTTATCATATGTTATATTTCAACATATTGGCCGGTTTAAAACTGATTTTTTGCAGAATATACTCAGAAGCAATAAAAACTCTCTGAAGAGCATGAGGTCACATCCGGTTCAATAGAGGATGCTTCAAGATCTACCCATGACTTCATGGAGCCATGGAAGACTATATGGACAGACGGGTTTACCCGCATCCATCGACCGGCCCTCTGGAAAGATGGATAATCCACATCTAGTGATTGGCTAAATTTTTTCTTATGGTTCATGTGGAAAGATGGATAATCCACATCCACCGGCCCTCTGGAAAGATGGATAATCCACATCCAGTGATTGGCTAAATTTTTTCTTATGGTTCATGTGTAAAGATGGATAATGCACATCCACCGGCCCTCTGGAAAGATGGATAATCCACATCCAGTGATTGGCTAATTTTTTTCTTATGGTTCATGTGGAAAGATGGATAATCCACATCCACCGGCCCTCTGGAAAGATGGATAATCCACATCCAGTGATTGGCTAATTTTTTTTCTTATGGTTCATGTGGAAAGATGGATAATCCACATCCACCGGCCCTCTGGAAAGATGGATAATCCACATCCAGTGATTGGCTAATTTTTTTCTTAGGGTTCATATGGAAAGATGGATAATCCACATCCATCGGCCCTCTGGAAAGATGGATAATCCACATCCAGTGATTGGCTGAACCTTGCTTTGAGTCTGTCAGCTCTTAAAAAGCCTTGACTACATGGTTTTATTTGCAAATTCGCATCTTTGGTGTTTATGTTTTATGACTCTTTAAACCGGAGTGGAACAACTACAGAAGTTGACCACATATCTATAAAGTGAAAAGTCTGGGTCATGAATACCAGCATGAATACACCGGTGTTCATTATAACCCGCATCATCCATCAGGCAACAAGCTACAAATTTCTGGACAAATTTTCGGAACGATATAAACCGGTGTCTTTTATCAAGCCCGGGTTTGTTATTGGATCCATGAAGATCTTCATCAAGAAATTTTAAGGTTCTACCGGGTTAAGAGTATTGAGCATACTTGGTCTCAGGTATAAATTTATTTCTGATATAAGTATATACTTGTTTGATATACTGTGAGAACAATTTAATCTGTCCAGTGGTAAACCGCTAGGACATGTTTTCAGTGTTACTTATGTAGGAACAGATGACACGCAAGATAAGCGACATCAGACGAAATTTAAGTTGGCAAACATTAAAACAAGAAGTCAGAATATCCGGCTCAAAGCGGATCATGTTGCAGCTATCCTATTACAAGGCATAGCAAGCCTGACGGATTAAAAAGATTGTTTGATAAAGCAGAGACTACAACTACAACAATAAATTTTGAGTTATGCTCCTTCCTGCTGCGGCGGTTGGGCATCTGATTGATCCGGATCCTCTTCATCTTCTTGAAGCGGTTGGAAGTCCGGAACACACCAGTCGATCTTCATTAGGGCCCGAAAGTACATCTCTTCACTGATAAGTTCAAAAGGTTCGATATCTGGAGCGAAGGTATGAGGGCGCACTGGTGGGATTAAATTGACGGTGTCATAAACCGGCCGCTCCACCCGCTCGTTTTGTAAGTCGTACCCCGGATGATACCTGGATAAATCGGATTCGGCTGCAAGCTTGCTGGCAAGTGGACGCATCTCCTTCGTCAAGGCATGGAGGTCCCTTTCAGTAAAAGTTGATCCGTCTTCTTTAGTATCAGGAAATCCGCTCAAAGCTTCCTCCGGATCAAAGTCCGGAACCCAAGCCTTGGCTCTGGTAAGTGCCAGGAGGGCGCCGGCTCGAGCAGCAGATTTCTTAACTTCTTCTAGACGCACTGGCAGAACAGACAGCCGTTCCAACGTGCCTTCGATGGTAGTAGGGGCCGGTTTACCGAAAGATGTTGCACTGATGATCCTTTGAGCGCCGGAATATAGCTGCTCGACCAAAGTGTAGCAGACCTTAAGTTTCTTCCGCAAATCATCCCCAAGGTGGGTGACACGGCGCCCTGCATATGAATATCACAATTAAACCGGTACAGATGGAAGAATACAAGGATAAAGCAGGAATACAGACTATATACGTACCGAAGATTGCAGAAGTCATTAACTCAATTTGCCGCTTTAAACCGGTTAACTCTTCAGTAACCGGATTAAGTGCCTCCTCAGCATCATGAGCCCTTTTCTCCAGCTCTTTCTTCTGAACTTCAAAAGCGGTCCGCTCTTCTTCAAAGAATTTTTTCAGCTCTTCAGCAGTCTTTAAACTCACCTTCAGATCTTTCTTGGCTTTCGAAGCAGCAGCCTCCGTTTCAGCAAGACGGCTCCGAAGTTCATTGATTTCGTCAGCACTCCGGTTTAAATCAGCCTGCAAGTAAAATCAAGTGATAAGAGGCAAAAATCAAACAAGTCTCAAGCACACAAACAAGTTGTCTACTTGACACTTGGGGGCTAATGTAAAGTTGAAGCAATAAACAGCAGCAGTTCAAAGACAAAAGTCTCAAGCACACAAGCAAGTTGTCTACTTGACACTTGGGGGCTAATGGAACATTGAAGTATCAGAAGAAATTCTTACAAGTATCAAATACATAACCAAGTTATCTACCTGATACTTGGGGGCTAATGTAAAATCAATGTGCTTAAGTTATAAGTTCCGGTTCACCTTCAAACTCGCAGCTAAACCGGAACTTGGGGGCTACTATGAGATAGTTAGAAGCATATCAAAAGCACAAAGTCATAAGGAAAGGATTACCTCATATTTTTCTTTCATCAGGTTAACCAAGCCCGCTTCATAATCCCGGCTGGTGTGGAGCCGGTTCAGGTACCCGGAATAGAGCTCCTGAGCACTCATGTCAGCAAGGCCGGATAGCTCAGTACTCCATTTACCCTTCTCTTTATACAGTTTCTCCGTTTTAGCCGTATGCTTGGCTAAAACGGTGGGCTCAGCCGGAGCAGTAAAAGCAGTCCCAGTTACTACAACTTCTGGGGAAGCAGGTGCTGTTGATGGAGTGGCAGTATGAACCGGACTGGGAGATGCCGGATTAACCTAAGGAGAATTAGCCCGGGCAGGACTTGGCGGTCCATGAACATCATCAGCAGTAGGGTTCTCGGGCACTAAAGTATGATCCGTAGGCGCAGGATTCTCAAGAGGAGTCGTGGGCTCGCTGTCCGGAGGGACGGTTGTCGCCGAATCAACTACCGGATCATCTATAGAGGTCTCAGCAGTGGGTTTGTTTGCCTTTTGTTTTTTGCTAGGCTTTGGCTTGCTGGAATAAGTTCGGAAAACGAGTTAAGATTGTGAAGCAAAATGTAATTATAAACCGGATAAGTTAAAAAGACTTACCCTGGAACAGTTTTTAGTGGGGGAAGTTGCGTGGCAGTCGATTCACCAGAAGAGGATAATGGAGTCTCCTGATAATCAGGGTCAGACGGTTTAAGAGGTTTGCGGATAAGCTCGGCCTTGGGATGAAGGAGAGTTGGAGAGAGTATAACCTCAGGGCGGCGTTTCTGAGCCGGAGTGAGAGAGATTCCGGATGACTCCACTGCCAGGCCGCTATGGCGAGTGGTCCGGCGAAGAGCTTCATGTTGTTGTTTCTTCAAAAGAAAATTAGGATCCAATTGAGCATAAGGATGAGAAAATTGGTATTTCCGGACTGTCCAACGACTTTTTTGTGGAAGTGGTTCTGAATCGGAAGAAAGGATAGTTACCTCAACTTCGGCCGGTTTATCACCTTCAGCCAACTCCTGTGGAAAGATATCATTAGATACAGATATGACTACAAGCAAGCAAATTTAACCCGGATTAATTCATACCTCGTAATCCGGATCGTCATCCTCAGCATGAGAACTAGAGCCAACAGCCGCTTTTCTTTTCTTATTGGCAAAGGTCTTCCGGCGTGCCTGTTTGCCGGGTTTCTCCTGAGGCTTTCTTTTCCAGAAAGGATCATCAGCCTGTTCAGACAAAGAGACAGTTAGAAGACGGTTTATATAAACGGATTAAAAAATATATACAAGAAAGCAAGGCTTACTGCAGGCAGTCTGTTCTTCTTGTAATACGGAGCTAATCCGACCTTGCTGCAATCTTCTAAGGAGAAGTTGAGCATCTTCTTAGCCGATTCAATAACCTCCGATTCAGAAAGTTTATCCTTGGTAAACCGTTGAGGGTCGTCCGGTTTACCAGAATACTGGCACATTAATTGTGATCGCCGACTCAAGGGAAGAATACTCCAAGATAGCCAACAGCGTATAAAATCAGTTCCAATTAAACCGTTGGCCATAAAAGCTTTCAGTCTAGAAAGTTGAGACGCAAACCGGGGCCGTTCAGCAGAGCTAAGTCGTTGTGGCAGAGGATGATCCTCCGGAAGACGGTACTCGCGATAACCCGGCAGTGGGTTCTCCCCTTCAGGAGAAGTATCAACACAGTAAAACCAAGATTTGTTCCACTCCTTTGGGTGCGTGTGGAGAGCGGCATGGGGAAAGACTACATCTCTCCTTTTCTGGATGCTAACCCCGCCGAGTTCTTGATGCGGTCCGCTGGAGAATTCCGTACGCCGGTTCAAGTGAAAGAAATCCCGGAACAGATCAACAGACGGTTCTTCTTGCAAGTATACCTCTGAGAAAACTTGGAAGTCACAGATATTTGAAACAGAGTTGGGCCCAATGTCCTGAGGGTGGAGTCGGAATGCAGCAAGCACATCTCGGAAGAATTTTGAACCGGGGGGTGTGAAGCCTCGAGCTATGTGGTCGAAGAAAACAATAACCTCCCCTTCTCTGGGGGTAGGAGGACATTCATTTCCTGGAGCCCGCCACTTCAAAACGGATTGAGGACCTAAGGTACCAATGCCAGCAATTTTTGCCAAGTCATCTTCCGTGATGATGGAAGGAACCCAGTCACAAGAGACAAACTGCTTGGCCATAGCAACAGAAGGACAAGTACTGAAAGAGTAAAAGTACGAAGATCGGATTATTTAAGTACAAACAGCATAAACCGGAAGATATATACGAAGATCACGCAACGGTTTAGACAAGGGACTAATGATATAGTTAACCCGGCAACAACAGGGAGCTATGTTACTGCCGGTTCATGACAGCAAAAGAGGAACAGCTAAACCATCACGTTCAATTTTAAAAGCCTACAGGAACATGGCATGACAGTATAAACCGGAGTATACCTAACAGATCTACAAGGGAGAAGAAACAGGTTTTTGTAAAAGATAAAGGTGGAGCAGATCTGAGCATACAAGAAAAGAAGAATAAATACAAAGATATACGGGAAGAAAGTACAAGGATCTTATGCGGGGCAGATGAATCTACAGGATGGGTGTAAGTGACGAGATCTAAAGCATATACTAGCGGAACAAAAGTAAAGATCTAAGAGCTAAAATATAAAGGTCAAATACTTCTGCGAAACTGGTGTTAAAATGAACAAGGTGAAGCTTTCGTTAAAGCTCTAATGGCGGAAACACGAGCAAGAACCCTAGAGGTTACAAGACTACAAAGAGGAAGATGGAGTACCTGAGGATCAACGGCGAAGTTTCTCTGGTCGAAAGTCAGGTTGATGCAGCGGCCAGGGAGGTCTCGGACTCGGCGGTCGACGGCGGCGGTTCGAGCTCGGGCGTCAATGGCGTCTTGAAGCTCGGGCGATGGACGAAAGAAGAAGATGCGAGAAGAGAATAACAGATGAGGACGGCGGTATTTATAAGGGAAGCTCAGATCCGAAGCGACAGGTGCGGGATTCGAGGGAGCAAAGATCGGATAAAGATCCTTTTGACGCCTCGATTTTCGAGATAACCATTAAACAAAGCTACAGTACAGCTCGCAGCGTTAAATGCGGAAGTGATGTCACGGTCAGATTCCGTGATTCTCAAGGATGACGTCAGGGCCGGTTTACAAAAAATGAGAAGACGCAGAAGAAAATTACACAAGGCAAGGGAGATTGATATGAACAAGTTCAAATCATTCTGGGGCCTAATGTCAGGGATATGACTAGCAGGTATGAACCGGCTAGTATAAACCGGATTACTATAATATGTTTTGTTGTAATATTTAGTTAAAAGCTACGGCCCATGAGATCTTAGGGCCCATGTATAGAGTTACGATTTGTAAACCGTCTGATGATGTAACTTGAGGAATAAGGAAGAAAGAGCAGAGACCGAGGCAGACACGAGTATGAGCCGGCCTCGGGACTCTGTAAACCGGACCGGGCGTCACGCGACGGTTCAGGGACAAGCAAGAATCAACCCGTCGAGACTACAGGCAAGCGATCCGCTCCCTGTAATCCGACGCCCAAGCAATACCAAACCAACTAGAAGTAGGCTTTTACCTTCATCGAAGGGGCCGAACTAGTATAAACCCTTTGTGTCCTTTGTGTGCTATGAACCCCTTTAAGCTAACCCGTGCGATGGTCTCATCATCAAGTCCGTTAAATCGGACATCTGCCGTGTTATTTCCACGACAGGGACTACACCAAGTGGGTGCACTGAGCATGCCCCCACTGGTTTCACTCGGCCGAGATCATTCCGGCTTGAGGTAAAAAACAACAACAACAACAACAACAACAACAACAACAACAACAACAACAACAACAACAACAACAACAACAACAACAACAACAACAACAACAACAACAACAACAACAGCAAGGAAGAAAAGTTCTATAGTAAGACCATGGCCGACCGCCAGCAGTCGACCACGGTCTCGGGGACTACACCCACTGGGTGCACTGAGCGTGCCCCCACTGGTTTCACTCGGCCGAGATCATTCCGGCTCGAGCTCAAAAAAAGAAGAAGAGGGAAAGCACTCCAAGGATACACCCAGTGGGTGTGGTATCTCACGAACAAAACAGCAGATTCTCTCGAAGGCAAAGACTACTTCAGTGAAGATAACGAACCTGGACGTTGGCCCGAAGAGCAAAACTGACATCATAAGCTGCCATGCTGGCCTCATACGCCGCCTTCGTCCTCTCCGTCATCACCCCCGCCTGGCGAACGGCTTCTTGAGCCGCCCCCACAGGATCCTCCGGGAGGCGGTAGGAGGAGAAGAGAACAGACGAAGTGGCGGGCGTGGGGTCGACGCAGGTACGGGCGCTGGGTCTACGGCAGGAGCTCGCGCTAGGTCGACGGCTGGAGTAGACGCTGGGTCGATGACTGGAGCGGGCGATGGGTCGACGGCTGTCGAAGCCAGACGCACGGTCGACACAAGGACGGCAAAGGAGACCGTGGCTCGGGCCGCGTCTTCCTGTTGCTGGGCCTTCGAGCCAGAAGGCGTCCTCCGGCCCTTCTTCCCTGCGCGTCGCCGGTCCCCTCCCAACCGCTCCTCATCATCATCGTCATCCGGAAGCTCTATGGCGAGGCGCGGCACTTCGAGTCAAGCAGCAAGCAATGTTCAGTCGGCCGTCACCCACAAACCGGCGAAAGGAAACAAGACACAATCCATAGAACCCGCACCTACGCGTGATG
This sequence comes from Secale cereale, assembly GCA_902687465.1. Lineage (NCBI taxonomy): Eukaryota > Viridiplantae > Streptophyta > Magnoliopsida > Poales > Poaceae > Secale > Secale cereale. The sequence continues at coordinate 516,419,475 of LR738709.1, forward strand.
TCGCGGCGTCCGCGGTCTCCTCGTCGTCTCGGCCCCGGTCGATGTCCATCGAGGTCGTGGAAGCCGCGGCACTGGAGGGTTCACTCGAAGATGAGTTGACAGGAGATACGGTCGACCACCAAAAAGCAGAAAGAGACAAGACCAAGCGACACTTACGTGGAGGCGATGGGTACATCCACCTTGATCCTAGGCAAGGCCTTCCGAGGCTTGGTGGTGGTGACCTTGGGCTGCTTGGGCGCCTTCTCAGAAGGGTCAGGAGTAGCTGTCCGAGTGCGCTTGGGCGTCCGAGAGCCTGAGGGACCCGCCCGAAGGCGTGCGGCCCCTGGGTCGTGCTTCTCCTTGGATCGACGCTCATCACGGGGAGGTGACTCGACCTCCTCCCCGCTGCTGTAGTCCTCGCTCTCCTCCTTCGACTTCCACTCGGCGGCGGCGCCCACGCCCTCCTCACCCTCCTGGACCAAGTCCCCGTTGGTCAGTGAGTACATCTCGGTGTAGATCTGCAAAGAGAGCAGTTTGACCAAAAATCAGTCGGATCCATCAATACAAAACACAAGCCAGACGACAGAAACGTCACTCGGGAGCAGGAGACTAACCTTGTCATGAAGATGGTCAGCGTCGAATGGGATGACCCTCCCAGACCCCCTAGGATTGTCTTTGTTCCCCGTGATGCACTTCAAGCACTGCACCACGTACTTCGGGTCGGCCGCCTCCGGGTGGACTCGCGACGAGTCGTCGGTGCCAGAGTACAACCACATCGGGTGGTCCCGGGCTTGGAGCGGCTGGATCCTCCGCATGAGGTACACCTCAAACAGATCCATCCCCGTTACCCCCTCGCGGACTAACTGGACGACCCGCTCCACCAACATGTTCACTTCGGCCCTCTCGGCCTTACCCACTATCATCGAAGGAGGTGGGCTGGCTAGACCTAGAGTGAATGGAGGAAGACCAGTCGACCGACCCAGAGTCGGACTGTCCTTGTAATAAAACCAGGTCGACTGCCAGCCCCGAATCGACTCCGAAAAGATCATGGGGGGGGGAAGGCGTTCCTATTCCTAAGCTGGATCCCGATCCCGCCGCACGCCTGGAGGACGTGCGTCTTACCATCACACGGATTCACCCTCTTGATAGTTTGCGAGCGGCAGGTGAAAATGTGTTTGAACAAACCCCAGTGCGGTCAGCAACCGAGGAAGTTCTCGCAGATGGAGACAAAGGCAGAAAGGAAGGCGATGGAGTTGGGCGTGAAATAATGCAGCTGGGCGCCAAAGAAAATCAGGAACGCACGAAAGAAAGGATGCGGAGGCATAGAAAAACCTCGGTCGACGTGGGTCGTGAGGAGGACGCATTCGCCCTCCTACGGCCGGGGCTCGAGTTCTCCCTCCGGCACCCGCCAGGCACCGCGGGTGATCGGCCCTTCCTCCTCCAGCTCCTCCAGATCCTCGGCCACGACGGTGGACCGGATCCAATCCCCCTGGATCCAGCCAGCGGGGAGTCCGGACCTCGACGACGATCCACTCCGGCCAGATCGCCTCCCCTTCCCCGACGCTGCCTTCTTCGAGCGCTCCATCACCGCGGTCTTGTCCTTGCCCATGGTTTGCGCACCGGCGATTGCTGTGCAGAGTGGCGAGAAGAAGCAGGGGCGCAGCGAAGAAGCAGAGGCGGAAGGAGAAAGATTGGGTGCACAGTGCCCCCGCTACGGGCTCGGTGCGCTCTTATAGCAGCCCGGTCGAGTGGCTGACCGGTGGCCTCGAGTAATCTTATCAAATCCTGTAACAGGCGCTGGCGCAATACGTGGCGAAAAAGGTGGCGCGAGGATCGAGGCGTCTCAAGCACATCACTCCGATTTCTGCGGCACATCCCGCCCCGCGCGCTTCCCCAAATTTTGAAAACCCCACCGAATCCGGCGACCGAAGGGCAACCAATCCCGTCAAAAACAGCACGCACTAACGGCGCCCGACGCTTAGCACAAAGTCCAGTCGACGCAAGAAGCAACTAACTCACTCGACGGATCCAGAATCGATCAAGGCGACCAAGACACGACTGAGAAAGACTGCCCAAGATACAAGCTCCGAAGCAATCTACCCCAGGGACATCGAGCCAGAACCGGAGCTTCCCTCAGCACTCTCTTGCTCAAGCCTCAATCCATTCGGGGGCTACTGACGAGGTTACAGACCTAGGGTAGGGTCACAGGTCCGACCAAGGTACCCCACCCAAGGTCACTACCCTAGAAGATCAAAAGACAAAACTTATGACAATAGAGACAGTCGACTGAGACGGTCCAAGAAGACATTCCACTCGACCGAGCCTCATCCGCAAGACGACTCAACCCCACTCGACCAATCCAAGGCACTCGACCCCCGAAGGTCAAGCGTCACTTGAGATAGCAACGGTCTGGTATTTACTCACCGTAGTAAACACCTTAATTACTCTTTACTGCGGGCGTTATCAGTAACGCCTGCCTTAATGTACATTGAACCCTTGGTAACGTGGAGCATGGCTGGGGTCCTGGCACACTATATAAGCCACCCCCCTCCTCCAGAACAAGGGTTCGCACCTCTGTAACACACATATACACATACCAGTCGACCAAGCCTCCGGGCACCGAGACGTAGGGCTATTATTTCCTCCAAGAAGGGCCTGAACTCGCAAACACCTTGTGTACAACATCACCATAGCTAGGACCTTGCCTCTCCATTCTTACCCCCTATCCTTACTGTCAGACTAAGAACCACGACAGGGTGCGCCCAGGGGGGCGCGCCCCCCACCCTTGTGGACAAGGTGTGCCCCCCTGGCTTGGTTCTTTCCATAGATATTTTATATATATTCCAAAATAATTCTCCGTTGAATTTCAGGTCATTCCAAGAACTTTTATTTCTGCACAAAAATAACACCATGGCAGTTTTGCTGAAAACAACGTCATTCCGGGTTAGTTCCATTCAAATCATGCAAGTTAGAGTCCAAAACAAGGGCAAAAGTGTTTGGAAAAGTAGATACGTTGGAGACGTATCAACTCCCCCAAGCTTAAACCTTTGCTTGTCCTCAAGAAATTCAGTTGATAAACTGAAAGTGATAAAGAAAAACTTTGACAAACTGTGTTTGCTTTTGTTGTTGTAAATATGTAAGGACAACATTCAAGTTTTCAGCAAAGATCATGAACTAACCACATTCACAATAACTTTCAAGTCTCATGTCTACTCATATGAATGACATAACCAACTAGCGAGCAATAATAATAAACCTCGGATGACAACACTTTCTCAAAACAATCATAATATGATATAACAAGGTGGTATCTTGCTAGCCCTTTCTGAGACTGCAAAACATAAATGCAGAGCACCTTTAAAGATCAAGGTCTGACTAGACATTGTAATTCATGGTAAAAGAGATCCAGTCACAATCATACTCAATGTAAATTAATAGCAATACATGCAAATGACAGTGATGCTCTCCTACTGGTGCTCTTTTAATAAGAGGATGATGACTCAACATAAAAGTAAATAGATATGCCCTTTGCAGAGGGAAGCAAGGATTTGTAGAGGTGCTAGAGCTCGATTTTTAAATAGAGATGAATAATATTTTGAGCGGTATACTCTCATTGTCAACATAACAACCAAGAATCTCGATATCTTCCATGCTACACACATTATAGGCGGTTCCCAAATAGAATGGTAAAGTTTATACTTCCCCAACCACCAACAAGCACACTCCACGGTTAGCCCGAAACAACGGGTACCGTCCAAACCAGCAACAACCCTGGTGGAGTTTCGTTTAATTATTATGACTTGAGCATGGGACTGGGCATCCCGGTTACCAGCCATTTTCTCATGAATGATGAGCGGAGTCCACTCATCATGAGAATAACCCACCTAGCATGGAAGATATAGACAACGCTAGTTGATACGTGAGCTGTTCGAGCATACAAAACAAAATTTTATTTGAAGGTTTAGAGTTTCGCACATACAAATTTACTTGGAACAGCAGGTAGATACCGCATATAGGAAGGTATGGTGGACTCATGTGGAATAACTTTGGGGTTTATGGAAGTGGATGCACAAGCAGTATTCCTGCTTAGTACATGTGAAGGCTAGAAAGAGACTGGGAAGCAACCAGGTAGAGAGCGACAACAGTCATGAACATGCATTAAAATTAATCAACAATGAGTGCAAGCATGAGTAGGATATAAATCACCATGAACATAAATATCGTGGAGGCTATGTTGATTTTGTTTCAACTACATGCGTGAACATGTGCCAAGTCAATCCACTTGAATCGTTCAAAGGACGGTACCACCCTATCATACCACATCACAACCATTTTAATATCATGTTGGCACGCAAGATAGACCATTATAAACTCTTAGCTAATTAAGCATGGCATGAGTAGCTATGATCTCTAATTGTCATTGCAAGAATGTTTCATTCATAATAGGCTGAATCAAGAACGATGAACTATCATATTTACAAAAACAAGAGAGGTCGAATTCATACCAGCTTTTCTCATCTCAATCAATTCATCATATATCATCATTATTGCCTTTCACTTGCACGACCGAACGGTGTGGATAATAATAATAGTGCACGTGCATTGGACTAAGCTGGAATCTGCAAGCATTTAATACAAGAGAGAAGACAAAGTAACATGGCTCAAGGTTAAATCAACAATAAAGCATATGAGAGCCAATAAGCATTTTCATCATGGTCTTGTCCTCTTGATCCCCAAAGAAAAGAAAAGAAACTATATACACAGGAAAGCTCCCAACAAGCAAAAGAAGAACGAGAAATCTTTTTGGGTTTTCTTTTAGTTACTACTACTACAAGCATGGAAAGTAAACTAGCTAAAAAGCTACAACTATTTTTTTTGCTTTTCTTAAGGTTTTTCTAACACATAAGAAAAAGACTAAGAAATGAAATGAAACTAGCATGGATAGTATAATGAAAGAGTGTGAGCATCGACTACTGGAATAAGTGTGTGAACATGAATGTAATGTTGGTGAGAAATACGTACTTCCCCAAGCTTAGGCTTTTGGCCTAAGTTGGTCTATTGCCATGGATAAAAGCTACTCTCTTCGGTGCACGGATGAGCGTCCTCAGGGTGCCACTGGTTGGCAATCTCATCCGGATCCCACCGATAAACTGACTGTCGGTAAGGGTCAAGTGGTGGTTCCGGCTCCGGCTCTGAAGCTTGTTCCTGGGTCCCGTATTTATAGACGGCATCAGGCAAAACGAGGTACGTGCCTAAAGATAGATCGAACAGAGATGGTGCAGGCAAGGTAATGATCTCACAATATTTTTCATCAAACCTCAATTTATATTTAAGCAACTTCTTCTTGTCTTTAACAATAAAATCATGTGCTATCATACTCTTATAATCTAGATAAGCAGGGGACAACAACTTTTCTTCCTTCTCATGATGACTAATAGGTATTCTAAAGTGTTCAGCAAGGCGTGAAGCAAAGATGCTTGCAAAGATGGGACCCTTTGTACGGTTCAAACTTAATCGTTTAGCAATGACAACACCCAAGCTAAAGGTTGTGTCTTGAAACAAAGCATGGCGCAAAATGACAATATCAGGGGCGCTAAGATTCCCACTGTCCTGCGACCAATTAAGCATCTACTAGCAAATATAGCAAAGTAGCGTAGAACGAGAAAATGTATACTAGTAATTCTTGCCCCTGAAACTTGCCTCGTTTCCCTACAGCTATCATATCAATAAACCCCTCGACATCCTTGCGATGGGGTTCCTAAAGACTACCAGCAAAGGGTATCTTACATACTTGACAAATTTCATAGAACGACTTCTCCTTAACCTCATCATATAAATGAAACGCCACTGAAGGTGGTGATTTCTTAGCATGAAAATGAAAGTTTTGCGTGCAAATATTAGTGAGCAAGAGATACAGTTCATGCTGGTCGTGGAGGAAGTCGGTGAGGCCTGCATTATCCGCCAAATAATAAAAGTCTTTATAAATCCCGGCGGCTTCCAAGAACTCATTACAAGGCCATTAACACGGCCGAACTTCCGCAGTGCGAGGAAGATTATATTTGGGCTTCTTATTCTCTTCCTTCTGCTTATCCTTTGAACTTTGACTAGAGGAGCCTCTCAACAATCTCCTCATCATTTTCTTCCTCTGAAAATTTCTGAAATTTTTAGTAACTCAAAATAAAAGTGAACCAAACTCAACAAGATTGATAGCAACTACTCCCACAAGTGCCTAGAGACTATATCCTGCATTAGAACTACTTGGAACCACATAAATTTGACATGCAATCTCAAGAACAGGGTCACCTAGGCAGCAAAAATTTGCAATGAATAAAGCACTAGAATAAAAACTAATTGGACCAATGGAGGAGTCACTTTTATTTTTGGGAATTTGGAGAACTTTTATTTTTGGGGTATTTTTTATTGCACGGATGACTCTGGAAACAGACAGAAAATACTAATTTTGCTTCATTAATCTAATTAACAGAAAGTAAAAGGAGGGTATAGAAAGTTGTGCTATCTAGATTCACCCATCTGATGCTCATCAAAAGGAATCCATTAACAAGGTTGATCAGGTCTTGTTACTAAACTCTTTCCGTTTAACATGAAACCGGAGAATTTTCGAATAACACTAGGTTACTGATACGTCTCCAACATATCTACTTTTCCAAACACTTTTGCCCTTGTTTTGGACTCTAACTTGCAAGATTTGAATGGAACTAACCCAGACTGACGCTGTTTTCAGCAGAATTGCCATGGTGTTGTTCTTGTGCAGAAATAAGAAGTTCTCAGAATGACCTGAAAATTTACAGAGAATTATTTTGGAAAATATAAAAAATACATTCGGAAAGATCCAGACCAGTGGGGCCACACCCTATCCAGGAGGGTGGGGCGCCCCTCCCCCAGGGCGCGCCCCCTGCCTCGTGGCCCCCCTGGTGCTCCACCGACGTATCCCCGGATCCTATATATTCAGTTTCAGGGAGAAAAAAGTCATAGAGGAAGAATTATCTTTCTAGAGTCAAAGGTGAATTGAAACTCATTAGTATACATGCTTCTATGGTTACCACTCAAGTAGAACAAGTACTTAAAGCTCAGAATGATTTGCTCAATGAATTAAATATTAAGAATAATGATAATGCCATTAGAGTTGTGACTAGAAGTGGCAGAATGACTCAGGAACCTCTGTATTCTGAAGGCCACCCTAGGAGAATTGAGCACGATTCTCAGAGAGCTATTTTAGATGCATCTAGTTCTTCTAAGAAGAGGAAAAATAAAAATTATAGAACTTTGCACACTTCTAGTGAACCTGTAGCTGACACACCTAATAATCCCAATGATATATCTGTTTCTGATGCTGAGACACAGTCTGGTAATGAACATGAACCTAGTGATAATATAAATGATGATGTTCATGATGATGCTCAACCTAGCAATGATAATGATGTAGAGATTGAACCTGCTGTTGATCTTGATAACCCACAATCAAAGAATCAACGTTATGATAAGAGAGACTTTGTTGCTAGGAAGCATGGTAGGGAAAGAGAACCATGGGTTCAGAAACCCATGCCTTTTCCACCGAAACCATCCAAGAAAAAGGATGATGAGGATTTTGAGCGCTTTGCTGAAATGATTAGACCTATCTTTTTGCGTATGCGCTTGACTGATGTGCTTAAAACAAATCCTTATGCTAAGTATATGAAAGATATTATTACAAAAAAAAAGATACCTAAAGTGGAAATTTCCACCATGCTTGCCAATTACACTTTTAAAGGTGGAATACCTAAGAAACTAGGAGATCCAGGAGTACCTACTATACCTTGCTCCATTAAAAGAAACTATGTTAAAACTGCTTTGTGTGATCTTGGAGCCGGTGTTAGTGTTATGCCTCTCTCTTTATATCATCGACTTGACTTAAGTAAGTTAACACCTACTGAAATATCTTTGCAAATGGCTGATAAATCAACTGCTATACCTGTCGGTATTTGTGAGGATGTGCCTGTTGTAGTTGCAAATGTTACTATTTTAACGGACTTTGTTATACTTGATATTCCCGAGGATGATAGTATGTCTATTATCCTTGGTAGACCCTTTTTGAATACTGCAGGGGCTGTTATTGGTTGCAACAAAGGCAATGTCACTTTTCATGTCAATGGTAATGCGCATACGGTACACTTTCCGAGGAAACAACCTCAGGTCCACAGTATCAATTATATTGGAAAATTTTCAACTATTACTATTGGAGGTTTTGAATTTCCTGTCCCTAGTGTCAAGAAGACATATGACATTCTTATTGTTGGGGACATACATATCCCCATTGATGTAACCTAGTGTTATTCAAAATTTCTCCGCTTTCGTGTTATCCGGAAAGAGTTTATTAACAAGACCTAATCAACCTTGTTAATGGATTCCTTTTGATGAGCATGAGATAGGTGAATCTAGATAGCACAACCTTCTGTATCCCCCTTTTACTTTCTGTTAATTAGGATAAATAAAGCCAAAATAGTATTTTCTGTCTGTTTCCAGACTTATCCGTGCAATAAAAAATACCCCGAAAATAAAATTCTCCAAATGCCCTGAAAATTTAATATGATATTTTTCTAGAATATTTGAGAATATTTGGCACAGAACACACAGCGAGGGGGGCCAGCACCTGGCCACGAGGGTCCAGGGCACGCCCCCCTACCTCGTGGGCCCCATGTGGCCCCCTTCACTTATTCTTGCACCCATACTCTTCTTCTTCCTCCCAAAAAAATCACCAACCAGCTCAAGCACGAGTTCTAGCTCATCTTGCTGCCATTTTTGATCTCCTTGCTCAAAGCACCATTCACCAACTGTTTGGGGAGATTGTTCCTTGGTATGTGACTCCTCCATTGGTCCAATTAGTTTTTGTTCTAGTGCTTTATTTATTGGAAATTTTTGCTGCTGTGGTGACCTTGTTCTTGAGCTTGCATGTCAAATTTCTTTGGTCCCAAGTAATTCTAATGCATGATATAGTCTCTAGGCACTAGTAGGAGTTGTTGCTATCAATCTTGTTGAGTTTGGTCAACTTTTATTTTGAGTTACTAAAAATTTCAGAAAATTTCAGAAAAATGCATAGGAAAATCTTCCAAGGTGGTTCTTCAAGGAAGCAAGAACCGAGGCTCGCGTTTCGTGAGCCGGACGATGAACTACCGAGGGAAGCTGAAGTGCGGCCTTGTGAATGGCCGTCAGATGACTTTATGGATCAGGTTGGCATCAAGGAGGAAGTTTACGCATATGTGCGCAACGCTGACCTCAAGGGCTTCATACAAGATAAGTGCCCTAAATACCGTGGCTTAACTGATACCTTTGTGAGAAGGTTTAAATTTTCATCTTCACGTAATTCTCACACTATCCTGTTTGACCTTTATGACAAATCTTACACCATGGACTTAGAGGATTTTAATGATGCTTGTAAGCTCCCGCAGTGGGGCAGTATGGGAGATCCTCACAAATCTGAATATAGAGATTTCCTTGCTAGTATCATAGTGGGGGAATCTAGAGAAATCACACAGGCTACCATAGGGAGCATTCGTTTTCCTGCTATTCAATACTTTGCTCTCTTTATTGGTAGATGCATAAACGGTAAAAATGAGGCTTTCCACATGTGTGTCCCTGATCTTAGTGTTCTCAAGAGTGATGTACTAGGCGATAGTCAATATAAATTGGGAGCCATTGTTGCACGTAGGCTACATCATAATGGTTTGCATGGAGATTTATTTGGTGGGATTTATGCCACTCGCATAGCCCGCCGTCCTGGTGTGACTGTACATGAAAATGATGAACCTTTACCGCCTGCTCATTTGGATTACCATGCTATGACTAGTCACCGGTTTATAGAGAGGGATGAACAATCCCTCAAATATCGACTAATCTTTAACATGCATCATGCCGTCACTAGTATTCTTACTGCCCCTACCTTGTTTGACTTTCAGTCAAAAGGGAGATACACTATAACCATGGAGGAGGAAAATGAGTATCATAATATGACGGAAGCAGCCCGCCTTCGAGCTGGAGCTCAGTAGGCAGTAGCTGCTGCATCTCAGTACAACCCCAACTACGACTTGGGATATCCGTCAGGCCAATACTGGCCATATACCAACTTAGGCCAAAAGCCTAAGCTTGGGGGAGTTTGTATTTCTCACCGACTTTACATTCATGTTCACACACTTATTCTAGTTGTCGGTGCTCACACTCTTTCATTGTACTATCCATGTTTAGTTTCAATTCTTTTTCTTAGTCTTTTTCCTGTGTGCTAGAAAAAACCTTAAGAAAAACAAACAAATATTAGTTGTAGCTTCTATCTAGTTTACTTTCCTTGTAGTAGTAGTAATTAAAAGAAAACCCAAAAAGATTTCTCGTTCTTCTTTTGCTTGATGGGAGCTTTCCCGTGTAAATAGTTTCTTTTCCTTTCTTTGGGGGTCAAGAGTAGAAGACCGCGATTAAAATGCTTAGTGGCTCTCATATGCTTTATTGTTGATTTAACCTTGAGCCATATTACCTTGTCTTCTCTCTTGTATTAAATGCTCGCAGATTCCAGCTTAGTCCAATGCACGTGCACTATTATTATTATCCACACCGTTCGGTCGTGCGAGTGAAAGGCAATAAGGATGATATATGATGAACTAATTGAGATGAGAAAAGCTAGTATGAACTCGACCTCTGTTGTTTTTGTAAATATGATAGTTCATCGTTCCTGATTCAGCTTGTTATGAATGAAACATGCTTACAATGACAATTAGAGATCATAGCTGCCTATGCCATGCTTAATTAGCTGAGAGTTTATAATGGTCAATCTTGTGTGCCAACATGATATTAAAATGGTTGTGATGTGGTATGATGGGGTGGTATCCTCCTTTGAACGATTCAAGTGGTCTGACTTGGCACATTTTCATGCATGTAGTTGAAACAAATCAACATAGCCTCCATGATATTTATGTTCATGGTGATTTATATCCTACTCTTGCTTGCATTCATTGTTGATTAATTTTAATGCATGTTCATGACCATTGTCGCTCTCTAGCTGGTCGCTTCCCAGACTCTTTCTAGCCTTCACCTGTACTAAGCGGGAATACTGCTTGTGCATCCACTTCCATAAACCCCAAAGTTATTCCACATGAGTCCACCATACCCTCCTTTATGCGGTATTTACCTGCCGCTCCAAGTAAATTTGTATGTGCCAAACTCTAAACCTTCAAATGAAATTCTGTTTTGTATGCTCGAACAGCTCATGTATCAACTAGGGTTGTCTATATCTTCCATGTTAGGTGGGTTATTCTCACAATGAGTGGACTCTGCTCATCATTCATGAGAAAAATGGCTGGTAACCGGGATGCCCAGTCCCATGCTCAAAATCATAATAATTAAACAAAACTCCCCCAGGGTTGTTGCTTGTTTGGACGGTATCCTGTGGATTCGGATGGTCGTGGAGTGTGCTTGTTGGTGGTTGGGGGAGTATAAACTTTACTATTCTGTTTGGGAACCGCCTATAATGTGCGTAGCATGGTAGATATCGAGATTCTTGGTTGTTATGTTGACAATGAAAGTATACCGCTCAAAATGTTATTCGTCTCTATTTAAAAATCGAGCTCTGGCACCTCTACAAATCACTGCTTCCCTCTGCGAAGGGTCTATCTATTTACTTTTATGCTGAGTCATCATCCTCTTATAAAAGAGCACCAGTAGGAGAGCACCTCTGTCCTTTGCATGCATTTCTATTAATTTGCATTGAGTATGATCATTATAGGAGATCTTTTACCATGAATTACAATGTCTAGTCAGTCCTTGATCTTTAAAGGTGCTCTGCATTTATGTTTTGCGGTCTCAAAAAGGGCTAGCGAGATACCATCTTGTTATATCATATCATGATTGTTTTGAGAAAGTGTTGTCATCCAAGGTTTATTATTATTGCTCGCTAGTTGATTATGCCATTGATATGAGTAGATTTGAGACCAGAAAGTTATTGTGAATGTGGTTAGTTCATGATCACTGCTGAAAACCAGAATGTTGGCTTACATATTTACAACAACAAGAGCAAACAGAGTTTGTCAAAGTTTTTATTTATCACTTTCAGTTTATCAGCCGAATTGCTTGAGGACAAGCAAAGGTTTAATCTTGGGGGAGTTGATACGTCTCCACTTATCAACTTTTCCAAACACTTTTGCCCTTGTATTGGACTCTAACTTGCATGATTTGAATGGAACTAACCCGGACTGGCGCTATTTTCAGCAGAATTGCCATGGTGTTGTTTTTGTGCAGAAATAAAAAGTTCTTGGAATGACCTGAAAATTTACAGAGAATTATTTTGGAAAATATAAAAAATACCTGCGGAAAGATCCAGACCAGGGGGCCCACACCCTGTCCACGAGGGTGGGGGGTGCGCCCCCTCCCCCAGGGCGCTCCCCCTGCCTCGTGGGCCCCCTGGTGCTCCACTAACGTATCCCCGGATCCTATATATTCACTTTGGGGGAGAGAAAAATCAGAGAGGAAGAATTATCGTGTTTTACTATACGGAGCCGCCGCCAAGCCCTAATCTCTCTCGGGAGGGCTGATCTGGAGTCCGTTCGGGGCTCCGGAGAGTGGAGATCGTCGCCATCGTCATCATCAACCTTCCTCCATCACCAATTCCATGATGCTCACCGCCGTGCGTGAGTAATTCCATCGTAGGCTTGCTGGGCGGTGATGGGTTGGATGGGATCTATCATGTAATTGAGTTAATTTTGTTAGGATTTGATCCCTAGTATCCGCTATGTTCTGAGATTGATGTTGCTATGACTTTGCTATGCTTAATGCTTGTCACTAGGGCCCGAGTGCCATGATTTCAGATCTGAATCTATTATGTTTTCATGAATATATGTGTGTTCTTGATCCTATCTTGCAAGTCTATAGTCACCTACTATGTGTTATGATCCGGCAACCCCGAAGTGACAACAATCGGGACCACTCCCGGTGATGACCGTAGTTTAAGGAGTTCATGTATTCACTATGTGTTAATGCTTTGGTCCGGTACTCTATTAAAAGGAGGCCTTAATATCCCTTAGTTTCCAATAGGACCCCGCTACCACGGGAGGGTAGGACAAAAGATGTCATGCCAGTTCTTTTCCATAAGCATGTATGACTATATTCGGAATACATGCCTACATTACATTGTTGAACTGGAACTAGTTCTGTTTCACCCTAGGTTATAACTTTACATGATGAATTGCATCTAACCCATCACCGATCCAATGCCTACGAGCTTTTCACATGTTGCTTGTTGCTTATTTACTTTTCTGTTGCTACTATTACAAAAACTACAAAAACACTACCGTTACTCTTATTACTGTTACCGCTATCTCCATATTACTTTGCTACTAAACTACCTTGCTGCAGATACTAAGTTTCCAGGTGTGGTTGAATTGACAACTCATCTACTAATACTTAAGAATATTCTTTGGCTCCCCTTGTGTCGAATCAATAAATTTGGGTTGAATACTTTACCCTCGAAAACTGTTGCGATCCCCTACACTTGTGGGCTATCAGTTACCTCAATGGGGATATGTATGTCCCCAATAATAAGAATATCATATGTCTTCTCGACAGTAGGAAGAGGAAATTCAAAACCTCCAATAGTAATAGTTGAAATATTTCCAATAGAATTGATACTGTGGACCTAAGGTTGTTTCCTCGGAAAGTATACCGTATGCTCATTACCATTAACATGAAAAGTGACATTGCCTTTGTTGCAATCAATAACAGCCCCTGCAATATTCAAAAAGGGTCTACCAAGGAGAATAGACATACTATCGTCCTCGGGAATATCAAGGATTACAAAGTCCGTTAGAATAGTAACATTTGCAACTACAACAGGCACATCCTCACAAATACCGACGGGTATAGGAGTTGATTTATCAGCCATTTGCAAAGATATTTCAGTAGGTATCAACTTACTCAAGTCAAGTCTATGATATAAAGAGAGAGTCATAACACTAACACCGACCCCCAAGATCACACAAAGCAGTTTTAACATAGTTCCTCTTAATGGAGCAAGGTATAGTAGGTACTCCTGGATCTCCTAGTTTCTTAGGTATTCCACCCTTAAAAGTGTATTGGCAAGCATGGTGGAAATTTCAACTTCAGGTATCTTTCTTTTATTTGTAACAATATCTTTCATATACTTAGCATAAGGATTTGTTTTAAGCATATCAGTCAAACGCATACGCAAAACGATAGGTCTAATCATTTCAGCAAAGCGCTCAAAATCCTCATCATCCTTTTTCTTGGATGGTTTAAGAGGAAAAGGCATGGCTTTCTGAACCCATGGTTCTCTTTCTTTACCGTGCTTCCTAGCAACAAAGTCTCTCTTATCATAACGTTGATTCTTTGATTGTGGGTTATCAAGATCAGCAGCAGGTTCAATATCTACATCATTATCATTGCTAGGTTGAGCATCATCATGAACATCATCATTAACATTATCACTAGGTTCATGTTCATCACCAGATTGTGTCTCAGCATCAGAGACAGAGATATCATTAGGATTCTCAGGTGTGTGAGCTACAGGTTCACTAGAAGCATGCAAAGTCCTATCATTTTTATTTTTCTTCTTCTTAGAAGAACTAGGTGCATCTAAATTAGCTCTCTAAGAATCTTGCTCAATTATCTTAGGGTGGCCTTCAGGATACAGAGGTTCCTGGGTCATTTTACCACCTCCAGTCACAACTCTAATAGCATTATCATTTTTCTTACTATTTAATTCATTGAGCAAATCATTTTGTGCTTTGAGTACTTGTTCTACTTGAGTGGTAACCATATAAGCATGTTTACTAATGAGTTTCAATTCACCTTTAACTCTAGACATATAATCACTCAAGCGTTCAATCATATAAGCATTGCGTTGCAATTTTCTACCAACATAACCATTGAAGTTTTCTTGCTTCACAATAAAATTGTCAAACTCATCCAAGCATTGGCTAGCAGACTTATAACGAGGGATATCACTTTCATCAAATCTATAAAGAAAATTTACCCTTACTACATGTGTCGGGTTATCAAGAACATGTATTTCTTCAACAAGCGGTAAATTCTTAACATCTTCAGCTTTAATACCTTTTTCTTTCATAGATTTCTTTGCCTCTTGCATATCTTCAGGACTGAGAAACAGAACACCCCTTTTCTTCGGAGTTGGCTTAGGGGCTGGTTCAGGAAGTGTCCAATTATTTTCATTGGTCAACATATTTTTCAATCGTAATTCAGCTTGATCAACTGTTCTTTCCCTGAAAACACAACCAGCACAACTACCCAGGTGGTCTCTGGAAGCATCGGTTAGTCCATTATAAAAGACATAAAGTATTAAATTCCTCTGAAGAGGATGATCAGGCAAAGCATTAAGTAATTGAAGAAGCCTCTCCCAAGCTTGTGGGAGACTCTCTTCTTCAATTTGCACAAAATTATATATTTCCCACAAGGCAGCTTGTTTCTTATGAGCGGGAAAATACTTAGCAGAGAAGTAATAAATCATATCCTGGGGACTACGCACACAACCATGATCAAGAGAATTAAACCATGTCTTAGCATCACCCTTTAATGAGAACGGAAATAACTTAAGGATATAGTAATAACGAATCTTTTCCTCGTTGGTAAACAGGGTGGCTATATCATTCAACTTAGTAAGATGTGCCACAACAGTTTCAGATTCATAGCCATGGAAAGGATCAGATTCAACCAAAGTAATTAACTCAGGATCAATAGAGAAATCATAATCCTTATCAGTAACAAAGATAGGTGAAGTAGCAAAAGCAGGGTCATATTTCATTCTAGCATTCAAAGACTTTTATTTCAGCTTAGCTAATAATTTCTTAAGATCATATATATCGTTGCAAGCAAAAAAGTCTCTAGCAGTTTCTTCATCCATAACATAACCCTCAGGAATAACACGCAATTCATATCTAGGAGGAGAATCCTCATCATCACTTTCATCAATATTTTCAGATTCAATATTTGCATTCTCCCTAACCTTAGCAATTTGTTCATCTAGAAATTCACCTAGTGGCACAGTATTATCAAGCATAGAAGTAGTTTCATCATACATAGCAGAAGTGGCATCATCAAGAACATGCGACATATCAGATTCAATAGCAGGAGTAGGTGTCGCAAGTTTACTCATAACAGAGGGTGAATCAATTGCAGAGCTAGATGGTAGTTCCTTACCTCCCCTCGTAGTTGAGGGATAGATCTTGGTTTTTGAGTCTTTCAAGTTCTTCATAGTGATCAACAGATATAAATCCCAAGTGACTTAAAGAATATAGCTATGCTCCCCGGCAGCGGCGCCAGAAAATAGTCTTGATAACCCACAAGTGTAGGGGATCATAACAGTTTTCGAGGGTAAAGTATTCAACCCAAATTTATTGATTTGACACAAGGGGAGCCAAAGAATACTCTCAAGTATTAGCAGCTTAGTTGTCAATTCAACCACACCTGGAAACTTAGTATCTGCAACAAGGTAATTGAAGGAAATATGCCCTAGAGGCAATAATAAAGATGTTATTTGTATTTCCTTATATCATGATAAATGTCTTTTATTCATGCTAGAATTGTATTAACCGGAAACCTAGTACATGTGTGTATACATAGACAAAACAGTATGTCCCTAGTATGCCTCTACTAGACTAGCTCATTGATCAAAGATGGTTATGTTTCCTAGCCATAGACATGAGTTGTCATTTGATCAACGGGATCACATCATTAGTAGAATGATGTGATGGACTAGACCCATCCGTTAGCATAGCACTATGATCGTTTAGTTTTACTGATATTGCTTTCTTCATGACTTATACATGTTCCTATGACTATGAGATTATGCAACTCCCGAATACCGTAGGAACACCTTGTGTGCTATCAAACGTCACAATGTAACTGGGTGATAATAAAGATGCTCTACAGGTGTCTCCGAAAGTATTCGTGGTGTTGGCATGGATCAAGATTAGGATTTGTCACTCCGAGTGTCGGAGAGGTATCTCTGGGCCCTCTCGGTAACACACATCACAATAAGCCTTGCAAGAAAAAGACTAATGAGTTAGTCACGAGATGATGTGTTACGGAACGAGTAAAGAGACTTGCCGGTAACGAGATTGAACTAGGTATAGAGATACCGACGATCGAATCTCGGGCAAGTAACATACCGATGACAAAAGGAACAATGTATGTTGTTATGCGGTTTGACCGATAAAGATCTTCGTAGAATATGTAGGAGCCAATATGAGCATCCAGGTTCCGCTATTGGTTATTGACTGGAGATGAGTCTCGGTCATGTCTACATAGTTCTCGAACCCGTAGGGTCCGCACGCTTAACGTTTGATGACGATCGATATTATGAGTTTGTGAGTTTTGATGTACCGAAGGTAGTTCGGAGTCCCGGATGAGATCACGGACATGACGAGGAGACTCGGAATGTACGAGACATAAAGATTGATATATTGAACGACTATATTCGGACACCGGAAGTGTTCTGGAAAGTTTCGGAATTTACCGGAGTGCCCGAGGGGTTACCGGAACCCCCCGGGGGAATGGTGGGCCCTGGTGGGCCATAGGGGAGAGAGAGGGCAGCAGCCAGGAGGTGGCGCGCCCCCTGCCTAGGAGGAGTCCGAATAGGACAAGGGGAGGGGGGCGCGGCCCCTCTTTCCCTCTCCCTCTCCCTTTCTTTCCTTCCCCCTTCTTCCTTCTTTGGTAGTTCCTACTAGGAATAGGATTGCAATCCTATTCCTAGTAGGATTGCAGCCCTAGCCGCACCATAGGAGGCCGACCGGCCCTCCCCCCTTGCTCCTTTATATACGAGGGCAGGGGGGCACCCAAAGACACACAAGTTGAATTGTTCTAGCCGTGTGCGGTGCCCCCCTCCACAGAAACACACCTCGGTCATACCGTTGCAGTGCTTAGGCGAAGCCCTGCGCCGGTGAATACATCATATTCGTCACCACGCCGTCGTGCTGACGAAACTCTCCCGTGAAGCTCAACTGGATCAAGAGCTCGTGGGACGTCATCAAGCTGAACGTGTGCTGAACGCGGAGGCGCCATACGTTCGGTGCTTGATCGGTTGAATCGCGAAGAAGTTCGACTACATCAACCGCGTCACTTGACGCTTCCGCTTCCGGTCTACGAGGGTATGTAGACACACTCTTCCCTCTCGTTGCTATGCATCTGGTAGATAGATCTTGCGTGATCGTAGGAAAATTTTAAAATACTACGTTCCCCAACAGTGGCATCATGAGCCAGGTCTATGCGTAGATGATATGCACGAGTAGAACACAATGAGTTGTGGGCGATACTAGTCATACTGCTTACCAGCATGTCATATTTTGCTTCGGCGGTATTGTGAGATGAAGCGGCCTGGACCGACATTACGCGTACGCTTACGCGAGACTGGCTTCACCATTACGAGCACTCGTTGCTTAAAGGTGACTGGCGGGTGTCTGTCTCTCTCACTTTAGCTGAATCAAGTGTGGCTACGCCCGGTCCTTGTGAAGGTTAAAACAGCACATACTTGACGAAACATCGTTGTGGTTTTGTATGCGTAGGTAAGAACGGTTCTTGCTAAGCCCGTAGCAGCCACGTAAAACTTGCAACAACAAAGTAGAGGACATCTAACTTGTTTTTGCGGGGCATGTTGTGATGTGATATGGTCAAGACATGATGAGTTATACGGTTTTGTATGAGATGATCATGTTTTGTAATGTTATCGGCAACTGGCAGGAGCCATATGGTTGTCGCTTTATTGTATGAAATGCAATCGCCATGTAATTGCTTTACTTTATCACTAAGCGGTAGCGATAGTCGTAGAAGCAATAGTTGGCGAGACGACAACGATGCTACGATGGAGATCAAGGTGTCGCGCCGGTGACGAAGGTGATCATGACGGTGCTTTGGAGATGGAGATCAAAAGCACAAGATGATGATGGCCATATCATGTCACATATTTTTGATTGCATGTGATGTTTATCTTATTATGCTTCTTCTTTTGCTTAGAACGACTGTAGCATTATAAGATGATCCCTCACTAAATTTCAAGGTATAAGTGTTCTCCCTGAGTATGCACCGTTGCGAAAGTTCGTCGTGCCGAGACACCACGTGATGATCGGGTGTGATAAGCTCTACGTTCAAATACAACGGGTGTAAGCCAGTTTTGCACACGCGGAATACTCGGGTTAAACTTGACGAGCCTAGCATATGCAGATATGTCCTCGGAACACTGGAGACCGAAAGGTTGAGCGTGAATCATATAGTAGATATGATCAACATAAGATGTTCACCATTGAAACTACTCCATCTCACGTGATGATCGGACATGGTTTAGTTGATTTGGATCACGTGATCATTTAGATGACCGGAGGGATGTCTATCTAAGTGGGAGTTCTTTAATTAATATGATTAAATTGAACTTTAATTTATCATGAACTTAGTCCTTATAGTTTTTGCATATCTATGTTGTTGTAGATCAATGGCCCGTGCTACCGTTCCTTTGAATTTTAATGCATTCCTAGAGAAAGCTAAGTTGAAAGATGATGGTAGCAATTACACGGACTGGGTCCGTAACTTGAGGATTATCCTCATTGCTGCACAGAAGAATTATGTCCTTGAAGCACCGCTAGGTGACAAGCCCCCTCCCGCTAATGTAGACGCTTTGAACGTCTGGCAGTCGCGGTCGGATGACTACACGATAGTTCAGTGTGCCATGCTTTACGGCTTGGAACCGGGACTTCAACGACGTTTTGAACGTCATGGACCATATGAGATGTTCCAGGAGTTGAAGTTAATATTTCAAGCAAATGCCCGAATTGAGAAATATGAGATTTCCAATAAGTTCTATAGCTACAAGATGGAGGAGAATAGTTCTATCAGTGAACACTTGCTCGGAATGTCTGGGTACTACAATCATATGACTCAACTTGGTTGCAAAGTTGACGAGGATAGTGTTATTGATAGAGTTCTTCAATCACTGCCACCAAGCTATAAAGGCTTCGTGATGAACTATAATATGCAAGGGATGCAAAAGACAATTCCTGAGCTCTTCGCTATGCTTAAGGCTGCGGAGGTAGAAATCAAAAAGGAGCATCAAGTGTTGATGGTTAACAAGACCACTAGTTTCAAGAAAAAGGGCAAGGGAAAGAAGGGGAACTTCAAGAAGAATAGCAAGACAGTTGCTACTCCCACGAAGAAACCCAAGTCTGGAGCCAAGCCTGAAACTGAGTGCTTCTACTGCAAGGGGACTGGACACTGGAAGCGGAACTACCCCAAGTATTTGGTGGATAAGAAGGATGGCAAGGTGAACAAAGGTATATGTGATATGCATGTTATTGATGTGTACCTTACTAATGCTCGTAGTAGTACCTGGGTATTTGATACCGGTTCGGTTGCTAATATTTGTAACTCGAAACAGGGACTACGGATTAAACGAAGATTGGCTAAGGACGAGGTGACGATGCGTGTGGGAAATGGTTCCAAAGTCGATGTGATCGCCGTCGGCACGCTACACCTACATCTACCTTCGGGATTAGTTTTAGACCTAAATAATTGTTATTTGGTGCCAGCGTTGAGCATGAACATTATATCTGGATCTTGTTTGTTGCGAGATGGTTATTCATTTAAATCAGAGAATAATGGTTGTTCTATTTTTATGAATAATATCTTTTATGGTCATGCACCCTTGAAGAGTGGTCTATTCTTATTGGATCTCGATTGTAGTGATACACATATTCATAATATTGAAACCAAAAGATGCAAGGTTAATAATGATAGTGCGACTTATTTGTGGCACTGCCGTTTAGGTCATATTGGTGTAAAACGCATGAAGAAACTCCATAGTGATGGACTTTTGGAATCACTTGATTATGAATCACTTGGTGCTTGCGAACCATACCTCATGGGCAAGATGACTAAAACTCCGTCCTCCGGAAATATGGAGCGAGCAACAGATTTGTTGGAAATCATACATACTGATGTATGTGGGCCAATGGGTGTTGAAGCTCGCGGCGGGTATCGTTATTTTCTGACCTTCACTGATGATTTGAGCAGATATGGGTATATCTACTTAATGAAGCACAAGTCTGAGACATTTGAAAAGTTCAGAGAATTTCAGAGTGAAGTAGAGAATCATTGTAACAAGAAAATAAAGTTTGTACGATCTGATCGTGGAGGAGAATATTTGAGTTACGAGTTTGGTCTTCATTTGAAACAATGTGGAATAGTTTCACAACTCACGCCACCCGGAACACCACAGCGTAATGGTGTGTCCGAACGTCGTAACCGTACTTTATTGGATATGGTGCGATCTATGATGTCTCTTACCGATTTACCACTATAGTTTTGGGGTTATGCTTTAGAGACAACTGCATTCACGTTAAATAGGGCTCCATCTAAATCCGTTGATACGACACCTTATGAACTATGGTTTGGCAAGAAACCAAAGTTGTCGTTTCTTAAAGTTTGGGGCTGCGATGCTTATGTGAAAAAGCTTCAACCTGATAAGCTCGAACCCAAGTCGGAGAAATGTGTCTTCATAGGATACCCAAAAGAGACTGTTGGGTACACCTTCTATCACAGATCCGAAGGCAAGATATTCGTTGCTAAGAATGGATCCTTTCTAGAGAAGGAGTTTCTCTCGAAAGAAGTGAGTGGGAGGAAAGTAGAACTTGATGAGGTAATTGTACCTTCTCCTGAATTGGAAAGTAGTACATCACAGAAAATTGTTCCAGTGATTCCTACACCAATCAGTGAGGAAGTTAATGATGATGATCATGAAACTTGAGATCAAGTTTCTGCTAAACGTCGTAGATCAACCAGAGTACGTTCCGCACCAGAGTGGTACGGCAACCCAGTTCTGGAAATCATGTTACTAGACCATGATGAACCTACGAACTATGAGGAAGCGATGATGAGCCCAGATTCTGCAAAATGGCTTGAGGCCATGAAATCTTAGATGGGATCCATGTATGAGAACAAAGTGTGGACTTTGGTTGACTTGCCCGATGATCTGCAGGCCATCGAAAATAAATGGATCTTCAAGAGGAAGACCGACGCAGACGGTAATGTTACTGTTTACAAAGCTCGACTTGTTGCGAAAGGGTTTCGACGTGTTCAAGGAGTTGACTACGATGAGACTTTCTCACCTGTAGCAATGCTTAAGTCTGTCCGAATCATGTTAGCAATTGCCGCATTTTATGATTATGAAATCTGGCAAATGAATGTCAAAAATGCATTCCTGAATGGATATCTCAAAGAAGAGTTGTATATGATGCAACCAGAAGGTTTTGTCGATCCAAAAGGTGCTAACAAAGTATGCAAGCTCCAGCGATCCATCTATGGACCGGTGCAAGCATCTCGGAGTTGGAATATACGCTTTGATGAGGTAATCAAAGCATATGGTTTTATACAGACTTTTGGAGAAGCCTGTATTTACAAGAAAGTGAGTGGGAGCTCTGTAGCATTTCTAATATTATATGTGGATGACATATTATTGATTGGAAATGATATAGAATTTCTGGATAGCATAAAAGGATACTTGAATAAGAGTTTTTCAATGAAGGACCTCGGTGAAGCTGCTTATATATTAGGCATCAAGATCTATAGAGATAGATCAAGATGCATAATTGGACTTTCACAAAGCACATACCTTGATAAGATTTTGAAGAAGTTCAAAATGGATCAGTCAAAGAAAGGGTTCTTGCCTGTATTACAAGGTATGAAGTTGAGTCAGACTCAATGCCCGACCACTGCAGAAGATAGAGAGAAAATGAAAGTCATTCCCTATGCCTCAGCCATAGGATCTATCATGTATGCAATGCTGTGTACCAGACCTGATGTGTGCCTTGCTATAAGTCTAGCAGGGAGGTACCAAAGTAATCCAGGAGTGGATCACTGGACAGCGGTCAAGAACATCCTGAAATACCTGAAAAGGACTAAGGATATGTTTCTCGTGTATGGAGGTGACAAAGAGCTCGTCGTTAACGGTTACGTCGATTCTAGCTTTGACACTGATCCGGATGACTCTAACTCACAAACCGGATATGTATTTTTATTGAACGGTGGAGCTGTCAGTTGGTGCAGTTCCAAGCAGAGCGTCGTGGCGGGATCTACGTGTGAAGCGGAATACATAGCTGCTTCGGAAGCAGCAAATGCAGGAGTCTGGATGAAGGAGTTCATATCCGATCTAGGTGTAATACCTAGTGCATCGGGTCCAATGAAAATCTTTTGTGACAACACTGGAGCAATAGCCTTGGCGAAGGAATCCAGGTTTCACAAGAGAACAAAGCACATCAAAAGACGCTTCAATTCCATCCGCGATCTAGTCAAGGAAGGAGACATAGAGATTTGCAAAATACATACGGATCTGAATGTTGCACACCCGTTGACTAAGCCTCTTCCACGGGCAAAACATGATCAGCACCAGGACTCCATGGGTGTGAGGATCATCACTTTGTAATCTAGATTATTGACTCTAGTTCAAGTGGGAGACTGAAGGAAATATGCCCTAGAGGCAATAATAAAGATGTTATTTGTATTTCCTTATATCATGATAAATGTCTTTTATTCATGCTAGAATTGTATTAACCGGAAACCTAGTACATGTGTGGATACATAGACAAAACAGTATGTCCCTAGTGTGCCTCTACTAGACTAGCTCATTGATCAAAGATGGTTATGTTTCCTAGCCATAGACATGAGTTGTCATTTGATCAATGGGATCACATCATTAGGAGAATGATGTGATGGACTAGACCCATCCGTTAGCACAGCACTATGATCGTTTAGTTTTACTGCTATTGCTTTCTTCATGACTTATACATGTTCCTATGACTATGAGATTATGCAACTCCCGAATACCGTAGGAACACCTTGTGTGCTATCAAACGTCACAACGTAACTGGGTGATCATAAAGATGCTCTACAGGTGTCTCCGAAAGTATTCGTGGTGTTGGCATGGATCAAGATTAGGATTTGTCACCCCGAGTGTCGGAGAGGTATCTCTGGGCCCTCTCGGTAACACACATCACAATAAGCCTTGCAAGCAAAAGACTAATGAGTTAGTCACGAGATGATGTGTTACGGAACGAGTAAAGAGACTTGCCGGTAACGAGATTGAACTAGGTATAGAGATACCAACGATCGAATCTCGGGCAAGTAACATACCGATGACAAAAGGAACAACGTATGTTGTTATGCGGTTTGACCGATAAAGATCTTCGTAGAATATGTAGGAGCCAATATGAGCATCTAGGTTCCGCTATTGGTTATTGACTGGAGATGAGTCTCGGTCATGTCTACATAGTTCTCGAACCCGTAGGGTCCGCATGCTTAACGTTTGATGACGATCGGTATTATGAGTTTGTGAGTTTTGATGTACCGAAGGTAGTTCGGAGTCCCGGATGAGATCACGGACATGACGAGGAGTCTCGGAATGTCCGAGACATAAAGATTGATATATTGGACGACTATATTCGGACACCGGAAGTGTTCTGGAAAGTTTCGGAATTTACCGAAGTGCCGGAGGGGTTACCGGAACCCCCTCGGGGGAATGGTGGGCCCTCGTGGGCCATAGGGGAGAGAGAGGGCAGCAGCCAGGAGGTGGCGCGCCCCCTCCCTAGGAGGAGTCCGAATAGGACAAGGGAAGGGGGGCGCGGCCCCTCTTTCCCTCTCCCTCTCCCTTTCTTTCCTTCCCCCTTCTTCCTTCTTTGGTAGTTCCTACTAGGAATAGGATTGCAATCCTATTCCTAGTAGGATTGCAGCCCTAGCCGCACCATAGGAGGCCGGCCGGCCCTCCCCCCTTGCTCCTTTATATACGGGGGCAGGGGGCACCCAAAGACACACAAGTTGAATTGTTCTAGCCGTGTGCGGTGCCCCCCTCCACAGAAACAAACCTCGGTCATACCGTTGCAGTGCTTAGGCGAAGCCCTGTGCCAGTGAATACATCATATCCGTCACCACTCCGTCGTGCTGACGAAACTCTCCCGTGAAGCTCAACTGGATCAAGAGCTCGTGGGACGTCATCAAGCTGAACGTGTGCTGAACGCGGAGGTGCCGTACGTTCGGTGCTTGATCGGTTGAATCACGAAGAAGTTCGACTACATCAACCGCGTCACTTGACGCTTCCGCTTCCGGTCTACGAGGGTATGTAGACACACTCTTCCCTCTCGTTGCTATGCATCTGGTAGATAGATCTTGCGTGATCGTAGGAAAATTTTAAAATACTACGTTCCCCAACAGTAATTTTAGTAGCAAGGTAATATGGAAGTAACGGTAACGGTAACAAAAGTAGCGATAGTGTTTTTGTAGTGATTGTAACAGTAGCAACAGAAAAGTAAATAAGCAACAATCAATATGTGAAAAGCTCGTAGTCATTGGATCGGTGATGGAGAATTATGTCGGATGCGATTCCTCATGTAATAGTTATAACATAGGGTGACATAGAACTAGCTCCAGTTCATCAATGTAATGTAGGCATGTATTCCGAATATAGTCATACGTGCTTATGGAAAATAACTTGCATGACATCTTTTGTCCTACCCTCCCATGGCAGCGGGGTCCTAATAGAAACTAAGGGATATTAAGGCCTCCTTTTAATAGAGTACCGGACCAAAGCATTAACACATAGTTAATACATGAACTCATTAAACTACGGTCATCACCGGGAGTGGTCCCGGCTATTGTCACTTTGGGGTTGCCGGATCATAACACATAGTAGGTGACTATTGACTTGCAAGATAGGATCAAGAACACACATATATTCATGAAAACATAATAAGTTCAGATCTGAAATCATGGCGCTCGGGCCCTAGTGACAAGCATTAAGCATAGCAAAGTCATAGCAACATCAATCTTAGAACATAGTGCATACTAGGGATCAAACCCTAACAAAACTAACTCGATTACATGGTAAATCTCATACAACCCATCACCGTCCAGCAAGCCTACGATGGGATTACTCACGCACGGTGGTGAGCATCATGGAATTGGTGATGGGGGAAGGTTGATGATGACGATGGCGACGATCTCCACTCTCCGGAGCTCCAAACGGACTCCAGATCAGCCCTCCCGAGAGAGATTAGGGCTTGGCGGCGGCTCCGTATCGTAAAATGCGATAATTCCTTCTCCTTGATTTTTTTCTCACCGAAAGTGAATATATGGAGTCGGGGGATACGTCGATGGAGCAACAGGGGGCCCACGAGGCAGGGGGCGCCCCCCCCCCCACCCTCGTGGACAGGGTGTGGTCCCCCTGGCTTGGTTCTTTCCGTAGATATTTTTTATATATTCCAAAATAATTCTCCGCTGAATTTCAGGCCATTCCGAGAAATTTTATTTCTGCACAAAAATAACATCGTGCCAGTTCTGCTGAAAACAGCGTCAGTCCGGGTTAGTTCCATTCAAATTATGCAAGTTAGAGTCCAAAACAAGGGAAAAAGTGTTTGGAAAAGTAGATACGTTGGACGTATCAGGCACCGGTCAAGAAGCCCAAGAAGAAGGGCAAGGAGGCTGAAGACGGCCCCCGCCCCACAGATGAGAAGTCCGAGATGTTCATCATCCTCTCCTCCGAAGAGGAGGAGGATGGCGAAGAGGAAGAAGAAGAAGAAGAATAGGAGGAGGAGGAGCCCCCTGTGCAAGGCAGGGGGACAAAGAGGGCGGTTGCCACTGATGCGGGTACGGCCGCACCCCGGAGGAGGCTGAACCTCTCTGCACGTTCGGACTCATCGTCTGTACAGAGCTTTGTGGTGAAACCCAGGGAGAAACCTCCGACCGAAACGTAAGTTTGTCCGGATATATTAGTTGATGCACCTTGTTTGTTTAGCAGTTTGATGCTTACTTGGTATTTCTCACCTACTGACCTACAGCCCTCCCCAAGCACACCCTGACGCCTCCTTATCGGAGGGGAACTCTCTAGCGCTTGGAGAGACGGAGAGTGACCCGCCGGTCCGAGCTCCATCGTCCGTGATCGGCGGGGACACCGAAGTGTCCTCCCAGTGGGTGTATTCCACTCACGGAGATGAGGGCGGGGCAAGTGACAGGGCGACCGGGGGTAATACCTCGACTGCCGCTGACCGTGGGGAAACAATCCCCATGGAGACCGAAGACGGGAGCCCAAACAATCTGGGGCCCCACCGAATACTGACCGGGAACCTAGCACGGCTCCGGGGTCCGAAGACCGGACTCCCCAGGCGGGGGTGGATACGACGGCGCCCGGAGTCAATCTGGAGGCACCGGACCCTATGGAGGGAGCACTGCAAAGTGCTTCCATCGTGGAGGAGCACCGCACCGTGATGGGTGCGGTGATGAAGAAGATCCAGTCCGTCAAAGGCGGACTGAATGAAGCTTTCAATAGCCTGTTAACAAGCTTTGAGGTAAGCAATGTAATGTTCTTTATGGAACTTTATTTGTTTTAAGTACACATATATAGCCAGTAGCCCCTGATGCTTTGTGTGATTCTAAACATAATCGGACGAAGTATCCATAGTATAGCATATTCTAGAGTTGAACTGTATGTTTTTTGTATTTGAGAAGGCTTTACTAGTTGAGGCAACTGCACGAGATGCAGAAGTTGCCGAACTAAATCGGAAGCTCTTGTTGGCCAACATGGACCTCGACCGCGTCAACCAGCATTTAGATGAAACGCAAGGTATGCGGATTTAAAGAATTTCAAGAAGACTAATAACATAAATTGAGTATGAGCATAAACTCTTTTATGATATTCTGTATTACACAGTTGGCGCCACTGAGCTCGAGGCCCTCAGGGGCAAGCTCGTCAAGGCCAAGGAGGAGGCCGAAGCGAATAGGGCAGCCGCTAACAAAGCAGTTGCTGATTTAGAGGCCGAAAAGGCCGCGTGCGAGAAGCACCAAGCTCGGGTGTCCGAAGTCTAGGTTGAGCTCAAAGATGCTATTCGCAAATGCGAGACATTGGAAGAGAAGACTTCGGAACAAGCATCCAAGCTCACTACGGTAGTTAAAGCTGCCCAAGATGCGCAAAGCGAGTCGCGCAGCGCCTGTGAAGAAATCAAGCAGGCACGACAGGTAGCATCTGGTAAGACTTTTCTCTTACAGAGCATCTTCGGAGGGCAGAAGTATCTTGGGCTGACACGGTTATGGAGTTCTCCAGGCGTGTTTACTGATCTTCCAAGGAGCAGTGCTGACGCCGCCCAATACTTCCAAACCCAGGAGGGGAATGACATGGAGAAGTTGTTTTGGTCGCAGTTCTATGTGCCAAAACATCCGGTGCCCCTCAACGACCAGATGAAGCAGCTAGTCGAGTTGGACAATATGGCGGGTTCAGCCATGAAGGACTTGATAGTCTGGCTATGGCCCGCTGATCCAATCCCAAGTAGCTATTTCGGATTGGTCAAGCAGGTCGATGCATTGAAGCGTTCGTCTGATACGTCTCCAATGTATCTATAATTTTTTGTTGTTCCATGCTATTATATATTCTGTTTAGGATGTTTAATGGGCTTTATTATACACCTTTATATTATTTTTGGGACTAACCTACTAACCCAAGGCCCAGTACAAATTGATGTTTTTTTGCCTATTTCAGTGTTTCGCAGAAAAGGAATATCAAACGGAGTCCAAACGGAATGAAACCTTCGGGAGAGTTGTTTTTGGAACAATATCTTCACGAGAGACTTCGAGTACAAGTCAGAGAGGAAACGAGGTGCCCATGAGGGGGCAAGGCGCGCCCGGGGGGTAGGCGTGCCCCCACCCTCGTGGGCCCCACGTTGCTCCACCGACGTACTTTTTCCTCCTATATATACCCATATACCCTGAAAACATCGAGGGGCACGAAGAAACCCTACTGGATTGATACATTGGTTCTCAAAAACTGAGGGAAATACTTACGCTACTGTGCTGCATCACCCTTTCCTCTTCGAGGGAATACAACGCAAGCTCGAGAAGTAGCAAGAAGAATTTCTGGCCCCGTTGCCGGGGAGATCTACGCAAAATTCATATACCATGTACCTATCACAAACCCTTATCCCTTGCATTACATTATTTGCCTCTCGTTTTCCTCTCCCCCACTTCACCTTTGCCGTTTAATTCGCCCTTTTCTGTTCGCCTCTTTTCGCTTGCTTCATGTTTGCTTGTGTTGCCATGTGCCTTCTACTTGCTTGCATCTTTGCTTGCTAAAATTCTATTATGGATCCTCATCCACTTGCTAATCTATTTAAAAGATCCAATTATGTTGAACCAATTGCTAGTGAGTTGAGTGCACTAGATTATCTTTATGAGGTTTTGCTTGAAATTCATGAATCTGAAATTTGTGATGAAGTGTTGAAAGAAGAAGATTATAAAGTGATTCACGATAGCTCCTTGAATGAAAATCATGATTGCAATGATGTTATTATAAATTCTCTTAATGTCAATTGTGTTAATGATATGCAAAACCTCAAGCCTGGGGATGCTTGTTTTGATAAGACTACTATTTGTTACAATGATCATGATTGGGGTGATTCTTCTTATGATCTTGAAAATTTATTTAATCCCCATGATGAATGTAAGATTGATAATAATGTTTGCAATAATATTGAAAGTGGGTTTGGAAGATTGTCAACTTTAGATCCCACATATTTGGAGAATGTTCAATCTTTGATTTTTTTTATAAAAGTTGGTTTGGAGAGGTCATGACTTTAGTTAATGTTAATCCCACTATTTTGGAAGAGTGTCAACTTCGCATGCATGTGGACTGTGTTGAGAATTGTTATGTGATAGCTGTATTATTGAATTTTCTTATGAACCTACATGCAATTATTGCGAGAGAGGAAAATATGGTCGTAGAAATTTTCATGTTACTAAATTACCTCTCTTTATGTTGAGATTGCTATTGTTTGTTTCTTCTTCCTTGCATATGCTAGAAATTGATTGACTTGATAATTTGCATGCTTAGAAAATGCCTATGCATAGGAAGTATGTTTGACTTAGATTGGTTTGTCACGTGTTTTATGATGCTCTCTTTGTGCTTCAATTCTTATCTTTCATATGAGCATCATCGAAATCTCAATGCCAAGCTAGGGGCGTTAAACGATAGCGCTTGTTGGGAGGCAACCCAATTTTATTTTCTTTGTTTTTGATTCTGTTTAGGAATAAATATTGCATCTATCTTCTGTTTAGATGTGGTTTTGTGTTTTAATTAGTGTTTGTGCCAAGTAGAACCTTTGGGAAGACTCGTGAAGTTTATGTGATCATGCTGTAAAAAATAGAAACTTTAGCGCTCACGAGATTGGCTGTCATTTTTTTTACTGGAGAGTGATTTTTAGTTGATTATTTTTTCAGATGATTAATAGACAAATACCTCACTTCCACCAATTTATTTCAATTTTTTAGAGTTACATAAGTATTCGAAAGTTACAGATTACTACAGACTGTTCTATTTTTGACAGATTCTGTTTTTCGTGCGTTGTTTGCTTATTTTGATGAATCTATTAGTAGTATCGGGGGGTATGAAT
This sequence comes from Secale cereale, assembly GCA_902687465.1. Taxonomy (NCBI): domain Eukaryota; kingdom Viridiplantae; phylum Streptophyta; class Magnoliopsida; order Poales; family Poaceae; genus Secale; species Secale cereale. Next base: position 516,449,921 of record LR738709.1, read on the forward strand.
CATAGAGAAGTTGGAATACGGTAGGTTTAACACCAATATAAACAAAGAATGAGTTCATTGCAGTACCTTTGAGTGGTGGTTTGTTTTCTTATACTAACGGAGCTCACGAGATTTTTGGCTAAGTTTTGTGTTGTGAAGTTTTCAAGTTTTTACTATGGATTTGATGGACTATGGAACAAAGAGTGGCAAGAGCCTAAGCTTGGGGATTCCCAAGGCACCCCAAGGTAAAATTCAAGAATAACCAAATGCCTAAGCTTGGGGATGCCCCAGGAAGGCATCCCCTCTTTCGTCTTCGTCTATCGATAACTTTACTTGAGACTATACTTTTATTCACCACATGATATGTGTTTTGCTTAGAGCGTCATGTATGATTTGAGTCTTTGCTTTTTAGTTTGCCACAATCATTATTGCTGGACGCACCTTTTGAGAGAGATAATACGATTTAGAATTTATTAGAATATTGTATGTGCTTCACTTATATCTTTTGAGCTAGATAGTTTTGCTCTAGTGCTTCACTTATATCTTTTAGAGCACGGTGGTGGTTTTATTTTGTAGAAATTATTGATCTCTCATTCTTCACTTATATCTATTTGAGAGTATTTTATAACAGCATGGTAACGTGCTTTGGTTATAAAACTAGTCCTAATATGATAGGCATCCAAGATGAGTATAGTAAAAACTTTCATACAAGTGCATTGAATATTATGAGAAGTTTGATACTTGATGATTGTTTTGAGATATGAGGATGATGATATTAGAGACATGCTAGTGGAGTAATTATGAATTTGAGAAACACTTGTGTTAAATTTTGTGATTCCCGTAGCATGCACGTATGGTGAACCGTTATGTGATGAAGTTGGAGCATGATTTATTTAATGAGTGTCATCCTTTGTGTGGAGGTCGGGATCGCGCGATGGTTAACTCCTACCAACCCTTCCCTTAGGAGCATGCGTTGAATACTTTGTTTTTATAACTCGTATATTTTTGCAATAAGTATATGAGTTCTTTATGACTAATGTTGAGTCCATGGATTATACGCACTCTCACCCTTCCACCATTGCTAGCCTCTCTTGTACCGCGCAACTTTTGCCGATACCATACACCCACCATATACCTTCCTCAAAACAGCCACCATACCTACCTATCATGGCATTTCCAAAGCCATTCCGAGATTATTGCCATGCAACTTTCCACCGTTTCGTTCATATGACACGCTTCAACATTATCATTCATATAGAGTCATATTTTGTTCTAGCTTCGAGTTGTAATCTTTGAGTTTTAAGTAAATAAAAGTGTGATGATCATCATTATTAGAGCATTGTCCCAGTGAGGAAAGGATGATGGAGACTATGATTCCCCCACAAGTCGGGATGAGACTCCGGACGAAAAAGAGAAAATAAATAAAAAGAAGAGGCCATAAAAAAGAAAAAGAAAAAGAAAAAATGCCCAAAAAAAAGAAAAAGAGAGAAGGGACAATGTTACTATCCTTTTTCCACACTTGTGCTTCAAAGTAGCACCATGATCTTCATGATAGAGAGTCTCTTGTTTTTTCACTTTCATATACTAGTGGGAATTTTCATTATAGAACTTGGCTTGCATATTCCAATGATGGGCTTCCTCAAATGCCCTAGGTCTTCATGAGCAAGCAAGTTGGATGCACACCCACTTAGTTTTTTTTGTTGAGCTTTCATACACTTATAGCTCTAGTGCATCCGTTGCATGGCAATCCCTACTCACTCACATTGATATCTATTGATGAGCATCTCCATAGCCCGTTTATACGCCTAGTTGATGTGTGAAAGTGCAACTATCCCCGGGTGGTTTGGTAATTACTAACAACATATAGATCATTGAACTAATGTTATATCAAGATAATATTTCAGGAAAGTTCAATGTTTGGCATGGCATGGATTAGGATTGTGGACCCCTCAAAATGCTAAGGACAAAGGATTGGCTCAAGCTAAAGACTCTACTTTTTCTATTTTAGTGATCCAAGATCACATTGAGTCCATAGGAAAGCCAATACTATTAAAAGGGGATGAGGTGTTGCTTAATGGCTTTCTTGCTCAAAATGCTTAGTGATATGCTCCAAAACCCTCAACCACCTTCCCGCATCCACATATGTCCCAAAACAAAAGTCAAACTCGGCCCCACCGAAAATATCTATCCGGCGCCACCGAGTTAATTTGACATAGCCACTGCCAGAAACCCTAATCATTTCGGTCTCACCGAAAGGGATCTCGGTCTCACCGAGATGGGATTCCAAACTCTCTATTTCCCTTCGTAACATTTCGGTCTCACCGAGATGAGCGATCGGTCCCACCGAGTCTGTAATGCAAACTCTCTTTTGCCTCTTCGTAACATTTCGGTCTCACCGAAATGAGTGAATCGGTCCCGCCGAGTTTGCCTGATCAACTCTCTATAAGACTATTACCAAAATTGGTCTCACCGAGTTTGTGTAATCGGTCCCACCGAGATTACGTTATGCCCTAACCCTAATGAAATCGGTCCCACCAAGTTGATCATATCGGTCCCACCGAAATACCTAACGGTCACATTATGAACTAAATCAGTCTGGCAAAGTTCTTTGAATCGGTCCCACCGAGTTTGGTAAATTGTGTGTAATGGTTAGATTTTGTGTGGAGGCTATATATACCCCTCCACCCACTCTTCACTCGTAGAGAGAGCCATCAGAACATACATACACTTCCATCATTCATGTTCTGAGAGAGAACCACCTACTCAAGTGTTGAGATCAAGATATTCCATTCTTACCATATGAATCTTGTTCTCTAGCTTTCCCCAAGTTGCTTTCCACTAAAATCCTTCTTCCACCATATCCAAATTGACGAGGAGCTGTTTGAGTGTTGGGGAGACTATCATTTGAAGCATTTGAGCAAGGATTTCATCATCAACACACCGTCTATTACCTTTTGGAGAGTGGTGTCTCCTAGATTGGTTAGGTGTCACTTGGGAGCCTCCGACAAGATTGTGGAGTTGAACCAAGGAGTTTGTAAGGGCAAGGAGATCGCCTACTTCATGAAGATCTACCGCTAGTGAGGCAAGTCCTTCGTGGGCGATGGCCATGGTGGGATAGACAAGGTTGCTTCTTCATGGACCCTTCGTGGGTGGAGCCCTCCATGGACTCGCACAGCCGTTACCCTTCGTGGGTTGAAGTCTCCATCAACTTGGATGTACGATAGCACCACCTATCGGAACCAAGACAAAAAACATCGTTGTCTTCACTTGCGTTTTCTCCCTCCAAACTCCTCCCTTTACCTTCATATGCAATTGTTTACTTTCCGCTGCTACACTCTTAGAATTTCATGTGTAGGTTGATTGCTTGACTTGTGCTAAGTTGCTAAAATATGCCAAGAATTAAAATTGGGAAAAGGCTAGATTTTTCTTTGGTCAAGTAGTCTGATCACCCCCCTCTAGACATACTTTCGATCCTACAATGTGAGACTATCTTCTTCTTTTGTCTTCTCCACAACCACCACTCTATTCCACATAGTGCTATATCCATGGCTCACGCTCATGTATTGCGTGAAAGTTGAAAGGTTTAAAAGAATTAAAGTGTGAAACAATTGCTTGGCTAAAACCGGCGTTGTGCATGATTTAAATATTTTGTGTGATGAAGATAGAGCATAGCCAGACTATATGATTTTGTAGGGATAACTTTCTTTGGCCATGTTATTTGGAGAAGATATGATTGCTTTGTTAGTATGCTTGAAATAGTATTATTCTTATGTCAATATAGACTTTTGTCTTGAATCTTTCGGATCTGAACATTCATGCCATAATAAAGAGAATTACCTTAAGAATTATGTTGGTTAGCATTCCACATCAAAAATTCTGTTTTTATCATTTACCTACTCGAGGACGAGCAGGAATTAAGCTTGGGGATGCTTGATACATCTCTAACGTATCTATAATTTTTTATTGTTCCATGCTATTATATATGATGTTTTGGATGTTTAATGGGCTTTATTATACACTTTTATAGTATTTTTGGGACTAACCTACTAACCCAAGGCCCAGTGCAAATTGCTGTTTTTTTGCCTATTTCAGTGTTTCGCAGAAAAGGAATGTCAAATGGAGTCCAAACGGAATGAAACCTTTGGGAGAGTTATTTTTGGAACAATATCTTCATGAGAGACTTGGAGTACAAGTCAGAGAAGAAACGAGGTGCCCACAAGGGGCAGGGCGTGCCTAGGGGGGTAGGCGCGCCCCCACCCTCATGGGCCCCACGTTGCTCCACCGACGTACTTTTTCCTCCTATATATACCCATATACCCTAAAAACAACGAGGGGGCACGAAGAAACCCTAATTCCACCGCCGTAACCTTCTGTTCCCGTGAGATCGCATCTTGGGGCCTGTTCCGGAGCTCCGCTGGAGGGGGCATCGATCACGGCGGGCTTCTACATCAACACCATAGCCCCTCCGATGAGTTGTGAGTAGTTTACCACAGACCTTCGGGTCCATAGTTATTAGCTAGATGGCTTCTTCTCTCTCTTTGGATCTCAATACAAAGTTCTCCTCGATCTTCGAGGAGATCTATTCGATGTAATCTTTTTGCGGTGTGTTTGTCGAGATCCGATGAATTGTGGGTTTATGATCAAGATTATCTATGAGCAATATTGGATTCTTTTATGAAATCTTTTATGTATGATTATAATATCCTTGCAAGCCTCTTTGAATTATTGGTTTGGTTTGGCCTACTAGATCTATAGTTCTTGCAATGGGAGAAGTGCTTGGCTTTGGGTTCAATCTTGCGGTGTCCTTTCCCAGTGACAGTAGGGGCAACAAGGCACGTATAGTATTGTTGCCATCGAGGATTAAAAGGTGGGGTTTATATCATATTGCTTGAGTTTATCTCCCTACATCATGTCATCTTGCTTAAGGCGTTACTCTGTTCTTATGAACTTAATACTCTAGATGCATGTTGGATAGCAGTTGATGTGTGGAGTAATAGTAGTAGATGCAGAATCGTTTCGGACTACTTGTCACGGACGTGATGCCTATATACAATGATCATGCCTAGATATTCTCATAACTATGCACTTTTCTATTGATTGCTCGACAGTAATTTTTTCACCCACCATAGAATTCTGCTATCATGAGACAAGCCACTAGTGAAACCTATGC
>LR738709.1:516455079-516563548 GCA_902687465.1 Secale cereale
CCCCCCCCCCCCCCCGGGTCTATTCTCATCATATTTATCTTCCATCTACTTTACTTTTTCTTATTTACTTTCTGTTTCTATACCAAAAATACCAAAAATATTATCTTATCATATCTATCAGATCTCACTCTCGTAAGTGACCGTGAAGGGATTGACAGCCCCTTATCGCGTTGGCTGTGAGGTTCTTATTTGTTTGTGCAGGTGCGAGAGACTCGCGCGTGGTCTCCTACTGGATTGATACCTTGGTTCTCAAAAACTGAGGGAAATACTTATGCTATTGTGCTGCATCACCCTTTCCTCTTCGAGGGAATACAACACAAGCTTGAGAAGTAGCATCGGCCTGCATAGAAGGTGCTCAGATGGCCTTCGCTCGTGTAAAGGTGCATTGGGCGAAGATTAGGGCGCATGATATAGCTACTACTGGCCTGCCCGTAGGCAAGGAGCACCGCAAGCCAGAGAAATACTTTGAGGACATCGTAGAAGGTGCCTACTGTTGGGGAACGTAGTATTTTAAAATTTTCCTACGATCACGCAAGATCTATCTACCAGATGCATAGCAACGAGAGGGGAGAGTGTGTCTACGTACCCTCGTAGACCGGGAGCGGAAGCGTCAAGTGACACAGTTGATGTTGTCGAACTTCTTCGCGATCCAACCGATCAAGCACCGAACGTACGGCACCTCCGCGTTCAGCACACGTTCAGCTTGATGACGTCCCACGAGCTCTTGATCCAGTTGAGCTTCACGGGAGAGTTTCGTCAGCACGACGGCGTGGTGACGGATATGATGTGTTCACCGGCGCAGGGCTTCGCCTAAGCTCCGCGACGGTATGACCGAGGTGTGATTCTGTGGAGGGGGGCACCGCACACGGCTAAAACAATTCAACTTGTGTGTCTTTGGGTGCCCCCCTGCCCCCGTATATAAAGGAGCAAGGGAGGGAGGCCGGCCAACCTCTTCTGGTGCGGCTAGGAGTGGACTCCTACTAGGAATAGGATTGCAATCCTATTCCTAGTAGGATTCACCAAAAGAAGGAAGGGGGAAAGGAATAGGAGAGGTGCCCCCCCCCCCCAATCCTAGTCCAACTAGGAACCCTAGGTGGGGGCGCCGGCCAGCCCTATGGGCTGCCTCTCTCTTTCCCTTTAGGCCCACTATGGACCATCCCCTCTCGTAGGGGGTTCCGGTAACCCCCTCCGGCATTCCCGATAAATCCGAAACTTTTCCGGAACACTTCCGGTGTCCGAATATAGTCGTCCAATATATCAATCTTTATGTCTCGGACATTCCGAGACTCCTCGTCATGTCCGTGATCTCATCCGGGACTCCGAACTACCTTCGGTACATTAATACTCATAAACTCATAATACCGATCGTCATCAAACGTTAAGCGTGCGGACCCTACGGGTTCGAGAACTATGTAGACATGACCGAGACTCATCTCCGGTCAATAACCAATAGCGGAACCTGGATGTTCATATTGGCTCCTACATATTCTACGAAGATCTTTTATCGGTCAGAACCGCATAACAACATACGTTGTTCCTTTTGTCAAACGGTATGTTACTTGCCCGAGATTCGATCGTCGGTATCTCTATACCTAGTTCAATCTCGTTACCGGTAAGTCTCTTTACTCGTTCCGTAACACATCATCTCGTGACTAACTCATTAGTCTTTTGCTTGCAAGGCTTATTGTGTTGTGTGTTACCGAGAGGGCCCGGAGATACCTCTCCGACACTCGGAGTGACAAATCCTAATCTTGATCTATGCCAACACCACGAATACTTTCGGAGACACCTGTAGAGCATCTTTATGATCACCCAATTACGTTGTGACGTTTGATAGCACACAAGGTGTTCCCACGGTATTCGGGAGTTGCATAATCTCATAGTCATAGGAACATGTATAAGTCATGAAGAAAGCAATAGCAGTAAAACTAAACGATCATAGTGCTATGCTAACGGATGGGTCTTGTCCATCACATCATTCTCCTAATGATGTGATCCCGTTGATCAAATGACAACTCATGTCTATGGCCAGGAAACATAACCATCTTTGATCAATGAGCTAGTCTAGTAGAGGCATACTAGGGACATACTGTTTTGTCTATGTATTCACACATGTACTAAGTTTCCGGTTAATACAATTCTAGCATGAATAATAAATATTTATCATGATATAAGGAAATAAATAATAACTTTATTATTGCCTCTAGGGCATATTTCCTTCAGTCTCCCACTTGCACTAGAGTCAATAATCTAGCTCACATCGCCATGTGATTTAATACCGATAGTTCACATCGTTATATGACAAACACCCAAAGGGTTTACTAGAGTCAATAATCTAGTTCACATCGCTATGTGATTAATACCCAAGAGTAATGAGGTGTGATCATGTTTTGCTTGTGAGAGAAGTTTAGTCAACGGGTCTGTCATATACAGATCCCTATGTATTTCGCAAATTTCTATGTCTACAATGCTCTGCATGGAGCTACTCTAGCTAATTGCTCCCACTTTCAATACGCATCCAGATTGATACTTAGAGTCATCTGGATTTAGTGTTAAAGCTTGCATCGGTGTAACCCTTTACGACGAACTCTTTATCACCTCCATAATCGAGAAATATTTCCTTAGTCATCCAATTACTAAGGATAATTTTGACCGATGTACAGTGATCTACTCTTGGATCACTATTGTACCTCCCTGTCAAACTCTTGGCAAGGTACACAACGTGTTTTGTACACAGCATGGCATACTTTATAGAACCTATGGCTGAGGCATAGGGAATGACTTTCATTCTCTCTATATTTTTCTGCCGTGGTCGGGCATTGAGTCTTACTCAACTTCATACCTTGTAAAACAGGCAAGAATCCTTTCTTTGACTGATCCATTTTGAACTTTTTCAAAATCTTATCAAGGTATGTGCTTTGTGAAAGTCCAATTAAGCGTCTTGATCTATCTCTATAGATTTTGATGCCTAATATGTAAGCAGCTTTCTCCGAGGTCTTTCATTGAAAAACTTTTATTCAAGTTTCCTTTTATGCTATCCAGAAATTCTATATCATTTCCAATCAACAATATGTCATCTACATATAATATTAGAAATGCTACAGAGCTCCCACTCACTTTCTTGTAAATACAGGCTTTTCCAAAAGTCTATATAAAACCATATGCTTTGATCACCTCATCAAATCGTATATTCCAACTCCGAGATGCTTGCACCAGTCCATAGATGGATCGCTGGAGCTTGCATACTTTGTTAGCACCTTTTGGATCGACAAAACCTTCTGGTTGCATCATATACAACTCTTCTTTGAGATATCCATTTAGGAATGCAGTTTTGACATCCATTTGCCAGATTTCATAATCATAAAATGCGGTAATTGCTAACATGATTCGGACAGACTTAAGCATCGCTACAGGTGAGAAAGTCTCATCGTAGTCAACTCCTTGAACTTGTCGAAAACCTTTCGCAACAAGTCGAGCTTTGTAAACAGTAATATTACCGTCTGTGTCGGTCTTCCTCTTGAAGATCCATTTATTTTCGATGGCTTGCCGATCATCGGGCAAGTCAACCAAAGTCCATACTTTGTTCTCATACATGGATCCCATCTCAGATTTCATGGCTTCAAGCCATTTTGCGGAATCTGGGCTCATCATCGCTTCCTCATAGTTCGTAGGTTCATCATGGTCTAGTAACATGATTTCCAGAACTGGGTTGCCGTACCACTCTGGTGCGGAACGTACTCTGGTTGATCTACGACGTTCAGCAGAAACTTTATCCGAAGTTTCATGATCATTATCATCAACTTCCTCACTAATTGGTGTAGGAATCACTGGAACAATTTCCTGTGATGTACTACTTTCCAATATGGGAGAAGGTACAATTACCTCATCAAGTTCTACTTTCCTCCCACTCACTTCTTTCGAGAGAAACTCTTTTTCTAGAAAGGATCCGTTCTTAGCAACGAATATTTTGCCTTCGGATCTGTGATAGAAGGTGTACCCAACAGTCTCTTTTGGGTATCCTATGAAGACACATTTTTCTGACTTGGGATCGAGCTTATCAGGTTGAAGTGTTTTCACATAAGCATCGCAGCCCCAAATTTTAAGAAACGACAACTTTGGTTTCTCGCCAAACCATAGTTCATAAGGCGTCGTATCAACGGATTTAGATGGTGCCCTATTTAACGTGAATGCAGCTGTCTCTAAAGCATAACCCCAAAACGATAGTGGTAAATCGGTAAGAGACATCATAGATCGCACCATATCCAATAAAGTACGGTTATGACGTTCGGACACACCATTATGCTGTGGTGTTCCGGGTGGCGTGAGCTGTGAAACTATTCCACATTGTTTCAAATGAAGACCAAACTCGTAACTCAAATATTCTCCTCCACGATCAGATCGTAGAAACTTTATTTTCTTGTTACGATGATTCTCTACTTCACTCTGAAATTCTTTGAACTTTTCAAATGTTTCAGACTTGTGTTTCATTAAGTAGATATACCCATATCTGCTCAAATCATCAGTGAAGGTCAGTAAATAACGATACCCGCCGCGAGCATCAACACTCATTGGTCCGCATACATCAGTATGTATGATTTCCAACAAATATGTTGCTTGCTCCATAGTTCCGGAGAACGGAGTTTTAGTCATCTTGCCCATGAGGCATGGTTCGCAAGCACCAAGTGATTCATAATCAAGTGATTCCAAAAGTCCATCATTATGGAGTTTCTTCATGCGTTTTACACCAATATGACTTAAACGGCAGTGCCACAAATAAGTTGCACTATCATTATTAACCTTGCATCTTTTGGCTTCAATATTATGAATATGTGTATCACACGATCGAGATCCAACAAACTATTTTCATTGGGTGTATGACCATAGAAGGTTTTATTCATGTAAACAGAACAACAATTATTCTCTAACTTACATGAATAACCGTATTGCAATAAACATGATCAAATCACATTCATGCTCAACACAAACACCAAATAACAGTTATTTAGGTTCAGCACTAATCCCGAAAGTATAGGGAGTGTGCGATGATGATCATATCAATCTTGGAACTGCTTCCAATATACATCGTCACTTCATCCTTTAACTAGTTTATGTTCATTATGCAACTCCTATTTCGAGTTACTACTCTTTAGCAACTAAACCAGTATCAAATACCGAGGGGTTGCTATGAACACTAGTAAAATACACATCAATAATTTGTATATCAAATATACCTTTGTTCACTTTGCCATCCTTCTTATCCGCCAAGTATCTAGGGCAATTCCACTTCCAGTGACCATTTCCTTTGCAGTAGAAGCACTTAGTTTCAGGCTTGAGTTTAGCTTTGGGTTTCTTCATGGGAGTGACAACTTGCTTGTCATTCTTCTTGAAGTTCCCCTTCTATCCCTTTTGCCCTTTACTTGAAACAAGTGGTCTTGTTAACCATCAACACTTGATGCTCTTTCTTGATTTCTACCTTTGCCGATTTCAGCATCGCGAAGAGCTCGGGAATTACTTTCGTCATCCCTTGCATATTATAGTTCATCACGAAGTTCTACTAACTTGGTGATAGTGACTAGAGAACTTTGTCAATTACTATATTATCTGGAAGATTAACTCCCACTTGATTCAAGCAATTGTAGTACCCAGACAATCTGAGCACATGCTCACTAGTTGAGCTATTCTCCTCCATCTTGTAGGCAAAGTACTGTCAGAGGTCCTATACCTCTCGACACGGGTATGAGTATGGAATACTAATTTCAACTCTTGGAACATCTTATATGCTCCGTGACATTCAAAACGTTTTTGAAGTCCCGGTTCTAAGCCGTAAAGCATGGTGCACTAAACTATCAAGTAGTCATCATACCGAGCTTTTGTCAAAACGTTCATAACGTCTACATCTGCTCCTGCAATAGGTCTGTCACCTAGCGGTGCATCAAGGACATAATTCTTCCGTGCAGCAATGAGGACAAACCTCAGATCACGGAACAATTCCGCATTATTGCTACTAACATCTTTCAACTTGGTTTTCTCTAGGAACATATGAAAAATAAACGGGGAGCAACATCGCGAGCTATTGATCTACAACATAGATATGCTAATACTACCAGGACTAAGTTCATGATAAATTAAAGTTCAATTATTCATATTACTTAAGAACTCCCACTTAGATAGACATCCCTCCGGTCATCTAAATTATCACGTGATCCAAATCAACTAAACCATGTCCGATCATCACGTGAGATGGAGTTGTTTTCAATGGTGAACATCTTATGTTGATCATATCTACTATATGATTCACGCTCGACCTTTCGGTCTCCAGTGTTCCGAGGCCATATCTGTATATGCTAGGCTCGTCAAGTTTAACCCGAGTATTCTGCGTGTGCAAAACTGGCTTACACCCGTTGTATTTGAACGTAGAGCTTATCACACCCGATCATCACGTGGTGTCTCGGCACGACGAACTTTCGCAACGGTGCATACTCAGGGAGAACACTTATACCTTGAAATTTAGTAAGGGATCATCTTATAATGCTACCGTCGTTCTAAGCAAAATAAGAAGCATAATAAGATAAACATCACATGCAATCAAAATATGTGACATGATATGGCCATCATCATCTTGTGCTTTTGATCTCCATCTTCAAAGCACCGTCATGATCACCTTCGTCACCGGCTTGACACCTTGATCTTCATCATAGCATCGTTGTCGTCTCGCCAACTATTGCTTCCACGACTATCGCTACCGCTTAGTGATAAAGTAAAGCAATTACATGGCGATTGCATTTCATACAATAAAGCGACAACCATATGGCTCCTGCCAGTTGCCGATAACTTTACAAAACATGATCATCTCATACAAAACCGTATAACTCATCATGTCTTGACCATATCACATCACAACATGCCCTGCAAAAACAAGTTAGACGTCCTCTACTTTGTTTGTTGAAAGTTTTACGTGGCTGCTACGGGCTTAGCAAGAACCGTTCTTACCTATGCATACAAAACCACAACGATGTTTCGTCAAGTATGTGCTGTTTTAACCTTCACAAGGACCGGGCGTAGCCACACTTGATTCAGCTAAAGTGAGAGAGACAAACACCCGCCAGTCACCTTTAAGCAACGAGTGCTCGTAACTGTGAAACCAGTCTCGCGTAAGCGTACGCGTAATGTCGGTCCGGGCCGCTTCATCTCACAATACCGCCGAAGCAAAGTATGACATGCTGGTAAGCAGTATGACTAGTATCGTTCACAATCTCATTGTGTTCTACTCGTGCATATCATCTACGCATAGACCTGGCTCTGATGCCACTGTTGGGGAACATAGTATTTTAAAATTTTCCTACGATCACGCAAGATCTATCTACCAGATGCATAGCAACAAGAGGGGAGAGTGTGTCTACGTACCCTCGTAGACCGGGAGCGGAAGCGTCAAGTGACGCGGTTGATGTTGTCGAACTTCTTCGCGATCCAACCGATCAAGCACCGAACGTACGGCACCTCCGCGTTCAGCACACGTTCAGCTTGATGACGTCCCACGAGCTCTTGATCCAGTTGAGCTTCACGGGAGAGTTTCGTCAGCACGACGGCGTGGTGACGGATATGATGTGTTCACCGGCGTAGGGCTTCGCCTAAGCTCCGCGACGGTATGACCGAGGTGTGATTCTGCGGAGGGGGGCACCGCACACGGCTAAAACAATTCAACTTGTGTGTCTTTGGGTGCCCCCCTGCCCCCGTATATAAAGGAGCAAAGGAGGGAGGTCGGCCAACGTCTTCTGGTGCGGCTAGGAGTGGACTCCTACTAGGAATAGGATTGCAATCCTATTCCTAGTAGGATTCACCAAAAGAAGGAAGGGGGAAAGGAATAGGAGAGGTGGCGCCCCCCCCCCCCCCAATCCTAGTCCAACTAGGAACCCTAGGTGGGGGCGCCGGCCAGCCCTATGGGCTGCCTCTCTCTTTCCCTTTAGGCCCACTATGGACCATCCCCTCTCGTAGGGGGTTCCGGTAACCCCCTCCGGTATTCCCGATAAATCCGAAACTTTTCCGGAACACTTCCGGTGTCCGAATATAGTCGTCCAATATATCAATCTTTATGTCTCGGACATTCCGAGACTCCTCGTCATGTCCGTGATCTCATCCGGGACTCCGAACTACCTTCGGTACATCAATACTCATAAACTCATAATACCGATCGTCATCAAACGTTAAGCGTGCGGACCCTACGGGTTCGAGAACTATGTAGACATGACCGAGACTCATCTCCGGTCAATAACCAATAGCGGAACCTGGATGTTCATATTGGCTCCTACATATTCTACGAAGATCTTTTATCGGTCAGAACCGCATAACAACATACGTTGTTCCTTTTGTCAAACGGTATGTTACTTGCCCGAGATTCGATCGTCGGTATCTCTATACCTAGTTCAATCTCGTTACCAGTAAGTCTCTTTACTCGTTCCGTAACACATCATCTCGTGACTAACTCATTAGTCTTTTGCTTGCAAGGCTTATTGTGATGTGTGTTACCGAGAGGGCCCAGAGATACCTCTCCGACACTCGGAGTGACAAATCCTAATCTTGATCTATGCCAACACCACGAATACTTTCGGAGACACCTGTAGAGCATCTTTATGATCACCCAGTTACATTGTGACGTTTGATAGCACACAAGGTGTTCCTACGGTATTCGGGAGTTGCATAATCTCATAGTCATAGGAACATGTATAAGTCATGAAGAAAGCAATAGCAGTAAAACTAAACGATCATAGTGCTATGCTAACGGATGGGTCTTGTCCATCACATCATTCTCCTAATGATGTGATCCCGTTGATCAAATGACAACTCATGTCTATGGCCAGGAAACATAACCATCTTTGATCAATGAGCTAGTCTAGTAGAGGCATACTAGGGACATACTGTTTTGTCTATGTATTCACACATGTACTAAGTTTCCGGTTAATACAATTCTAGCATGAATAATAAACATTTATCATGATATAAGGAAATAAATAATAACTTTATTATTGCCTCTAGGGCATATTTCCTTCACCTACCTTGTAGAAGGCCAGTGCTCAAAGGATGTTATCTTTGAGTAATTGTATCCGGTTGTAAAGACTTAAACTTATGAACCAATGTATATAACTTTTGCGCTATTATATTGTGAGCGGCTTTTATCTCCTGTGTGGATGTTTATATAAATATGAAAGTTTCCAGTCGTCGGCTTCAGCCCCCATGTACATACTACTTGGGTGTTCGGCCATATGCATATACACTCTTTATCCAACGTCTTTGTAATGCCCATGATGCGACTATATCTCCTACGTGTCGAGGCACGACTTAGAGACATAAGCGCATTCTGGAATGATCGCAAGCGTGGTATCTTTGCACAACTCATGTAAAAGAACATGGATGAAAGAGCAAAATAGTTGGCTTACACTCGCCACGTCACACAATGAATACAATAGCATACATTCATCCAAATAACACAGGGTCTGACAACGGACAAAATCCAAACGAGAAAAGATACCACAAACACAAGTCTTGATCGCCCCTAGTAGGAACCACTACTGATCGTCGGGATACATAACATAGAAAACGACCACGCTCTTAATCTAACTCCCAGTGAAGTTTTGATCTATCTCCTGCAACGTTCCCGGTTGTACCTGTATCTGGTGTGTGTAGTAAACTGTGAGCCACAAGGACTCAGCAATCCCATTCCCGGGTATCAAAACTAACAAAGCCTTTAGGTGTGGAGGGTGTGAAAGTGTTTGCAGCAAGCACTAACCAACTAGCTTAAGAATTCAGAGCGAGATGAGGATATGTGCCAACGGTCGCCAAAGTTGATCAATAAGTGATTCTAGCTACTCACGTTCATGCATAACCCCATCGTGTTCACTTTCTGAAACCCCTTCGAAAAGAGACCATCACGGTACTCACACAGGTAGTGTATTCTTAAGGATATGGTGTCAAGTTATCTACAACCGGATATTAACAAATTCCCATCTGCCACATAACCGCGGGCACGACTTTCGAAAGTTCATAACCCTGCAGGGATGTCCCAACTTAGCCCATCACAAGCTCACGATCTGCGAAGTCGCAACTCCAAATTGGGAAGACCCGAGTATTCTCGGAATCCCGTGCTCAAGATATTTCGACACAGGTAAAACTAATCCAACAAGACCTCCCGGCGTGCCAACACCCTGATAGTAGCCGCGCGTATCTCGTCTCAGGCCACGAACGGATGGGACAGCCTATAGGAAAATACCAATCCTCGAGTTTCTTCGTGGTGGCCCCGCAGTCTGCCCAGTTGGACCAACACTCATGAGGAGCACTAGCCCGGGTTGTTGATTAAGAACTCGGGTTATAACTCCCCATGCAAGTTTTAGTTGTTAGGCAAATGTAGTACCAATGTTGTCTTGCTGGAAAAGCTTTAAGCAGAGCTAATTATCAAGGGGGGCCATAAACCCCAACCGTGTTAGGAACGCAAAATCAAGGAACATAACACCGGTTTATCGGGTCCTAAGGTGGCATGAGTGGAACAAAACACCAAGCAGAAGGCCAAGCCTTCCACCCATTACCAATATATATGTGCATTAATTTGATTAAGATATATATTGTGTTATCCCAATAACAAGTCCGAACGTGGAGCAATCTTCAAAACTTCACCTGCAACTAACAACGCTATAAGAGGGGCTGAGCAAAAGCATACTTAGCCAATCAACGGTTTGCTAGGAAGGCGGTTAGAGTGTTTCAGGGCAACATTGGAGGCTGACAAAACAGGAATAGGCATCGAGGCATAGCTAAAGAGCGAGACAACTAGCATAGGCAAAGACAGAGGTGATATCGGCGAACGATCATCTTGCCTGGTATCCCGCAAGGAAGAAGAATGAGTCCATGAAGAAGCCAAACGGACGTAGTCGAACGAATCCTCACAACTCCGGAGCGTAACCGAAGCTAACGATAGAAGCAAACCGGAAAGAAGCAAACAACATGGTAAACACACACGCATAAACATGGCATATGATGCACAACCAAGTATGATGCATGTCCGGTTTAATTATGCATGGCATGGCAAAATGCACAAACAACACTACAATTTAAGTGGAGCTCAATATGCAACTAGTTGCATATTGACGAAACACCACATCTAATTATTTAGTTTGCTCTCGGTTATGAACCCAACAAGTTTAAATGTTTTTTAAACATGGCAAGAGGTGAAGCATAAGTAAACAAGCTATCTAGGCATTTTAAATGAGGCCGGAAATAACACAACAATTCCGGAAAATCCCCATGTCATTTAGCAATTTTAAAACAAAGAACAATTTTAAAGCATTTAAAGGTTGTTATCATGATTCGGATGACATTTTCAAGTTTTATGCAATTTTTATTAAAAGTTAACATGAACATGTTAGGAAGCATTTGTCACCGTGGTGGAAAGAGAAGGTGCCACGACGATGAATCCGAAAATGATGCCACGACAACATATCGGTTCCGGTAACTCGCTAAGAGACCGGTGCAAAAGATGAAGGGCGGCGTGAGCGTGTCATGCAAGATGGTGGGTGCTCTCGGTTACCCGGTTCCCACGTGACAACGGCAAGGCATACGAGGAGGAACATGCAATGACAAGTCGGTCATGGTGCAACACACGGTTCATCTCATACATACACATTCATTCGTTCACGAGCGTCATCTCGAGGTTATACCTTCGAAACGAGCGTTTCGGGGCGGTTCAAGTCGTCGAGGGAAGTAGTGTTACACGGGTCGTAGTGGAAGTAGTTGTACACGGATCGTAGATGTTCATGTCGTCGGTAGTTGTACACTCGTTGTCGGGGTACTTGTCGGTCCGGTCTTGGCGATGGTAGTTGTACACGGGTCGTAGACGTTTGGGTCACGGGTAGAGGTACTTGGCTTGGTCATTGAACTTGACGAAATCCATTTGGAGGTAGCCGTCCGTGGTCGAACTCGGTAGTTGAACTTGGAGGGCCATCGGTAGTCTTCAGACTTGGGTCTCCATGTGCACGTCTTGACGGGTCCGGGGGGTCTCGGTGGTGACCAAAGGTGTTGGAGCAGAGAAGATCCAGTCCAGATCGGGGCCGGGCGTGAACTTGGACGGTGACCTGACGAGTCGAAGGAGGCGGCAACCCTGGCTCCTATAGGTGACAGACGCAGCGGGCGCGACGAGGAGGCGCTCGAGGCAGGAGGTGGCTTTGTGGGCGCGATGCAACTGGCGGGCACGATGCAGCTGGAGGTGGCGCTCGGGGAGGCGCAGAGGCCATGGAGCACAGGGTGGCAGAGTAGGGGACTCGGCGTGGCGGCGGTCTCAGGAAGGACGGGGTGGCGTGACGAGGCCGTGGCGAGGGGAGGCTGCGGCAGCAGCAGACTCCGGCGAGGCCCTGGTGGCCGGAGCGATGACAGGAGGCGGCGGGGTCGCGACAGATCCGGGCGATGAGCAGCGCGCGAGGGGCTCGGGCGCATCGGGCGAGCGAGCAGGTGGCGGTGCGAGGATGGAGGGGGCCGAGGAGGGAGGAGGCACGACGGAGCAGAGGCATCACTCGGCGGCGGGACTGGCGTCAAGGAGGAGTTCGGGCGAGGGGTCTCGCTAGATCGAGAGGAAGGGGTGCTTGTCTCTGCGTGGGTGTGGCCTGGCGGCGCAAGGGGGTCGAGCAGGAGTGGAAATCGGGAGGACGATGAGGCAATGGGAGGGAGATCGACCGGGTGGCTGGGGCTCTCGATCGCTAGCTAGGGTTATCAGCGGGGCGGCTGGGCCTTGGGCCATGATGGGTCGACCCGACTACGGGAATTGTGGGCTGGCTGGATCTTGCTCTCTCTCTATCTCTTAACCTCTTTTATTTTCTCATAAGCAGAAAAATGAGCATGGGAAAAGTGAGAGGAAGTTGGGAAGGAGGAACATATTTCTGGAAACCATGAAATATGCTTGATTAACATAGAATGCTTTGGCAACTTTTAGGGACTGAAAATTTATACAAGTTTGAGATTAAGTCAAACTTGAATAAATATAAAATCCAACCAAATCACATCCAAAAGATCTACAAAAATGGAGGAGTGAGTATTGGCATGGCTTAGGGAATTTAGAAATATAGTGAACATTTTTCTGAAGTAGAAAAATGCAACTTGAATTTGGAATAGAAATAAAGTAGGAAAGAACTCTGCCTTGGGAAT
Organism: Secale cereale; assembly: GCA_902687465.1. Classification (NCBI taxonomy): domain Eukaryota; kingdom Viridiplantae; phylum Streptophyta; class Magnoliopsida; order Poales; family Poaceae; genus Secale; species Secale cereale. The sequence continues at coordinate 516,468,256 of LR738709.1, forward strand.
TTGATACTTGGCGAAACATGAAGCAGAAAAGACATGGGGTTATTTTGCAAGTGTGTTTGAGTGATTTCAAATTAATGAAATAATTTTAGTAGCTCCATAAATATTAGGAGGATATGGTATAAAGAGAAATCATCCTTCCCTTGATTTAAATGGATCGAACGTCCACACAATTTATTTAGTTGAGATGCAAATATTAATGACATGATGGCATGATGACATGATGCAATGAAAAATAAATAGAGCAAGCAAAAGAAACACACGGTGATAACCTGGAATAGTTGGAAGTCTTCTGGAGCGTCGGTCTTGGGGCGTCACAGTCTTGGTCCGTGTAGGAGGTGTATGCGGAGCGAACAAGGCAATCAGACTATGCGGCATTATTGCTTTCACATAGCCATAGGAATTTGACAAGTGGGGCTAGGTACTAGCCCCTGGTGCGGATATGATATTCCCAAATTAAGGTATCCAATTGCACCTGGCTGGGCGAAAAACCAACCCTTCGTATAACACGGGGTAGATCTCTATCGATCATAGTATAAAACCAAGTCACCGGATTGCGGACCAGGTTCTCGCCTATCATGACAGTCAGTTTTCAGCTTTCTCTACCGAGGTACTTTACCAGACGAGCCGGGAGTACAATCACAGTAGTTCTCCCTTTACACCCTAGCCGAACAATCGGGAACGTAGGGGTAAGCACAGGAGCCGGGCAACCCAACGATATACCCAAGACATGATTCAGAACTAATGCATATAGGGGAAATATCCAAGACGCCGAACACTCCTTATAGGTGTTTGGACTTTTCGACATATACCGGGCTGAATACAGCCCTTGGTAATAGACCCTGTTGACAAGGCACATGTGCCAATCTGACGTGGGAAGAGAACATTTATGGTGAGTGAATAAAACTTCGAACATAATGTGTATCAAGCTGCTCTATTAATATCCCTTTTATAGTACGGTGAGCCGTAAGCTTACATATAATGCCAATGACCTTCTTGGACATGTTACATGCCAGAAAGGTATAAAACAACAAGAGAAAAAAGGTTTACACATGGTCTTAATCTAAAAAGAAACCTTAGCACGGGTCCCTGCTGCACGTCTGCACCGTTTCCTCCTCTGTAATGTGTCCTTGAAGGGGGGAGTGTGATGGCCATCTGTAAAAAAGAAAAGAAAAAAGAAGAAACCTAGAAAAGGAAAGCGATCCAGTGTGGCCATAAACAGAACTAGTTCGTTTAGTGGACCTTGAAAGATAATTTTTAGAGTCCGAATAGGGTCGAGTCGAACTATGGACTATTTGTATAAAGTGTGCCCAAATCATCGCCCAAGGGATTTTGAGGGCATAATTATGTGCATGAGGCACGTATGCTATCGCCTTGTGGGGCAGTCGATGGGGGCGTAACTGCTAATCTAGCTCAAGTTCATCTGAGTTGCCGCAGTGAGGCGTATGCCAGACACATTTAACTATGTCCGCGACCGAGATGTGGTCCAGCTTGAATATGCCGTTTTGGACTTCGGCTGCTAAGGCCGCAGTGTCCTCCTTCGTACGGAGAGAGCGCTCCATATTTCCATTGACCGTGATAACGCCACGTGGTCCAGGCATTTTAAGCTTTAGATAGGCATAATGTGGGACTGCATTAAAGCGGGCGAAGGACATTCTTCCGAGTAGTGTATGATAGCCGCTTCGGAATGGAGCTATGTCGAAGATTAACTCTTCGATTCGAAAGTTATCAGGAGAGCCGAATACGACCTCCAATGTGAAAGAGCCTGTGCAGCGGGCTTCTACGCCCGATATCACTCCTTTAAAGGTTGTGCTGCTTGGCTTTATTCTTGACAGGTCGATCCCCATCTTGCGGACAGTGTCCAGATATATCAGATTGAGACTGCTGCCTCCGTCCATAAGGATTCAGGTGAGATGGTATCCATCAATTATTGGATCGAGCACTAGGTCAGCCGAACCCCCATGATGAATACTAGTCGGATGATCCCTGCGATCGAAGGTGATCGGACAGGCCGACCATGGGTTGAATTTATGGGCAACAGGCTCGACGGCGTAGACATCTTGGAGTGCGCACTTGCGCTCCCTCTTTGGGATATGAGTGGCATATATCATGTTCACTGTTTTGATCTCCGGTGGAAATTTCTTCTGTCCCCCTGTGTTTGGCTGGCGAGGTTCATCCTCGTCTTCGCTGTGAGGTCATTTTCCCTTGTGTTCGGCGTTGAGCTTGCCGGCCTGCTTGAAGACCCAACCATTACTGTTGGTATGGTTTGCAGGTTTTTCTGGGGTGCCATGGATTAGGCGGGGCCTATCTAATATTTTGTCCAAGCTAGATGGACCATCTTTGCTGCCTTTAAATGGCTTCTTCCGTTGACCGGGTCTATAGCTGCTGAATCTGGCGTTTACCATTGTATCATCTGGGCCTCTAGCATTATTTCGACGTTTGTTCTTGTTACGTCGTGGCTTTCCATTGCCGTCCCTAATTTCAGATGTTCCAGGGTCGCTGATGCTGCTACGAGCTAACCAGCTGTCCTCGCCCGCGCAAAAGCGGGTCATGAGTGTAGTTAGGGCTGCCATTGTCCTCAGCTTTTCCTGTCTGAGGTGTCTGGCTAGCCATTCATCCCGTACACTGTGCTTGAAGGCCGCTAAGGTTTCGGCATCCGGACAGTCGACAATTTGGTTCTTCTTAGTGAGAAACCGATTCCAAAGCTTGCGGGCTGACTCCCCGGGTTGTTGGATAATGTGACTTAGATCGTCAGCATCTGGGGGCCGGACATAGGTCCCTTGAAAATTGGCCCGAAAAGCATCCTCAAGTTCTTTCCAACTCCCAATGGAGTTTTCTTGGAGGCTGTTTAGTCAGTGTCGAGCTGGTCCTTTCAGCTTGAGGGGTAGGTATTTAATGGAGTGGAGATCATCTCCTCGAGCCATGTGGATGTGAAGGATGAAGTATTCTATCCAGACGACAGGATCCGTCATTCCATTGTATGCCTCGATGTTCACAGGTTTAAATTTTTCTAGAAAATCATGATCCAGCACCTCATCGGTGAAGCACAGAGGGTGTGCGGCGCCCCTGTATTTTGCTATATCATGGCGTATGTCCGATGGTTGTGATGTTTGGTATTGACCCCGAACTGGTATATGACCGGCGTGATTGGCGTGTTAGCCGCAGTCCTATGCGGGAGCACGGTCCCTAGATCCGTAGATGGATCTAGTCTTGCCAGCCTTTTTGTTCAGGTCCTCACGCAGATCGTGTTTCTGGACCTAATTTGCTTCCTCCTTTCGTTTATGGGGTGCGGGTGCGGGCTTGTGCACGCCGTTGCTAGCCACTCTATCCCATCCACGAGGTGGTCGGCTCGGCTTATCAGTGGTGTTATTCTTCGGCGGTATAGGCGCAGTAGCCTCGTCGTCGAATTCGGGCAGTAGTTTACGCTTAGTATAGCTTTTGGTTTGGCGATTGTAGCCATGTTTTTGCTCAGCGTCTAGCACTTCGTTCCATCTATCATTGAGCGTGTCTTGTGCAGCTCAAAGCCGTCTCTGCTGCTTTTTCAGGCTCCTTGCGGTGGCAATAAGCCTCCGATGGAAGCGCTTTTGTTCTAAGGGTTCTTCTGGGATGATGTATTTGTCGTCGCCCAGGCTAACATCCTCTTCGGAGACAGGTTCATAATTACTGTCTTCGGCATCGCTGTCATCGGACAGCGGTTTCGGACTATGTTCGCTGTCCTCTCGCTCGTCCTACTCCATCGCTGGGTCTGCGGGGTCTTCGGTTTGCTCTAGACTGTCATCGTCGTTAGTGACAGTGTTGATATCTTTCCCTTTGCGGTATTTAGTTCGGCGCTTCGAACGCCGTCGTTTGGGAGTTTCATCGACAGGCTTGTCCTTTGCGGGATCGTTTTCGCCGTCGCCCTCCTTCTCCTTAGGTGTATCCACCATATACACATCGTATGAGGACGTAGCTGTCCATTGATACGTCTCCAACGTATCAATAATTTTTTATTGTTCCATGCTATTATATATGATGTTTTGGATGTTTAATGGGATTTATTATACACCTTTATATTATTTTTGGGACTAACCTATTAACCCAAAGGCCCTGTCCAGATTGCTATTTTTTGCCTATTTCAGGGTTTTACAGAAAAGGAATATCAAACGGAGTCCAAACGGAATGAAACCTTCGGGAGAGATATTTTTGGAGCGATACCATCACGGGAGACTTGAGAACCACGGAATAGGACACACGTCGCGTCCACGAGGGTGATGGGCGCGCCCCCTCCCCTAGGCGCGCCCCCTACCTCATGGGCACCTCCTATATTAAACCATGTACCCTGAAAACATCGAGGCAACAGAGAAAACCCTAATTCCACCGCCGCAATCTTCTGTTCCCGTGAGATCCCATCTTGGGGCCTGTTCCGGAGCTCCGTCGGAGGGGGGATCTTCCACGGAGTGCTTCTACACCAACACCGTCGCCTCACCATGAGTTGTGAGTAGTTTACCACAGACCTTCGGGTCCATAGTTAGTACCTAGATGGCTTCTTCTCTCTCATTGGATCTCAATACCAAGTTCTCCTCGGTCTTCGAGGAGATATATTCAATGTAATCTTTTTGCGGTGTGTTTGTCGATATCCGATGAATTGTGGGTTTATGATCAAGATTATCTATGAGAAATATTTGGTTCTTTTCTGAATTCTTTTATGTATGATTATAATATCCTTGCAAGTCTCTTCGAATTATCGGTTTGGTGTGGCCTACTAGATCTATAGTTCTTGCAATGGGAGAAATGCTTGGCTTTGGGTTCAATCTTGCGGTGTCCTTTCCCAGTGACAGTAGGGGCAGCAAGGCACGTATTTTATTGTTGCCATCGAGGATAAAAAGATGGGGTTTATACCATATTGCTTGAGTTTATCCCTCTACATCATGTCATCTTGCTTAAAGCGTTACTCTGTTCTTTTGAACTTAATACTCTTGATGCATGCTGGATAGCGGTCGATGTGTGAGTAATAGTAGTACATGCAGAATCGTTTTGGTCTACTTGTCTCGGACGTGATGCCTATATATAATGATCATGCCTAGATAGTCTCATAATTATTCGCTTTTCTATCAATTGCTCGACGGTAATTCGTTCACCCACCGTAGAAATCTGCTATCATGAGAGAAGCCACTAGTGAAACCTATGGCCTCCGGGTCTATTCTCAACATATCAATCTACAATCTACTTTACTTTGTTGTTTTTACTTTCTGTTCTTATATCCAAAAATACCAAAAATACCAAACTATCATATCTATCAAATGACAACCCCTTATTGCGTTGGCTGTGAAGTTCTTATTTGTATGTGCAGGTGTGAGGGACTCGCGCGTGATCTCCTACTGGATTGTTACCTTGGTTCTCAAAAATTGAGGGAAATACTTACACTACTGTGCTACATCTTCCTTTCCTCTTCGAGGGAATACAACGCAAGCTGGTGAAGTAGCAAGAATAATTTATGGCGCCATTGCCGGGGAGACTTACGCAAAAGTCATATACCAAGTACCTATCACAAACCCTTATCCTTCGCATTACATTTATTTGCCTCACATTTTCCTCTACCCCACTTTACCCTTGCCATTTTATTTGCCCTTCTTTTTGCCGTGTGTTTACCGTTCGCTTGCTTCTTGTTTGCTTGTGTGTTGGATTGCTTGCTTGTCACTATGGCTCAGAATAATACCAAATTGTGTGACTTCTCCAATACCAACAATAATGATTTTATTAGCACTCTGATTGCTCCTATTACCGATGTTGAATCTTGTGAGATCAATGCTGCTCTGTTGAATCTTGTCATGAAAGATCAATTTTCCGGACTTCCTAGTGAAGATGCCGCTACCCATCTAAACAACTTTGTTGATTTGTGTGATATGCAAGAGAAGAGGGATACGGATAACAATATTGGTAAATTGAAGTTATTTCCATTTCCGCTTAGAGATTGTGCTAAAACTTGGTTTTCCTCTTTGCCTAGAAATAGTATTGATTCGTGGAATAAGTGCAAAGATGTTTTTATCTTTAAGTATTTTCCTCCTGCTAAGATCATCTCTCTTAGAAACGATATTATGAATTTTAAGCAACTAGATCATGAGCATGTTGCACAAGCTTGGGAGAGAATGAAATTGATGATACGTAATTTCCCAACACATGGTTTGATCTTATGGATGATTATACAAAACTTCTATGCTGGCTTGAATTTTGCTTCTACAAATCTTGTAGATTTGGCCGCAGGAGGCACTTTCATGGAAACTACCTTAGGAGAAGCTACCAAACTCCTAGATAAAATTATGGTTAATTATTCTCAATGGCACACCGAAAGATCTACTAGTAAAAAAGTGCATGCTATTGAAGAGATTAGTGTTTTGAGTGGAAAGATGGATGAACTTATGAAATTATTTGCTGCTAAGAGTGCTTCTTCTGATCCTAATGATATTCCTTTATCCATGTTGATTGAAAATAATAATGAATCTTTGGATGTGAATTTTGTTGGTACAAATAATTTTGGTAACCATGCTTATAGAGGAAACTTTAATCCTAGGCCTTTTCCTAGTAATTCCTCTAATAATTATGGTAATTCCTACAACAACTCTTATGGAAAGATGCCTTCTGAATTTGAAACTAGTGTTAAGGAGTTTATGAATTCGCAAAAGAATTTCAATGCTTTGCTTGAAGAAAAATTGCTTAAGATTGATGAATTGGCTAGAAGTGTGGATAGAATTACTCTTGATGTTGATTCTTTGAAACTAAGATCTATTCCACCTAAGCATGATATCAATGAGTCTCTCAAAGCCATGAGAATTTCCATTGATGAATGCAAAGAAAGAACCGCTAGGATGCGTGCTAAAAAAGAGAGCTTTATAAAAGCGTGTTCTTCTAGTTATCATGAAAATAAAGATGAAGATCTGAAAGTTATTGATGTGTCTCCTATTAGATCCTTGTTTTCTAGTATGAATCTTGATAAAGATGGGACTGGAGATGAGTCTACATTAATTAAAAGGTGTCCCAATGATTCGGAGTTTTTAGATCTTGATGCTAAAATTGTTAAAAGTGGGATTGAAGAGATTAAAATGTTGCATAGTGATGAACCCACTACTTTGGATTTCAAGGGATTCAATTATGATAATTTCTCTTTGATTGATTGTATTTCCTTGTTGCAATCCGTACTAAATTCTCCGCATGCTTATAGTCAAAATAAAGCTTTTACCAAACACATAGTTGATGCTTTGATGCAATCTTATGAAGAAAAACTTGAACTAGAAGTTTCTATCCCTAGAAAGCTTTATGATGAATGGGAACCTAGTATTAAAATTAAAATTAAGGATCATGAATGCTTTGCTTTGTGTGATTTGGGTGCAAGTGTTTCCAATATCCCAAAAACTTTGTGTGATTTGTTAGGGTTCCATGAGCTTGATGATTGTTCTTTAAATTTGCATCTTGCGGATTCTACCATTAAGAAACCTATGGGAAGGATTAATGATGTTCTTATTGTTGCAAATAGGAATTATGTTCCCATAGATTTCATTGTTCTTGATATAGATTGCAATCCTTCATGTCCTATTATTCTTGGTAGACCTTTTCTTAGAACGATTGGTGCAATTATTGATATGAAGGAAGGAAATATTAGATTCCAATATCGGTTAAGGAAAGGCATGGGACACTTTCCTAGAAAGAAAATTAAATTACCTTATGAATCTATTATGAAAGACACTTATGGATTGCCTTCCAAAGATGGCAATACCTAGATCTATCCTTGTATCGTGCCTAGCTAGGGGCGTTAAACGATAGCGCTTGTTGGGAGGCAACCCAATTTTATTTTCTTTGTTTTTGATTCTGTTTAGGAATAAATATTGCATCTAGATTATCTTTAGATGTGGTTTTGTGTTTTAATTAGTGTTTGAGCCAAGTAGAACCTTTGGGAAGACTTGTGTGAAGTTTATATGATCTTGCTGTAAAAAATAGAAACGTTAGCGCTCAATAGAATAGTCACCAGATTTTACTCGAGAGTGCTATTTAGTTGATTCTTTTTGCAGATGATTAATAGACAAATTCCTCACGTTTACCAATTTATTTAATTTTTTTTGGAGTTACAGAAGTATGCGAAAGTTACAGATTACTATAGATTGTTTTGTTTTTGACAGATTCTATTTTTTGTGTGTTGTTTGCTTATTTTGATGAATCTATGAGTAGTATTGGAGGATACGAAACATAGAGAAGTTGGAATACAGTAGGTTTAAGACCAATATAAACAAAGAATGAGTTCATTGCAGTACCTTTGAGTAGTGGTTTGTTCTCTTATACTAACGGAGAGCACGAGATTTTTGGCTAAGTTTTGTGTTGTGAAGTTTTCAAGTTTTGAGTATGGTTTTGAAGGACTATGGAACAAAGAGTGGCAAGAGCCTAAGCTTGGGGATGCCCAAGGCACCCCAAGGTAAAATTCAAGGACAACAAAAAGCCTAAGCTTGGGGATGCCCCGGGAAGGCATCCCCTCTTTCGTCTTCATCTATCGGTAACTATACTCGGGCCTATATTTTTATTCACCACATGGTATGTGTTTTACTTGGAGAGTCGTGTATGATTTGAGTCTTTGCTTGTTAGTTTGCGACAATCATCCTTGCTGGACACACCTTTTTGAGAGAGATAAATATGGCCTAGAAATTGTTAGAACACTCTATGTGCTTCACTTATATCTTTTGAGCTAAATAGTTTTGCTCTAGTGCTTCGCTTATATCTTTTAGAGCACGGTGGTGATTTTATTTTGTAGAAATTGTTGATCTCTCATGCTTCACTTATATCCTTTTGAGAGTCTTTTAGAGCAGCATGGTAATGTGCTTTGGTTATAAAACTAGTCCTAATATGATAGGCATCCAAGATGAATGTAGTAAAAACTTTCATACAAAGTGTGTTGAATATGATGAGAAGTTTGATACTTGATGATTGTTTTGAGATATGAGGATAGTGATATTAGAGTCATGCTAGTAGAGTTATTATGAAATTGAGAAATACTTGTGTTAAAGTTTGTGATTCCCGTAGCATGCACATATGGTGAACCGCTATGCGACGAAGTTAGAGCATGAGGTATTTGTAGAGTGTCATCCTTTATGTGGAGGTCGAGGGCGCGCGATGGTTAACTCCTACCAACCTCCCCCCTAGGAGTATGCGTTGATTGCTTTGTTTTGATGACTCGTAAATTTTTGCAATAAGTATATGAGTTCTTTATGACTAATGATGAGTCCATGGATTATACGCACTCTCATTATTGCTAGCCTCTCTTGTACCTCGCAACTTTCTCCGGTACCATACACCCACTATATACCTTCCTCAAAACAGCCACCATATACCTTCCTCAAAACAGCCACCATACCTACCTATCATGGCATTCCCATAGCCATTCCGAGATATATTGTCATGCAACTTTCCACCGTTCCGTTCATATGACACGCTTCATATTGTCATATTGCCATGCATGATCATATACTTGACATCGTATTTGTGGCAAAGCCACCATGCATAAATTTTCATACATGTCACTCTTGATTCATTGCATATCCCGGTACACCACCGGAGGCATTCGCATATAGTCATACTTTGTTCTAGTATCGAGTTGTAATATCGAGTTGTAAATCAATATAAGTGTGATTATCATCATTATTAGAGCATTGTCCCAAAGTAAAAAAGAAAAAATAAAGAAGGAAAGGCCAAGAAAAAGAAAGGCCTAAAAAAGGAAAAAAAAGAAGAAAAAAGAAAAGAAAAGAAAAGGGACGGTGCTACTATCTTTTTCCATACTTGTGCTTCAAAGTAGCACCATGTTCTTCATGATAGAGAGTCTCATGTTTAGTCACTTTCATATACTAGTGGGAATTTTCATTATAGAACTTGGCTTGTATATTCCAACGATGGGCTTCCTCAAATGCACTAGGTCTTCGTGAGCAAGCAAGTTGGATGCACACCCACATAGATTCTTTTGTTGAGCTTTCATACATTTTTAGCTCTAGTGCATCCGTTGCATTGCAATCCCTACTCAGTCACATTGATATCTATTGATGGGCATCTCCATAGTCGTTGATACGCCTAGTCGATGTGAGACTATCTTTCTCCTTTTTGTCTTCTCCACAACCACCACTCTATTCCACCCATAGTGTTATATCCATGGCTCACGCTCATGTATAGCGTGAAAGTTAAAAGGTTTGAAAAAATTGAGTATGAAAACAAGTGCTTGGATGAAACCGGGGTTGTGCATGATATGAATATTTTGTGCGATGAAGAGGGAGCATAGCCATACTATATGATTTTGTAGGGATAACTTTCTTTAGCCATGTTATTTTAAGAAGACATGATTGCTTTGTTAGTATGCTTGAAGTATTATTATTTCTTATGTCAATATAGACTTTTGTCTTGAATCTTTCGGGTCTGAACATTCATGCCACAATAAAGAGAATTACATTGAAAATTATGTTGGTTAGCATTCCACATCAAAAATTCTGTTTTTATCATTTACCTACTCGAGGACGAGCATGAATTAAGCTTGGGGATGCTTGATACGTCTCCAACGTATCTATAATTTTTTATTGTTCCATGCTATTATATATGATGTTTTGGATGTTTAATGGGCCTTATTATACACTTTTATATTATTTTTGGGACTAACCTATTAACTCAAAGGCCCAGTCCAGATTACTGTTTTTTTGCCTATTTCAAGGTTTTATAGGAAAAGGAATATCAAAACGGAGTCCAAACAGAGTCCAAACGGAATGAAACCTTCGGGAGATATATTTTTTGAGCGATATCTTCACGGGAGACTTGAGAACCACGGAATAGGGCACACATGGCGTCCACGAGGGTGGGGGGCGCGCCCCCTGCCTCGTGGGCCCCATGTCGCTCCCCCGGTGCCCTCCTTCCTCCTATATATATACCCATGTACCCTGAAAACATTGATGCAACAGAGAAAACCCTAATTCCACCGCCGCAACCTTCTGTTCATGTGAGATCCCATCTTGGGGCCTGTTCCGGAGCTCCGTTGGAGGGGGGATCTTCCATGGAGTGCTTCTACACCAACACCGTCGCCTCACCATGAGTTGTGAGTAGTTTACCACAGACCTTCGGGTCAATAGTTAGTACCTAGATGGCTTCTTCTCTCTCTTAGGATCTCAATACCAAGTTCTCCTCGGTCTTCGAGGTGATCTATTCGATGTAATCTTTTTGCGGTGTGTTTGTCGAGATCCAATGAATTGTGGGTTTATGATCAAGATTATCTATGAAAAATATTTGGTTCTTTTCTGAATTCTTTGATGTATGATTATAATATCCTTGCAAGTTTCTTCGAATTATCGGTTTGGTGTGGCCTACTAGATCTATAGTTCTTGCAATGGGGGAAGTGCTTGGCTTTGGGTTCAATCTTGCGGTGTCCTTTCCAAGTGGCAGTAGGGACATCAAGGCACGTATTTTATTGTTTCCATTGAGGATAAAAAGATGGGGTTTATATCATATTGCTTGAGTTTATCCCTCTACATCATGTCATCTTGCTTAAAGTGTTACTCTGTTCTTTTGAACTTAATACTCTAGATGCATACTGGATAGCGGTCGATGTGTGGAGTAATAGTAGTAGATGCAGAATCGTTTCAGTCTACTTGTCTCGGACGTGATGCCTATATATAATGATCATGCCTAGATTGTCTCATAATTATTTGCTTTTCTATCAATTGCTCGACAGTAATTTGTTCACCCACCGTAGAAATCTGCTATCATGAGAGAAGCCACTAGTGAAACCTATGGCCCCCGAGTCTATTCTCAACATATCAATATACAATCTACTTTATTTTGTTGTTTTTACTTTCTGTTCTTATATTCAAAAATACCAAACTATCGTATCTATCAGATCTCACTTTCGTAAGTGACCGTAAAGGGATTGACAACCCCTTATCGCGTTGGCTGCGAAGTTCTTATTTGTTTTTGCATGTGCGAGGGACTCGCGCGTGGTCTCCTACTGGACTGATGTTTGGGAACGTAGCAAAATTTTAAAATTTTCTACACATCACCAAGATCAATCTATGGAGTCATCTAGCAACGAGGGAGAGGGGAGTGCATCTACATACCCTTTTAGATAGCGTGCGGAAGCGTTCAAGAGTACGGGGTTGATGGAGTCGTAGTCGTCGTGATCCAAATCACCGATGACCTGGCACCGAACGGACGGCACCTCCGCGTTCATCACACATACGGAGCGGGGACGTCTCCTCCTTCTTGATCCATCAAGGGGGGAGGAGAGGTTGATGGAGATCCAGCAGCACAACGGCGTGGTGGTGGAAGCAGCGGGATTCCAGCAGGGCTTCGCCAAGCGCATCTGGAGGAGGAAGAGGTGTCACGGGAGGGAGAGGGAGGCGCCAGGGCTTAGGGTGCGGCTGCCCTCCCTCCCCCCCCCCCACTATATATAGGGGCCCTGGGGGGCGCCGCCCCCCTAGAGATCCAATCTCAAGGGGGGGCGGCCAGGGGGGACTTGCCCCCCAAGTCAGGTGGGGTGCCCCCACCCCTAGGGTTTCCAACCCTAGGCGCAGGGGGAGGCCAAAGGGGGGGCGCACCAGCCCACCAGGGGCTGGTTCCCTTCCCTCTTCAGCCCATGGGGCCCTCGGGGATAGGTGGCCCCACCCGGTGGAACCCCGGGACACTTCCGGTGGTCCCGGTACAATACCGGTGACCCCCGAAACTTTCTCGGTGGCCGAAACAGGACTTCTTATATACAAATATTTACCTCCGGACCATTCCGGAACTCCTCGTGACGTCCGGGATCTCATACGGGACTCCTAACAACTTTCGGGTTACCGCATACTTATATCTCTACAACCCTAGCGTCACCGAACCTTAAGTGTGTAGACCCTACGGGTTTGGGAGACACGTAGACATGACCGAGACGACTCTCCGGTCAATAACCAACAGCAGGATCTGGATACCCATGTTGGCTCGCACATGCTCCTCGATGATCTCATCGGATGAACCACGATGTCAAGGATTCAATCAATCCCGTATACGATTCCCTTTGTCTATCGGTATAGTACTTGCCCGAGATTTGATCGTCGATATACCGATACCTTGTTCAATTTCGTCATGGCAAGTCTCTTTACTCGTTCCGTAACACATCATCCCGTGACCAACCCCTTAGTCACATTGAGCTCATTATGATGATGTCTTACTGAGTGGGCCCAGAGATACCTCTCTGTCATACGGAGTGACAAATCTCAGTCTCGGTTCGTGCCAACCCAACAGATGCTTTCAGAGATACCTATAGTGTACCTTTATAGCCACCCAGTTACGTTGTGACGTTTGGCACACCCAAAGTATTCCTACGGTATCCGGGAGTTGCACAACCTCATGGTCCAAGGAAAGGATACTTGACATTGGAAAAGCTTTAGCATACGAACTACACGATCTTGTTCTAGGCTTAGGATTGAGTCTTGTCCATCACATCATTCTCCTAATGATGTGATCCCGTTATCAATGACATCCAATGTCCATGGTCAGGAAACCGTAACCATCTATTGATCAATGAGCTAGTCAACTAGAGGCTTACTAGGGACACGTTGTGGTCTATGTATTCACACATGTATCACTATTTCCGGATAATACAATTAAAGCATGAACAATAGACAATTATCATGAACAAGGAAATATAATACTAACCATTTTATTATTGCCTCTAGGGCATATTTCCAACAGTCTCCCACTTGCACTAGAGTCAATAATCTAGTTACATTGTGATGAATCGAACACCCATAGAGTTCTGGTGTTGATCATGTTTTGCTCGTGGAAGAGGTTTAGTCAACGTGTCTGCAACATTCAGATCCATATGCACTTTACAAATATCTATGTCTCCATCTTGAATATAATTCCGTATGGAGTTGAAATGACGCTTGATGTGCTTGGTCTTCTTGTGAAACCTGCGCTCCTTGGCAATGGCAATAGCTCCATTGTTGTCACAGAAGAGAGTCATCGGCCCCGACGCACTTGGAATAACTCCTAGGTCGATGATGAACTCCTTCATCCAGACTCCTTCCTGTGCTGCTTCGGAAGCAGCTATGTACCCCGCTTCACATGTAGATGCCGCCACGACGCTTTGCTTGCAACTGCACCAGCTGACTGCCCCACCATTCAAAATATACACGTATCCGGTTTGTGACTTGGAGTCATCCAGATCTGTGTCGAAGCTAGCATCGACGTAACCCTTTACGACGAGCTCTTCGTCACCTCCATAAAAGAGAAACATATCCTTAGTCCTTTTCAGGTACTTTAGGATGTTCTTGACTGTTGTCCAGTGTTCCATACCGGGATCACTTTGGTACCTCCCCACCAAACTTATGGCAAGGTTCACATCAGGTCTGGTACACATCATGGCATACATAATAGAACCTATGGCTGAGGCATAGGGGATGACACTCATCTTTTCTCTATCTTCTGCCGTGGTCGGGCATTGAGCCGTGCTCAATATCATACCTTGCAATACAGGCAAGAACCCTTTCTTGGACTGATCCATATTGAACTTCTTCAATATCTTGTCAAGGTATGTGCTTTGTGAAAGACCAATGAGGCGTCTCGATCTTTCTCTATAGATCTTGATGCCTAATATGTAAGCAGCTTCTCCAAGGTCCTTCATTGAAAAACACTTATTCAAGTAGGATTTTATGCTTTCCAAGAGTTCTACATCATTTCCCATCAGCAATATATCATCCACATATAATATGAGAAATGCTACAGAGCTCCCACTCACTTTCTTGTAAATACAGGCTTCTCCCCAAGTCTGTATAAACCCAAACGCTTTGATCACCTCATCAAAGCGAATGTTCCAACTCCGAGATGCTTGCACCAGCCCATAGATTGAGCGCTGGAGCTTGCATACCTTGTTAGTATTCTCAGGATCGACAAAACCTTCCGGCTGCATCATATACAGTTCTTCCTTGAGGAAGCCATTAAGGAATGCCGTTTTGACGTCCATTTGCCATATCTCATAATCATAGAATACAGGAATTGCTAACATGATTCGGACGGACTTCAGCATCGCTACGGGAGAGAAAGTCTCATCGTAGTCAATTCCTTGAACTTGTCGATAACCTTTAGCGACAAGTCGAGCCTTATAGATGGTCACATTACCATCCACATCAGTCTTCTTCTTAAAGATCCATTTATTTTCTATGACGTGCCGATCATCGGGCAAGTCCACCAAAGTCCATACTTTGTTATCATACATGGATCCTATCTCGGATTTCATGGCTTCAAGCCATTTGTCGGAATTCGGGCCTGCCATCGCTTCTTCATAGTTCGAAGGTTCACCGTTGTCTAACAACATGATTTCCAGGACAGGGTTGCCGTACCACTCTGGTGCGGAACGTGTCCTTGTGGACCTACGAAGTTCAGCAGTAACTTGATCTGAAGCTTCATGATCATTATCATTAACTTCCTCCCTAGTCGGTGCAGGCACCACAGGAACATCTTCCTGTGCTGTGGTACTTTCCAGTTCGGAAGGGGTGACTGTCACCTCATCTAGTTCCACTTTCCTCCCACTCACTTCTTTCGAGAGAAACTCTTTCTCTAGAAAGGATCCATTCTTGGCAACGAAGATCTTGCCTTTGGATCTGAGGTAGAAGGTGTACCCAACTGTTTCCTTAGGGTATCCTATGAAGACGCATTTTTCCGATTTGGGTTCGAGCTTCTCAGGTTGAAGTTTCTTGACATAAGCATCGCATCCCCAAACTTTTAGAAACGACAACTTAGGTTTCTTGCCAAACCAAAGTTCATACGGTGTCGTCTCAACGAATTTAGACGGTGCCCTATTTAAAGTGAATGCGGCAGTCTCTAAAGCATAACCCCAAAATGATAGCGGTAAGTCGGTAAGAGACATCATAGATCGCACCATGTCCAACAGAGTACGATTACAACGTTCGGAAAAACCATTACGCTGAGGTACTCCAAGCGGCGTCAATTGTGAAACAATTCCACAGTTTCTTAGGTGCGTGCCAAACTCGTGACTTAAATATTCTCCTCCACGATCTGATCATAAGAACTTTATTTTTCTGTCACGTTGATTCTCAACCTCATTTTGAAATTCCTTGAACTTTTCAAAGGTTTCAGACTTGTGTTTCATCAAGTAGACATACTCATATCTACTTAAGTCATCTGTGAGGGTGAGAACATAACGATAGCCACCGCGAGCTTCAACACTCATTGGACCGCACACATCGGTATGTATGATTTCCAATAAGTTGGTTGCTCGCTCCATTGTTCCGGAGAACGGAGTCTTGGTCATCTTGCTCAAGAGGCATGGTTCGCACGTGTCAAATGATTCATAATCAAGAGACTCCAAAAGTCCATCTGCATGGAGCTTATTCATATGTTGGACACCAATATGACCAAGGCGGCAGTGCCACAAGTATGTGGGACTATCATTATCAACCTTACATCTTTTGGCATTCACACTATGAATATGTGTAACATCACGTTCGAGATTCATTAAGAATAAACCATTGACCAGCGGGGCATGACCATAAAACATTTCTCTCATATAAATAGAACAATCATTATTCTCGGATTTAAATGAGTAGCCATCTCGCATTAAACGAGATCCAGATACAATGTTCATCCTCAAAGCTGGTACTAAATAACAATTATTGAGGTTTAAAACTAATCCCGAAGGTAGATGCAGAGGTAGCGTGCCGACGGCGATCACATCGACCTTGGAACCATTCCCGACGCGCATCGTCACCTCGTCCTTCGCCAGTCTCCGCTCATTCCGCAGCTCCTGCTTTGAGTTACAAATGTGAGCAACTCCACCGCTATCGAATACCCAGGAGCTACTACGAGCGCTGCTAAGGTACACATCAATAACATGTATATCACATATACCTTTGATGTTGCCGGCCTTCTTATCTGCTAAGTATTTGGGATAGTTCCGCTTCCAGTGACCCGTTCCCTTGCAATAAGAGCACTCAGTCTCAGGCTTGGGGTCCATTCTTTGGCTTCTTCTCGGCAACTGGCTTACCGGGCGCGGCAACTCCTTTGCCGTCCTTCTTGAAGTTCTTCTTGCCCTTGCCTTTTTTGAACTTAGTGGTTTTATTCACCATCAACACTTGATATTCTTTCTTGATCTCCACCTCCGTTGATTTCAGCATTGAATACACCTCGGGAATGGACTTCTCCATCCCTTGCATATTGAAGTTCATCACGAAGCTCTTGTAGCTAGGTGGGAGCGACTGAAGGATTCTGTCAACGACTGCTTCATCTGGGAGATTAATTCCCAACTGAGACAAGCGATTGTGCAACCCAGACAATTTGAGTACATGCTCCATCTTACAACTGTAGAATGCGTCGGAGACGTCATATCTCTCGACTCGGACATGAGCTTGAAAAACCATTTTCAGCTCTTGGAACATCTCATATGCTCCGTGGTGCTCAAAACACTTTTGGAGCCCCGATTCTAAGTTGTAAAGCATGCCGCACTGAACCAGGGAGTAATCATCACAAAGCGACTGCCAGGCGTTCGTAACGGCTTGGTTCGCTGGGGCGGGAGCGTCACCTAGCAGTGCTTCAAGGACATATGTTTTCTTGGCAGCTATGAGGATGATCCTCAAGTTACGAACCCAATCCGTATAGTTGCTACCATCGTCTTTCAGCATGGTTTTCTCTAGGAACGCATTGAAGTTGAGCACAACATTAGCGTGGGCCATTGGATCTACAAGACATATTGTAAAGATTTTAGACTATGTTCATGACAATTAAGTTCATCTAAACAAATTGAATGAACTCCCACTCAGATAGACATCTCTCTAGTCATCTAAGTGATACATGATCCGAATCGACTAGGCAGTGTCCGATCATCACGTGAGACGGACTAGTCATCAATGATGAACATCTTTATGTTGATCGCATCTTCTATACGACTCATGTTCGACCTTTCGGTCTTCCGTGTTCCAAGGCCATGTATGTACATGCTAGGCTCGTCAAGTGAACCCTAAGTGTATTGCGTGTGTAAATCTGGCTTACACCCGTTGTATGCGAACGTTAGAGCCTATCACACCCGATCATCATGTGGTGCTTCGGAACAACGAACCTTAGCAACGGTGCACAGTTAGGGGGAACACAATTCTCGAAATTTTAGTGAGAGATCATCTTATTTACTACCGTCGTTCTAAGCAAATAACATGTAAAAACATGATAAACATCACATGCAATCAAATAGTGACATGATATGGCGAATATCATTTTGCTCCTTTTGATCTTCATCTTCGGGGCTCCATGATCATCATCGTCACCGGCATGACACCATGATCTCCATCATCGTGTCTTCATGAAGTTGTCTCGCCAAACATTACTTCTACTACTATGGCTAACGGTTAGCAATAAAGTAAAGTAATTACATGGCATTTTTCATCGACACGCAGGTCATACAATAAAATAAGACAACTCCTATGGCTCTTGCCGGTTGTCATGTTCATCGACATGCAAGTCGTGATTCCTATTACAAGAACATGATCAATCTCATACATCACATATATATCATTCATCACATCCTTTTGGCCATATCACATCACACGGCACATGCTGCAAGAACAAGTTAGACGTCCTCTAATTGTTGTTGCAAGTTTTTACGTTGCTGCTATAGGTTTCTAGCAAGAACGTTTCTTACCTACGCCAAGAGCACAACGTGATATGCCAATTTCTATTTACCCTTCATAAGGACCCTTTTCATTGAATCCGATCCGACTAAAGTGGGAGAGACAGACACCCGCTAGCCACCTTATGCAACTAGTGCAAGTCAGTCGGTGGAACCTGTCTCACGTAAGCGTACGTGTAAGGTCGGTCCGGCCACTTCATCCCACGGTGCCGCCGAATCAGGATAAGACTAGTAGCGGCAAGTAAATTGACATGATCTACGCCCACAACTACTTTATGGTATACTCGTGCAAGATACTGCGCATAGACCTAGCTCATGATGCCACTGTTGGGGAACGTAGCAGAATTTTAAAATTTTCTATGCATCACCAAGATCAATCTATGGAGTCATCTAGCAACGAGGGAGAGGGGAGTGCATCTACATACCCTTGTAGATCGCGCGTGAAAGCGTTCAAGAGAACGGGGTTGATGGAGTCGTATTCGTCGTGATCCAAATCACCGATGACCTAGCGCCGAACGGACGGCACCTCCGCGTTCATCACACGTACGGAGCGGGGACGTCTCCTCCTTCTTGATCCAGCAAGGGGGGGCGTGGTTGATGGAGATCCAACAGCACGATGGCGTGGTGGTGGAAGCAGCGGGATTCCAGCAGGGCTTCGCCAAGCGCAGCTGGAGGAGGAAGAGGTGTCACGGGAAGGAGAGGGAGGCGTCAGGGCTTAGGGTGCGGCTTCCCTCCCTCCCCCTATATATAGGGTCCTTGGGGGGCGCCGGCCCCCTAGAGATCCAATCTCAAGGGGGGAGGCGGCCAGGGGGGACTTGCCCCCCAAGTCAGGTGGGGCGCCCCCCACCCCTAGGGTTTCCAACCCTAGGCGCAGGGGGAGGCCCAAGGGGGGCACACCAGCCCACCAGGGGCTAGTTCCCTTCCCACTTCAGCCCATGGGGCCCTCCGGGATAGGTGGCCCCACCCGGTGGACCCTCGGGACCCTTCCGGTGGTCCCGGTACAATACCGGTGACCCCTGAAACTTTCCCCGTGGCCGAAACTGGATTTCCTATATACAAATCTTTACCTCCGGACCATTCCGGAACTCCTCGTGACGTCCGGGATCTCATCCGGGACTCCGAAAAACTTTCGGGTTACCACATATTTATATCTCTACAACCCTAGTGTCATCGAACCTTAAGTGTGTAGACCCTACGAGTTCGGGTGACACGTAGACATGACCGAGACGACTCTCCAGTCAATAACCAACAACGGGATCTGGATACCCATATTGGATCCCACATGCTCCTCGATGATCTCATCGGATGAACCACGATGTCAAGGATTCAATCAATCCCGTATACGATTTCCTTTGTCTATCGGTATACTACTTGTCCGAGATTCGATCGTCGGTATACCGATACCTTGTTCAATCTCGTCATGGCAAGTATCTTTACTCGTTCCGTAACACACCATCCCGTGACCAACCCTTTAGTCACATTGAGCTCATTATGATGATGTCTTACCGAGTGGGCCCAGAGATACCTCTCTGTCATACAGAGTGACAAATCCCAGTCTCGGTTCATGCCAACCCAACAGATGTTTTCGGAGATACCTGTAGTGTACCTTTATAGCCACCCAGTTACGTTGTGATGTTTGGCACACCCAAAGTATTCCTACGGTATCCGGGAGTTGCACAACCTCATGGTCCCAGGAAAGGATACTTGACATTGCAAAACCTTTAGCATACGAACTACACGATCTTGTGCTAGGCTTAGGATTGGGTCTTGTCCATCACATCATTCTCCTAATGATGTGATCCCGTTATCAATGACATCCAATGTCCATGGTCAGGAAACCGTAACCATCTATTGATCAACGAGCTAGTCAACGAGAGGCTTACTAGGGACACGTTGTGGTCTATGTATTCACACATGTATCACTGTTTCCGGATAATACAATTAAAGCATGAACAATAGACAATTATCATGAACAAGGGAATATATTAATAACCATTTTATTATTGCCTCTAGGGCATATTTCCAACAACTGATACCTTGGTTCTCAAAAACTGAGGGAAATACTTACACTACTGTGATGCATCTCCCTTTCCTCTTCGAGGGAATGCAACACAAGCTCGAGAAGTAGCATCCATCGCCCAGTTACGGGCCGATTTTGGTCTAGATCGGCTTCGGCTTCTAGGTCCATCCCTTGGAAGTCTTCGGAAGCATAGTCAAGTAGATCGGTTAGATCTTCGACCGTGGCTACCAAGTGGGTGGTGGGTGGCGAGCAAAATTGTCCATAAACCTCTCGTTTGAACCGGATATAATTTGACTGTGTATCCCCAACTAAGGAGAGAGATTTTAATGAGTTTAACATGTCACCGAAGGGTGGGTGCCGAAAGATATCTGCAACACTAAATTCGGCGAAAGACGCGTGATCGAGCTTGAAGGGCGCAAATGCGCATTGTTCGGAACCTAAGGCCGGAGACGAGTCCGTAGTTCCGGTAACACAGATCCTACTCGAAGTAGGGTCCATGTGTGGCTCCAACGCCGTTGAGTCTGTGGCTTCCGCGGCGGGGTTGAGCTTCCCGTCCTCGGGTGACACGATCTGTTCTGGATCTAGGGCCAGAACTATTACAGGTGCTATTTCCTGGTCCGATGATAGAGTTAGGTCGTGTTCATCGTGGTAGCGGGGAGAGGTCGCCGTGGGCTCGAATCCATCAAAGATCAAGTCTCCGCGGATATCAGCAACGTAATTTAAGTTTCCAAACCTGACTTGATGGCCAGGGGATTAGCTCTTCACCTGCTCGAGGTGGCCTTCAGTGTTGGCACGAAGCATGAAGCCGCCGAACACAAAAAGCTGTTCGAGAGGGAAAATTTCCTCGGTGTCGCCGTCGTGGTTGATGACGCGATCCATCAGTCCTTCGGTCGGAGACATAGTGGAACTCTCAATGAAAGCACCAATGTCGTTGTCAAAACCGGCGGATCTCGGGTAGGGGGTCCCGAACTATGCGTCTGAGGATTGATGGTAACAAGAGGCTGGGGACACGATGTTTACCCAGGTTCAGGCCCTCTCGATCGAGGTAATACCCTACTTCCTGCTATATTAATATGGATGAATATGATTACAAGAGTTGATCTACCTCGAGATCGTAATGGCTAAACCCTAGAGTCTAGCCTATGAGGATGTTATGATTCTCTCTCTAGCCTAAACCCTCCAGTTTATATATGCACCGGAGGGGCCTAGGGTTCGTACATAACCATCTTGCAGAGGACGGAAATATTACACCCGAACCTAAAAACTGCCTTTACACGAATACAGGAGTCATATTCGGATACGAGAGACGATCTTCAACAATGATCTTCATGGCCCACCAGTCCAGCCCACCAAGAGTTATCCGGCCACCCGAAGACCCCTCAATCCAGGACTCCCTCAGGGAACTCGAAGACGCACGGGAGAGCCATTCTGGGCAGCGACTGTAGAGCAGTTCTGGGCGGAAGCGCAGATCTTGGGGGCGGCGCAGGTATGGGCGGCGGCGGAAGAGCAGTTCTGGACGGCGGCGCGTGTCTGTTGGGCGGCAACACAAGTCTGGTCGGCGGGAGGGGATCGATGCGGCGAAGGCAACTCTCCGGCTGGAGGGGACCACAGATGGCCAGCCCCGGCCCCTGGCGACGCTCGGGCGACGAGCGAAGGAAGAAGACGGGGCGGAGGGGTTTGTTTGAGACAATTTTCAGATGACGAGGTTTTGTTTGCAAATTTACTAATGAAATGGGCGTGCGACATTAATTTCGGGACGGAGGGAGTATATCGAAGGGTTTGCGTCTGCCTTGCCAAATGGTCTATAACTGACGCTTAAGGCGTCAAATAGGTTTACAGCTAAAAGCACGGAGCATGATCTCTCTTCCGAGCTTACAGCTAAAAGCCCATGAGCATAGATGTCACAAAAAAAATCCCAAAGAGGCTGGAAAAATAGGTTGGCCTGGCCGGAATTTCCTATTCACCGCGCGTTGCGGCAAATTGTCGAGGTTTCGCACAGGGAGATCGATGTAACGTTCCAGCTGGGCCAGCCCATTTATCCGTTTCAACGCGCCCGGTGTTGGGAACCTGCTAGAGGTGCCCAGCCGATTTTTTCTGGTTTTGGGAAACTTCTAGAAGGTTCCTAATCCTGGTTTATTTCCTTGTTGTGTTTTTTTCGCTATTCCTATTTTTTCTTTTCTCTCCTTTTTCACTTTTCTATTTATTTTTCTTTTGTTTCTATTTCGTTTTTCACTTTTTTTTTTATTTTATCAATTTCAATTCTATTGTTTTCTTGATTTTTTTTAAAAATCGTTGTGTTTTACTGTTTGTTCATAAATCCAAAAAATGTTTAGAATTTGAATCCCATAAAATGTTCCTGTTTTTCAAATTTTGTTCACGTATTAAAAATTCTTCGAGTATTTCAAAAAATGTTCAGGTTTCATAATTGTTCAATGGGTTTTCAAATTTTCAAGAAATTTCACTTTTTTCAAAATTTGTTTTCTTTTACAAAAAAACGAAAATTGAAAATATGTTCACATTGTCAAATAAATGCTCGCATGTTCAAAAAAGTGTTCACAACTGGAAAATATGTTCTGAATTCCAAAAATGTGAACAATTTCGAAAATTAGTTTTCAATGTTCAAAAAATGTTGACGATGTTCACTTTTTTTCTGAAATTTGTTCACAAATTCAAAATATGTTCAGGAGTTTTCCAAAAATATTTGTGGTTTTAAAGTTTTTGAATCCCAAAAAATGTTCCTGTTTTTCAAATTTTGTTCACGGGTGAAAAATCGTTTGAGAATTTCAAAAAATGTTCACGTTTCAAAATTGCTCAAGGGATTTCCAAAATTTCAAGAAATGATCGCTTTTTCCAAAATTTGTTCGCTTTTACAAAAAAGAAAATTGAAATTTTGTTCACATAAATGTTCGCATGTTCAAAAAAGTGTTCACAATTGGAAAATATGTTCGGGATTTGAATAATGTGAACAATTTCGAAAATGTTCTTTTTCTAAACAATATTGAATTTCAAAATTTGTTCACGATGTTCAAAAAATGTTGGAACTTTGAAACATTTGTTCACGATTTTATTCGAACACATCTTTGAAACATTTTGCCAGAATTCAATACCTTTTAGAAATGGAAAACGTTTCACGACGGAGCACCGGCCGGAGCTTCGGCCGATCGCGTCCACGCGCGAACGTACCCGAGCGACTCACCTACCGACACGTAAGATGGGGGATCCGCCCACGTGCGTCTTCTTCCTTCTTTTTTTCTTCTTTCCGTCGCTCGTCTCTCTCTCTCCCCGCTGTCATGGTCAACCTTCGCCGTCCGGGAGGCCTCCCAGGCGCCGTCCCCATGGGAATCAGCGGATCCGGCTGCCCTCGGGCCAGATCTGCTCGGATCCGCGCCATCGGAGCTCTGCCTGTCTCGTCGGACCCGACCATGTGTGAGCTGCAACCGACCACACGTGGAGCTGCAACCGTTGAACCTTTTTCAACCCGGAATGACACCGCGGCGACGATGGCCATGGGCAGGCATGGGAGCTCAGCGGAGCAGCGACAAGTAGCTGTGATAATGGTTGTAGCAAATTTCAACGGCGTTTGTAGCAAAACCAAACTATGGTTGCAGCAAAACGGCGTCATCGTCATTGCGGGTTCACAGCTAAGGCAATAAGTTAGAAGCTTTTTTCATTGCCCGTTGTAGCTTTTGTAACCGCCGGTTGCAGCTTTTTCGTTTGTCGTCCACGGCTTACGTTCCACAGTTGAAGCTTTTTTCATCGTCGGACGAAGCTTTTTTCGCCGTGAGATGAAGCTTTTTTTGTCATCGGTTGCAACTTTTCTTTGGTCGTTCATGTTTTCCGTCGTACGAGTTGAAACTTTTTTTATAGCCGGTTGAAGCTTTTTTCATCAGCGATTGTAGCTTTTTCCGTCGTCGGTTGCAGCACTGGGCATCTCCAGGGCTTGATTTTTTGTTGCAAGCGGGGGATGAGCACCAGCGAGCACGCCGATGAGCTCCGCTCGTCGCCACCGGAGCTACAACCAGTGGCGTACCCAACAATAAAATAAAGGGTGTGCATACTCTAATTTTTTTTTCCACCTAATTCAAGTGTCAGACAAAATATGGCAAAATAACAACATGAATAGCTCAATTCAAATCTCACAACAATTTGGTTCATAGAATATATCTCAAATGTGCTCAATTACAATACGAATAGTCTTACATGAAAGAAGCACAAATAGAAAATTACATCACTAGTTCTTCTTTGGTTCTACAGTTACATGAAACAGCAAATTAGTTCACTCCTCGCCTCGCCTGTGCCTCTGCAAATTACCTGAATGAACCAACTGAGTACTGACAGAAGCTCACCCAAAGGCCAAAGGGCGTCAGGAACTGGGATTCAGGGGGGTTTAGCCATTCGGGAGCTTGGGCAGCAGCTCCTCATCTCCTCCGGGCGGCGGCTCGTGGTGGAAGGAGAATAGGAGATCCAGGCATCCAGCACCAGCAGCCAGGCAGCAGGCAAGGGCGGTGGCTCTTCTCGGTGGAAGGAGGCGAGGAGCAGCAGACGGCCCCAGCGACGGACGGCCCCGGCGGCGGGAGGAGCGGCGGACGGCCCCGGCGGCCGGAGGAACGGCGGACGGCCCCGGCGGCCCAGCGGCGGGAGGAGCGGCGGACGGCCCCGGCGACGGGAGGAGCGGCGGCGGGAGGAGCGGCTGACGACCCCGGCGGCGGGAGGAGCGGCGGACGGCCCCGGCGGCCGGAGGAACGGCGGGATGGCTGGATGGGGATGGATGTTGGAAATATGCCCTAGAGGCAATAATAAATTGGTTATTATTATATTTCCTTGTTCATGATAATTGTTTATTATCCATGCTAGAATTGTATTGATAGGAAACTCAGATACATGTGTGGATACATAGACAAACACCATGTCCCTAGTAAGCCTCTAGATGACTAGCTCGTTGATCAATAGATGGTTACGGTTTCCTGACCATGGACATTGGATGTCGTTGATAACGGGATCACATCATTAGGAGAATGATGTGATGGACAAGACCCAATCCTAAGCCTAGCACAGATCGTGTAGTTCGTATGCTAAAGCTTTTCTATATGTCAAGTATCTTTTCCTTAGACCATGAGATTGTGCAACTCCCGGATACCGTAGGAATGCTTTGGGTGTACCAAACGTCACAACGTAACTGGGTGGCTATAAAGGTGCACTACAGGTATCTCCAAAAGTGTCTTTTGGGTTGGCACGAATCGAGACTGGGATTTGTCACTCCGTATGACGGAGAGGTATCTCTGGGCCCACTCGGTAGGACATCATCATAATGTGCACAATATGTGATCAAGGAGTTGATCACAGGATGATGTGTTACGGAACGAGTAAAGAGACTTGCCGGTAACGAGATTGAGCAAGGTATCGGTATACCGACGATCGAATCTCGGGCAAGTGCTATACCGATAGACAAAGGGAATCGTATACGGGATTGATTGAATCCTTGACATCGTGGTTCATCCGATGAGATCATCGTGGAACATGTGGGAGCCAACATGGGTATCCAGATCCCGCTGTTGGTTATTGACCGGAGAGTCGTCTCGGTCATGTCTGCGTGTCTCCCGAACCCGTAGGGTCTACACACTTAAGGTTCGGTGACGCTAGGGTTGTAGAGATATAAGTATGCGGAAACCCGAAAGTTGTTCGGAGTCCCGGATGAGATCCCGGACGTCACGAGGAGTTCCGGAATGGTCCGGAGGTAAAGATTTATATATAGGAAGTCCTATTTTGGCCACCGGAAAATGTTCGGGATTTTTCGGTATTGTACCGGGAAGGTTCTAAAAGGTTCCGAAGTGGGGCCCACCTGCATGGGGGGACCCACATGAACGTGGGTAGTGGGGGCAAGTCCCCACACCCCTGGTCAAGGCGCACCAAGATCCCCCCTTAGAAGGAATAAGATCATATCCCGAAGGGATAAGATCAAGATCCCTAAAAAGGGGGGATAACAATCGGTGGGGAAAGGAAATGATGGGATTTCTTTCCCCCACCTTTGCCAACGCCCCAATGGACTTGGAGGGCAAGAAACCAGCCCCCTCCACCCCTATATATAGTGGGGAGGCGCATGGGAGCAGCACCCCAAGCCCTGGCGCCTCCCTCTCCCTCCCGTGACACATCTCCCTCCTCCCGCAGCGCTTGGCGAAGCCCTGCTGGAATCCCGCTACTTCCACCACCACGCCGTCGTGCTGCTGGATCTCCATCAACCTCTCCTCCCCCCTTGCTGGATCAAGAAGGAGGAGACGTCCCCGCTCCGTACGTGTGTTGAACACGGAGGTGCCGTCCGTTCGGCGCTAGGATCATCGGTGATTTGGATCACGACGAGTACGACTCCATCATCCCCGTTCTCTTGAACGCTTCCGCTCGCAATCTACAAGGGTATGTAGATGCACTCACTCTCCTTTATGCTCGTTGCTAGATTACTCCATAGATAGAACTTGGTGACGCGTAGGAAAATTTTTGATTTTCTGCTACGATCCCCAACAGTGGCATCATGAGCTAGGTTTATGCGTAGTATCTTGCACGAGTAGAACACAAAGTAGTTGTGGGCGTAGATCATGTCAATTCTCTTGCCGTTACTAGTCTTATCTTGATTCGGCGGCATCGTGGGATGAAGCGGCCCGGACCGACCTTACACGTACTCTTACGTGAGACAGGTTCCACCGACTGACATGCACTAGTTGCATAAGGTGGCTAGCGGGTGACTGTCTCTCCCACTTTAGTCGGATCGGATTCGATGAAAAGGGTCCTTATGAAGGGTAAATAGAAATTGGCATATCACGTTGTGGTTTCGGCGTAGGTAAGAAACGTTCTTGCTAGAAACCTATAGCAGCCACGTAAAAACTTGCAACAACAATTAGAGGACGTCTAACTTGTTCTTGCAGCATGTGCCGTGTGATGTGATATGGCCAAAAGGATGTGATGAATGATATATGTGTGATGTATGAGATTGATCATGTTCTTGTAATAGGAATCACGACTTGCATGTCGATGAGAATGACAACCGGCGGGAGCCATAGGAGTTGTCTTATTTATTGTATGACCTGCGTGTCACTGAATAACGCCATGTAATTACTTTACTTTATTGCTAAACGTTAGCCATAGTAGTAGAAGTAATGTTTGGCGAGACGACTTCATGAAGACACGATGATGGAGATCATGATGATGGAGATCATGGTGTCATGCCGGTGACAATGATGATCATGGAGCCCCGAAGATGAAGATCAAAAGGAGCAAAATGATATTGGCCATATCATGTCACTATTTGATTGCATGTGATGTTTATCATGTTTTTCATCTTATTTGCTTAGAACGACGGTAGTGAATAAGATGATCTCTCACTAAAATTTCAAGAATTGTGTTTCCCCTAACTGTGCACCGTTGCTAAGGTTCGTTGTTCCGAAGCACCACGTGATGATCGGGTGTGATAGGTTCTAACGTTCGCATACAACGGGTGTAAGCCAGATTTACACACGCAATACACTTAGGGTTGACTTGATGAGCCTAGCATGTACAGACATGGCCTCGGAACACGGAAGACCGAAAGGTCGAACATGAGTCGTATAGAAGATACGATCAACATGAAGATGTTCACCGTTGATGACTAGTCCGTCTCACGTGATGATCGGACACGGCCTAGTCGATTCGGATCATGTATCACTTAGATGACTAGAGAGATGTCTATCTGAGTGGGAGTTCATTAGATGAACTTCATTGTCATGAACAATAGTCTAAGTTGTCTTCGCAAATTATGTTGTAGACCAATAACTGCGTTGTAGCTCCCTGTTTAATACGATCCTAGAGAAAGACTAAGTTGAAAGATATTGTAAGCAATGATGCGGACTGGGTCCGTAGTCCGAGGAGTGTCCTCACTGCTGCACAGAAAGCTTACGTCTTTGATGCACCGCTCGATGTGCAAACCCCTACAACGTTGTCTGTGGATGTTGTGAACACCTGAGAGACACGTCGTGATGACTACTTGATAGTTTAGTGCACCATACTTTACGGCTTAGAATCGGGATTCCAATGACGTTTTGAACGCCATAGAACATATGAGATGTTCTAAGAGCTGAAATTGGGATTTCAGGCTCATGCCCGTGTTGAGAGGTATGAGACCTCTGACAAGTTCTTTTGCCAAAAAGATGGAGGAGAATGGCTCAACTAGTGAGCATGTGCTCAGAATGTCTGGGTGCTAAAATCACTTGAACCAAGTGGGAGTTAATCTTCCAGGTGAGATAGTGGTTGACATAATTCTCTGGACACTATCACCAAGCTACTAGAACTTCGTGATGAACTATGACATGCAAAGGATGGAGATGATCCCGGAGCTATTAGCGGTTCTTAAGACCGCGAAAGTAGAAATCAAGAAGGAGCATCAAGTGTTGATGGTTTAACAAGATCACTGGTTTCAAAAAGGGGCAAGGGCTAGAAGGGAAACTTCATGAATGGCAAACCAGTTGTCGCTCTAATGAAGGAACCCAATGGTTGAACCCAAACCTCGAGACTAAGTGCTTCTATTGTAAGGGGAACGGTCACATGGTAGCGGAACTACCCCAAATACATGGTAGATAAGAATAGCTGGAAACTTCAACAAAGTATATTTGATATACGTATTATTGATGTGTACCTCACTAGTACTCCTTGTAGCACCTGGGTATTGGATACCGGTTCGGTTGCTATTATTAGTGACTTGAAGCAAAAGCTACGGACTGAACGGAGACTAGCTAAGGGCGAGGTGACGATGTGTGTTGGAAGTGTTTCCAAGGTTGATAAGATCACCATCGCACACTTCCTCTATTTTCGAGATTAGTGTTGAACCTAGATAAATGTTATCGGGTGTCTACGTTGAGCATGAATATGATTAGATCATGTTCATTGCAATACGGTTATTCATGTAAGTCAGAGAATAATGGTTATTCTGTTTACATGAATAATACCTTTATGGTCATGCACCCAATGGTTTGTTGAATCTCGATCATAGTAATACACATGGTGATAATATTAATGCCAAAAGATGTAGAGTTAATAATGATAGTACCACTTTCTTGTGGCACTGCCGCTTAGGTCATTTTGGCATAAAATGCATGAAGAAACTCCATGTTGATGGATGTTTTGAGTCACTTGATTTTGAATCGCTTGACACATGCGAGCCATGCCTCATGGGCAGGATGACTGAGATCCCGTTTTTAGGTACAATGAAACGGGCAAGTGACTTGTTGGAAATCATACATGCTGATGTATGTGATCCAATGAGAATTAAGGCGTGTGGTGGATATCGTTGTTTTCTCATCTTCACTGACGATTTGAGTAGATATGGTATATTTACTTAATGAAGCAAAAGTCTGAAACGTTTGAAAGGTTCAAAGATTTCAGAGTGAAGATTAAGAATCATCATAATAAGAAAATCATGTTCCTACGATCTGATCAAGGGGATATTATCTGAATTATGAGTTTGGCAATCACTTAAGACATTGTGGAATTGTTTCGCAGTTGAAGCCCCCTGGAACACCACAGCGTAATGGTGTGTCCGGACATCGTAATCGAACCTTATGAGATATGGTGCGATCTATGGTATATCTTACCGATCTACAGCTATTATTTTGAGGTTATGCATTAGAGACAGCTGCATTCACTTTATGTAGGGCACCATCTAAGTCCGTTGAGACAACGCCATATGAACTAAGGTTTGGCACGAAACCAAAGTTGTCGTTTCTCAGTGTTTGGGGCTGCGATGCTTACGGCTTCAGCCGGGAAAAGCTCGAACCCAAAGCGGACAAATACATCTTCATAGGATACCCAAAGGTAACAGTTGGGTATACCTCCTATCTCAGATCCAAGGGCAAAAATGTTTGTCCCTAAGAACGGGTCCTTTCTCGAGAAGGAGTTTCTCTCGAAAGAATTGAGTGGGAGGAAGATAGAACTTGATGAGGTTGTCGAACCCTCATTTCAACCGGAGAGTAGTGCAACACAGAAAGATGTTTCTGTGGAACCTACGACTATTGAAGAGGAAACTAATGATAGTGATCATGAAGTTTCGGATCAAGTTGCTATCAAACCTCGTAGGTCGACAAGGATAAGTACTACTCCTGAGTGGTACAGTGATCCTGTCTTAGATGTCATGTTGTTGGACAACAATGAACCTATGAACTATGGAGAAGCGATGGTGGGCCCATATTCCGACAAATGGTTAGAAGCCGAGAAATCCGAAATAGGATCCATGTATCGAAACAAAGTATGGACTTTGGTGGACTTGCCCAATGACTGGCAAGCCATTGAGATAAATGGATCTTTAAGAAGAAGATGGAAGTGGACGGTAATGTCACTGTCTATGAAGCTCGACTTGTGGCGAAGAGTTTTCCACAAGTTCAAGGAGTTGACTACGATGAGATTTTCTCACCCGTAGCGATGCTTAAGTCCGTCGGAATCATGTTAGCATTAGCTGCATTTATGAAATCTGGCAGATGGATGACAAAACAAGTTTCCTTACCAGTTTTCGTAAGGAAAGGTTGTATATGATAAAATCTGAAAGGTTTTGTCAATCCTAAGGATGCTAAAAGGTGTGCTAGCTCCAGCGATCCTTCCATGGACTAGAGCAAGCATCTCGGAGTCGGAATATACACTTTGATGGAGTGATCAAAGTTTTTGGGTTTATACTAAGTTTGTTAGAAACTTGTATTTGCAATAAAGTGAGTGGGAGCACTACAACATTTCTGATAAGTATATGTGAATGACATATTGTTGATTCGAAATGATGTAGAATTTCTGGAAAGCATAAAGGGTTGTTTGAAAGGTGTTTTTCAAAGGAATACCTGGATAAAGCTGCTTACATATTGGGCATCAAGACGCCTGATGATACTTTCAAAGGAACACACACCTTTGACATGATTTTGAAGGAGTTCAAAATAGGTCAGTTAAAGAAGGAGTTCTTACCTGAGTTGTAAGGTGTGAAGTTGAGTAAGACTCAAAACTTGACCACGGCAGAAGAAAGAGGAAGGACGAAGGTCGTCCCCTACGCTTTTGTCATAGGCTCTATACGGTATGCCATGCTAAGTACCGCACCTGATGTGTGCCTTGCCACATGTCTGGCAAGAGGGTACAAAGGTGATCCAGGAGTGGATCACCAGATAGTGGTCAAAAATTATCCTTGGAGGAATAAGGAAATGTTTCTCGGTTATGGAGGTGATAAAGAGTTCGACGTAAAGAGTTACGTCGATGCAAGCTTAACACCTATCCGGATAACTTTGAGTAGAGATACCGGATACGTATAATGGAGCAACAGTTTGGAATAGCTCCAAGTGGAACGTGGTAGCAGCATCTACGATATGACATAAAGTTTTGCAAAGTACATAGCGATCTGAATGTTGCAGACCCATTGACTACAACCTCTCTCACAAGCATAACATGATCAAACCCAGAACTCATTGAGTGTTAATCACATATTGATGTGAACTAGATTACTGACTCTAGTGAACTCTTTGGATGTTAGTCACATGGCGATGTGACCTATGAGTGTTAATCACATGGCGATGTGAACTAGATTATTGACTCTAGTGCAAGTGGGAGACTGTTGGAAATATGCCCTAGAGGCAATAATAAATTTGTTATTATTATATTTCCTTGTTCATGATAATTGTTTATTATCCATGCTAGAATTGTATTGATAGGAAACTCAGATACATGTGTGGATACATAGACAAACACCATGTCCCTAGTAAGCCTCTAGATGACTAGCTCGTTGATCAATAGATGGTTACGGTTTCCTGACCATGGACATTGGATGTCGTTGATAACGGGATCACATCATTAGGAGAATGATGTGATGGACAAGACCCAATCCTAAGCCTAGCACAGATCGTGTAGTTCGTATGCTAAAGCTTTTCCATATGTCAAGTATCTTTTCCTTAGACCATGAGATTGTGCAACTCCCGGATACCGTAGGAATACTTTGGGTGTGCCAAACGTCACAACGTAACTGGGTGGCTATAAAGGTGCACTACAGGTATCTCCGAAAGTGTCTGTTGGGTTGGCACGAATCGAGACTGGGATTTGTCACTCCGTATGACGGAGAGGTATCTCTGGGCCCACTCGGTAGGACATCATCATAATGTGCACAATATGTGATCAAGGAGTTGATCACGGGATGATGTGTTACGGAACGAGTAAAGAGACTTGCCGGTAACGAGATTGAGCAAGGTATCGGTATACCGACGATCGAATCTCGGGCAAGTGCTATACCGATAGACAAAGGGAATCGTATACGGGATTGATTGAATCCTTGACATCGTGGTTCATCCGATGAGATCATCGTGGAACATGTGGGAACCAACATGGGTATCCAGATCCCGCTGTTGGTTATTGGCCGGAGAGTTGTCTCGGTCATGTCTACATGGTTCCCGAGCCCGTAGGGTCTACACACTTAAGGTTCGGTGACGCTAGGGTTGTAGAGATATAAGTATGCGGAAACCCGAAAGTTGTTCGGAGTCCCGGATGAGATCCCGGACGTCACGAGGAGTTCCGGAATGGTCCGGAGGTAAAGATTTATATATAGGAAGTCCTATTTTGGCCACCGGAAAATGTTCGGGATTTTTCGGTATTGTACCGGGAAGGTTCTAGAAGGTTCCGAAGTGGGGCCCACCTGCATGGGGGGACCCACATGAACGTGGGTAGTGGGGGCAAGGCACCACACCCCTGGTCAAGGCGCACCAAGATCTCCCCTTAGAAGGAATAAGATCATATCCCGAAGGGATAAGATCAAGATCCTTAAAAAGGGGGGATAACAATCGGTGGGGAAAGGAAATGATGGGATTTCTTTCCCCCACCTTTGCCAACGCCCCAATGGACTTGGAGGGCAAGAAACCAGCCCCCTCCACCCCTATATATAGTGGGGAGGCGCATGGGAGCAGCACCCCAAGCCCTGGCGCCTCCCTCTCCCTCCCGTGACACATCTCCCTCCTCCCGCAGCGCTTGGCGAAGCCCTGCTGGAATCCCGCTACTTCCACCACCACGCCGTCGTGCTGCTGGATCTCCATCAACCTCTCCTCCCCCCTTGCTGGATCAAGAAGGAGGAGACGTCCCCGCTCCGTACGTGTGTTGAACACGGAGGTGCCGTCCGTTCGGCGCTAGGATCATCGGTGATTTGGATCACGACGAGTACGACTCCATCATCCCCGTTCTCTTGAACGCTTCCGCTCGCAATCTACAAGGGTATGTAGATGCACTCACTCTCCTTTATGCTCGTTGCTAGATTACTCCATAGATAGAACTTGGTGACGCGTAGGAAAATTTTTGATTTTCTGCTACGATCCCCAACAATGGAGGGGGCGCTGGATTAGGTCTTCGGCGACTGCGCTCTGCCAGGCCGACGAGCAACTGCGCTGTGTATCGCTGGCTCGATCGATCGGGAGTAGATGGCCCGAGGCACTGCCGTGCTGGGCTGTGGGCTGACCTGATGTTGATTTGGGCCTAATTATCATATGGTAAAAAAAATATCGGAATTTTCTGGGTGTGCCACGGCACACCTTGCACACACGCTGGGTACGCCCCTGGCTACAACGGTTGCCAAGGAAGCTACAGCCGCAGGGATGGGTTGTTGCATGGGCGAAGCCGGTGACGAGGACGGCCGCCCAGAGCTGGGACCGGCGACCATGGTGGCCGGCGAAGATGGCCGGCGAGGGCGGCGAGGGTGACGATGAGCTCGAGAGACGAGGAGGGCAGGCGAAGGGCCGGCGACGAGGGAGAACACGCGCGGCCGGCGAGATGGGGTTCCTTTTCTCGTACGCGCTCGCGAGAGGAAGACGACCTGATTGGATAAAGATCCAACGGCTCGAGACGGGCCGATCTGACGGCTAGGGTGCGACCGGCCGAAACGTTTGGCCGGCGCACCGGCGCAGATCGTTGCCCTTTAGAAATTCCAAGGTATGTTCGAATAAAATCAAAGGTGTTGAATTCTGAAAAAATGGCTAGTTCTTAGATAATAGCGCTGCATTTTAGTCATTTAGGATTATTAGCTCAGGTGGCTACTGGGAGCACTTCGTAACCGCGAGGTCTGAATGTTGGATTCCCACTACTGCTCGTTATTTTTCTTATTTTTGCCACAGTCAGCGTGGCTTCCCATCGCGCTTGATACAGCCAGCACCCGCACCCGCACCCCGACCCGCACCCGTCCGCCATGGGCCGGCCCACTCGCTGCGTATCCTGTGCGAAGCGACGTCCTTTTGCCGCAAAGTGCGGCATATAGGAGCTCCCGGCCTGGCCGCCGCGGAAACGAACACGGAAACTCCCACGTGACGCGCACCGAGTTCGCGTCACCCGCACGCACCGCCCTATAGGCTGGATGGACGGCTCTGCTTTTATCCCCTCCTTTTATTTATTTATTTTCGGCGAAGAACGTTCCAGAAGGCTGAGGCGCTTCCGGAAGCTACCCCGCGGCCCTACATATACAGCGGCACACGCCCCACCCCCGTCTCGACCTCACGATCCAAACCACAACAATTATACTACGAGCCGACACGACCCCTTCCTCTCTCCATCAATCTTTCTCCCGTCCCCCAAACCTCTCGATCTCGGAGCAGCGATGACTCATATCCTTCACCGCGAATAAAATTTGCCTTCTGTTCGTCTAATTTTCGTTGATTCTTGTCAAGAATTGGCCGGATTATTACTTTATCTGTTACCGTGTGCGTGTGTGTTTTGGTTGGATCTGTACGTGTTGTTCCTTGACCTTGCTGGCGGCTGCACGCGGCGACCAGAGGGAGCGGGACCGGCAGAGGGCGCAGGCGCGGAAGCCGGGGGCCAAGGGCCGCGACGACGGGCTCACGCCGGAGCAGCGACGAGAGAGGGACGCCAAGGCGCTGCAGGAGAAGACCGCCAAGAAGGCGGCGCAGGCCACGCAGGGGGCCGACGACGCCAAGAAGAAGAACGCCGCCGGCAAGAAATAGTAGTTCGGATCCGGGTTCCGTCCCAGCGGCATATTGGATCTGTTCTGTCTGTCTCATGAATTGTGATGTAAAATTTCGGTGCGATGAGGTTGCGCCCGGCTTGTAGCACAATTCTTTCGGCGCCTCCAGATCGGGCCCGTGTTGTTGATGCGTAATTCGTGGATCTTTGATGCAATGAGATTAATTTCGTTGTTACATCCTTTAAAGCTTTTCTTTTCATCCGGAAAAGTCGCAGGAATTCCTGACCAGCGTCTTTGTGCTCCTCGGTTGGGCAAAGATTCGTTGTAGCTTCTGATTTGTGCGGGCATCCAACTCTATCCTGTATTACGCCTCCGACATCCTCACACATACACAAAAATTCTCCTACCTCTTCTGAGCTTCTAACCAGTGCACGTCTCTTCTGAACTTCTAACCAGTGCACGTCGCATTGCATTACCTACTTCGTGCTACACGCTCAACAAGCACGAAGCAAATCTGTCCACACATCTTGGCACACCTGCGTTAGTTATCCTCAAGAAAACACTCTAGAGGGTGTTTGTTTCCAGGGACTTATTGGTCTAGGGACTTAAATAAGTCCCATCTAAACCAAACAGGAGGGACTTATAAGGACTTAAAGTGGGCATTTGGGACTTATCAAATAAGACTCTCAAGGAGGGACTTATAGGGACTTATAATTGTAATATGGTCTACTAGTACATGTTAAGTCCCAGAAACCAAACTGGTAGGGACTTTTTAGGGACTTATGACTTATAAGTTGGGACTAAAATAAGTCTTAGGACTTATGAACCAAACATGGCCTTAGTTACCCGGATGGCTACTTTAACCGCAAGAAAACACTTCAGTTACTGGGAGGACATCCGCAAGAAAACACTTTAGTTACAGGATGGCTACTTTAACCACAAGAAAAGGGATAGTTGCCATGTATGTCCAATCATAGTTGACATGTAGGGTTAATCACAGTTGTCATGTGTCTATCTGGTTGTCATGTAGGTGCAACTGCAGTTGCCATCTAGCAACGTATCATAGTTGTTATATGTGTTTACCTAATTGCCACGTACGCGTAACTTCGGTTGCCATCTAGCAACGAATCATAGTTGCAATATGTGTTTACCTAGTTGCCACGTACGCGCAACTGCAGTTGCCATCTAACAACGTACGAGCGTTGTGTGAGTGAAAAGCAGTTCGCCCACACGCACGTGGACTAGGTGGTGACTGTGTGGGCAGAAACTGGTTCGCCCACACGACGCAGCTGGCAACCGCGTATTCGGATCGTGTGGGCGAACTCTCTAACGCCCACACACACGATGATGCCCATGTGGCACTGAAATTCTAACAGATTTCTTTAGGATCCGTGTAAAACAGAATCTGTGGCACACACGATGATGCCCATGTGGCACTGAAATTCTAACAGATTTCTTTAGGATCCGTGCAAAACAGAATCAACGTGAATCAATGCGTGTGGGCGAAGTGCAAACATGCCACACGTGTGGGCATATCATTTGAGTTGCATTATCGGTATTAGTGACGAAGAAATTATTTGCAAGAGAATGTTGTCAGCCCCTCAAATGGAGTTGATGATGGAGTCCCGAGCGTGGTCCGACGTCGCCCTCGATGTCATGTCTGAATAAGGAGTTGCACTCCCCGCTGCGCTACCATGTCACAGAGGAGCAGAAGTTCACCTCGTCGCCGCTGAAGGAGCCTAAATAGAGCACCACGTCAAGGAAGAGCCGGTGTTGCCGGCGGAGGATCTGCCGCCAGCGATCTCCAATGTATGTGGGTGCATCCTCCACGACAGTGGTGGCGGCCCCTCTTCGTTGTGGGTTGCCGTATCCGTCGAAAAAAGGACGGTGAGTGGGCGGCACAATGTGGCATGTCGCTTAGCGTTCGCCAAGTCGGACGCGGCGCCGACGTGGGTCCTCAACGACCCTGACCTAGCGGCGGCCTGGTCCCTCGACCACTCTGTCACCGTCGCGGAGATGGCCG
Organism: Secale cereale; assembly: GCA_902687465.1. Taxonomy (NCBI): domain Eukaryota; kingdom Viridiplantae; phylum Streptophyta; class Magnoliopsida; order Poales; family Poaceae; genus Secale; species Secale cereale. Next base: position 516,505,877 of record LR738709.1, read on the forward strand.
CGAGGCGTTGCTACCACCTTGATGGGGAGCTCGCTAAGATCGACGAGAAAGGGTCGCTTAGCGACACCTCCGCAAATGCTGGCAAGGGCAAGGCCGCCGCCAAGGCACCACAGGTTTTTCGGCATTGGTCGCCGTAGGATCGAAAGTATATCTAGAGGGAGGGTGATTAGACTACTTGACCAAATAAAAACTAATTATTTTTCCAATTTTAGTTGTAGGCAAGTTTTAACAATTCTATCAAGTTAAGAAACACCCTAGACATGCAAGTCTAAGAGTTGAGGAGCAGAAAGTAAACATTTTGCATATGAATGTAAAGGGGGATCAGAGAAATCAAACGCAATGAAGACACAATTATTTTTGTCGTGGTTCCGATAGGTGGTGCTATCATACATCCACGTTGATGGTGACTTCAACCCACGAAGGGTAATAATTGCGCGAGTCCACAAAGGATCCACGAAGAAGTAACCTTATCTATTCCACCATGGCTTACACCCACAAAGAATTAGCCTCACTCGGGATAGATCTTCACTAAGTAGGTGATCTCCTTGCCTTTACAAACTCCTTGGTTCAACTCCACGTGATCTTGGAGACTTCCAAGTGACACCTAACAAATCTAGGAGACAACATTCCTTGCTCTTGTGCTTAGAAATATAGTCTCCTCAACATTCAATCATTCTCTCACATATTTGGCTTGGGGTAGGAGAAGGATTGAAGTGGAAAGCAACTCACAGAGACTAGAAATCAAGGTTCAAATGGCTGGATTGGAATGCATTGATCTCAACACTAGTATAGGTTGTTCTCTCTCAGAATATGAATGTGCAAAGTGTAGTTCCGTCCTGGTTGCTCTCTCTGAGAGTGAGTGGTGGTGGAGGGCTATATGTGTTGGGGAACGTAGTATTTTCAAAATTTTCCTACGATCACGCAAGATCTATCTACTAGATGCATAGCAACGAGGGGGAGAGTGTGTCTACGTACCCTCGTAGACCGGGAGAGAAAGCGTCTAGTGACGCTGTTGATGTAGTCGAACTTCTTCGCGATCCAACCGATCAAGTACCGAACGTACGACACCTCCGCGTTCAGCACACTTCAGCTTGATGACGTCCCACGATCTCTTGATCCAGTTGAGCTTCACGGGAGAGTTTCGTCAGCACGACGGCGTGGTGACGGATATGATGAAGTTACCGGCGCAGGGCTTCACCTAAGCACTGCAACGGTATAACCGAGGTGTGTTTCTGTGGAGGGGGCACCGCACACGGTTGGGAGAGATCAACTGATCAACTTATGTGTACTAGGGTGCCCCCTGCCCCCGTATATAAAGGAGCAAGGGGAGGGACCAGCCAGCCCTTCTATGGCGCGCCACGGAGGCAATCCTACTAGGAATAGGATTGCAATCCTATTCCTAGTAGGAGTCCACCAAGAAGGAAGAGGGGGAAAGGAAGGAGAGGGAGAGGTGGCGCCCCCCAATCCTAGTCCAACCAGGATTCCCTGGTGGGGCACCGGCCAGCCTCTATGGGCTGCCTCTCTTCTTTCCTCAAGGCCCACTATGGACCATCCCCTTTCGTGGGGGGTTCCGGTAACCCCCTCCGGCATTCCCGATAAATCCGAAACTTTTCCGGTATACTTCCGGTGTCCGAATATAGCCGTCCAATATATCAATCTTTATGTCTCGGACATTCCGAGACTCCTCGTCATGTCCGTGATCTCATCCGGGACTCCGAACTACCTTCGGTACATCAATACTCATAAACTCATAATACCGATCGTCATCAAACGTTAAGCGTGCGGACCCTACGGGTTCGAGAACTATGTAGACATGACCGAGACTCATCTCCGGTCAATAACCAATAGCAGAACCTGGATGCTCATATTGGCTCCTACATATTCTACGAAGATCTTTATCGGTCAAACCGCATAACAACATACGTTGTTCCTTTTGTCATCGGTATGTTACTTACCCGAGATTCGATCGTCGGTATCTCTATACCTAGTTCAATCTCGTTACCGGGAAGTCTCTTTACTCGTTCCGTAATACATCATCTCGTGACTAACTCATTAGTATTTTGCTTGCAAGGCTTATTATGATGTGCATTACCGAGAGGGCCCACAGAAACCTCTCCGACGCTCGGAGTGACAAATCCTAGTCTTGATCTATGCCAACACCACGAACACTTTCGGAGACACCTGTAGAGCATCTTTATGATCACCCAGTTACGTTGTGACGTTTGATAGCACACAAGGTGTTACTACAGTATTCAGGAGTTGCATAATCTCATAGTCATAGGAACATGTATAAGTCATGAAGAAAGCAATACCAGTAAAACTAAACGATCATAATGCTATGCTAACAGATGGGTCTAGTCCATCACATCATTCTCCTAATGATGTGATCTCGTTGATCAAATGACAACTCATGTCTATGGCTAGGAAACATAACCATCTTTGATCAACGAGCTAGTCTAGTAGAGGCATACTAGGGACATACTGTTTTGTCTATGTATTCACACATGTATCAAGTTTCCGGTTAATACAATTCTATCATGAATAAAAGACATTTATCATGATATAAGGAAATACAAATAACATCTTTATTATTGCCTCTAGGGCATATTTCCTCCAGTCTCCCACTTGAACTAGAGTCAATAATCTAGATTACAAAGTGATGATCCTCACACCCATGGAGTCCTGGTGCTGATCATGTTTTGCCCGTGGAAGAGGCTTAGTTAACGGGTCTGCAACATTCAGATCCGTATGTATCTTGCAAATCTCTATGTCTCCCTCCTTGACCAGATCGCGGATGGAATTGAAGCGTCTTTTGATGTGCTTTGTTCTCTTGTGAAACCTGGATTCCTTTGCCAAGGCTATTGCTCCAGTGTTGTCACAAAAGATTTTCATTGGACCCGATGCACTAGGTATTACACCTAGATCGGATATGAACTCCTTCATCCAGACTCCTTCATTTGCTATGTATTTCGCTTCACACATAGATCCCGCCACGACGCTCTGCTTGGAACTGCACCAACTGACAGCTCCACCGTTCAATAAAAATACATATCCGGTTTGTGACTTAGAGTCATTCGGATCAGTGTCAAAGCTGGAATCGACGTAACCGTTTACGACGAGCTCTTTGTCACCTCCATACACGAGAAACATATCCTTTGTCCTTTTCAGGTACTTTAGGATGTTCTTGACCGCTGTCCAGTGATCCACTCCTGGGTTACTTTGGTACCTCCCTGCTATACTTATAGCAAGGCACACATCAGGTCTGGTACTCAACATTGCATACATGATAGATCCTATGGCTGAGGCATAGGGAATGACTTTCATTTTCTCTCTATCTTCTGCAGTGGTCGGGCATTGAGTCTTACTCAACTTCATACCTTGTAACAAAGGCAAGAACCCTTTCTTCGACTGATCCATTTTGAACTTCTTCAAAACTTTATCAAGGTATGTGCTTTGTGAAAGTCCAATCAAGTGTCTTGATCTATCTCTATAGATCTTGATGCTTAATATATAAGCAGCTTCACCGAGGTCTTTCATTGAAAAACTCTTATTCAAGTATCCTTTTATGCTATCCAGAAATTCTATATCATTTCCAATCAACAATATGTCATCCACATATAATATTAGAAATGCTACAGAGCTCCCACTCACTTTCTTGTAAATACAGGCTTCTCCAAAAGTCTGTATAAAACCATATGCTTTGATCACCTCATCAAAGCATATATTCCAACTCCGAGATGCTTGCACCAGTCCATAGATGGATCGCTGGAGCTTGCATACTTTGTTAGCATCTTTTGGATCGACAAAACCTTCTGGTTGCATCATATACAACTCATCTTTGAGATATCCATTCAGGAATGCAGTTTTGACATCCATTTGCCAGATTTCATAATCATAAAATGCGGCAATTGCTAACATGATTCGGACAGACTTAAGCATCGCTACAGGTGAGAAAGTCTCATCGTAGTCAACTCCTTGAACTTGTCGAAACCCTTTCGCAACAAGTCGAGCTTTGTAAACAATAACATTATCGTCTACGTCGGTCTTCCTCTTGAAGATCCATTTATTCTCGATGGCTTGCCGGTCATCAGGCAAGTCAACCAAAGTCCATACTTTGTTTTCATACATGGATCCCATCTCAGATTTCATGGCCTCAAGCCATTTTGCGGAATCTGGGCTCATCATCGCTTCCTCATAGTTCGTAGGTTCATCATGGTCTAGTAACATGACTTCCAGAACTGGGTTGCCGTACCACTCTGGTGCGGAACGTACTCTGGTTGATCTACGACGTTTAGCAGAAACTTGATCTGAAGTTTCATGATCATCATCATTAGCCTCCTCACTAATTGGTGTAGGATTCACTGGAACAATTTTCTGTGATGTACTACTTTCCAATTCAGGAGAAGGTACAATTACCTCATCAAGGTCTACTTTCCTCCCACTCACTTCTTTCGAGAGAAACTCCTTCTCTAGAAAGGATCCATTCTTAGCAACGAATATCTTGCCTTCGGATCTGTGATAGAAGGTGTACCCAACAGTCTCTTTTGGGTATCCTATGAAGACACATTTCTCCGATTTGGGTTCGAGCTTATCAGGTTGAAGCTTTTTCACATAAGCATCGCAGCCCCAAACTTTAAGAAACGGCAACTTTGGTTTCTTGCCAAACCATAGTTCATAAGGTGTCGTCTCAACGGATTTAGATGGTGCCCTATTTAACGTGAATGCAGCTGTCTCTAAAGCATAGCCCCAAAACGATAGTGGTAAATCGGTAAGAGACTGAAGGAAATATGCCCTAGAGGCAATAATAAAGTTCTTATTTGTATTTCCTTATATCATGATAAATGTTTATTATTCATGCTAGAATTTGTATTAACCGGAAACTTAGTACATGTGTGAATACATAGACAAAACAGAGTGTCCCTAGTATGCCTCTACTAGGCTAGTTCATTGATCAAAGATGGTTATGTTTCCTAGCCATAGACATGAGTTGTCATTTGATCAACAAGATCACATCATTAGTAGAATGATGTGATGGACAAGACCCATCCGTTAGCTTAGCACTATGATCGTTTAGTTTTACTGCTATTGCTTTCTTCATGACTCATACATGTTCCTATGACTATGAGATTATGCAACTCCCGAATACCGTAGGAACACCTTGTGTGCTATCAAACGTCACAACGTAACTGGGTGATCATAAAGATGTTGTACAGGTGTCTCCGAAAGTGTTCGTGGTGTTGGCATAGATCAAGACTAGGATTTGTCACTCCGAGTGTCGGAGAGGTATCTCTGGGCCCTCTCGGTAATGCACATCATAATAAGCCTTGCAAGCAAAAGACTAATGAGTTAGTCACAAGATGATGTATTACGGAACGAGTAAAGAGACTTGCCGGTAACGAGACTGAACTAGGTATAGAGATACCGACGATCGAATCTCGGGCAAGTAACATACCGATGACAAAAGGAACAACGTATGTTGTTATGCGGTTTGACCGATAAAGATCTTCGTAGAATATGTAGGAGCCAATATGAGCATCCAGGTTCCGCTATTGGTTATTGACCGGAGATGAGTCTCGGTCATGTCTACATAGTTCTCGAACCCGTAGGGTCCGCACGCTTAACGTTTGATGACGATAGGTATTATGAGTTTATGAGTTTTGATGTACCGAAGGAGTTCGGAGTCCCGGATGAGACCGGGGACATGACGAGGAGTCTCAAAATGGTCGAGACGTAAAGATCGATATATTGGACGACTATATTCGGACATCGGAAAGGTTCCGAGTGATTCGGGTATTTTTCGGAGTATATGGGCCTTATTGGGCCATACGGGAATAGAGGAGAAAGGCCAAAAGGAAGGAGCCCCCCCCTCTGGTCCGAATTGGACAAGGGGTGCAGCCCCCTTTTCCTTCTCCCTCTCCACCTCTTTCCTTCTCTCCTACTCCGGAAAGGAAAGGGGAATCCTACTAGGACTTGGGAGTCCTAGTAGGACTCCCCACACTTGGCGCGCCCCCTCTAGGGCCGGCCTCTCCCTTGCTCCTTTATATACGGGGGTAGGGGGCACCCAAAGACAAACAAGTTGAATTGTTTTAGCCGTGTGCGGTGTCCCCCTCCACAGAAACAGACCTTGGTCATACCGTTGCAGTGCTTAGGCGAAGCCCTGCGCCGGTAGATACATCATATCCGTCACCACGCCGTCGTGCTAACGAAACTCTCCCGTGAAGCTCAACTGGATCAAGAGCTCGTGGGATGTCATCAAGCTGAACGTATGCTGAACGCGGAGGTGCCGTACGTTCGGTGCTTGATCGGTTGGATCGCGAAGAAGTTCGACTACATCAACCGCGTCACTTGACGCTTCCGCTCCCGGTCTACGAGGGTACGTAGACACACTCTCCCCTCTCGTTGCTATGCATCTAGTAGATAGATCTTGCGTGATCGTAGGAAAATTTTAAAATACTACGTTCCCCAACAGAGACATCATAGATCGCACCATATCCAATAAAGTACGATTAAGACGTTCGGACACACCATTGCGCTGTGGTGTTCCGGTGTGACGCCCGAAGACCGACGTCCCAGAAGATTCCAGATGTTCCGGGTTCTCCCGTGTGTTTCATTTGTGCTTGTGTTATTTATTTTTGCATTGCATCATGTCATCATGCCATCATGACTTTAATTCTGCATCTCAACTAAATAAATTGTGTGGACCTTCGATCCATTTAAATTGAGGGAAGGATGACTTCTCTTTATAACATATCCTCCTAATATTTTTGGAGCTATTATAAAAATTATTCCAATTGTTTGGAAATTCACCAACACACACTTGCATATCTTCCCCATGCCTTTTCTTTCCCAATTCATTGCTTCCTAAACCTTGTCCTAATTCAAACCGTTTGAATTAAATTGAAATGAGTTTGAATTTTACTCTTGCATTCTTGCTTCTCCTATTTTTGTGGACCGTGGACATTTTTGCGAGTCCGGGAAAAATAACCTCATGCCCTAATCCTATTCCTAACACCTCCTTTCTTTTCTTTTCTTCTTGTTGTTTTCTGTTTTTTGGGAAAACAGCAGTAGGGAGGCAGAGAGGACCCAGCCTTCTGGCCCAAGCCCTTAGTCCAGCAACCCGATCCACCGCGGCCTCCCTAAGGTCCTTCAGCAGCCGGCCCAACCTCCTTCCCCCTCGGCCCATTTGGCAAGGCCTCAAGGCCCGGCCTCCTTCTCCCCTCGTAACCCTAGCCGATTCCCCCGTCGCTCCCATCGATCTCCCACTCCTCATCTCCCTCAGCGCCGCACCTCTCCATCTCGCTCGACCCCCCCTCCTGCTCGATCACTCCCTCGCCCGATCCGCGCCCCTCGAGCGCCCTGTCCCTTCGCCACCAGCGTCCCTCGACCCCGTCCTTCGCCACCACGATCCCCCTCGCGCCACCGGAGCGTGCCCGCGCCCCTCCACCTCACAGGCACGCCGCCGCCTCCCTGCTGCCTCCGATCCCCGCCGTCCTCCGCCTCTCGCCGGTGCTGTCCCGCACCTCCATCGCCGGTCCGGGTCACCGTCGCCTCACCAGGGAGTCGCGCCCGGCCTCCGCGGTGGCCATCGGAGCCGTCCTGCCTGCTGGGAACCCCACAGGGTTCGTATGCTGCCATGTGTCCCGACGAAGGAACTCCGCCGCCGTGCCATCTTCTTCAGGTGTTTGAGCCCGAGCTCGTCCGCGCCCCGCCTCCTCTCTCTATCGCTCGGTCGCCACGCCTGCATCGCCTCTTGCTGCTATCCCCATGGAGCCCAAGTTTGGGTTTTCTGTTGTTAGCTTCGGTTCTGCAAAGTTCCAAGTACCTCCGTCGCCGGTGCCTAGAACGACTACACTTGGTGGATGCGACAAGTACCACGACGACCTCGTGTACGACTACAAGATGATGCGTCAAGTTCCTGGCCGTGTGCATCTACTGTCGCCAAGACCCGAGACCCCAAGTACCACGACGACCTTTACGCCAAGTTCAACTACATCCGACGACATGTACATCTTCGAAACGAGAACGGCGACACGTCAAGTACCACTACCGCCGCCGAAGAACCGTGAACGAAAACGCCAACGTGTACGACTACCGTCGCCCCGGAAACGATGGATTCGTCAAGTACCTCTACGAACGGAACGACTACTTCCCTCTACGAACGTGTACCACGACCCGCGAGTACCACTACTTCCTCTACGACGTCTCGAACCGCCCCAAAACGAACGCTTCGAAGGTATAACCCCGAGACGATGACCGTGGAATGCTTGTTGTGTGGTATAAGATGAATCAGATGTCTGCACCGTGCCTGATTCGTCTTTTGTCATGCTCGTCGGTTGCCTCGTCGCCAACCCGTGGGAACCCGGTGACGGGATCACCCCACCTTTCATCTTGTTCGACTCGCTCACGTCACCTTTCTTTTGCACCGGTCTCTCAACGAGTTACCGGAACCGATATGTTGCGTGGCATCATTTTCGAATTCGCCGCCGTGGCCCCTTTCTTTCCACCACGGTGACAAATAATTCATATCTCTTCATGTGAACTTTTAATAAAATTGCATAAAACTTGATCATGTCATCCGCATCATGTTAACAACATTAAAATGTGTGAATTGTTGTTTGCTTAAAAATTGCTAAACATGCACATGGGGATTTTTCGGAATTGTTGTAGTAGTTTCCGGCCTCATTTAAACATGTTGCTTGTGTTGTTTTTCTATGCTTCCTACCTTGCCATGTAATGCTTCCTGTATAGACTTGTCATGCATCATACCTTGCCATGTATTGCATCATACAGACTTGTGTTGTTTTCTGTGCTTCCTACCTTGCCATGTATTGCTTCCTGTATGGACTTGTCATGCATCATACCTTGCCATGTAATGCTTCATGTATAGACTTGTCATGCATCACACCTTGCCATGTATTGCATCATATAGACTTGTGTTGTTTTTTTGTGCTTCCTACCTTGCCATGTATTGCTTCCTGTATAGACTTGTCATGCATCATACCTTGCCATGTTGTGCTTCCTATATAGACTTGTTGTGCTTCATATGTAGACTTGTTTTGCATCATACCTGGTTGAGCATATTGTCATGTTCTTGTGTTGTGTGTTTACCGTATTGCTTGCTTCTTCTCGTTAGTGCTTGTTCCGTTGCAATCGTGAGGATCTGTTCGACTTCTCGTGGTTCTTCTTCAAGGCTTCTTCTTCGTCTTCTTCATGGACCCGTTCTTCTCCCTTGCGGAATCCCAGGCAAGATGACCATACCCTTGGATACCTTTACTATCATTGCCATGCTTAGTGTCTCGATGCTATTGTTACATGTCGCGCTACCCATCTTATTGTCAGCCCCTCTCCTTGTTGCCATGAAACCTCTAACCTTTGACACCTTCCTAGCAAAAACCATTGTTTGGCTATGTTACCCGCTTGCTCAGCCCCTCTTATAGCGTTGCTAGTTGCAGGTGAAGATGAAGTTCGTTCCAGGAGGGAACTTGTTGTTGGAATATCACAATATGTTATATATATAATAACACACCTATATACTGGGCATGGGTGGAAGGCTTGGCCTTTTGCTCGATGTTTTGTTCCACTCATGCCACCTTAGGCGCCGATAAACCGGCATTATGTTCCTTGATTTTGCGTTCCTTACACGATGGGTATATGGGGACCCCTTGACACTTCGTCTTTGAATAAAACTCCTCCAGCAAGGCCCAACATTGGTTTTAATTTGCCTCATGATAACAACTTAATTAATTAATTAAAATTGCATAGGGGGTCGCGTCCCTGGGTATTTTTTTCTACATAGCAAGGGGGCCAGTGCTGATGGTGTTGGTCCCAAACGGGGGTCCTGCGGGGCCACCACGGGGAAACTCGAGGTTTGGTTTTACCTGTAGCATCGCCCATCCGGTTGTGGCCTGAGACGAGATACGCGCGGCTACTATCAGGGCGTCGGCACGCCGGGAGGTCTTGCTGGACTTGTTTTACCATTGTCGAAATGTCTTGTGCACCGGGATGCCGAGCCTGATCGGATTTCCCTAAGATAAGGGGTGATGATATTATATTTATCACTTCAGCTGATCGTGAGAGCTTGTGATGGGCTAAGTTGGGACACCCCTGCAGGGTTATGATCTTTCGAAAGCCGTGCCCGCGGTTATGTGGCAGATTGGAATTTGTTAATGTCCGGTTGTAGAAAACTTGACAGGGGATCCGAAGTAAAACACACAACTGTGTGAGTAACCGTGACTGTCTCTTTTCACTTTGAGAAGAGAACACGGTGGGGTTATGTTTGACTCGTAGGTAGTTCAGGATCTTTAGCGATCACTACTAGTTTGCGATTGTTTGCGTAGATGCTCATCTTATTCTTGTACTCGTAAGTTAGCCACCATATTATGCTTAGCCGCTGCTGCAACCTCACCACTTTACCTCTCCCTACCCATAAAGCTTTGCTAGTCTTGATACCCATGGTTATGGGATTGCTGAGTCCTCGTGGCTCACAGATACTACAACACCAGATGCATGTTCAGCCGAGTTTGACGCAGGAGCTGGGTCAGAGCTTCACTGGGAGCTCGATGAAGAGAGTGGCCGTATGTGTGTGACGTTTTCGACGATCAGTAGTGGTTCCTACTAGGGGCGATTCGGACCTGTGGCTTTATGTTTCTGGTATCTTTCTTTTGGATCTTCACCCGTAGTCGGGTTGTGATGTTTTGGATGTTGATTTGCTTATGTAATGTATTGTGTGACGTGGCGAGTGTAAGCCAACTATCCTTTTGCAATTTCATCCCTATTTTTACATGAGTCGTGCAAAGATACCAAACTTGAGATCATTCCAGAATGGGCTTATACCTTTAAGTCGTGCCTCGACACGTAGGAGGTATAGTCCCATCCTGTGCATTACATCCGGGTGGCGTGAGTTGTGAAACTATTCCACATTGTTTCAAATGAAGACCAAACTCGTAACTCAAATATTCTCCTCCACGATCAGATCGTTGAAATTTTCTTTTCTTGTTACGATGATTCTCTACTTCACTCTCAAATTCTTTGAACTTTTCAAATGTTTCAGACTTGTGTTTCATTAAGTAGATATACCCATATCGGCTCAAATCATCAGTGAAGGTCAGAAAATAACGATACCCGCCACGAGCTTCAACACTCATTGGCCCACATACATCAGTATGTATGATTTCCAACAAATCTGTTGCTCATTCCATAGTTCCGGAGAACGGAGTTTTAGTCATCTTGCCCATGAGGCATGGTTCGCAAGCACCAAGTGATTCATAATCAAGTGATTCCAAAAGTCCATCACTATGGAGTTTCTTCATGCGCTTTACACCAATATGACCTAAACGGCAGTGCCACAAATAAGTTGCACTATCATTATTAACCTTGCATCTTTTGGCTTCAATATTATGAATATGTGTATCACTACAATCGAGATCCAATAAGAATAGACCACTCTTCAAGGGTGCATGACCATAAAAGATATTATTCATAAAAATAGAACAACCATTATTCTCTGATTTAAATGAATAACCGTCTCGCAACAAACAAGATCCAGATATAATGTTCATGCTCAACGCTGGCACCAAATAACAATTATTTAGGTCTAAAACTAATCCCGAAGGTAGATGTAGACGTAGCGTGCCGACGGCGATCACATCAACTTTGGAACCATTTCCCACGCGCATCGTCACCTCGTCCTTAGCTAATCTTCGTTTAATCCATAGTCCCTGTTTCGAGTTACAAATATTAGCAACTGAACCGGTATCAAATACCCAGGTACTACTATGAGCATTAGTAAGGTACACATCAATAACATATATATCACATATACCTTTGTTCACCTTGCCATCCTTCTTATCCGCCAAATACTTGGGGCAGTTCCGCTTCCAGTGTCCAGTCCCTTTATAGTAGAAGCACTCAGTTTCAGGCTTGGCTCCAGACTTGGGTTTCTTCACGGGAGTAGCAACTGTCTTGCTATTCTTCTTGAAGTTCCCCTTCTTTCCCTTGCCTTTTTTCTTGAAACTAGTGGTCTTGTTAACCATCAACACTTGATGCTCCTTTTTGATTTCTACCTCCGCAGCTTTGAGCATAGCGAAGAGCTCGGGAATTGTCTTCTGCATCCCTTGCATATTATAGTTCATCACGAAGCCTTTATAACTTGGTGGCAGTGATTGAAGAACTCTATCAATAACACTATCCTCGTCAACTTTGCAACCAAGTTGAGTCATATGATTGTAGTACTTAGACATTCTGAGTAAGTGTTCACTGATAGAACTATTCTCCTCCATCTTGCAGCTGTAGAACTTATTGGAAATCTCATATTTCTCAATCCGGGCATTTGCTTGAAATATTAACTTCAACTCCTGGAACATCTCATATGGTCCATGACGTTCAAAACGTCGTTGAAGTCCCGGTTCTAAGCCGTAAAGCATGGCACACTGAACTATCATGTAGTCATCAGACCGCGTCTGCCAGACGTTCAAAGCGTCTGGATTAGCGGGAGGGGGCTTGTCACCTAGCGGTGCTTCAAGGACATAATTCTTCTGTGCAGCAATGAGGATAATCCTCAAGTTACGGACCCAGTCCGTGTAATTGCTACCATCATCTTTCAACTTAGCTTTCTCTAGGAATGCATTAAAATTCAAAGGAACGATAGCACGGGCCATTGATCTACAACAACATAGATATGGAAAAACTATCAGGACAAAGTTCATGATAAATTAAAGTTCAATTAATCATATTACTTAAAGAACTCCCACTTAGATAGACATCCCTCCGGTCATCTAAATGATCACGTGATCCAAATCAACTAAACCATGTCCGATCATCACGTGAGATGGAGTAGTTTCAATGGTGAACATCTTATGTTGATCATATCTACTATATGATTCATGCTCAACCTTTCGGTTTCCAGTGTTCCGAGGCCATATCTGCATATGCTAGGTTCGTCAAGTTTAACCCGAGTATTCTGCGTTTGCAAAACTAGCTTACACCCGTTGTATTTGAACATAGAGCTTATCACACCCGATCATCACGTGGTGTCTCGGCACGATGAACTTTCGCAATGGTGCATACTCAGGGAGAACACTTATACCTTGAAATTTAGTAAGGGATCATCTTATAATGCTACCGTCGAACTAAGCAAAATAAGAAGCATAATAAGATAAACATCACATGCAATCAAAATATGTGACATGATATGGCCATCATCATCTTGTGCTTTTGATCTCCATCTCCAAAGCACCGTCATGATCACCTTCATCACCGGCGCGACACATTGATCTGCATCGTAGCATCGTTGTCGTCTCGCCAACTATTGCTTCTACGACTATCGCTAGCGCTTAGTGATAAAGTAAAGCAATTACATGGCAATTGCATTTCATACAATAAAGCGACAACCAAATGGCTCCTTCCAGTTGCCGATAACTTTACAAAACATGATCATCTCATACAAAACCGTATATCTCATCATGTCTTGACCATATCACATCACAACATGCCCTGCAAAAACAAGTTAGACGTCCTCTACTTTGTTGTTGCAAGTTTTACGTGGCTGCTACGGGCTTAGCAAGAACCGTTCTTACCTACGCATACAAAACCACAACAATGTTTCGTCAAGTATGTGATGTTTTAACCTTCACAAGGACCGGGTGTAGCCACACTTGATTCAGCTAAAGTGAGAGAGACAGACACCCGCCAGTCACCTTTAAGCAACGAGTGCTCATAACGGTGAAACCAGTCTCGCGTAAGCGTACGCGTAATGTCGGTCCGGGCCGCTTCATCTCACAATACCGCCGAAGCAAAGTATGACATGCTGGTAAGCAGTATGACTAGTATCGCCCACAACTCATTGTGTTCTACTCGTGCATATCATCTACGCATAGACCTGGCTCATGATGCCACTGTTGGGGAACGTAATATTTTCAAAATTTTCCTACGATCACGCAAGATCTATCTACTAGATGCATAGCAACGAGGGGGAGAGTGTGTCTACGTACCCTCGCAGACCAAGAGCGGAAGCGTCTAGTGACGCGGTTGATGTAGTCGAACTTCTTCGCGATCCAACCGATCAAGTACCGAACGTACGGCACCTCCGCGTTCAGCACACGTTCAGCTTGATGACGTCCCATGAGCTCTTGATCCAGTTGAGATTCACGGGAGAGTTTCGTCAGCATGACGGCGTGGTGACGGATATGATGAAGTTACCGGCGCAGGGCTTCGCCTAAGCACTGCAACGGTATAACCGAGGTGTGTTTCTGTGGAGGGGGGCACCGCACACGGTTGGGAGAGATCAACTGATCAATTTGTGTGTACTAGGGTGCCCCCCTGTCCCCGTATATAAAGGAGCAAGGGGAGGGGCCGGCCAGCCCTTCTATGGCGCGCCAGGGAGGCAATCCTACTAGGAATAGGATTGCAATCCCATTCCTAGTAGGAGTCCAACAAGAAGGAAGAGGGGGAAAGGAAGGAGAGGGAGAGGTGGCGCCCCCCCAATCCTAGTCCAACTAGGATTCCCTGGTGGGGCGCCGGCCAGCCTCTATGGGCTGCCTCTCTTCTTTCCTCAAGGCCCACTATGGACCATCCCCTTTCGTGGGGGGTTCCTGTAACCCCCTTCGACAATCCGGTTAAATCCGAAACTTTTCCGGAACACTTCCGGTGTCCGAATATAGTTGTCCAATATATCAATCTTTATGTCTCGGACATTCCGAGACTCCTCGTCATGTCCGTGATCTCATCCGGGACTCCGAACTACCTTCTGTACATCAAAACTCATAAACTCATAATACGGATCGTCATCAAACGTTAAGCGTGCGGACCCTACGGGTTCGAGAACTATGTAGACATGACCGAGACTCATCTCCGGTCAATAACCAATAGCGGAACCTGGATGTCATATTGGCCCCTACATATTCTACGAAGATCTTTATCGGTCAAAGCGCATAACAACATACGTTGTTCCTTTTGTCATCGGTATTTTACTTGCCCGAGATTCGATCGTCGGTATCTCTATACCTAGTTCAATCTCGTTACCGGCAAGTCTCTTTACTCGTTCCGTAATACATCATCTCGTGACTAACTCATTAGTCTTTTTCTTGCAAGGCTTATTATGATGTGCATTACCGAGAGGGCCCAGAGATACCTCTCCAACGCTCGGAGTGACAAATCCTAGTCTTGATCTATGCCAACACCACGAACACTTTCGGAGACACCTGTAGAGCATCTTTATGATCACCCAGTTAAGTTGTGACATTTGATAACACACAAGGTGTTCCTACAGTATTCGGGAGTTGCATAATCTCATAGTCATAGGAACATGTATAAGTCATGAAGAAAGCAATAGCAGTACAACTAAACGATCATAGTGGTATGCTAACGGATGGGTCTATTCCATCACATCATTCTCCTAATGATGTGATCCCGTTGATCAAATGACAACTGATGTCTATTGCTAGGAAACATAGCCATCTTTGATCAACGAGCTAGTCTAGTAGAGGCATACTAGGGACATACTATTTTGTCTATGTATTCACACATGTATCAAGTTTCCGGTTAATACAATTCTAGCATGAATAAAAGACATTTATCATGATATAAGGAAATACAAATAACATCTTTATTATTGCCTCTAGGGCATATTTCCTTCAATATGTAGCCTTCACCAAAAATCTAACCGTTATAAACTTTTAACACAACTCGGTGACACGGAAAAGAAATCTCTGTGAGACCGAACAGTGTAAGAGATCGAACGTTAGGCTCTTCGGTGAGACCGGATGAACCCACTCGGTGAGACCGATATGTGATAACCTAAGCAATTTCCTTATATCGGTAGTTCCGATCGGTTCATGTCGGTAATTCCGAAATGAATACAACCGGGCAAAGAAACTTTGTCACTGCACTTCGGTGGGACCGAATGTCATCTCGGTTGTATCGAGTTTCTAGGGTTTGGCTTATGACACCATCTTGAGCAACTCGGTGGGTCCGGATGTGAGTGGTTCGGTGGGCCCGAGTTTGACTTTGGGTTTTGGACTGTTGGAATATGGAAAAGTGGTTGAGGGCTTGATGGCTTCTCGCCCCTCGTTGGTTACCCCAAGTGGAAGGTTTGAGATGCAGTGTAGCGGAAGTTTTCCCTTGGCAAATATACCAAGGATCGATTTCCCTGAGACTCCCAGTTTCAACAAGAAGGTGTCAACTGCTAACGGCGCCAGATATTAGCAATCAACGTGGACCTGCACACAGATACAAATAACTTTGCTCCCAACGAGTACAGAGAGGTTGTCAATCACTCCAGCCTTGTCGTTCACAAAGGATCAAACGCAAGTGATAATAGTGATAGGTATTGCTGCAATAGTAAGTAAAAGCGGAAAGTAAATAGCGGATGTGATCAGTGATGGTAATATGGACCGGGGTCCCATGATGTTCACTAGTGATGTCTCTCTCCCAAAAGACGATAAAACAACTATGTGAGGTAAACGAATTACAGCTAGGCAATTGACAGAATTATGTGCGCAAACCAATGCTGACTATGTTGCAAGAAAGTAGAGGTTCAAAGCATGGGCGGTACGCCAAGGCAAGTAGACCGAAATCCATCTGCATCTACTACTAATCATCCACCTTGAGATATCTATCCAGAACATCTCGCTGGTATTAAGTTGTGAGTCCCACCCATAGTGTAAACTCAAAGCAACAGACAACTGCATTAAAAGAACTTTGCGTAAAGTAAACAATCCTTGCACCCGCGGGCACAAGCACCGTTGTTTTCCCCATTGTGGCAATAGCACATCCCCTAGACTCATGTTTCTGTCACTCAAGCTAGTCATCGAGGGCATGAACCCACAATCGAGCATAACGTTCCCTCTTGGAGTCACTACCTACTACTTGGCCAAAGCAATAAATAACAACGGAGAACATGCAAGAATTACTTACGAACATAAATATAAAAGAGGTGAATCAAATATATTACTCAAACACAATCTGAACATAATCTCACAATTCATCGGATCCCAGCAAACTCATCATAGCAACAACATAAGGATTACATATGTGCCTCGATCATGTAGGGCAGCTCACGAGGTCTAATTAGTGAAGCACAAGAACGGGAGGAGAACATCACATAGCTACTGGTCATGGACCCATGGTCCAAGGGAGACTACTCACAACTCATCCGGGAGGCGTCCATGGTGGTGGAGAAGCTCCCGGTGGTGATCCTCCCCTCCGGCAGGGTGCCGGGAAGAGTTCTCCTGGTGCTCCCGATCTTGGAAGCGCGGTGGCGGCGGAACAGAGATGAGATCGTGAAAAAGGGTTCCCGTCTCGAGGGTTTCGGGACACGATATAAATATATGCCAAAGGGGGGCATCAGACGAGGCCTGGGGGGCCCAGGCGCCCCCCGGCGCGGCCAGGAGGGGGGCCGCGCCACCAGGGCGCCTGGAGCCCTGGTGGCCCCCCTCCGGCTGTACTTCGGGTGCTGGGAAGCTTCTGGAACGCTGATTTTTTATATAATTTTTCTGGGATTTTTCTGGCAGTTCTCGTAATGGGAAAACCTGAAATACAAAAACAGCAGAAAACAGAAACTGGCACTGGGGTGCACTGAGTTAATAGGTTAGTCCAAATATGATCAAAAGTGTATGGAAGTGTATAAATATCATAGCAATATCACCCAAAAGAGGCATGGAGCAAGCAGAAATTATAGATACGTTTTGGACGTATCAACATCCCCAAGCTTAATTCTTGCTAGTCCTCGAGTAGGTAAATGATAACAAGAATAATTTCTGTGGTGACATGCTATTAACCATATAGGACTTTTCATAGTCATATGACAAAAGCTTACTAAGACAATGAATCTGTAGTGATTAAGTTGCCTCATGAGAAAATCACAAAGAACTGAAAGTTTTACAATATGATACTGAAACATCAAATAGATTTGTAATGAGCATGGTGTGCAAATATGATAAAGTGATATCTCGCTTGCCCCTTTTAGTGAAGCAAAACATAAATGCAGGGGCACCTCCAAGGTTTAAGTGATGACTAGATACAATCATTTCAAAATAACGATATCACAATCATTCAAAAGACAATGCTACTTTGGGACAATGCACATTACACTCAGAATGACAATCACGCTCTCAGTAGTTGGTGCTTTAAAAGAAGGTGGAGACTCTCGAACCGTGGCTTTTGTTGGCAAGGTTGAAAACCCGTAGTCGGAAACAAAGACAAAACATGTACCAGAGCTCTTGGTTTTAAAAACAGAGGTAATAATTATTATTATTTTGATTATGCATGTTCCGTCAACGAATGCTAGCAGACAACTCAATCACTTCTTGAGATGGACAAGTTTCGAGGAACGGCTCCCGAATGAGGACGATCACATCCTCTTAATCTCCTTTGTTTATCACTGCCAAAGTTTTCTGATTTCTCATGAACAAAGCGTGAAGGAGGGTTTGTTTGTTATATTATTTTTGAGCCGGGCGCACTCAATGCCAGTTCCTTCTCGTATTATGGGTTTGCACATTATACATGCAATCCCGGGGTGAAGCTTGCCCAACTTAAAAAGATCATGAATTAACTACTACTTCCTCATGAACTTAAAACAGAGGCACAAAATAGGAATGCATTTTCTTTGAATAATTTCGAGATGGTACATGAAAGTCTTCGTTAGGAATGGCAGGTAAATACCATGTATAGGAAGGTATGGTGGACTCATATGGCATAACTGGTTTAAAGGATTTTGGATGCACAAGCAGTCAGTCCGCTTAGTACAGGCGAAGGTTAGCAAAAGACTGGGAGCGACCAACTAAGAGAGCAATGACGGTCATAATCATGCAGAGCGACAAAGCAACATTGAATCAGGCATGGAAGTTATATCGCTACTCAGAAACAAAAGATCATCAAGGCTTGACAGACTTTCTTTACAGTCTTAAATATGCGTGAGCATACGCCAAGTCAATCAAAATAAATTCTTGAAGGAAGATATTACTAAACCATACCACATCATAGGCAAACAAATCATGTTGGTACTCCAATAACACATTGGGAATACCCTAGCTATTTGAGACTAACCATAAGAAAACATGAGCTACTAAGCACCATTATGCACGTAGCATTTTTATCATAGACATATCAACCAATGCAACAGAAGCAAACTCTCTTAATAAGATAAGCATGATAACTAAAGAGAGTTCAAGCAACCAACTAAACAAAAGCTCTTTAAAAAGATAAGCATGAATACTAAGAGCTGAACATGATAGTAGCTATTAAAAGACAAAGAACACACACAGCAAGGATAGACATGAAAATTCTATGTTATGTTCTAGGTAGAAGTGGAGCGTGTTTCTCTCCCACATAAAGAAGGCTGAGTTCCAACTCGTTATGAAAAGCTAAAGAAAACTAAAAAGGAAAACTAAAAGCAAGACGCTCCAAGCATAGCACATAACACATGAAGTGATAAAAATATAGTGGAACGAAAGACGAACTGATAATGTTGATGGAGAAGGGGATGCACGGGGGCATCCCCAAGCTTAGACGCTTGAGTATCCTTGAATATTTCTTGGGGGTGCATGGGGGCATCCCCAAGCTTGAGCGTTTGACACTCCTGAATCTTTTTATCATGTTCCGTCGCACACTTGAAAACTCCCTTCATACATAACTCATCATAATCTGATTAGCGAGGTTAGTACCCTTAATAAAATAATTGTTCCTTGCTGGAAATAAGGATATTCTTGAAGGTCTACTGTTTCTCAAGATTGCCAAAAGGTTTTTGCAATAAAAAAGCAATCTCAAGGTTTGCAAAATAAAGGAAAGGCAAAACAGGACAGAATCTGTGAAAAACAGAACAACAGGTAGTAAATGATTTTTTCGGGGCACTTCTGCAACTCTAATCAAAAAACTCAGAACAGATGCACGAAAGACAATTGTATAGAGCACGCTGTCGAAAACATTCAGACCAAAAAAGATGATCTGGTGATTTTATACGAATTTTTCTATCCAAGGACAGAATCTGTTTCCTGGACAGCACGTCACAACTTTTGAACTTTCTTGCAATCATAGGCTACACTAGGCACAAGGTTGAAAAGCAAAGATACAATGATGATGCTACTGTAGTAAACAACATCAAGACATAACAAAAGCAAAATAAAATTTTTATTCATTGGACTGCCTCCCAAAAGCGCTTTCTTTTATGCCTTTAAGCTAGGCATAATGCATAGAGATCAAGTTTTATCAAGAGTAAAAGAATAGCTAGCCCGTATAACGGACTCAAAAGGTAACTTAATCTTCTTTCGAGGGAAGTGTTCCATCCCTTTCTTGAGAGGAAACTGGAATCTTATATTCCCCTCTTTCATGTCAATGATAGCACCAACGGTGCGTAGAAAAGGACGTCCCAAAATAATTGGACAAGAAGGTTCACATTCAATGTCCATAATAGTAAAATCAACGGGAACATAATTGTCATTGACAATGATAATAACATCGTTGATCCTCCCCAAAGGTTTCTTTATGGAAGAATCAACAAGACGAACACAAAAAGAACAAGAATCAAAAGATTTCAATTTAAGCATATCATATATTCTTTTGGGCATAACGGAGGTACTAGCTCCAACATCACATAAAGCATAGCAAGAGAAGTTATTCAACTTAATTTTAATCATAGGATCCCAACCATCTTCTAGCTTTCTACGTATGGAGGCTTCTACTCTAAGTTTCTCCTCCCTAGCTTTGATGAGAGCATTAGTGATATGCTCTGTGAAGGCAAGGTTAAGCGTGCTAGTGCGGGGATCTCTAGACATCTTGTGAAGGAAATCAATAACTTCGGTAAGAGTGCAATTGTCAAAATCAAGGTCACTACTATCAAGTAGGGTGGTAGTGGTGTCCTTTAGGTTCACTTGTTTGGTAGTTTCTATAGTCATAGGATCACCATTAATAGGGCCAATGGAACCAGGAGTGCATTGGGTGCTAAGAGTTTGGATATCCTCAACAACTTGGATAGTAGCAACAGTGTGGTGGGTATGAAGGTTCTTAATTCTATCTTCTTCCTCCCTTTCTCTAGCCCATCTCTCTTTAAGTTTAGCCATCATCCTAATGTTTTCATTAATTTGCACTTGAATAGAATTCATAGGAGTGACCTTCCTCTCCTCAAGGGGAGATGTTCTAATTTTAAGCAATTCTACTTCATTGGCTAAATTGTCTACCTTCGAAGAGAGATTATCTAGTTTGTTTAGCTTTTCTTCTACACTCTTATTAAAAGATTTTTGGGTAGTGATGAAATCTTTAAGCATAATCTCTAGTTCAGTAGTGGAGTTCTTGGTGCTAGGATAAGCATTGTTGTTCCCATAAGAATTAGAGGGGAACGGTCTAGGATTGCTACCAAAATTACTCCTATAAGCATTATTATTGAAATTGTTTCTAGAGATAAAGTTCACATCTACTTGTTCTTGAGCAATCAAAGAATTTAAAGGAACATCACGAGGATCAACAGAAGATTGCTTCAAAAGTAGAGACATGATCAAGTCAACCTTTTCATTTAGGGAGGAAATCTCCTCGACAGAGTTTACCTTCCTACCTGTTGGAGCGCGTTCGGTGTGCCATTGGGAATAATTGGTCATCATCTCATCGAGAAGCTTCGTGGCAGCACCAAGTGTAGTTGACATAAAGGTTCCTCTCGCGGCCGAATCTAACAAGTTCCGCGAGGTAAAGTTCAAGCCTGCATAAAAAGTTTGGATAACCATCCAAGTAGTCAAACCATGAGTAGGGCAGTTCTTGATAAGAGACTTCATACGTTCCCAAGCTTGGGCAACGTGTTCATTATCCAATTGTTTGAAATTCATTATGTTACTTCTTAGTTGGATAATTTTAGCAGGTGGATAGTATTTTCCAATAAAAGCATCTTTGCACTTGTCCCATGAATCTATGCTATTTCTAGGCAAAGACTGAAACCAAATTTTAGCTCCTCCTCTCAAGGAGAAAGGAAAAAGCTTAAGCTTAACAATATCACCGTCTACTTCTCGATACTTTTGCATATCACAGAGTTCAACAAAGTTGTTTAAGTGTAAAGCAGCATCATCTGCAGCACCGGAGAATTGATCTTTCATAACTAGGTTCAGTAAAGCAGGTTTAATTTTATACGAAGGTGCTGAAGTGGCAGGTGTAGTGATAGGTGTGCAGATAAAGTCATCATTGTTGTGACTAGTGAAGTCACACAACTTGGTGTTCTCGGTGGAACCCATAGTAGCAAGCAAGCAAGATAACTATTTTTGTGATTTTCGATAAAAGATACTAAAGCAAAAACTGAAAGGTAAACTAACAAGACTAAAAGCAAAGGTAAAAGATAGCGTGCAACTCCCCTATCTTGAAGAGTGGAGTCCCCGGCAACGGCGCCAGAAAACTTTGCTTGATGGCTTCTCGCCCCTCGTTGGTTACCCCAAGTGGAAGGTTTGAGATGCAGTGTAGCGGAAGTTTTCCCTTGGCAAAGATACCAAGGATCGATTTCCCTGAGACTCCCAGTTTCAACAAGAAAGTGTCAACTGCTAACGGCGCCAGATATTAGCAATCAACGTGGACCTGCACACAGATACAAATAACTTTGCTCCCAACGAGTACAGAGAGGTTGTCAATCCCTCCGGCCTTGTCGTTTACAAAGGATCAAACGCAAGTGATAGTAGTGATAGGTATTGCTGCAATAGTAAGTAAAAGCGGAAAGTAAATAGCGGATGTGATCAATGATGGTAATATGGACCGGGGTCCCATGATGTTCACTAGTGATGTCTCTCTCCCAAAAGACGATAAAACAGCTATGTGAGGTAAGCGAATTATCGCTGGGCAATTGACAGAATTATGTGCGCAAACCAATGCTGACTATGTTGCAAGAAAGGTAGAGGTTCAAAGCATGGGCGGTACGCCAAGGCAAGTAGACCGAAATCCATCTGCATCTACTACTAATCATCCACCTTGAGATATCTATCCAGAACATCTCGCTGGTATTAAGTTGCGAGTCCCACCCATAGTGTAAACTCAAAGCAACAGACAACTGCATTAAAAGAACTTTGCGTAAAGTAAACAATCCTTGCACCCACGGGCACAAGCACCGTTGTTTTCCCCCTTGTGGCAACAACACATCCCCTAGACTCATGTTTCTGTCACTCAAGCTAGTCATCGAGGGGCATGAACCCACAATCGAGCATAACGTTCCCTCTTGGAGTCAGTACCTACTACTTGGCCAAAGCAATAAATAACAACGGAGAACATGCAAGAATTACTTACGAACATAAATATAAAAGAGGTGAATCAAATATATTACTCAAACACAATTTGAACATAATCTCACAATTCATCGGATCCCAGCAAACTCATCATAGCAACAACATAAGGATTACATATGTGCCTCGATCATGTAGGGCAGCTCACGAGGTCTAATTAGGGAAGCACAAGAACGGGAGGAGAACATCACATAGCTACTGGTCATGGACCCATGGTCCAAGGGAGACTACTCACAACTCATCCGGGCGGCGTCCATGGTGGTGGAGAAGCTCCCGGTGGTGATCCTCCCCTCCGGTAGGGTGCCGGGAAGAGTTCTCCTGGTGCTCCCGATCTTGGAAGCGCGGCGGCGGCGGAACAGAGATGAGATCGCGAAAAAGGGTTCCCGTCTCGAGGGTTTCGGGACACGATATAAATATATGCCAAAGGGGGGCATCAGACGAGGCCTGGGGGGCCCAGGCGCCACCCCCCCCCCCGGCGCGGCCAGGAGGGGGGCAGCGCCACCAGGGCGCCTGGAGCCCTGGTGGCCCCCCTCCGGCTGTACTTCGGGTGCTGGGAAGCTTCTGGAACGCTGATTTTTTATATAATTTTTCTGGGATTTTTCTGGCAGTTCTCGTAATGGGAAAACCTGAAATACAAAAACAGCAGAAAACAGAAACTGGCACTGGGGTGCACTGAGTTAATAGGTTAGTCCAAATATGATCAAAAGTGTATGGAAGTGTATAAATATCATAGCAATATCACCCAAAAGAGGCATGGAGCAAGCAGAAATTATAGATACGTTTCGGATGTATCAGGGCTTTTGGAGCAATATCTTCAAGCACTTGAGCAAATGACTCATGATCAAAACCTCATTCCATTTTAATAGTATTGGCTTTGCTATGGACTCAATGTGATCTTTGATCACTTAACCAAAAATGTAGAGTCTTGAAGCTTCTGCGGATGTGTATCCTTAGCATTTTGAGGGGTCTATAATCACATGTCCTTGACATGCCAACATTGAACTTTCCTGAAAGTACCTACGAATGGACATTAGTTCACTGACATATATGTTGTTATTAATTACCAAAACCACCCGAGTTGCACTTTCTGCCCACCGCGCCACGCAGGAGGAAGTAGAACAGCTCCTCCGTGAGCGTCAGGTGGCGACCGGACAGGGCAGCCATGGTGGCCCTATGCTCTTCCGCCGTTGGAGGAACGACGATAGTCATACGACCCGACAGGGTGGTCAAACGTACGAGGTCAATCATCCACTACAAATTAGCCTTCTAGGTTTCTTCTAGTTCTTAGTTAAACGGTCGAAATATCTGCCATTGTATGTAAATTATGTCTAAACTCAATGAAATTTGCCGTGTCTGATAAAATTTGTCCGTTTAGTTCAAACTTGTTTCAAAATGTATACATACATGGTTGGATGGCCGGCTCACTTATCACTGTTCGTGGATTGGTCCCATCGGTCCGGGAACAGATACAATGTTCGGCTTGGAGGTCAGCATTGGAGATGCTCTTGGGCATCTTTAATTGAACCTAAAAAGGACCGACTAGACAAATTCCTTCCTAGGAGTTAAGCCACACCTAGCAAAACTCTTAACTCCTCCCAACTTTCGCACATGGGACCACACAATGTTACCGTCGCAACCTCGAATGTCGGCCTTGTCTGCAACTCTATCGGCACCAAGCTGGAGTCGACCAACACACCGTGGCACTCGAAGAAGAGGAAGAAGCCTTCCGCTCCAACGTCCTTTATTCCATCTCTGGTTACCCCTCACCTCCTCCACCACCTGCGGCCACCACAGTCACCGGCAGTGATTATGCATGCTATGTGTCTGACGCAATGCCTGAAAGCAAAACTAATCTTTTCTGCTATTGATTTATGCAACGTGGCGATGATCGTGTGACATGCTTATCTTGATGATTATAGTGTAGATGAACATGATATTGCAAATTTTATGTCCCAATTGAATGAATCACACATACTGGACCTTGAAGAAAATATGCCCTAGAGGCACTAATAAAGTTGTTATTTTATATTTCCTTATATCATGATAAATGTTTAGTATTCATGCTAGAATTGTATTAAACGAAAATTTGATACATGTGTGAATACATAGACAAAACACTATGTCCCTAGTAAGCCTCTACTAGACTAGCTCGCTAATCAAAGATGGTAAGTTTGCTAACCATAGACATGTGTTGTCATTTGATGAATGTGATCAGATCATTAGGAGAATGATGTGATGGACAAGACCCACCCATTAGCTTAGCATAATGATTGTTCAGTTTTACTGCTATTGCTTTCTTCATGTCAAATACATATTCCTCCAACTATGAGATTATGCAACTCCCGGATGCCGGAGGAATGCCTTGGGTGCTATCAAATGTCACAACGTAACTGGGTGATTATAAAGATGCTCTACGGGTATCTCCGAAGGTGTTTGTTGGGTTGGTATAGACCGAGATTAGGATTTGTCACTCCGAGTATCGGAGAGGTATCCCTAGGCCCTCTCGGTAATACACATCATAAGAAGCCTTGCAAGCAAAGTGACTAATGAGTTAGTTACGAGATGATGTATTACAGAACGAGTAAAGAGACTACCTGGTAACGAGATTGAACTAGCTATAAAGATATCGATGATCGAATCTCGGGCAAGTAACATACTGATGACAAAGGGAATAACGTATGTTGTCATAACGGTTCGACCGATAAAGATCTTCGTAGAATATGTAAGAATCAATATGAGCATCCAGGTTCCGCTATTGGTTATTCATCGGAGAAGTGTCTCGGTCATGTCTACATAGTTCTCGAACCCGTAGGGTCCGCACGCTTAACGTTCGATGACAATATTGTATTATATGAGTTGTGACTTGGTGACCAAATGTTGTTCGGAGTCCCGAATGAGATAACACACATGATGAGGAGTCTCAAAATGGTCAAGAGGTATATATTGATATATAGGATGATGGTATTTGGACACCGGAAGTGTTTTGGGATGCACCGCGTACTTATCGGGTCACCGGAAGGGGTTCTGGACACCCCCGGCAAAAGATATGGGCCTTATGGGCCAAGAGGGGAAACACACCAGCCACAAAGGGGCTGGTGCGCCCCCCCCCCATATCGGCTGGTCAATTTGGAGAAGGAAAGCGAAAGGTGGAAAAGGAAAAAGGGAATAAGATTTCCCCTTCCCCCTCGCCCCTTGGCTGCCTCTCCCCCCTCCCACCTATATACTAGACCATGAAGGCGCACGTTGCCGCGCCCGTTTCTCCTTAAGAAAAATATAAAATATAAATTTTTAATGATTTAAATTACATTGTTTTGTTATAGGTGCTGAGGCATAATTCTCAACCATTAATTAAAACTGATCGACAAATCACAAATCCTCTGCTCATGTTTATCTTATACTATTACAATCATCGGATTGGTCAAGAAATAGACATAACAAAAATTCTCTAAGTGTTCTTTGGCGGAATATCTCAATAGAATTGGTTATCTTCTTAGTTAAAATGGGCATGCTGGAGCAGGGCACAGATGGTATTCAAAATCAGGATCCTTACCAACATTCCAAGCTTCGAATACAAATTTTGACTTAAAAATAAATTAAAAGGTAATAATTCTATACAACCACAAACAAGTCTAGAAAGAAAGATCTGTCAAAAAACTGTCTATCATCTCTGCAGCGAGTGCCACCAAAAATTAGTTTTCAGGATTCTTTTAAATGCTAGTTTCCCCAACTTCCTTGTGCGCATCTTCTGCGGTTGATATACATGTAAAAGATATGCTATGCTAAGTAGGTACGATTAATATAACCTAAGGTAAGTAACTGATTTGCAGCTTACAGATTGCTTGGGTAACATGCAACAACGCCTACAAAGATTCATGCTGATCAAACTGCCTTGCTTGGCGAGTGTCCTCAGATATTCAAGTATAATCTATCTTTCCATTCATCTATCAGAAGAGAAAGATGAAGGTATAGATCAAAAGAAAGCTCTATATCCTTAACATGAACGACATTGCTACATGAATTTTTTGGTTATAAATACTTTAAGCGTCATTACTGTAATTTTCACTTATTGACAGAAAATGTCCCCCATGCGTAGGAAGCTGTGGACTGGAAATATCAGGTCAGAACTTCCTATAATTCAATGAGTACAAAAGAAATTACTTAATATCTAGGGAAAACCTTCAACAAACAACTGGACCATAAGCACAGAGTGGGAGTGGAGAAATAAAATCACCAAAGGGAAGAATTCACCTGGCCTTGGGATTGTTTACGCTGTGTTGACCAATGAGTAGCTGCGCTCCTCTTACCCCTGAGACGTCGTTGTCCTCTTTCTCCTGGAGCCGCTGGCGCCAAGGTAACATTCAAGATGGTGGCATAATGGCACCCACTTACACGCGTGGCCTTAATCCTCCAACCGCTAATTGGTCACTGGTCGCGCGTGCTCTAGCCTGCAGCCACCATGGAAGAACTCTACTGGCCACGACATGGGAAATAATAAACTCGCTGTGGGGTCCCGCGGAGGAAGATTAGAAGACGAGTACAGGGCATCGATGCCGAGGCAGACAAGAAAGAGAAGCTCGTTGCCGGGACGAAATACGGCGGCGGTGCCAGACAAGAAGTTCAAGCTCGCTGCCTAGACGGAAGACGGCGGTGGCGCAGTGCCGAGGAGGAGGGAGCAGCTCGAGAATAGGTTTGGAGACGTGGCCTATTAGAGGGACCTCGTGGGCCTTCTACCAAACGGACCGATTGGGAATAATTAGTGTAACTCGTTCCCCGGAGCAGCGGCCCAGAAAATGGTGTTTTCAATAGTCCGCGTACATGATTGGGATGGCCCAACAACTCTCGTGTGTAGATGAGAGTGATCGAACGACTTAGAGCGTCAAAACATTGTGGGGGCTCGTGGCTAATTAAGTTATACTGCTTAGTAATACGTAGGGAGGGGCGCCTAGAACACACATCAAACATCTGTTAGCCGTGTGCGGCGCCCCCCTCCACAGTTTACGCCTCTGGTCATATCTTCGTAGTGCTTAGGCGAAGTCCTGCGCGGATCACTTCACCATCACCGTGACCACGCCGTCGTGCTGACGAAACTCTATCTTGACACTTTGCTGGACAAGAGTTTTAGGGACGTCATCAAGCTGAATGTGTGCAGAACTCGGTGGTGTCGTACGTTCGGTGCTTGATCGGTCGGAACAAGAAGAAGTTTGACTACATCAACCACGTTATCAAACACTTCCGCTTTCGGTCTACAAGGGTACGTGGACACACTCTCCCCCTCTTGTTGTTATGCATATCCTAGATAGATCTTGCGTGAGCGTAGGATTTTTTTGAAATTGCATGCTACGTTTCCCAATAGTGGCATCAAAGCTAGGTCTATGCGTAGATGATATGCACGAGTAGAACACAAAGAGTTGTGGGCGGTGATCGTAATATTGCTTACCACCAAAGTCTTATTTTGATTCGGTGGCATTGTATGATGAATCGGCCCGGACCAATCTTACATGACCACGTACATGAGACCGGTTCCACCGATAGACATGCAACTTGTTTTGCATAAAGGTGGCTGACGGGTGTCTGTTTCTCCTACTTTAGTTGAATCATATTTTACTGCGTCCAATCCTTGTTGAAGGTTAAAACAACAAACTTGATAAATCACCGTTGTGGTTTTGTGCCGTAGATAAGAATGGTTCTTGCTAGAAGCCCGTAGCAGCCACGTAAAACTTGCAACAACAAAGTAGAGGACTTCTAACTTGTTTTTCCAGGGCATGTTGTGATGTGATATGGTCAATACGTGATGAGTTATACATTATTGTATGAGATGATCATGTTTTGTAAATTATCGGCAACCGGTAGGAGCCTTATGGTTGTCTCTTTATTGTATGAAATGAAAGCGCAATGTAATTGTTTTACTTTATCGCTATGAGTTAGCAATAGTCGTAGAAGCAATAGTTGGCGAGATGACCATGACACAATGATGGTGATCAAGGTGTCGAGCCAGTGATGATGGAGATCATTACGATGCTTTGGAGATGGAGATCAAAAGCACAAGATGATGATGGACATATCATGTCACATATTTTGATTGCATGTGATGTTTATCCTTTATGCATCTTATGTTGCTTAGATCGACGTTAGCATTATAAGATGATCCCTCATCTTAATTTAAAGATAAAAGTGTTCTCCTTGAGTAAGCACAGTTGCTACAGTTCATTGTTTCGAGACACCACGTGATGACCGGGTGTGATAGACTCTACATTCACATACAACGGGTGTAAGACAGTTTTACACACGCAGAATACTTGGGTTAAACTTGACGAGCCTAGCATGTGCAGACATGGCCTCGAAACACTGGAGACCGAAAGGTCGAACATGAGTCATATAGTAGATATGATCAACATAGAGATGCTCACCATTGATAACTACTCCATCTCACCTGATGATCGGACATGGTTTAGTTGATTTGGATCATGTATCACTTAGATAAACCTAAGGGATGTTAATTTAAGTGTGAGTTCTTTAGTAATTTGATTACTTGAACTTTCATTTATCATGAACTTAGTCTTGATAGTATTTGCATATCTATGTTGTAGATCAATAGCTCGCGATATAGCTCCTATATATTTTTTATATGTTCCTAGAGAAAATTTGAAAGATGATAGTAGCAATGATGCGGACTGGGTCCGTGATCCGAGGATTATCCTCATTGCTGCACAGAAAATTATGTCCATGATGCACCGCTAGGTGACAAACCTATTGCAGGAGCAGATGCAGACGTTATGAACGTTTGACAAGCTCGGTATGATGACTACTTGATAGTTCAGTGCGCCATGCTTTACAGCTTAGAATCGGAACTTCAAAAACATTTTGAACGCCACGGAGCATATGAGATGTTCCAGGAGTTGAAATTAGTATTCCAGACTCATGACCGTGTCGAGAGGTATGAGACCTCTGACAAGTACTTTGCCTACTAGATGGAGGAGAATAGCTCAACCATTGAGCATGTGCTCAGAATGTATGAGTACTACAATCACTTGAATCAAGTGGGAGTTAATCTTCTAGATAAGATAGTGATTGGCAGAGTTATTTATTCACTATCACCAAATTTCTGGAACTTCGTGATGAAGTATAATATGCAAGGGATGACGAAAACGATTCTCGAGCTCTTCGCGATGTTGTAATTGGTGAAGGTAGAAATCAAGAAAAGCATCAAGTGTCGATGGTTGACGAGACCACTAGTTTCAAGAAGAAGGGCAAGGGAAAGAAAGGGAAATTCGAGTAGAATGGCAAGAAAGTTGTCACTCTCGTGAAGAAGCCCAAAGCAGGACCTAAGCCTGAAACTGAGTGCTTTTACTACAAAGGAAATGGTCACTGGAAGCGGAACTACCCCAAATATTTGGCGGATAAGAACGATGGCAAAGTGAACAAAGGTATATTTGATATACATGTTATTGATGTGTACCTTACTAGTGCTCGTAGTAGCCCCCGGGTATTTGATACTTGTTCGGTTGCTATGATTAGTAACTCAAAACAGGAGTTGCAGAATAAATAGAGAATGGTTTAGGGTGAGGTGACGATGAGTGTTGGAAGTAGTTCCAAGATTGATATGATCATCATCGCACACTCCCTATACTTTCAGGATTAGTGTTAAACCTAAATAAATGTTATTTGGTGTTTGTGTTGAGCATGAACAAGATTGGATCATGTTTATCGCAATACGATTATTCATTTAAGTCCAAGAATATTAGTTATTCTGGTTACATGAATAAAACCTTCTATGGTAATACACCCAAGGTCAATGGTTTATTGAATCTCGATCGTAGTAATATACATAATCATAATATTGAAGCCAAAAGATGCAGAATTGATAATGATAGTGCAACATACTTGTGGCACTGCCGTTTAGGTCATATTGATGTAAAGCGCATGAAGAAACTCCATGCTGATGGGCTTTTGGAATCACTTGATTATGAATCATTTGATACTTGCGAACCATGCCTCATGGGAAAGATGATTAAAACTCCGTTCGCCGGAACAATGGAGCGGGCTAATGACTTATTGGAAATAATACATGCCGATGTATGCGGTCCAATGAGTGTTGAAGCACGCGGTGGGTATCGTTATTTTCTCACCTTCATAGATGATTTGAGTAGATATGGCTATATCTGCTTAATGAAACACACATCTGAAACATTTGAAAAGGTTCAAAGGATTTCAGAGTGAAGTAGAGAATTATCGTAACAAGAAAATAAAGTTTCTACGATCCGACTGCGGAGGCAAATATTGAAGTTACGAGTTTGGTCTTCATTGGAAACAATGTGGAATAGTTTCACAGCTCATGCCACCTGGAACACCACAGCGTAATGGTGTGTCCGAACGTTGTAACCGTGCGTTATTAGATATGGTGCGATCTATGATGTTTCTTACCAATTTATCACTATTTTTTGGGGGGTTGTGCATTAGAGACAGTTGCATTCACGTTAAATAGGGCACCGTCAAGATCCATCGAGACAACACTATATGAACCGTGGTTTGGCAAGAAACCTAAGCTGTCGTTTCTTAAAAGTTTGGGGTTGCGACGCTTATGTCAAAATGCTTCAGCCTGATAAGCTTGAACCCAAATCGAAGAAATGCACCTTCATAGGATACCCTAAGGAAGCAATTGGGTACACCTTCTACCACAGATCCAAAGGCAAGATCTTTGCTGCCAAGAATGGAACATTTCTAGAGAAGCAGCTTCTCTTGGAAAAAATGAGTGGGAGGAAAGTAAAACTTGATGAGGTAATTGTACCTTCTATCGAATTGGAAAGTAGCTCATCACAGAAAACAGTTCTCGTGATGCCTACACCAAGTAGAGAGGGAGCTAATGATAATGATCATGAACCTTCAGATCAAGTTACTACTAAACCACGTAGGTCAACCAGAGCACGATCCGCACCAGAGTGGTACGGTAATCCTGTTCTGGAAGCCATGTTACTTGACCATGATGAACCTACGAACTATGAAGAAGCTATGATGAGCCCACATTCCGATAAATGGCTTGAGGACATGAAATCTGAGATAGGATCCATATAAAGAACAAAGTGTGGACTTTGGTGGACTTGCCCGATGATGACAAGCCATTAAGAATAAATGGATCTTCAAGAGGAAGACAGATGCTGATGGTAATGTTACTATCTACAAAGCTCGAATTGTCGCAAAAGATTTTCGACAAGTTCAAGGTGTTGACTACGATGAGATTTTCTCACTCGTATCGATGCTTAAATCTGTCCGAATCATGTTAGCAATTGCCGCATTTTATGAATCTGGCAAATGTATAACAAAATTGCATTCCTTAATGGATTTATTAAAGAAGAGTTGTATATGATGCAACCAGAAGGTTTTGTCAATCCTAAAGGTGTTAACAAAATGTGCAAGCTCCAACGATCCATCTATGGACTGGTGCAAGCATCTCGGAGTTGGAATATACGCTTTGATGAGTTGATCAAAGCATATAGTTTTATACAGACTTGCGGTGAAGCCTGTATTTACAAGAAAGTGAGTGGGAGCACTACATCCTTTCTGATAAGTATATGTGAATGACATATTGTTGATCGGCGATGATGTAGAATATTATGGAAAGCATAAAGGAGTGCTTGAAAGGAGTTTTTTAAAGAAAGACCTCGATGAAGCTCCTTACATATTGGGCGTCAAGATCTATAGAGATAGATCAAGACACTTGATAAGACTTTCGATGAGTGCATACCTTGATAAGATTTTGAAGGAGTTCAAAATGGATCAGTCAAAGAAGGAGTTCTTGCCTAAGTTGTAAGGTATGAAGTTGAGTAAGACTCAAAACCCGACCACGACAGAAGATAGAGAGAGAATGAAAGTCATTCCCTGTGCCTCGACCATAGGTTCTATAAAGTATACCATGCTGTGTACCAGACCTATTGTGCACCTTGCCATGAGTTCGGCAAGGGGGTACAATAGTGATCCAGGAGTGGATCACTAGATAGCGGTCAAAATTATCCTTAGTTACCTAAGAGGACTAAGAAAATGTTTCTCAGTTATGGAGGTGATAAAGAATTCGTCATAAAGGGTTACGTCGATGCAAGCTTTAACGCTGATCCAGATGACTCAGAGTCTCAATCTGGATACATATTGAAAGTGGGAGCAATTAGCTAAAGTAGCTCCGTGCAGAGCATTGTAAACATAGAAATTTGCAAAACTAGCTTATACCCCGCGCGTTGCTGCGGGAATTCTTAGTCCGATGCACGTGATATATTATGTAAACTGAATATATTTTCTGTATAGTAGATATATGATTTTAAGACAAAAAGAGGCATCACAGTATTTGAGTATTGTAATTTACAGACAGGCATCATTCCATGCTTTGCACGCAACAAAGAACAATATATAGTTAGACCGTTTGAGAGATCCTGCAGGTGCGCTCCCAGAATTTTGCATCTGGCATCAGGGATCAAAATTAAGTGTTTAACAATGTGACGTGGATGCAAATGCAAATAGCCCCTAGTCATGAAAGCAAGGTTAGTCATGAAAGCAAATGTAAATTTGTTGCACAGAACTGATTCGCTGTGATAGGCTTCTCTTTATATATCCAGAGGATTTTTTTAAAATGTTGAGTACTCTTTCTACCTTCTTTTTTATTAGATCAAAGAGTTTCTCATACATTAAGAGACAGTTTTGTATTGATGTTGAATGCATGGTGGCGGAAAGTTCGGGACTAAGTCTGTATCTTGTGTAGCTTCTCCCTATTGCTTCTTGCACTGAAAAAGGAAGATAATGGTTTGAACAAAACAGCCATATGTAGTTCAGTCAGCTTCAATGCAATGCATGGGTGGTGTCCCAACCAAAGCAAGTTCCAGAACAATATAAAGGCCTGAAAGATCAAAGTAATTACCCTCGTAAGAAAAACCAGGTAAAATCAGTTTACTTGCGCAAGATAAAATGAATTAGAGCAAGGAGGGGTAACTTAATTAGCAAATCATTGAAGAAGATCGTAGCTATTTATGCTCACTGAATTCTTGAGTTCAGATCTCATAAGAAAGAAGCACACTCATAAAACTACCTGTGCCCTTGTGAGTTCACTTATCACATAAGAAATGTACTGAATAAAATGTTTGTGTGAGTACAGATGACAGGAGTAATAATTTACCAAATACTTCCGGAGATGATGCCCAGTTGGCTTGTAAAGGGAAACTATTTGTGCATCTGTAGATGATTTCCCGTTTTCTGGGAGTGAACCGAACTGAACTACTTTGCTGAGCGAAGATGTCTGTCTGATAGGCAAAGCAGACATAGCAAAGCTTCTTGTACGTGTTCGGGAGAGGATGCCTGTTGTGACAACGATCAGACTGGTAGCGCACGTTTACGGACACCAGTGGGCAGAACCGCAGAAGTCACTGAGATATGAACATTGGACGCAATCGACAATGGCAACCAGACGTGCAGTGACCCGGCGATTGGCGACGCCTGCAGTACTGGGCGAGTGACGGGCGACCAACGAAGTGACGATTCAATTGATCTGTCTATCGGCGTCCATGACGCCCGTCTTCCGCCGTCGACCAAATCAATAGCTACGACGGCTTCCTGATCTTGATCAAATGATGTATGGATGCGCCCCTAGAACTGGGTGGCATCGTGACTTCCTCCATAGTGCACACCACAGGCACCCATCTGCCCGTTGGCCCGAATCCCACTTTTGATCTTCTCTGAAACCAAAAGACTGACTGTTGGAGAAGCCCAAAGGCAGCACTGGGTCGTCCAACATGCAATGGGGCAACGCTCTTGTAGCAGCCACCTCAACTTCTATGGATCCTGCATGATTTTAATTGGAGGGAAGACTGGGTGTTTTCATCTGTGGCGTAGTATATACCTGGCGTTCATCTTCAGGTCGCAGCGTGCTTGGTTCTGGTGCGGGCGCGTCGTAGGTGGCGGCGAGTTGACGCTCGAACGCCTTCCAGTTATTAAACATCGAGGAATTACGGCCGGGGCCGGGGATCGCCAGCGGTGGCACGTCGCCTGTCTCGCTCAAGGACCGCAGAGATGCAGAGTCTATGTCAGGCTGCTCCTCCTCGTAAGGTAGGTGGTGCGGTGGTGGCCGCACAGCGAGATATTCATGGAGGAAGGGGCGAGATCTCTGTTGGGTGGACGCTTGAGCATAAATTGGAAGGAGATGGGACTCCACCATTCATCCATTCTACAACGGATGGATATTTATTTATGAGTATGACCCATGTACAACTCAGTTATAGAAGATGAAGATGAAGGGATGCGGAGAAATTAAATCACATAATCACATTTACGCTAGGAAACAGAACGCAGGACCATGAAAGCTTATGTGGCAATGATGCTGATGCAGGACCATGAAAGCTGATGTGGCATGATGGTGATGTGGATAGTGTGCATGTTGAGAGAATAGGTAGAAGTGGGGAGCAACTTCTTAAGAATGTTAGATACATGCGGATCTGAATGTGACAGACCCATTGACTAAACTTCTCTCACAAGCAAAACATGATCACACCATAGTACTCTTTGGGTGTTAATCACATGGTGATGTGAACTAGATTATTGACTCTAGTAAACCCTTTGGGTGTTGGTCACATGGCAATATGTGTTGGGGAACGTAGTATTTTAAAATTTTCCTACGATCACGCAAGATCTATCTACCAGATGCATAGCAACGAGAGGGAAGAGTGTGTCTACGTACCCTCGTAGACCGGGAGCGGAAGCGTCAAGTGACGCGGTTGATGTTGTCGAACTTCTTCGCGATCCAACCGATCAAGCACCGAACGTACGACACCTCCGCGTTCAACACACGTTCAGCTTGATGACGTCCCACGAGCTCTTGATCCAGTTGAGCTTCACGGGAGAGTTTCGTCAGCACGACGGCGTGGTGACGGATATGATGTGTTCACCGGCGCAGGGCTTCGCCTAAGCTCCGCGACGGTATGACCGAGGTGTGATTCTGTGGAGGGGGGCACCGCACACGGCTAAAACAATTCAACTTGTGTGTCTTTGGGTGCCCCCCTGCCCCCGTATATAAAGGAGTAGGGGAGGGAGGCCGGCCGGCCCTTCCTGGTGCGGCTAGGGAAGGAGTCCTACTAGGAATAGGATTGCAATCCTATTCCTAGTAGGATTCACCGAAAGGAAGAAGGGGGAAAGGAATAGGAGAGGTGGTGCCCCCCCCCCAATCCTAGTCCAACTAGGAACCCTAGGTGGGGGCACCGGCCAGCCCTATGGGCTGCCTCTCTCTTTCCCTTTAGGCCCACTATGGACCATCCCCTCTTGTAGGGGGTTCCGGTAACCCCCTCCGGCATTCCCGATAAATCCGAAACTTTTCCGGTATACTTCCGGTGTCCGAATATAGACGTCCAATATATCAATCTTTATGTCTCGGACATTCCGAGACTCCTCGTCATGTCCGTGATCTCATCCGGGACTCCGAACTACCTTCGGTACATCAATACTCATAAACTCATAATACCGATCGTCATCAAACGTTAAGCGTGCGGACCCTACGGGTTCAAGAACTATGTAGACATGACCGAGACTCATCTCCGGTCAATAACAAATAGCGGAACCTGGATGTTCATATTGGCTCCTACATATTCTACGAAGATCTTTTATCGGTCAGAACCGCATAATAACATACGTTGTTCCTTTTGTCAAACGGTATGTTACTTGCCCGAGATTCGATCGTCGGTATCTTTATACCTAGTTCAATCTCGTTACCGGCAAGTCTCTTTACTCGTTCCGTAACACATCATCTCGTGACTAACTCATTAGTCTTTTGCTTGCAAGGCTTATTGTGATGTGTGTTACCGAGAGGGCCCAGAGATACCTCTCCGACACTCGGAGTGACAAATCCTAATCTTGATCTATGCCAACACCACGAATACTTTCGGAGACACCTGTAGAGCATCTTTATGATCACCCAGTTACGTTGTGACATTTGATAGCACACAAGGTGTTCCTACGGTATTCGGGAGTTGCATAATCTCATAGTCATAGGAACATGTATAAGTCATGAAGAAAGCAATAGCAGTTAAACTAAACGATCATAGTGCTATGCTAACGGATGGGTCTTGTCCATCACATCATTCTCCTAATGATGTGATCCCGTTGATCAAATGACAACTCATGGCTATGGCTAGGAAACATAACCATCTTTGATCAATGAGCTAGTCTAGTAGAGGCATACTAGGGACATACTGTTTTGTCTATGTATCCACACATGTACTAAGTTTCCGGTTAATACAATTCTAGCATGAATAAAAGACATTTATCATGATATAAGGAAATACAAATAACATCTTTATTATTGCCTCTAGGGCATATTTCCTTCAGTCTCCCACTTGAACTAGAGTCAATAATCTAGATTACAAAGTGATGATCCTCACACCCATGGAGTCTTGGTGCTGATCATGTTTTGCCCGTGGAAGAGGCTTAGTCAACGGGTCTGCAACATTTAGATCCGTATGTATTTTGCAAATCTCTATGTCTCCCTCCTTGACTAGATCGCGGATGGAATTGAAGCATCTTTTGATGTGCTTTGTTCTCTTGTGAAACCTGGATTCCTTCGCCAAGGCTATGGCTCCAGTGTTGTCACAAAAGATTTTCATTGGACCCGATGCACTAGGTACTACACCTAGATCGGATATGAACTCCTTCATCCAGACTCCTTCATTTGCTGCTTCCGAAGCAGCTATGTATTCCGCTTCACACGTAGATCCCGCCACGACGCTCTGCTTGGAACTGCACCAGCTGACAGCTCCACCGTTCAATAAAAATACATATCCGGTTTGTGACTTTGAGTCATCCGGACCAGTGTCAAAGCTAGAATCGACGTAACCGTTTACGACGAGCTCTTTGTCACCTCCATATACGAGAAACATATCCTTTGTTCTTTTCAGATACTTTAGGATGTTTTTGACCGCTGTCCAGTGATCCATTCCTGGATTACTTTGGTACCTCCCTGCTAAACTTATAGCAAGGCACACATCAGGTCTGGTACACAGCATTGCATACATGATAGATCCTATGGCTGAGGCATAGGGAATGACTTTCATTTTCTCTCTATCTTCTGCAGTGGTCGGGCATTGAGTCTTACTCAACTTCATACCTTGTAAAACAGGCAAGAACCCTTTCTTTGACTGATCCATTTTGAACTTCTTCAAAATCTTATCAAGGTATGTGCTTTGTGAAAGTCCAATTAAGCGTCTTGATCTATCTCTATAGATCTTGATACCTAATATATAAGCAGCTTCACCGAGGTCTTTCATTGAAAAACTTTTATTCAAATATCCTTTTATGCTATCCAGAAATTCTATATCATTTCCAATCAACAATATGTCATCTACATATAATATTAGAAATGCTACAGAGCTCCCACTCACTTTCTTGTAAATACAGGCTTCTCCAAAAGTCTGTATAAAACCATATGCTTTGATCACCTCATCAAAGCGTATATTCCAACTCCGAGATGCTTGCACCAGTCCATAGATGGATCGCTAGAGCTTGCATACTTTGTTAGTACCTTTTGGATCGACAAAACCTTCTGGTTGCATCATATACAACTCTTCTTTGAGATATCCATTTAGGAATGCAGTTTTGACATCCATTTGCCAGATTTCATAATCATAAAATGCGGCAATTGCTAACATGATTCGGACAGACTTAAGCATCGCTACAGGTGAGAAAGTCTCATCGTAGTCAACTCCTTGAACTTGTCGAAAACCTTTCGCAACAAGTCGAGCTTTGTAAACAGTAATATTACCGTCTGCGTCGGTCTTCCTCTTGAAGATCCATTTATTTTCGATGGCTTGCCGATCATCGGGCAAGTCAACCAAAGTCCACACTTTGTTCTCATACATGGATCCCATCTCAGATTTCATGGCTTCAAGCCATTTTGCGGAATCTGGGCTCATCATCGCTTCCTCATAATTCGTAGGTTCATCATGGTCTAGTAACATGATTTCCAGAACTGGGTTGCCGTACCACTCTGGTGCGGAACGTACTCTGGTTGATCTACGACGTTCAGCAGAAACTTGATCCGAAGTTTCATGATCATTATCATCAACTTCCTCACTAATTGGTGTAGGAATCACTGGAACAATTTCCTGTGATGTACTACTTTCCAATATGGGAGAAGGTACAATTACCTCATCAAGTTCTACTTTCCTCCCACTCACTTCTTTCGAGAGAAACTCTTTTTCTAGAAAGGATCCGTTCTTAGCAACGAATATTTTGCCTTCGGATCTGTGATAGAAGGTGTACCCAACAGTCTCTTTTGGGTATCCTATGAAGACACATTTTTCCGACTTGGGATCGAGCTTATCAGGTTGAAGTGTTTTCACATAAGCATCGCAGCCCCAAATTTTAAGAAACGACAACTTTGGTTTCTTGCCAAACCATAGTTCATAAGGTGTCTTATCAACGGATTTAGATGGTGCCCTATTTAACGTGAATGCAGCTGTCTCTAAAGCATAACCCCAAAAGGATAGTGGTAAATCGGTAAGAGACATCATAGATCGCACCATATCCAATAAAGTACGGTTACGACGTTCGGACACACCATTACGCTGTGGTGTTCCAGGTGGCGTGAGTTGTGAAACTATTCCACATTGTTTCAAATGAAGACCAAACTCGTAACTCAAATATTCTCCTCCACGATCAGATCGTAGGAACTTTATTTTCTTGTTACGATGATTCTCTACTTCACTCTGAAATTCTTTGAACTTTTCAAATGTTTCAGACTTGTGTTTCATTAAGTAGATATACCCATATCTGCTCAAATCATCAGTGAAGGTCAGAAAATAACGATACCCGCCGCGAGCATCAACACTCATTGGTCCACATACATCAGTATGTATGATTTCCAACAAATCTGTTGCTCGCTCCATGGTTCCAGAGAACGGAGTTTTATTCATCTTGCCCATGAGGCATGGTTCGCAAGCACCAAGTGATTCATAATCAAGTGATTCCAAAAGTCCATCTTTATGGAGTTTCTTCATGCGTTTTACACCAATATGACCTAAACGGCAGTGCCACAAATAAGTTGCACTATCATTATTAACCTTGCATCTTTTGGTTTCAATATTATGAATATGTGTATCACTAATATCGAGATCCAATAAGAATAGACCACTCTTCAAGGGTGCATGACCATAAAAGATATTATTCATAAAAATGGAACAACCATTATTCTCTGATTTAAATGAATAACCGTCTCGCAATAAACAAGATCCAGATATAATGTTCATGCTTAACGCTGGCACCAAATAACAATTATTTAGGTCTAAAACTAATCTCGAAGGTAGATGTAGAGGTAGCGTGCCGACGGCGATCACATCGACTTTGGAACCGTTTCCCACGCGCATCGTCACCTCGTCCTTAGCTAATCTTCGTTTAATCCGT
The DNA here is from genome assembly GCA_902687465.1 of Secale cereale. Classification (NCBI taxonomy): domain Eukaryota; kingdom Viridiplantae; phylum Streptophyta; class Magnoliopsida; order Poales; family Poaceae; genus Secale; species Secale cereale. Next base: position 516,546,523 of record LR738709.1, read on the forward strand.
AGTCCCTGTTTCGAGTTACAAATATTTGCAACCGAACCGGTATCAAATACCCAGGTACTACTACGAGCATTAGTAAGGTACACATCAATAACATGTATATCACATATACCTTTGTTCATCTTGCCATCCTTCTTATCCGCCAAATACTTGGGGCAGTTCCGCTTCCAGTGTCCAGTCCCCTTGCAGTAGAAGCACTCAGTTTCAGGCTTGGTTCCATAATTGAGGCTTTCTGCGAGAACAGCAACAATCTTGCTATTCTCCTTGAAAATCCCTTCCTTGCCTTTTTTCTTGAAACTAGTGGTATTGTTAACCATCAACATTTGATGCTCCTTTTTGATTTCTACCTCCGCAGCTGTGAGCATAGCGAAGAGCTCGGGAATTGTCTTTTGTATCCCTTGCATATTATAGTTCATCACGAAGCCATTATAGCTTGGTGGTAGTGATTGAAGAATTCTATCAATAACACTATTCTCATCAACTTGGCAACCAAGTTGAGTCATATGATTGTAGTGCCCATACATTGTGAGCAAGTGTTCACTGATAGAACTATTCTCCTCCATCTTGCAGCTGTAGAACTTATTGGAAATCTTATATTTCTCAATCCGGGCATTTGCTTGAAATATTAACTTCAACTCCTGGAACATCTCATATGCTCCATGACGTTCAAAACGTCGTTGAAGTCCCGGTTCTAAGCCGTAAAGCATGGCACACTGAACTATCGTGTAGTCATCAGACCGCGACTGCCAGACGTTCAAAGCGTCTGCATTAGCGGAAGGGGGCTTGTCACCTAGCGGTGTTTCAAGGACATAATTCTTCTGTGCAGCAATGAGGATAATCCTCAGGTTACGGACCCAGTCCGTGTAATTGCTACCATCATCTTTCAACTTAGCTTTCTCTAGGAATGCATTAAAATTCAAAGGAACGGTAGCACGGGCCATTGATCTACAACGACATAGATATGCAAAACTATCAGGACTAAGTTCATGATAAATTAAAGTTCAATTTAATCATATTAATTTAAAGAACTCCCACTTAGATAGACATCCCTCTGGTCATCTAAATGATCACGTGATCCAAATCAACTAAACCATGTCTGATCATCACGTGAGATGGAGTAGTTTCAATGGTGAACATCTTATGTTGATCATATCTACTATATGATTCACGCTCGACCTTTCGGTCTCCAGTGTTCCGAGGCCATATCTGCATATGCTAGGCTCGTCAAGTTTAACCCGAGTATTCTGCGTGTGCAAAACTGGCTTACACCCGTTGTATTTGAACGTAGAGCTTATCACACCCGATCATCACGTGGTGTCTCGGCACGACGAACTTTCGCAACGGTGCATACTCAGGGAGAACACTTATACCTTGAAATTTAGTAAGGGATCATCTTATAATGCTACCGTCGTTCTAAGCAAAATAAGAAGCAAAATAAGATAAACATCACATGCAATCAAAATATGTGACATGATATGGCCATCATCATCTTGTGCTTTTGATCTCCATCTCCAAAGCACCGTCATGATCACCTTCACAAAACATGATCATCTCATACAAAACCGTATAACTCATCATGTCTTGACCATATCACATCACAACATGCCCTGCAAAAACAAGTTAGACGTCCTCTACTTTGTTGTTGCAAGTTTTACGTGGCTGCTACGGGCTTAGCAAGAACCGTTCTTACCTACGCATACAAAACCACAACGATGTTTCGTCAAGTATGTGCTGTTTTAACCTTCACAAGGACCGGGCGTAGCCACACTTGATTCAGCTAAAGTGAGAGAGACAGACACCCGCCAGTCACCTTTAAGCAACGAGTGCTCGTAACGGTGAAACCAGTCTCGCGTAAGCGTACGCGTAATGTCGGTCCGGGCCGCTTCATCTCACAATACCGCCGAAGCAAAGTATGACATGCTGGTAAGCAGTATGACTAATATCGCCCACAACTCATTGTGTTCTACTCGTGCATATCATCTACGCATAGACCTGGCTCATGATGCCACTGTTGGGGAACGTAGTATTTTAAAATTTTCCTACGATCACGCAAGATCTATCTACCAGATGTATAGCAACGAGAGGGAAGAGTGTGTCTACGTACCCTCGTAGACCGGGAGCGGAAGCGTCAAGTGACGCGGTTGATGTTGTCGAACTTCTTCGCGATCCAACCGATCAAGCACCGAACGTACGGCACCTCCGCGTTCAGCACACGTTCAGCTTGATGACGTCCCACGAGCTCTTGATCCAGTTGAGCTTCACGGGAGAGTTTCGTCAGCACGACGGCGTGGTGACGGATATGATGTGTTCACTGGCGCAGGGCTTCGCCTAAGCTCCGCGACGGTATGACCGAGGTGTGATTCTGTGGAGGGGGGCACCGCACACGGCTAAAACAATTCAACTTGTGTGTCTTTGGGTGCCCCCCTGCCCCCGTATATAAAGGAGCAGGGGAGGGAGGCCGGCCGGCCCTTCCTGGTGCGGCTAGGGAAGGAGTCCTACTAGGAATAGGATTGCAATCCTATTCCTAGTAGGATTCACCGAAAGGAAGAAGGGGGAAAGGAATAGGAGAGGTGGCGCCCCCCCCCCCCAATCCTAGTCCAACTAGGAACCCTAGGTGGGGGCGCCGGCCAGCCCTATGGGCTGCCTCTCTCTTTCCCTTTAGGCCCACTATGGACCATCCCCTCTCGTAGGGGGTTCCGATAACCCCCTCCGGCATTCCCGATAAATCCGAAACTTTTCCGGTATACTTCCGATGTCCGAATATAGCCGTCCAATATATCAATCTTTATGTCTCGGACATTCCGAGACTCCTCGTCATGTTCGTGATCCCATCCGGGACTCCGAACTACCTTCGGTACATCAATACTCATAAACTCATAATACCGATCGTCATCAAACGTTAAGCGTGCGGACCCTACGGGTTCGAGAACTATGTAGACATGACCGAGACTCATCTCCGGTCAATAACCAATAGCGGAACCTGGATGTTCATATTGGCTCCTACATATTCTACGAAGATCTTTTATCGGTCAGAACCGCATAACAACATACGTTGTTCCTTTTGTCAAACGGTATGTTACTTGCCCGAGATTCGATCGTCGGTATCTTTATACCTAGTTCAATCTCGTTACCGGCAAGTCTCTTTACTCGTTCCGTAACACATCATCTCGTGACTAACTCATTAGTCTTTTTCTTGCAAGGCTTATTGTGATGTGTGTTACCGAGAGGGCCCAGAGATACCTCTCCGACACTCGGAGTGACAAATCCTAATCTTGATCTATGCCAACACCACGAATACTTTCGGAGACACCTGTAGAGCATCTTTATGATCACCCAGTTACGTTGTGACATTTGATAGCACACAAGGTGTTCCTACGGTATTCGGGAGTTGCATAATCTCATAGTCATAGGAACATGTATAAGTCATGAAGAAAGCAATAGCAGTTAAACTAAACGATCATAGTGCTATGCTAACGGATGGGTCTTGTCCATCACATCATTCTCCTAATGATGTGATCCCGTTGATCAAATGACAACTCATGTCTATGGCTAGGAAACATAACCATCTTTGATCAATGAGCTAGTCTAGTAGAGGCATACTAGGGACATACTGTTTTGTCTATGTATCCACACATGTACTAAGTTTCCGGTTAATACAATTCTAGCATGAATAAAAGACATTTATCATGATATAAGGAAATACAAATAACATCTTTATTATTGCCTCTAGGGCATATTTCCTTCAATATGAACTATGTGTGTTAATCACATGGCGATGTGAACTATTGGTGCTAACCACATGACGATGTGAACTACATTATTGACTCTAGTGCAAGTGGGAGACTGAAGGAAATATGCCCTAGAGGAAATAATAAAGTTGTATATTTTATATTTCCTTATATCATGATAAATTATTATTATTCATGCTAGAATTGTATTAACCGAAAACTTGATACATGTGTGAATACATAGACAAAACACTATGTCCCTAGTAAGCCTCTACTAGACTAGCTCGTTAATCAAAGATGGTTAAGTTTCCTAACCATAGACATGTGTTGTCATTTGATGAACGGGGTCACATCATTAGGAGAATGATGTGATGGACAAGACCCACCCTTTAGCTTTGCATAATGCTCGTTCAGTTTTACTGGTATTGCTTTCTTCATGTCAAATACATATTCCTCCAACTATGAGATTATGCAACTCTTGGATGTCGGAGGAATACCGTGTGTGCTATCAAATGTCACAACGTAACTGGGTGATTATAAAGATGCTCTACAGGTATCTCCGAAGGTGTTTGTTGGTTTGGTATAGATCAAGATTAGGATTTTTCATTCCGAGTTTAGGAGAGGTATCTCTAGGCCCTCTTGGTAATACACATCATAAGAAGCCTCGTAAGTAGACCTGGCCATGGGCAGCCCGGCCCGGCCGACCCGGCCCGGCCCGACGCTGCTCCCGGGCCGGGCTCGGGCCTAGATGTTGAGCCTGATGGCTAGGTCGGGCCGGGCCCGGGCCCGCTGAATTAGCTGTTTACTGAAGAGGCCCGGCCCGAGGCCCGAGGCCCGGTGTATTTTTTGCTGCGACGGGCCGGGCTTAGGCCTGAAAACTAGGCCCGATGGCCGGGCCAGGCCGGGCTCGGGCCTGAGTTTTTTGCCTCGGGCTTTGTCAGGCCCGGCCCGAAGCCCGGCCTGTCCCGGAGGATGGCCAGGTCTACTTGCAAGCAAAGTGACTAATGAGTTAGTTACGGGATGAAGTATTATGGAATGAGTAAAGAGACCTGCTGAAGGAAATATGCCCTAGAGGCAATAATAAAGATGTTATTTGTATTTCCTTATATCATGATAAATGTCTTTTATTCACGCTAGAATTGTATTAACCGGAAACTTAGTACATGTGTGAATACATAGACAAAACAGTATGTCCCTAGTATGCCTCTACTAGACTAGCTCATTGATCAAAGATGGCTATGTTTCCTAGCCATAGACATGAGTTGTCATTTGATCAACGGGATCACATCATTAGGAGAATGATGTGATGGACTAGACCCATCTGTTAGCTTAGCACTATGCTCGTTTAGTTTTACTCTATTGCTTTCTTCATGACTTATACATGTTCCTATGACTATGAGATTATGCAACTCCCGAATACCGTAGGAACACCTTGTGTGCTATCAAACGTCACAACGTAACTGGGTGATCATAAAGATGCTCTACAGGTGTCTCCAAAACTATTCGTGGTGTTGGCATAGATCAAGAATAGGATTTGTCACTCCGAGTGTCGGAGAGGTATCTTTGGGCCCTCTCTGTAATACACATCATAATAAGCCTTGCAAGCAAATGACTAATGAGTTAGTCACGAGATGATGTATTACGGAACGAGTAAAGAGACTTGCCGGTAACGAGATTGAACTAGGTATAGAGATACCGACGATCGAATCTTGGGCAAGTAACATACCGATGACAAAAGGAACAACGTATGTTGTTATGCGGTTTAACAGATAAAGATCTTCGTAGAATATGTAGGAACCAATATGAGCATCCAGGTTCCGCTATTGGTTATTGACTGGAGATGAGTCTCGGTCATGTCTACATTGTTCTCGAACCCGTAGGGTCCACACGCTTAACGTTTGATGAAGATCGGTATTATGAGTTTATGAGTTTTGATGTACCGAAGGTAGTTCGGAGTCCCGGATGAGATCACGGACATGACGAGGAGTCTCGGAATGTCCGAGACATAAAGATTGATATATTGGACGACTATATTCGGACACCGGAAATGTTCCGGAAAAGTTTCGGATTTAACCAGAGTGCCAGAGGGGGTTACCGGAACCCTCCTCCCCCGAGGGAGTATGGTCCATAGTGGGCCTTGAAGGAAAAGTGAGAGGCAGCCCAAGAGGCTGTCCGGCGCCCCCACTAGGGAATCCTAGTTGGACCAGGAGTGGGGCGGGGGGCGCCACCTCTCTCCTTCCTTCTCTTCTCCTTCTTCCTTTTCTACTCCTAGTAGGAATATGAAGGAGGATTCCTATTCCTACTAGGAGTAGGAATCCTACTCCTAGGCGCGCCATACATGGCCGGCCGGCCCTCCCCCTTGCTCCTTTATATACGGGGGCAGGGGGCACCCACAGACACACAATTTGAATTGTTTTAGCCGTGTGCGGTGCCCCCCTCCACAGAAACACACCTCGGTCATACTGTCGCAGTGCTTAGGCAAAGCCCTGCGCCGGTAACTTCATCATATCCGTCACCACGCCATCGTGCTGACGAAACTCTCCCGTGAAGCTCAACTGGATCAAGAGCTCGTGGGACGTCATCAAGCTGAACGTGTGCTGAACGCGGAGGTGCCGTAAGTTTGGTGCTTGATCGGTTGGATCGCGAAGAAGTTCGACTACATCAACCGCGTCACTTGACGCTTCCGCTCCCGGTCTACGAGGGTACGTAGACACACTCTCCCCTCTCTTTGCTATGCATCTAGTAGATAGATCTTGCGTGATCATAGGAAAATTTTAAAATACTACGTTCCCCAACAGTGGCATCATGAGCCAGGTCTATGCGTAGATGATATGCACGAGTAGAACACAATGAGTTGTGGGCGATACTAGTCATACTGCTTACCAGCATGTCATACTTTGCTTCGGCGGTATTGTGAGATGAAGCGGCCCGGACCGACATTACGCATACGCTTACGCGAGACTGGTTTCACCGTTATGAGCACTCGTAGCTTAAAGGTGACTGTCGGGTGTCTGTCTCTCTCACTTTAGCTGAATCGAGTGTGGCTATGCCCGGTCCTTGTGAAGGTTAAAACAGCACATACTTGACGAAACATCGTTGTGGTTTTGTATGCGTAGGTAAGAACGGTTCTTGCTTAACCCCGTAGCAGCCACGTAAAACTTGCAACAACAAAGTAGAGGACGTCTAACTTGTTTTTGCAGGGCATGTTGTGATGTGATATGGTCAAGACATGATGAGCTATACGGTTTTGTATGAGATGATCATGTTTTGTAAAGTTATAGGCAACTGGCAGGAGCCATATGGTTGTCGCTTTATTTTATGAAATGTAATCGTCATGTAATTGCTTTACTTTATCACTAAGCGGTAGCGATAGTCGTAGACGCAATAGTTGGCGAGATGACAACGATGCCACGATGGAGATCAAAGGTGTCGCGCCGGTGACGAAGCTGATCATGAAGGTGCTTTGGAGATGGAGATCAAAATCACAAGATGATGATGGCCATATCATGTCACATATTTTGATTGCATGTGATGTTTATCTTATTATGCTTCTTATTTTTCTTAGTACGACGGTAGCATTATAAGATGACCCCTTACAAAATTTCAAGGTATAAGTGTTCTCCCTGAGTATGCACCGTTGCGAAAGTTCGTCGTGCCGAAACACCACATGATGACCGGGTTTGATAAGCTCTACGTCCAAATACAACGGGTGTAAGCCAGTTTTCCACACGCAGAATACTCGGGTTAAACTTGATGAGCCTAGCATATGCAGATATGGCCTCGAAACACTGGAGACCGAAAGGTCGAGCGTGAATCATATAGTAGATATGATCAGCATAAGATGTTCACCATTGAAACTACTCCATCTCACGTGATGATCGGACATGGTTTAGTTGATTTGGATCATGTGATCATTTAGATGACCGGAGGGATGTCTATCTAAGTGGGAGTTCTTTAAATAATATGATTAATTGAACTTTAATTTATCATGAACTTAGTCTTGACAGTTTTTGCATATCTATGTTGTTGTAGATCAATGGCCCGTGCTACCGTTCCTCTGAATTTTAATGCATTCCTTGAGAAATCTAAGTTGAAAGATGATGGTAGCAATTACACGGACTGGGTCCGTAACTTGAGGATTATCCTCATTGCTGCATAGAAAAATTATGTCCTTGAAGCACCGCTAGGTGACAAGCCACCTCCCGCGAATGTAGATGCTTTGAACATCTGGCAAGTGTGGTCTGATGACTACACGATAGTTCAGTGTGCCATGCTTTACGGCTTAGAACCGGGACTTCAACGACGTTTTGAACATCATGGACCATATGAGATGTTCCAGGAGTTGAAGTTAATATTTCAAGCAAATGCCCGGATTGAGAAATATGAGATTTCCAATAAATTATACAGCTGCAAGATGGAGGAGAATAGTTCTATTAGTGAACACTTGCTCAGAATGTCTGGGTACTGCAATCATATGACTCAACTTGGTTGCAAAGTTGACGAGGATAGTGTTATTGATAGAGTTCTTCAATCACTGCCACCAAGCTATAAAGGCTTTGTGATGACCTATATGCAAGGGATGCAGAAGACAATTCTCTAGCTCTTCGCTATGCTCAAAGCTGCGGAGGTAGAAATCAAAAAGGAGCATCAAGTGTTGATGGTTAACAAGACCACTAGTTTCAAGAAAAAGGGTAAGGGAAAGAAGGGGAACTTCAAGAAGAATAGAAGGACAGTTGCTACTCCCACGAAGAAACCCAAGTCTGGAGCCAAGCCTGAAACTGAGTGCTTCTACTGCAAAGGGACTGGACACTGGAAGCGAAACTGCCCCAAGTATTTGGCGGATAAGAAGGATGGCAAGGTGAACAAAGGTATATATGATATACATGTTATTGATGTGTACCTTACTAATGCTCGTAGTAGTACCTGGGTATTTGATACCAGTTCGGTTGCTAATATTTTTAACTCGAAACAGGGACTACGGATTAAACGAAGATTGGCTAAGGACGAGGTGATGATGCGCGTGGGAAATGGTTCCAAAGTCGATGTGATCGCCGTCGGCACGCTACCTCTACATCTACCTTCGGGATTAGTTTTAAACCTAAATAATTGTTATTTGGTGATAGCATTGAGCATGAACATTATATCTGGATCTTGTTTGTTGCGAGACGGTTATTCATTTAAATCAGAGAATAATGGTTGTTCTATTTTTATGAATAATATCTTTTATGGTCATGCACCCTTGAAGAGTGGTCTATTCTTGTTGGATCTCGATTGTAGTGATACACATATTCATAATATTGAAGCCAAAAGTTGCAAGGTTAATAATGATAGTGCAACCTATTTGTGGCACTGCCGTTTAGGTCATATTGGTGTAAAGCGCATGAAGAAACTCCATAGTGATGGACTTTTGGAATAACTTGGTGCTTGCGAACCATGCCTCATGGGCAAGCTGACTAAAACTCCGTTCTCCGGAACTATGGAGCGAGCAACAGATTTGTTGGAAATCATACATACTGATGTATGTGGACCAATGAGTGTTGAGGCTCGCGGCGGGTATCGTTATTTTCTGACCTTCACTGATGATTTGAGCAGATATGGGTATATCTACTGAATGAAGCACAAGTCTGAAACATTTGAAAAGTTCAAAGAATTTCAGAGTGAAGTAGAGAATCATCGTAAAAAGAAAATAAAGTTTCTGCGATCTGATCGTGGAGGTGAATATTTGAGTTACGAGCTTGGTCTTCATTTGAAACAATGTGGAATAGTTTCACAGCTCACGCCACCCGGAACACCATAGCGTAATGGTGTGTCCGAACGTCGTAACCGTACTTTATTGGATATGGTGCGATCGATGTCTCTTACCGATTTACCACTATCGTTTTGGGGTTATGCTTTAGAGACAACCACATTCACATTAAATAGGGCACCATCTAAATCCGTTGAGACGACACCTTATGAACTATGGTTTGGCAAGAAACCAAAGTTGTCGTTTCTTAAAGTTTGGGGCTGCGATGCTTATGTGAAAGAGCTTCAACCTGATAAGCTCGAACCCAAGTCGGAGAAATGTGTCTTCATAGGATACCCAAAAGAGACTGTTGGGTACACCTTCTATCACAGATCCGAAGGCAAGATATTCATTGCTAAGAATGGATCCTTTCTAGAGAAGGAGTTTCTCTCGAAAGAAGTGAGTGGGAGGAAAGTAGAACTTGATGAGGTAATTGTACCTTCTCCGAATTGGAAAGTGGAACATCACAGAAACTAGTTCCAGTGATTCCTACACCAATTATTGAGGAAGCTAATGATGATGATCATGAAACTTCAGATCAAATTTCTGCTGAACATCGTAGATCAACCAGAGTACGTTCCGCACCAGAGTGGTACGGCAACCCAGTTCCGGAAGTCATGTTACTAGACCATGATGAACCTACGAACTATGAGGAAGCGATGATGAGCCCAGATTCCGCAAAATGGCTTGAGGCCATGAAATCTGAGATGGGATCCATGTATGAGAACAAAGTGTGGACTTTGGTTGACTTGCCCGAGGATCGGCAAGCCATCGAAAATAAATGGATCTTCAAGAGGAAGACCGACGCAGACGGTAATGTTACTATTTACAAAGCTCGACTTGTTGCGAAAGGGTTTCGACAAGTTCAAGGGGTTGACTACGATGAGACTTTCTCACCTGTAGCGATGCTTGAGTCTGTCCGAATCATGTTAGCAATTGCCGCATTTTATGATTATGAAATCTGGCAAATGGATGTCAAAACTGCATTCCTGAATGGATATCTCAAAGAAGAGTTGTATATGATGCAACCAGAAGGTTTTGTCGATCCAAAAGGTACTAACAAAGTGTGCAAGCTCCAGCGATCCATCTATGGACTGGTGCAAGCATCTCGGAGTTGGAATATACGCTTTGATGAGGTGATCAAAGCATATGGTTTTATACAGACTTTTGGAGAAGCCTGTATTTACAAGAAAGTGAGTGGGAACTCTGTAGCATTTCTAATATTATATGTGGATGGCATATTTTTGATTGGAAATGATATAGAATTTCTGGATAGCATAAAAGGATACTTGAATAAGAGTTTTTCAATGAAAGACCTCGGAGAAGCTGCTTACATATTAGGCATCAAGATCTATAGAGATAGATCAAGACGCTTAATTGGACTTTCACAAAGCACGTACCTTGATAAAGTTTTGAAGAAGTTCAAAATGGATTAGTCGAAGAAAGGGTTCTTGCCTGTGTTACATGGTATGAAGTTGAGTAAGACTCAATGCCCGACCACTGCAGAAGATAGAGAGAAAATGAAAGTCATTCCCTATGCCTCAGCCATAAGGATCTATCATGTATGCAATGTTGTGTACCAGGCCTGATGTGTGCCTTGCTATAAGTCTAGGAGGGAGGTACCAAAGTAATCCAGGAGTGGATCACTGGACAGCGGTCAAGAACATCCTGAAATACCTAAAAAGGACAAAGGATATGTTTCTCGTGTATGGAGGTGACAAAGAGCTCGTCGTAAACAGTTACGTCGATTCCAGCTTTGACACTGATCCAGATGACTCTAAGTCACAAACTGGATATGTATTTTTATTAAACGGTGGAGCTGTCAGTTGGTGCAGTTCCAAGCAGAGCGTCGTGGCGGGATCTACGTGTGAAGCGGAATACATAGCTGCTTTGGAAGCAGCAAATGATGGAGTCTAGATGAAGGAGTTCATATCCGATCTAGGTGTAATACCTAGTGCATCGGGTCCAATGAAAATCTTTTGTGACAACACTGGAGCAATAGCCTTGGCGAAGGAATCCAGGTTTCACAAGAGAACAAAGCACATCAAAAGACGCTTCAATTCCATCCGCGATCTGGTCAAGGAGGGAGACATAGAGATTTGCAAGATACATACGGATCTGAATGTTGCAGACCCGTTGACTAAGCCTCTTCCGCGGGCAAAACATGATCAGCACCAGGTTTCCATGGGTGTGAGGATCATTACTTTGTAATATAGATTATTGACTCTAGTTCAAGTGGGAGACTGAAGGAAATATGCCCTAGAGGCAATAATAAAGATGTTATTTGTATTTCCTTGTATCATGATAAATGTCTTTTATTCATGCTAGAATTGTATTAACTGGAAACTTAGTACATGTGTGAATACATAGACAAAACTGTATGTCCCTAGTATGCCTCTACTAGACTAGCTCATTGATCAAATATGGCTATGTTTCCTAGCCATAGACATGAGTTGTCATTTGATCAATGGGATCACATCATTAGGAGAATGATGTGATGGACTAGACCCATCCATTAGCTTAGCACTATGATCATTTAGCTTTACTGCTATTGCTTTCTTCATGACTTATACATGTTCCTATGACTATGAGATTATGCAACTCCCGAATACCGTAGGAACACCTTGTGTGCTATCAAACGTCACAACGTAACTGGGTGATCGTAAAGATGCTCTACAGGTGTCTCCGAAAGTATTCGTGGTGTTGGCAAAGATCAAGAATAGGATTTGTCACTCCGAGTGTCGGAGAGGTACCTCTGGGCCCACTCGGTAATACACATCATAATAAGCCTTGCAAGCAAATTACTAATGAGTTAGTCACGAGATGATGTATTACGGAATGAGTAAAGGGACTTTCCGGTAACGATATTGAACTAGGTATAGAGATACCGACGATCGTATCTCGGGCAAGTAACATACCGATGACAAAAGGAACAACGTATGTTGTTATGCGGTTTGACCAATAAAGATCTTCGTAGGATATGTAGGAACCAATATGAGCATCCAGGTTCCGCTATTGGTTATTGACCGGAGATGAGTCTCGGTCATGTCTACATAGTTCTCGAACCCGTAGCGTCCGCACGCTTAACGTTTGATGACGATCGGTATTATGAGTTTATGAGTTTTGATGTACCGGAGGTAGTTCGGAGTCCCGGATGAGATCGCGGACATGACGAGGAGTCTCGGAATGTCCGGGACATAAAGATTGATATATTGGACGACTATATTCGGACACCGAAAGTGTTCCGGAAAAGTTTCGGATTTAACCGGAGTGCCGGAGGGGGTTACCGGAACCCTCCCGAGGGAGTATGGTCCATAGTGGGCCTTGAAGGAAAAGTGAGAGGCAGCCCAAGAGGCTGTCCGGCGCCCCCACTAGGGAATCCTAGTTGGACTAGGAGTGGGGGGCGCCACCTCTCTCCTTCCTTCTCTTCTCCTTCTTCCTTTCCTACTCCTAGTAGGAATAGGAAGGAGGATTCCTATTCCTACTAGGAGTAGGAATCCTACTCCTAGGCGCGCCATACATGGCCGGCCAGCCCTCCCCCCTTGCTCCTTTATATACGGGGGAAGGGGGCACCCAAAGACACACAAGTTGAATTGTTTTAGCCGTGTGCGGTGCCCCCCTCCACAGAAACACACCTCGGTCATACTGTCGCAGTGCTTAGGCGAAGCCCTGCGCCGGTAACTTCATCATATCTGTCACCACGCCATCATGCTGCCGAAACTCTCCCGTGAAGCTCAACTAGATCAAGAGCTCGTGGGACGTCATCAAGCTGAACGTGTGCTAAACGCGGAGGTGCCGTACGTTCGGTGCTTGATCGGTTGGATCGCGAAGAAGTTCGACTACATCAACCGCGTCACTTCACGCTTCCGCTCCCGGTCTACGAGGGTACGTAGACACACTCTCCCCTCTCGTTGCTATGCATCTAGTAGATAGATCTTGCGTGATAGGAAAATTTTAAAATACTACATTCCCCAACACTTGCTGGTAACGAGATTGAACCAGGTACGAAGATAATGATGAACGTATCTCGGGCAAGTAACATACTGATGACAAAGGGAATAATGTATTTTGTCATAATGGTTCGACCGATAAAGATCTTCGTAGAATATGTTGGAACCAATATGAGCATCGAGGTTCCGCTATTGGTTACTGGCCGGAGAAGTGTCTCGGTTATGTCTACATAGTTCTTGAACCCGTAGGGTCCGCACGCTTAATGTTTGATGACAATATTGTATTTTATATGTTATGTGATTTGGTGACCGAATGTTTTTAAGAGTACCGGATGAGACCACGGACATGGCGAGGAGTCTCAAAATGGTCGAGAGGTAAAGATTGATATATAGGACGATGGTATTCGGACATCGGAAGTGTTTCGGGATGCACCAGGTGCATATCGGGTCACCGAAAGGGGTTCCGGGAACCCCCGGCAAAATATATGGGCCTTATCGGCCAAGAGGGGAAACACACCAGCCACAAAGGGGCTGGTCAGGACCCCATATGGGCTGGTCAATTTGGAGAAGGAAAGGGGAAGGTGGAAAAGGAAAAAGGGAATAGGATTTCCCCTCCCCCCTCTTCCCTTCCTAATCCGAATAGGAATAGGAGAGAGGACCCCAAGTAGGATTCCTCTGAAGTAAATATGCCCTATAGGCAATAATAAATTTGTTATTTATATTTCCTTATATATCATGATAAGTGTCTTTTATTCATGCTAGAATTGTATTAACCGGAAACTTGATACATGTTTGAATACATAGACGAAACAAAGTGTCCTTAGTATGCCTCTACTAGACTAGCTCGTTAATCGAAGATGGTTATATTTCCTAACCATAGACATGAGTTGTCATTTGATCAATGGGGTCGCATCATTAGGAGAATGATGTGATGGAAAAGACTCATCCGTTAGCTTAGCAACTTGATCATTTAGTTTTACTACTATTGCTCTCTTCATGACTTATACATGTTCCTATGACAATGAGATTATGAAACTCCCGAATATTGGAGGAACACCTTGTGTGCTATAGAACGTCACAACGTAACTGGGTGATTATAAAGATGCTCTACATGTGTCTCCGAAGGTGTTTGTTGAGTTGGCATGAATCGAGAATAGGATTTGTCACTCCGAGTGTCGGAGAGGTATCTCTGGGCCCTCTCGGTAATACACATCGTAATAAGCCTTGCAAGTAAACGACTAATGAGTTGGTCACGATATGATGTATTACGGAACGAGTAAAGAGACTTACCGATGACGAGATTGAACTAGGTACGATGATACCGACGATCGAATCTCGGGCAAGTAACATACCGATGACAAACGGAACAACGTATGTTGTTATGCGGTTTGATCGATAAAGATCTTCGTGGAATATGTGGGAGCCAATATGAACATCCGGGTTCCGCTATTGGTTATTGACCGGAGATGAGTTTCGGTCATGTCTACATAGTTCTCGAACCTGTAGGGTCCGCATGCTTAACGTTCGATGACGATCGGTATATGAGTTTATATGTTTTGAAGTACCGAAGGTAGTTCGGAGTACCGGATGTGATCACGAACATGACGAGGAGTCTCTAAATGGTCGGGACATAAAATATTGATATATTGGAAGGTTATATTCTGACACCAAAAGTGTTCCGGGGGTCACCGGATAAATACCGGAGTACCGGGAGGTTACTGGAACCCCCCCGGGGGGTATATGTGCCTTGATGGGCCTTAGGGGAGAGAGAGAGAGGGCTGGCTAGGGCTAGGCCGTGCTCCCCCCCAAGCCTAGTCCAAATTGGACTAGGGGGGAAGGGCGGCGAACCCTCCTTTCCTTCTCCTCCTCTCCTTCCCTTCCCCCTCTCCCACTCCTACTAGGAAAAGGAGGAGTCCTACTCCTAGTGGGAGTAGGACTCCCCCTCTTGGCGCCCCCCTCCTTGGCCTCCTCCTCCCTTCCTCCTTTATATACGTGGGGAGGGGGCACCCCATAGACACACAAGTTGATTTGCAAGCAGTGTGCGGTGCCCCCCCCCCCCACAGTTACACACCTCAGTCATATCGTTGTAGTGCTTAGGGGAAGCCCTGCGCCGGTAACTTCATCATCACCGTCACCATGCCATCGTGCTGACGAAACTCTCCCGCGACGCTCAACTAGATCAAGAGTTCGTGGGACGTCATCGAGCTGAACGTGTGCTGAACGCAGAGGTGCCGTACGTTCGGTGCTTGGATCGGTTGGATCGCAAAGACGTTCGACTACATCAACCGCGTCACTAGACGCTTCCGCTTTCGGTCTACGAGGGTACGTGGACACACTCTCCCCGCTCGTTGCTATGCTTCTCCTAGAAAGATCTTGCGTGATCGTAGGATTTTTTTTGAAATACTACGTTCCCCAACAGTGGCAAAATGAGCCAGGTCTATGCGTAGATGACATGCACGAGTAGAACACAATCAGTTCTGGGTGATAATAGTCATACTGCTTACCAGCATGTCATACTTTGATTCGGCGGTATTGTGAGATGAAGCGGCCCGCACCGACATTACGCGTACGCTTACGCGAGACTGGTTTCACCGTTACGAGCACTCGTTGCTTAAAGGAGACCGGCGGGTGTTTGTCTCTCTCACTTTAGTTGAATCGAGTGTGGCTACGCCCGATCCTTGTGAAGGTTAAAACAGCACACTTGACGAAAAATCGTTGTGGTTTTGTATGCGTAGGTAAGAATGGTTCTTGCTAAGCCCGTAGCAGCCACATAAAACTTGCATCAATAAAGTAGAGGACGTCTAACTTGTTTTTGGAGGGCATGCTGTGATGTGATATGGTCAAGACATGATGAGTTATACGTTATTGTATGAGATGATCATGTTTTGTAAATTATCGGCAACCAGCATGAGCCTTATGATTGTCTCTTTATTTTATGAATTGCGAAGGCCATGTAATTGCTTTACTTTATCACTATGAGTTAGTGATAGTAGTAGTAGCAATAGTTGGCGAGACGACCACGACGCTACAGTGAAGATCATGTTGTCAAGCCGGTGACGATGGAGATCAAAATCACAAGATGATGATGGCCATATCATGTCACATATTTTGATTGCATGTGATGTTTATCTTATTATGCTTTATATTTTGCTTCGTACGACGGTAGCATTATAAGATGATCCCTTACAAAATTTCAAGGTACAAGTGTTCTCCCTGAGTATGTGAAACGTCTCCAACGTATCTATAATTTTTTATTGTTTCATGCTATTATATATTCTGTTTTGGATGTTTAATGGGCTTTATTATACACTTTTATATTATTTTGGGAATAACCTACTAACCCAAGGCCCAGTACAAATTGCTGTTTTTTTTGCCTATTTTAGTGTTTCGTAGAAAAGGAATATCAAACTGAGTCCAAATGGAATGAAACCTTCGGGGGAGTTATTTTTGGAACAATATCAACACGAAAGACTTGGAGTACATGCCATTAAGCGAAGGAGGTGGCCACGAGGGCAGGGGCACGCCCAGGTGGGTAGGCGCGCCCCCACCCTCGTGGGCCACCCGTT